>CM030359.1:19484700-20137304 GCA_017893485.1 Hemerocallis citrina | reverse complement strand
GAGCAAAGGTGGGATCACGTTGAGGAGCAAACATTATGGGAAAATTGATATTGACGAAGAGCAAGCGAGGGAGTTGGCATTTAAATCGATTAAGATAGAAAAGATGTTGAAGGATGCTATGGACTATATATATGATTCATTTCAAACTAAAATACATCAACCATACATCTTCTATAAGATTGTAAAACACATTATTATAGTACACGATATAAAGGATTGGATAATTGACATTAGGTATCTTTCACATGTTTGCAAACACAAGCATGGGACATCTTAAGTAGCATTCAAATTTAATGCCTAGAAGGATATCACAAAGAAGATTGCCAGGTTCAGTTGGCCTGTTCAGTTCTGACGGAGTTCATGTTGGAAAAAGTTTTTGCATAATTTTCGGGCCGGATTCCGGTGGGCTCCGACCACCGGCAGTGCCATAAATTGATTTGATCACGTTCCTCTCGTTGAGTACTATTCCGTAATTTACTCACTTGCCAAAAACGGTTTCCGTATGAATGAGAAATGCAGGTCCAAAGTTGGGTACTCGAAATGTACTAACTTGGACAGTTGGAATGAATAGTCCCTCATCGAAAGATGGGAAAAATTTTCTCTAGTATATAAACTAAAGAAATGGACTAAAGGGCGTAGCCCTGGGGTTACCACTAACGTGTAGTGGAGAGAGAACCTAGCCAAAATAGCAAACACACACTCGCACGTCCGGCCCCGGCTTTGGCTTGGCTCTGGCCTACAATTTTCTTTTGCCCCGCTCCAAATTTGTTACTGTTGAGACTTTTCAAATTCTGTAACTGCTGGTACCATTACTCTGTAACAGCAGAGTAATGGCTCATCAGTTATGTTTTTGAACCATTACTCTACTGTTACAGAGTAATGGACCCTTCAATTACTCCCCTTTTCCTACAAGACTAGCATTTTTTGTCTGCCAGTAGACAGAGTTTTCAAACATTCCGAATCTCCTTCTTCTTCTTCTTCTTCTTCCTATGAAGTCACAATCTGAGAATACAACACAGCTATCGGTTCGCTGAGATCTCAGAACTTAGGGTGCTGCTCTTCATACAGTTGTAACCTGGAAGCCAATTCATCAACCACCGTCACACAACGGGGCGAATTTTGCTTTAAGGACAAAGATCTTAATCTCGACTCTGTATTGTCTTGTATGGTTTGTTCTTTTATTTCATGTAATTGTAATTCTTCACAAATATTATTAGAATTTTCCTATTTTATGAAATTCAAGTTCTAACAATCTTAAAGCAAAATTTTTTCTCTATTCTAACAGTTTTTGTGAAGATTATTTACAGGTACTGTTATTATTTCGAAAAAAACAACTAACAGTTCTATTTCAATTGTTTCAGAACATGGAAAACACATAACGATAATGTCAGTGGACTTATTAGTGAACAAATACCAGTGACCCAAAATGTGACTGCACAATCGGTTGCGGCACAAGCGGCCGTTCTGCCCACACATATAACTGTGGAAGAAAAACCAGAGAAGTTTAATGGAACTGGATTTAAGAAGTGGCAAGGAAAGATGCAGTTCTACCTGAACACCTTGAAGCTGGACATGTTTCTCACTGAAATTGCCCCTATGCTGGCACCTATGGATGTGCACTCCGATTATGCGGTTAATGCATGGACTTAGGGTGATTATCTCTGCAGAAATTACATCCTGAACGGCTTGGTAGACCCATTGTACAATGTCTACTGTGTCTTCAAGACTTCCAAACTTCTGTGGGGGTCTTTGGAGAAGAAGTACAAAATAGAAGATGCCGGCTCCAAGAAGTTTGTAGTTGGAAAATTTCTGGACTACAAGATGGTTGACTCCAAGACAGTTGTGAGTCAAATTCAGGAACTGCAGGTGATAATGCATGAAATCGCTGTAGAGAACATGACGCTGTGTGAACCATTTCATGTTGCAGCGTTCATCGAGAAGGTTCTACCTGGATGGAAGGACTTCAAGAACTACCTCAAGCACAAGCAAAAGGAGATGTCTCCAGAAGACCTCATTATCAGGTTGCGGATCGAAGAGGAAAATCGCAAGGCTGACAGGTCCTATGAAAATCAGTCCATAAAAAAGGCCTACATGGTGGAGCACGAACAGAAGGGAAAAAAGAGAAAGTTCTTGCCACAAGCCTCGAACAAAAAACCTGCAGCAAAGAGGTTTGCTGAAAAATGCCACAAGTGTGGTAAGCTGGGCCACAAATTTTTAACTGCCGCAGCAAGGACAACAACCATGCTGGAACTGGACAGGCAAAAGGGAATGACAGATCCCATGCACACATAGCTGAGAACTTGTCCACTGGTCTCTCTGACTTGGACCTCTATGCTGTTGTATCAGAGGTGAATCTGGTGGGGAGAAATCCTCGAGAGTGGTGGTACGACACTGGGGCCACCAAGCACATCTGCTCGGACAAGGAGATGTTCACTTCATACCAGAAGTGCAACAAGGATGAACATCTATTCATGGGTGATTCTTCCACCTCCAAAATTGCAGTAACAGGGAAGATAGTGCTGAAGATGACTTCAGGCAAGGAACTAACACCCACAAATGTGTTGCACATTCCAAATATTAGAAAGAACTTTGTATTAGGATCTTTGCTAAGCAAGAATGGATTTAAGGTTATCCTTGCTTCTGATAATTTTGTATTATCTAAGAATGGGGTGTACTTGGGTAAAGGATATGTAAAAGATGGACTGTCAAATTTAATGCAATGACAGTCATCCCTAAACCTATTATTCCTGTTGTTCCCAAAGTTAATGAAATTACTCATGTTGCTTATGTTGTTGAGTCTTCTTCTGTTTGGCATAAAAAACTAGGCCATGTTAATTTCAATTCTATGCGTAGATTAATTAACATAATTTGCTACCAAAATTTAAGGTAGACAACTGCAAAAAATGTGAAGTTTGCACAGAGGCCAAACTCACTAAAACTCCATCACGTTCTGTAGAAAGAAATACAGAAACTCTAGGTATAATTCACACGGATCTGTGTGATTTAAAATACGTGCAGACCAGAGGTGGCAAAAAGTACTTTGTGACATTCATAGATGATTGCATAAAATTCTGTTATGTATACTTGTTGCATAGCAAAAATGAGGCTTTGGATAAATTCAAAGAATATAAGCTTGAGGTTGAGAATCAACTTGGCAAAACGATTAAAATCGTTGGGAGTGATAGAGGAGGGGAATATGATGCACAATTTAATATGTTCTGCTCTGAACATGGAATAGTTCATCAGACAACTGTTTCTTACTCACCTGAATCAAACGGTACTGTCGAGCGCAAGAACTGAACTCTAAAGGAGATGATGAATGCCTTGTTGTTGAATTCTGGGTTACCCCAAAATATGTGGGGGAAAGCATTGCTGACTGCCAACTACATTCTCAATAAAATATCTCACAAGAAAACTGGCAAGACACCATACGAACTGTGGAAAGGTAATGTACCTTCGTATAAAAACCTCAAAGTGTGGGGGTGTCTAGCAAAAGTGGCAGTACCTAATCCAAAACAGGTCACAATAGGACCTAAGACTATTGATTTTATATTCATAGGCTATGCACACAATAGTAGTGCATATCGGTTCTTGGTATATAAATCAGATATACAGGACATCCATGTGAATACAATAATAGAATCAATGAACGCTTCCTTCTTTGAACACGTATTTCTGTGCAAGGATACTACGTATCCCAAACGTACACGTCAACAAGAGAGTACAAGTACCTCGGTTGATGAACCAGGGGATGATAATGATGAACCTAGACGAAGTAAATGGGCTAGAACATCAAAGTCATTTGGTCCTGACTTTGTAACGGTCTTTCTGTTAGAGAATGAGCCCAGAACATTCAAGGAAGCCATATCTACGCCTGATGCTCCTATGTGGAAAGAAGCAATAAAAAGTGAAATAGACTCCATTATGCAAAATCATACATGGGAGTTGGTCGATTTGCCTTCTGGGTGTAAAGCTTTAGGAAGTAAATGGATTTTCAAGCAAAAATTGAAACCAGATGGTTCAATAGAGAAACATAAGGCGAGACTTGTGGTACAAGGATTTCGGCAAAAGGAAGGCCTAGACTTCTTTGATACTTATTCTTCGGTCACAAGAATAACTTCCATAAGAATGCTGATAGCTATTGCTGCTCTACGTAACCTCGAAATACATCAAATAGAAGTCAAAACCGCATTTCTAAATGGGAATTTAGAAGAAGAAATATACATGAAACAACCGGAGAGTTACGTAGTTCTTGGACAGGAAAACAAGGTGTGTAGGCTTGTAAAATTCTTGTACTGACTGAAACAAGCTCCAAAGCAGTGGCATGCAAAATTTGACAATGTTATGATGTCAAATTGTTTCAAAATAAATGAATGTGATAAGTGTATCTACATCAAAGATACTCTAAATGGATACATTTTGGTGTGTCTGTATGTAGATGACATGCTCATTATTAGTAGCAATAATGGCATTATCAAACAAACTAAGAATATGCTTAGTGGCAAGTTTGATATGAAAGAGTTGGAAGTTACAGATGTCATAATAGGAATCAAAGTTTCCAGGACATCTGAGGGAATTACTCTGTCTCAAGCTCATTACACTGAGAAAATACTTGAAAGATTCAAGAATTACTCCAATGGGACTGCCAAAAGTCTAGTGGATCCCAGTCTTCACTTGTTCAAAAATACGGATGAAAACATATCACAATTGGAATGTACACGTGTAATCGGTAATCTGATGTACTTAACAAATTGTACAAGACCAGACCTGACACATTCAGTAAATATACAGAGCCGCTACAAAAGTAATCCAGGATGAAGTCACTGGAAAGGAATAACTAGAGTATTGAACTACTTGCGACATACTCAAAGTTATGGGCTGCATTACACCAGATATCCAGCAATACTAGAAGGATACAGTGATGGCAACTGGATATCGAACTCCAAGAACTCGAAATCCACAAGTGGGTATGTCTTCACTCTTGGTGGTGCAGCTGTGTCATGGAAATTCTCTAAACAAACGTTACTCTGAGTTTATTGCTTTGGACAAAGTGGCAGAGGAAGCATAATGGCTTCAAAACTTTTTAGAGGATATTTCCATGTAGGAAAAATCAGTGCATGCTATATGTGTACACTGTGACAGCCAATCGGCTATAGCAAGGGCACTGAGTTGTATGTATAATGGTAAGTCTCGTCATATCAAAAGGCGACACAAAACCATTAGACAACTGCTCTCAAATGGAATATTCTCTATAGAGTATATAAAATCGGCCGACAACCTAGCGGATACATTTACTAAAGGTTTTTCACGAGAGCAAGTTGTGAGATCATCAAGAGGAATGGGTTTAAAGCCTATGACGAAAGAGGATACTTGATGGAAACCCTACCTAGAAATTGGAGCTCCCAAGATGTAGGTTCAAGGGAACAATTAAATCTTGTTGAATCGACGAGAGCACTGAGAGATTAAAATCTCGTACCCACTCTTAGGATGATAAAACAGTGCTGCCTGCAAAGGGTTAGGATAAGCTTGACTTTTAATGATTCCTATAGCTTTGAAATAAAAGTAGGGTATGGCAGGATACTCTTTATGGGAAATCACCTTGTGAGTGTGAAATGGGGCTGTTTATAGGAGAATGAAGAGAGGCTACATTCTCCAAGTTCACTCACGATTAACCGGGGTTGTTCAAGGCCAAAATGAACACAACAAGAGAACCTAGTTCTGTGAGGAGATGAAACTGTGTGATAATTATTGTCTAGGTTCACATCAAAGCTCGGGTAGTTCAAGACATCATGTTCACTACCTGGTCAAGTGAATCCGATGGCTACTCACTAAGGGTGGTTCAAAGTTGAAAAATTACTACCATTCCTGATGCAGTGATTTTCCAATTGTATTCTCAGAGTCTTGTCTGTCATGTCCTTTTCTGTCGTGTCTAGATTACATGGTCTGGTCATTTTCATTAATGTGGGGGATTCTTGGAAAAAGTTTTTGCATATTTTTCGGGCCGGATTCCGGTGGGCTCCGGCCACCGACGGCACCGGAAATTGATTGGATCACGTTCCTCTCGTCGAGTACTATTCCGTAATGTACTCACTTGCCAAAATACGGTTTCCGTATGAATGAGAAATGTAGATCCAAAGTTGGATACTCGAAATGTACTAACTTGGATAGTTGGAATGAATAGTCCCACATCGGAAGATGAGAAAGATTTTCTCTAGTATATACGCTAAAGAAATGGACTAAAGGGCGTAGCCCTGGGGTTACCACTAACGTGTAGTGGATAGAGGACCTAGCTAAAATAACAAACACACACACGCGCCCGGCCCGGCCCCGGCCCCGGCCCCGGCTTCGGCTTCGGCTTCGGCTTCAGCTTCGGCTTGGTTTGGTTTGGTCTGGTCTGGTTTGGTCTAGCTTGGCTTGTCTCTGGCCTACATTTCTTTTTTTGCCCCGCTCCAAATTTTTCCCCAGTTACTGTTGAGGCTTTTCAAATTCTGTAACTGCTGCTACCATTAATCTGTAACAGCAGAGTAACGGCTCACCAGTTACATTTTGAACCATTACTCTACTGTTACAGAGTAATGAACCATTACTCTGCTGTTACACCCTTCAGTTACTCCCCTTCTCCTATAAGACCAACATTTTATGTCTGCCAGTAGATAGAGTTTTCAAACAATCCGAATCTCCTTCTTCTTCTTCCTCTAAGTCACAGTCTGAGATTACAACACAGCTACCGGTTCGCTGAGATCTCTGAAGTTAGGGTGCTGCTCTTCACGGAAAGGTGATACAGTTGTATCATGGGAGGCAATTCGTCAACCACCGTCACACTACGGGCCGAATTTTTCTTTAAGAACAGAGATCTTAATCTCGACTCTGTATTGTACTATATGGTTTGTTCTTTTATTTTCTGTAATTGTAATTCTTCACAAATATTGTTAACATTTTCCTGTTTTATGAAATTCAAGTTCTAACCGTTCATAATTGTGAGACAAACCTGATCTAACCCTCCCCTTCTTTCTGGTTTTTTGATGTCATATATGACCTTATTTGCTAATTGTGTTATTACCCTTCCTTCTCATTATGTTTTGGCTTCAGGCAGTGGATCAGCTACTTATCAGGGAGCTGCTTTATATGGCTTGCTATGAAGCAATCAGAAGTATTGAAGGGAGGAAGACTAAATATAATTTGCTCAAATCGTTCAACATCAGTGAATTGTATTTGTATACAGAAGAGGACTTGGACGAGATTAAGAGAGAGAAGATCCGGTTGGCATGGGGTGACCTGCAGAATTGATGGTGCGTGATTATTTATTTTTATTAAGCTAATAAGTTCAAAGATAAAAATGGCAGTCTGGTATTTCCAGTGAAGATTAGATTTTTTTAATCATACCATTAAGATTTTTTGAATTTTCAAAATCTACAACCTAATTGACTTCTCTCCATCTGGATGCGTAGGTTGACCAAATTATCTCAGATATGTAAATAAATGGCTTTTTCAAAGATTGTGCAGAATATGAAGAAACCGAACATTACTTGTCAGTGCTTAAGGAGGGACATTATGCGATGGTATGTTGTAAATATTATATGATTTGGTATATGAGAATATGTGACTCACTTCTCCTTTTTCTTTTTCTTAGTAGTTAACTAGACTTGTATCTCGTATAGCGAGTATGTTATTTGATAAATAGTTTCGAAAGTGGGTAAGTTTGGTAAATACGTACAAAAGTGATTCATTTTTGAAAAAAAAATCTCAATACTACATGTCAAAATTTCAATAATATTACATCCTCACTAACACAGTTACACCACTGTTACCGGGTGGTGACCAAATCCAAAAATAATTTACCCCTTACCATTTTAGTAAATTGTTTTTTTTCCTTTCCTGTTTTGAAAGTAAACTCTGCTCTGTCTCTTTAATAACTCTTTTCACTCTGTGTTTCTTCCAAACAAGACTCTTCACTCTGTAACTCTCTCTCTAACAGGTACTATTACTCTTCCTCTCTCTCCTAAAACCCTTTCAATTTTGTGGATTTTGGTAATGGGTCTTTCATTGGGATCATTTTGTGTAGGATTTTTTGATGGATTTTGTGTAGTTTCTGTGGTGGTTTCTTGATGGGTTTTCTTGCTATGAGAAACCCATTTGTGGCCCGACGGTTTGTTCCAACCCATTTGAGGGTTTTATGAAGTCTGGTGGTTGTAGGGAGGAAATGGGGTTTTGGTGTAACCCATTTGAGATCATCAAGAATTTTGGTGGTTATATTAGGGAGGAAAAGGAATTTTGGAGGGTATAATGTGCTTAGTTTTATTGGATATATATATATATATATATATATATATATTATAAAAGTTACAACAAATCTATTCATAAGCGATCTCATCCGTTGATTTTGACTACTCGATTTTAACCATTCATTTGTATATCCATTAGCAAATCCAGATCATTCATTTATTTTTCTGATCTAATAGATGAACGGCTATTATTGAGTTTGGATCGTCATGCAATTTACTATGTTCTTCCTCCCTCAAATTCGATCACTCCATCTCAAAACCCTAATCCCAAAAGTTACAATAAATCTATCCATAAGCAATCTCATCCATTGATTTTGACTACTCGATCTTAACCATTCATTTGTATATCCATTAGCAAATCCAGACCATTCATTTATTTTTTCTGATCTAATAGATGAACGGCTATTATTGAGTTCAGACGTCATGCAAATTACTATCTTCCTCCCTCAAATTCGATCACTCCATCTCAAAACCCTAATCCCAAAGTTACAATAAATCTGTCCATAAGCGATCTCATCCATTGATTTTGACTACTCGATCTTAACCATTCATTTGTATATCCATTAGCAAATCCAGACCATTCATTTATTTTTTCTGATCTAATAGATGAACGGCTATTATTGAGTTTGGATCGTCATGCAATTTACTATGTTCTTCCTCCCTCAAATTCGATCACTCCATCTTAAAACCCTAATCCCAAAAGTTACAATAAATCTATCCATAAGCGATCTCATCCATTGATTTTGACTACTCGATCTTAACCATTCATTTGTATATCCATTATCAAATCCAGACCATTCATTTATTTTTTCTGATCTAATAGATGAATGACTATAATTGAGTTTGGATCATCATGCAATTTACTATGTTCTTCCTCCCTCAAATTCGATCACTCCATCTCAAAACCCTAATCCTAAAAGTTACAATAAATCTGTCCATAAGCGATCTCATCCATTGATTTTGACTACTCGATCTTAACCATTCATTTGTCCTTTGACCTTTGGTAAGTTGACCTAGTCAAGATATGTTACTTTGCCCTTGAGAAGCACTTAACTTGCCCCTACCAACATAGATCCTTTCAAGTTCTGTAGTCAAGACACCATTTTAGTGTACCTCCAGATAATTGCACACAACATCCATCATTAAAACAAGTTCATAATTCATAGTAAAGAAACCATCCACTTTTAAAAAAATACCAATAATTGTCAATTAGCTCTGATCACATAATATTAATGCATGCATGTGTATTGAATATATGAAACACTTGTCTCAACATGTAAGAAATATCAACACTAATAAAGAAATCACTGGCACATGCTATAAACCAATTGCACAAAGGCATTAGCTTGTGAGATCATTTACATTATAAGCCAAAAAATATGTGAAGATAAGGAGTTCATTGATGAGATAAATCATGTGTAGTATCTGTAAACAAATGAAATTTGGAACACTACAACTTTGTGGTAAGGGATTGATTTTAACACACCCAGCCCGCGAAACATATGAGGTGCAATGGCAAATTTGTCTGGCTCATATCTTGTGTGGGTGACCATGGATCCTTCTTGCCGGTTATTTTTCCCATGGGTCTTCAAGCTTCTCTTTCCCTAATGCAACATAATGCACAATGGTCTACCTGCCAAAAAGAAAACAAGAGAAAAAAATCAATTAATATATGAGGATAAGTGAAGTTAGGAATAAAATTAATATTTTTTTTATGGTTACATACATATGTAGGATCTGTTGGTACGACACTTCGAGGGAAACTCGTCATGTTTTTGAGGAGATGAAGTTGGGGAATTTGCCGAATCTGGCTTCACATAATGACCTACTTTTGTGTAGAACCTTAAGTTTGACCTGTCTACACTTGTTCCGGAAGCAATGGATGAGGTCCACAACCAAGTTTTCTTTTTCTTTCTTTTTTTCACATTTTTCTATGTTTTTTTCTCCTTAATTTTCAGATATGAAAGAATATTCAAATCAGAATAGTTGGAATCACAAGAACGTTGATATGCAAGAGAAAGACTTCGCCAATCAATCTCATGGGAATTAATTATTGATGTGCTTTGAGGAATTTTTGAGTTTCTGAACATTTTCATCGTTTTTAAGTTTAGAATAAATCATTAACAAGTTGTATTTATAGGCAATGATGCATGTCATAGAATTGGTAACATAGATGATTAAGAAAAGGAGGGTTTCTCCAAGCTCAAACAGTACATGCTTGATCGTGAGCTGGGAAGAATCCAAATTAAATAGCGAGTATGTTATTGATTTTAGTATTGCCCTTATCTGTTTGGGAGTAAAATGTTTCTAATGTTTCTATTGCTTCAATTATGGATGTGAAGTATCAGGGTAACCAACAAAAAGCTCTTGAAGAACTCAGTGAATTTATAAGAGGTATGTGTAAGTAGTGAGTATGCTTTGTCAATTCAAAGTACTTAGAAAGCATGGAAGATTGCTTGTTCATTTAATTCCTTGCAGCCCCCTGATTTGACCTTAAATTTTTTCTTAGGCCTTTTTGATATTTTCCTGCCATGAATTTGTTATCTCAAACGTGAGACATAAACCCAACACAAACAACACCTCTTTTCCTTTTCAAACAAAAATTGAACCAATTAACTTTAACTTACTTAAACAAATTGATTAAAGGGAGCAAGAGACTAACTGAAAAAGTTTTTTGCTAATTTTTCTGATAACTGAGCTAATATAAAGATATTCTATGTAATCAAATCTTTGCAATCCTACACTAAACTTTTAGCTGTTTCAACTTAGTCATATTACAGTACTTCGGAACACTATCGACGGTGACTTGTGAACCTTCTAAATTCTTCCTCTAAGCTATACAACCTTGTTGCCGTATTACTATTACAGCTACTGAATGCATTAGTTACAAAACACTCAATTTCATCACATTCTTGCTCATGTGAAGCCTGCAAAGTATGTTTCTGTTCCTTAGCCTTCATTAATTCATTGAGTTTTTGCTCGACCCTCTTCATTGTTGGTCGTTCTTCTCCTTTTAACCTCAAGCACATCTCTGCAAGCATGGCTATTGCTTCCAGTTGCTCCTTTCTCCCCTCTTCTGTTATTCGAGCATCCAAAACTTGAAACAAACAGTGCTCTTTCAGTGCCCAGATGAAATGCATAGCTAAACTCTTCTCTTGTTTGAGTAGGGCTTGAGAAATTGCCCTCTCCCCTGTTAACAGCTCCACAATGATTACTCCAAAACTGTAAACGTCACTCTTTTCGGTTAGTTGTCCAGTATGGTAGTATTCAGGATCCAGATAGCCAAAGGTTCCTTGAACCACAGTAGTTATACGAGTCTTGTCACTCGGAATGGATCTGGAAGCTCCAAAGTCACATAGTTTTGCTGTTAAATTGTGATCGAGGAGTATGTTGGTTGACTTGATATCTCTGTGATAGATAGAAATTGATGCAGAAGAATGCATGTAGGAAAGAGCTCCCGCAACTTCTGTTGCAATCCTTAAGCGATCTTCAAAACACAACGATGAGACATGATTTCCAACGACGTGTAGATGGTCAGATAGTGTTCCTCCAGATATGAACTCGTACACAAGGAGGGGGACCTCTGACTCTAGACAACATCCAAAAAGCTTCACAACATTCCTGTGATTAATTTGAGAAAGAATGGCAACCTCATTTATAAATTGCTCAATCTCACTCTGATCCACTATTTCAGCCTTCTTAATCGCAACAACACGTTGATCTGATAAAATGCCTTTATACACAGCTCCATGGCCTCCACGACCAAGAATTCTGGTGTTGTCAAAATTATTTGTTGCTTTCTGTAGTTCCTCGAGACTAAATATTTTGGTCCTTTCAGCATTATCTTCTGAAAACGGAAGCAGTTTGCGTAGCAACAGCCCACGATTTTGATGAAAACACTTTTCTTTGTGTTTCTTGATGCTCCTTTGCTTTAATTTTATATAGAGGACAATACTGGAAAAGCAGAAAATCGAAATGCCAACTCCACCAGCACATATGGCAATAATTATTCCTATAGCTGCAAACACTTGTATTTTCATTTACAGGTTCTGAAACAAGTTTCACAAAATGAATGTATAAAGATTGTTAGGAAGGATATTCACCTAGATGGCCTACGAATCGTTCTCCGGGGTAACCAGGAAGACAAGTGAAGTTCACAGTGCTAAATAATGTGCCTGGTTGGCAGAGACATACAAAACTCCCAAAAGTATTCACGCAGTTTCCTTTATTGCAATTATCTGTCTTTTCTTTACACTCATCGACATCTGCAGAAACCACATAAATTTGTTTTTTTTCATTTGTGAACTTTGAACATGTCACCCCTCGCAATGCGATGTATAGACACATTACACGCCAAAACTCTTGAATTTCGAAATAAAACCAAAAGTGCATTTTAATAACGGAACCAAGAGGGTAAATGGGTTTTCTTATCAAAGGTTTAAAGGTGTGTTTATCTGAACAAATTACAAACTAGCTTATGCCAAGTATTTGCATATCCTAATATATGTATATATTAGTAATTTGTATCATAATTTTGATAGGTAGGTAATTACTAATATTTTAAGAGGAAAATTGTATATTCATTTTTGTTCGAAATCCCTATTTTCAGTTTTAACACACCCCACACTTTACCCCGAATATATATTAATTATGGAATTTTTTGGTGCAAGCGGGATTCGAACTCCCAACCACCTGCTCACCAGCGAATAGGCTTGCCAGTGGGCCACACTGACACTTGCCCACGATTAGTATTGCATTTGACTGTTTTAGTGGTTACACTGTACAGGCTTTTGAATTGGTTCATTCTCATCTTCTACTTGTCGAGATAATTATGTGGATGTTTGTATTGAAATCAAAAGTGTTTAAGAAGAACTAATTAAGTTCATTAATACCTTTGCAGCCATGAGGGATATATGGGTTTCCCGCAAACCCGCTTATGCATTGACAGAGATATCCTCCTCTATCCGGCACATCAGAACAATAGCTGTTGTCGCTGCGACAAGCGAACATGGTCAAATTATTTGATGCATTTTTACAAGAAAACTTCCATGTGTCGTTGCCTACAATTGCCCAATCCAGCACAGCAGGGATCTTGGAGTCGTTGCTGTAAAAGGTATCATCACTCAATTGCTTTTGACGAAAATTGAACCACTCTCTGTCAGCGAGAAAAGCCTTGGTGCATGGCCGAGTATTGTCCGGTTCGGTTATCTCCTTTTGAATGCTTACAATGTCCACCTTTAGCAGTTCCATAAGACCAAAAATCTCTTTTAGGAAGGCCAATATACATTTACTTCACCGAAAATTGTAACCAGTACGGATATATATATATATATATTCTAGATTTGTCTGTGGCCACGTGCCTACGGCACGTCTTCAGAACGATACAGCATATATGAACAGTCTTGGAAACAGTAAATCAATAATTATGTAGCTGAAGTTTGAATAGTATGACAATTATTATGTAAATAAATGTCCATGTTTCCATTAGTATATGGTGAAAAATAATTATAAATTGGGGTATATATATATATGAAAATTTTCCATTGTGCACCACCCCTCCGTGTGCACTCATATGCACTCGGCCTACCCACCTTTGTATCGATGATCCGAACAGTTCACGTTGATCTACACATCTAAATCAGTCCAAATATTTAAAATCAAATTATTTGAAATTCATTTTCCCTTCCATCATGTGACTATAAAAAATAATGATTTTCAGCCATACAATTTTGTAACACTTAAATGGATGGATAAATGAATTTCAAATGATATGATTTTACATATTTAGATAATTTAGATGTGTGTATATATATATATATATATATATATATATATATATATATATATATAATTTCCTTAACCTTCGTATCTAGTTCGCAGTAGGCATATTGACAATACTAATTACAAGCTAACGCTGAAGTTTGAGCCTATGAAGCAGATTTAAATTATTAGCTGATTTTCCAGAAGTTCCAATCTATATAATATTTCTTGATATATATATCTTTTTTGAATTGCTTACCTGGAAGTACAGAATAAAAAAAAGTTATAGAATTTGCATAGATAATATCCTATCAAAATGGAATTGAGTGTAATAAAGTAGCATGAGTTTTTTGCCCCTAACCTTCACTGAGATGCTACCTGCTTCTATGTTGGTGTTGCAGCAGCCAATCCCCGAGCACTGACCATCTCGAACATCTCTAGTCCCATTTAGGCAAACTGAGGCGCAGAAATTGTCGAAATCAGAGTCGGAGGGACCCGCAGCAGTTGATGTGGCAACAACAGACTTGACAGAGGAGATGACATCGCAGCCTATGGTGACGAAGGTGTTGCGATCCCCAGAAAATCTATAGGGCCCATCGCTCCTCAGACTTACATTAGACGTGTTATTGTAGTCTTGGGCGACGTCATGGTTAGAGCAGTAGGAGAAGAGGACGTTGGTATTGATGAAGACCTGGCCTTCGGCTAGCGAGATACGAGTCACTTCAAACTTGGTGCCATCGCCTAGTAAGAGCTTCGTGTTGTTGATGCAGATGAGGTTGAAACCAGGCCTGAAGCAGTTCGTTGATGTCCCGATACCAAAAGGGTACGGAATTGTGATGTTGCCGCACTGCGTTTGGCAAGAGCTCTCAATTTTGGTTACACTGCTGCTGATCAAGAGTAAGAACTGGATTAAGAATATTGCAGAATTAGGTTTCATTGTGGAGTATGTGCTTTGGGACTATTACTCGAAACCAAGCTACCTACATATATGTATAGGCAGAGCAAGTCTGTTCTAATCCTCTATTTTGACAGTTGATTTTTCATTAGTTCCTTCACACACGTTGAAGTGGCCAGTTGATTTTGCACCTTGTATTTTAGATAAATACTGATCACATGATTTCTTTTTGTAGAAAACGCTGATCAACATTTATTTTTTTCATTTTTATATTTTTTTTATATTTTATATTTTATTTTTTGGCCAATCATTAAACAAAAGAGTTTCTCTCTCTAGATTTTCTAGAGAGAGAAGTTCTCTCCCAAAAACTCCCAAAAACAAAACCCTAAATCTAGAGAGAGGTGGGAGGGGGTGGCGGCCGGGATTGTGCCGCCCCCTCCCCGACCGCCGTTCGACGCCCCAGCCTGTCGACGGCGCTACCCCGTCCCCTCCACGCCCTCTCCTCTCCGATCTACCTACCCTTCGACGCCTCTCTAATGTCGCGCCGCCTTCCTCTCCTGCCTCTTCAGTCGCGCCGCCGTCACGCCGTCGAATCAAAAGCCGACGCCCTGCCCCGCCGTTCTCGCCCTTCTCCCAACTCCCAGATCTCCCTCGACGCCTTCCCCCCCTCCCCGATCTCCCTACCCTTCGACTTGTCTCTGCCGTCACGTCGTCGTGGCCGTCGAGTGACCACCCCGGCGACGTCCAGCCCGGTCGACCTCCAGATCTATTTGTGAGGGTTTGGGGCTGGTTTGTTTGGGGTTGGGGTTTGGGTTAGGTTGGGATTGGGTGGCTTTGCTAGATGTTTGCCCGGATGTCCTGCATGCTTGCCACCATGTCCACACTCTCGGGGCCAATCATGGCGATCTACAGCTTTGATTTGGTTTTTGCGAGGGTTGGTAGTACGTGTGAAGATGCTGGGAGTTACGTTGTCTTGCACGTTTGTGGAGCTTGGGCCCAAAGATGGGGTCCTTCCGTGATGTGCGCTCACCTGTCTCAACTTTCGGGGTGTTTGTCTCAACTGTCGCGGAGCGAAAATGTCGCGCCACAGCATCCTCCCGTGCCTGTTGTCGCGAACACCATGGATTTGGGGTTCAAGTGTATGAGGTCGGTGTTTCGGTTTGGGGCCCGTGGGGCCAGGCCAGTAGTTGGTTGGTGTTCAGGGTGAGGGGGTGTGGGGTTTGGGTATGGTTGGTCTGGAGTGTCCTACGATGTCGCCGGTGCAGTCTTCACAACGCCTACTATCAGGCTATTGAGCTCCCTCCAGCTTAGGCCACTAGCTCGTGACAGCGTCGTCTCTTTTCTCGGATTGGGAGTATGAGTCGAGATAAGTCTGTGTGGTGAGAAATCGCCGGAGAGAGATTGAGCATGAGAGAGGTGAAGGTATCCTTTTTACGGCTCTCTCCTGGAGCGTGGTGTTTGGTGGGGTGAGCGAGATAATTGTTTGGTAAGAAATCGGCTGAGAAAGCGCTAATGTATCCTCTTCACGGCTATCTCTTTGGTAGCGGCTGTGGAAGCGACTGGCACGTTTGTAGGATGAGTGGTGGAGATGGTGGGAGGGTGCGATCACTGTGCATGTTCCATGGGGTCAGTTTTCAATCTGCGGGGCTTGGGCCCAAAAATGGGTCCCCCCAGCGAGGTGAAGGCAGGCATCAGCGGGTGATAAAATCCTACCAGACTTGTTTCAGGTGGGTGTGCATGTGTCGTGGAGGCATTGTACGAAGCTAAACTGACGTACTTACAATTTTGCTGGACCGAGCTGGTTTGTCGGCCCACCCTCCAGGGTTGTTGGAGGGATTTGTTGTTTGTACGCGTCATTTTGCTTCATGTATATTTTATTTTCTGTCTGTAGTTTGTACTTGGGCTCATTACTCTGGGTTTGTTTCGTTAAGCTCTTATTAATGAAACAGGCTAGTCATATTCCACCTTTTCCCTAAAAAAAAAACATCTGGGGTTTTTTTGTTGTTGTGGAAAATGGCCTTAGCCATTTTGTTAAGCCTCTTGGCTAATCGACAATGACATACAAGTCAAGATAAAGTTGACGATTGTTGCTACGTATTTTGGTGTGGAAGCAAACATATAGTGAATTTATATTTTGAAGGAAATTACTAAAGATCTAACATTTGATCGTCGTCATAAAAAATTGGTTGGATCTCCTTAGATTGAATCTGGATCATTGAAAAAGAACCTTGATCTGAAATTGCAGATTACTGATTACCTTCTGACTAAGGGAGGGGGAGAGTATTTATAGGCCTAAGAAATAGTTAGGAAATTGATATGAATTTGTTATCTCCTGCCTGATTCTCCCTCTTTTAAGAGTGTCTGATTCTCCTCCTTTTAAGAGATATAATCGGTTACTCTTTTGTTGGAGATAAGAGATTTGACTTACAGTCCTCATGGGTTGGTGTCTCTCCTAGTGGGCCTGGTCTCTTTTAATGGGTTTGAAAGCGGCCCATGTCTTGTTAATGAGTCTAAAGAAGGTCCGAACCTGTTAAAGAGGCTCGTAACTGTTAATCTGCCAGTAGAAGTTTTAAGATCCATGCTGAAATCATACGGTCCTGATTTGCTACAAATTTTACCATTATCATAAGCCCTCCACTCCCGAAAGACAATTTTCCTGGCTTTCGGGATGTAGTTCGCCTTATTACAGAGTTCTGGGGTCCAATCTTAGCTTTCGTGGACGATTGGAGATACCTGGAACTAGTCCGAAGTTTCTGGAGATGACGAATATTTTCCTGGACTAATTCAAACAATTCTGGAATGTTCCAAAAAAAATTTGGATTTTTGATAACCTTTTCCCACTTAATAATTGCATTTTCGAAATATTTAATTAATTATTCCAATTCTTGATTATTTTTTGGAATTTTTAATTAATTTTTCTAATATTCAATGATTTTTATGTATTTAAAAAAAAACTTAACTGATTTAGTGCGAATTTTGGAGCAATCCGAGATGTTGATCAGTCATAGGCTTGCACACGGATTCGATCGGGCGGTTGATAAGCGAGCAAAAAAGAAGGGGGTGACGTGGCGAGTTTTGGTGCATCCATCATAGGGGAGCTTGCCCGCTGAGTGAGATCGAATGATTGCAATGGTGATGCGATGATGAGGGGTGACATGGCAAAATCTCGGGCTTGCTTGCTGAGTGAAACGAATGGCCAAGAAACGAGCGGAAAGTAGTCATGTGGCTTCATCTGCAGCTTCTATCAAGCTCGAGCTTTTGTTTCTGAGAGATACAGTGGCTATCAATGACTGCGGGTACCCCTTGCTCGCCTGACCATTTGGGCGAACAATTGTTCATCTTCACCATTTTGTTCATCTTGTTTTGGGCGACCACCTTGACTTCGTCGACCACCCTTCTTAGGCCGAGCAAGGTGATTCGACGACCTTCTTCTTCAGGCGAGCTAGTGCTTTGGCGAGGAATCCCCTTCGTCGAGGAAGCTTTGGGAGACCAACTGGCTTTTGGGCGATGCTTCGTCGACCACTGCATTGGACCACCAACCAGTGCTTCGTCGACCACTGCATTGGGCTACCAACCGAGTTTTTGGAAACCACCGTTTTCGTCGACCATGGAGTTTGGGCGACAAACTATCTCAGCGACCTTGGAGTTTGAGCAACCATCTTCTTTCATCGATCAAGGCTTCAGGAAAGCAAGTTTGTGGTCGGGCAAGTGTGTGGGCGACTGTAACACCCCGTAAAATTGAAAATTACAATTTTGCCCCTGGGTGTTACGCACGTATATTTTGTAATGTGTTTCACTACATATTTTGGATTCGTACTATTTATACATTTTCCGTATTGATTTCAGTCAACTAAAATATAATATTTCAATCCCTGGAATTTACGTGCTTTTTACGTGTTTTGATGCACGTGTTTCCACCACTACGTACAATGTTTTCTATAGGTTTAAATTATTTATTTTTATGTATTTAAATCTATTATATAAAACGGAAATTTATTTTTCTCTATTTTGATTAAAATGATTTTGTACGTGAAATGAACGTGTTTTCTACGTACGTGACAATTACGTCGTGAAATATATAAAATTAATAAATATATTTTTCTTATGTTATATTTTATTATCTTTAACAATTTTTTTTTTGTTGATAAAACCGAATTTCACATTTTTATTTTTTCGTGCGATGCACGTTTTTTTTTCGGTAATCATATTTACGCATAGTTGTGTTCAAATAAATTCCGAAGTGGGTAACGCCCCGTAATTTTGAATTAAAAACATAATTGTATATATACTTTGAAATATGTGGCTGATAGAATATGTTATGAATATTTGTATGTGAAATATAATGGCATTTGGAATTGAAATGTAATGGAATTATATATTAATGAGATGTGTAATAGTGAGTGGGGGAGGGGCCCACTTTGGAGAAGAAACATCAAGTATATGTTAATGCTTGTGCTGTTGTGTATTCATCCATGTGTGGCGTCAGCTTATTTCGGCTCACAGAGGAGGGGGAGTTCAGCTGCGTCTTCATCCGGGAGAGTGGCTTCGGTTTGGGAGTTTTGGGATGTGAAGAGGTAGGAGTTATAAGGAGGTGAAGAGTTTAGGAGTTTTGAGGGTTATAAAATATGAAGAATTGGTAAATTAATTTTAGTAATTTATTAGGTGTGTAATTTTATAATTTGAACCCTAGCAAAATCCTATAAATAGCTCCATCCTCTTCTCTTTTGTCCACACCAAAAAAAAAATATATATATATATATATAATAAGAATAAGAAAGAAAGAGAGAAAAGAAAAAAGAATAAAGAAAGAAAGAAAAAAGAGAGTGAGAGTTTGTGTTTGGAGGAGTTTTTCTAGAAGAAGAAGACCAAGGAAGTGCTAGAGGAGCTAGGAGGGCTTCAAGCAAATTGTTCGATCTACAACTAAGGTGGGTGATCATATGCTTTCTAATTGTAGGGATTGCATACTTTATAAGTAGTATAAATTTGATATGATAATTGGAATTCATGCTTTTATGTATGCCAAATTGTAGGAATATTACTATTGATTAAGAAACAAAGCATTGTCATGTTGCTTAGAAATGAGAACAAAAAGTAAGGAGAAACATTCATTAGCTTGTTAATTTACAAATGTAGAACTAGTAATTATGAAATTATTAGAAGAGATTTCATTATGGTTAAAAAGAAGTTTTGTAAAGTAAAGTGGGTGTTCTCCTACTTTCTAATTTTTAGAATGTGCATGCTAATGAAAGTGAATGAGTAGTTTTGAGGTGATAAAATAGAATAACTATACTATGAATGTGGTGAGACTAATAGTGAATCATGCTATGTTGACAAATGGATTAGCATTATGTTTGTGGGTGGTCTTTGTACTTTCTAATGCATAGAATATGGTATTATGATTATAGTCCAAATTGATGTAATGTGGGGATTTCTTATGCCTTCTAAGTAGGATTTTTTAAGAGGCATGAAATTATGTAAAATAGAGAGATCGAATGATTGGTATATATATTAGTAGAAAAATAATATGTACATTAAAATCAACAATTATAGTACCAATGTTATTGCTTATTAGTATTCTGATATAATGTACATAGTGTTCATACTCCCATAATGTTCCGATTTCCAATGTATTAGGAAACCTATGGAGTCCAAGAGATTTTATTAAAGTGTAAAGATATCATAACAGAAACCTCTTTATAATTCTAGTATCGAATGGGCATATTTATCATTCCTATGACTAATATGCATTCGGGGTCCATATTAGGTGGGTGAGTCCCTAATATATGTTATCATCAAGACATGGATAAATATGCCCTATTTGCTTACAACCGACTATGTTTTATACGCCCTTTAAAATTTTATTATTAATCAGAGAACAGTATCAACAAAATTATATTAGTCTATTTTCTTATCAGTAGTCCACTTGGACTCTCGGTTTGCGATAAGTGCGGTAGGCATTGCCTATTGGGTCACGGGATCGAATCCCTAAGCTGCCCATTATATCTTTGATTTTCTTTAATACAAATAAAAATGAGAAAAATTATAGTGTTCATAAAATGTTATAAAGAATATATTAAAAATAGTTCTAAAGATTTCCATGTATATTCTATGAGAAAAATTATAGTGTTCATAAAATGTTATAGAGAATCTATTAAAAATAGTTCTAAAGATTTCCATGTATATTCTTGAGGAATAAAAGAGACGTTGAGATATAATGAGATATTGTATTTAAAATAAATTAGTGAATAGCATGATTTAAATCCTTAGAAGAAAAATAAAGTGTTGATAAGAGAATTAATTCTCTTGGAAAGATATTTTACTTTTACTTGATTTAAGAAATATTTTGCGATGGTTGAGACATATCATATGAGTTCAAATTGTTAATGAGTTTTTGACACAAATAAATTATTAAAGGATGCGAGCTTTATATTTTTTTGAATAGTGATTCATTCTTGTGATTTTGATGTGATTATACACTCACTTGATTTAAGACATACTTGGTTTGGGTTGAGTTATGAATTTGTGCTTAAGTTGTTAAAAAGATTGATAATGGATGAAAATTCTGTTCATGAAAAAGGATTATTTTATATGGGAAATTATGAATGAATGAATGAATCATGGGTGATGCAAAAATGAGACATTGATTAAATTATGGATAAGTTAGAGACATGAATATAATAAGTTAAGACATGATTATTAAAGGGTATGTGTACCCATGGTTCTTGTACATGAAAGGTTTATGATTTAGAATTAGTAAGACCTCGATTACCGGTAATTTTGAAAGAAAGATTTTGGGACTTGATTTCGAGATAATGCCGTCGGGCGATCTCGTATTTTGTGAACAAATCCGGTATGAGGTAAAACTGATTCTAGGGTGATAACATATTCATGTCTTGAACTAAAAATAATTAGGCACTTAGGTGAAGATGTGATAGACTTGTGCAAACATAAATGGGTGCTTCTATATAGTCGGCGGTGGATCTTCGTGGCTATAGACCCAGTTGGTGAACTGTGGTTGCTCCGTAGGAGATGAACTGTATTTTATCCGGGACTTAGCGTAGTCGGCGGATGTTTACCATACTCCAAAGAATATGTATATACCGGGGCTAGAGGGGCATTTACGGGATTATTCTCACGATATAATAGCCAGGGAGGCTGTGATCTATTATTATAGCCAGGGAGGCTAGCCAGGGAGGCTGAGATCCGTATCTGTGAAATAAATCTAAAACTTGTTTTATTACTGGGTAGTCTCATGGCGAGGGATCGAACCCTTCAGTGTGGAGTACGTAGGCGCTTGCCCTAGGACTTATGTAGTATGGGATGCATAGAATCCGAACAAGTGTGCATTAGTATCATCCTAGTATAGAAATGTGTGCATTAGGCATTAAGGCATGACAGACACTTATGTTTAGAAAATCATCTTTGACACTTTACTTGTTCATTCAATCTTTTTTTGTGATTTGTTAAAGTATGAGATCGTTATACTATTCCCGGCATAGAGAGGATAGCCGTGTATAACATTTCGTCAGTTGTAAGTAACTGACGAGCCCACAGATTGACATGCAGGTAAAGGACCATTCGTGGAGTTATAAAGTGGATATGCTATTGCTATATGAAAGTTAAAGATGTTGCAAATGATGTTAAAATTGTACAAGTTATATTTTTGTTTTCAATTGCTGTAAGTTTTATTTCTTCTGCTGTGTAAAAACCAAGTGTAAAGGAACTCTGATGTACTATTGAAAAAGTTTTAAAATTCCTTGTAAAATTGTACGAAGTGAAGTAAAGATCCTGTGAAATCTCGAATTTATCCTTATTTGAAATTCGGGGTGTTACAGCGACCAAGTTCGGCAGGCAAGGATCTTCTTCCTCGTCGAGCAAAACTGCAAGCGACCAAGGCGACCACCTCTTAGTCGAGCAAGGATTTTAGGTTGTTGTTGAGCTAGAGCATTAAGAAATTCTTTGTGCAAAGGTGAGTCTTTTGCTGGCTTGTATTTGGTTTTGGCCGACATTGAAGTTGAAATTTTGGTCGGGTTTGTGTTTGTAAGGAGCTTTGTTTTTTGGCAAAGCTTAGAAGCTTCGGGCTAGGAGTTGAGTTTGCTTGTTGTTCTTCTCGGAGTTCAGCTCAGTTGCCTTAGGGCTTGATCATCTCCTAACTTAGGTTTGTTTGAGTCGGCTTCGAGGCTTAGATATGGAGCTACGGCTTGTCGAAGCTTCTCCTTGTGGGTGGTGAGTCAAGTTCAGAGTTGAGTATGTGCGGAGCTCCCATTGATCTCGGTTTGAAGTTGTGTGGAGCTTTGAGTTGAAGTTTGAGTCTCCTTCGAAGTTTTTGGAGTTCTGGGTTTGAAGAAGCTTCGGTCGGCTTTTATGAGTTGGAGTTGAGGTGTTATTGAACAAAACTCCAAGCTATGAGCCCGCATGGAACAATTGGAAACCCATCCTTTGCTTGCATTTCAGATTCACAGTCTTTCATTCTTTGTGCTTGCAAACAATTATATATATATATATATATATATATATATGCACACAAAGTTTATTTTTATAAATCTTGGTTTATAGATCAATAGAATCTTTTTGGTGAATCATGGCTTCCTGTGCTTGTCATATAGTTTGGCTTGGAAATCTCTTGAGTTTTCGCCCATCAAATGTTTGTTGAGCGATCTAAATCGTTGAATTTCTCTTTTGTCAACCAAACATTGTGTTGTTCCCTAGTTTTGTCGATCAAAAATCTCGTCGCTTGGTCTACCTCATAGAATTGCTCTTTTTATCGACCAAACATTGTGTTTTATGCTTGTTTCGTCGATCAAACATCTCGTTGCTCATTTCGTTCGACCAAGCATTTTGTTGTTCGCATGTGTTGTCGATCCATCATTTTGTTGTTGGAAGAGTATTTCGTTGGTCTAGGAGCTGGGTGCTTTGATAGTCAGATCTTGTGTATGTAGCTAACTTAGAAGAGATGTCATAGAAACAAACTTCGGAAGACGGTCGGGCTGTGGACTTGCTATTTTATCCCAGCGAGTTTTTTGAGGCAATTTTAGTACGGAGTTGAATGTTTGAACTTGTTGTTTGCGCCTAGCAAGTTTGTAGAGACAACGCTGAGACGGAATTGGACGTAGAACTCGCTTATTGATTCCATAAAGTTTATTAAGACAGCTGTGAGACGGAGTTGGCCGTAGTTCTTACTGTTTGATACCAACAAGTTAATAGAGACAACTCTGCGACAGATTTGGATGTTTGAGCTTGCTGTTTATGCCCAGCAAGTTTTGTAAAAGAAACTCTGAGACGGAGTGGAACATTGACCTTGTCGTCTGCGCACAACAAGTTTTGTAAAGGCAACTCAGAGACTGAGTTGGACGTTGAACTTACTGTTTGTGCCCAACAAGTTTTTTAGAGGCAACTCGAACTTGCTATTTGTGCTCAGCAAGTTTATAGAGACAACTCTGAGATGAAGTTGGACGTAGAACTCATTTTTTGATCCCTGCAAGTTTATAGAGACAACTGTAAGACGGAGTTGGTCATAGAGCTTGCTATTTGATCCCAACAAGTTTATAAAGATAACTCTTAAACGGAGTTGGATGTTTGAGCATGTTGTTTGTGCCAAACATGTTTAGTGGAGGCTACTCTGAGATGGAGTTGAATATTGAACTTGTCGTTTGCGCCCAGTAAGTTTTGTAAAGGCAACTCTAAGACAGTGTTGAACGTTGAATTTTTCGTTTGATCCTAGAAAGTTTATAGAGACAACTTTGAGACAGAGTTGAACGTTGAATTTATCATTTGATCCCAGAAAGTTTATAGAGGCAACTCTGAAATGGAGTTGTAACACCCCGTGTTAAAATATAATATATATATATATATATATGTGTGTGTGTGTGTGTGTGTGTGTGTGTGTGTGTATTAAAATGAGATAATGGCAAAATAGTAAATATGTGAGTATTTGATTGTGGGGAGTCCACGGGTGATGAAACAACAGAAATTGCCTTGTTTGAATGCTGTTGACGTGGCATTTAAATGGGGGCCCACCCGATGTATGAGTAGAGAAACAGCATGGTGCTGTTCTCTCTCTTCTTGATGACGTGGCCAGCTGTGCACGTAAGAGGGGAGAGAGAATGTAATACATTGTCCCACATCGGGATTGACTTGATTAAAAATAATATATAAATATAATAGCCTATGATCAAGAGTCACCAATTCGGTTAACCACCTTTTGAGAGGCAGCCCGTAGTGGGTAGTTGTACTACATAGTAAATAATTTGTCTTCTAAATTGTATAAATTGTCTGAGCTAGGGGCAGGGGCGTTACAGGAGTTGGATGTAGATCTTGTTGTTTGCGCCCAACAAGTTTGGAGAGGTAACTCTGAGACGGAGTTAAACGTAGAGCCTGCTATTTGCGTCCATCAAGTTTGGAGAGGCAACTCTAAGATGGAGTTGAATGTAGAGCTTGCTGTTTGATCCCAGCAAGTTTATAGAGATAACATTGTGACGGAGTTGGATCATTGATCATGCTGTTTGCGCCCAGCAAGTTTTATAGAGGCAAATCTGAGACGAGGTTGAACAATAAATTTGCCGTTTGCACCCAATTAGTTTTGTAAAGGCAATTCTGAGACGGAGTTGAACGTTGAATTTGTCGCTTGATCCCAGCAAGTTTATAGAGACATCTATGAAATGGAGTTAGACGTTGAACTTACTATTTGTGTCCAACAAGTTTTGTAGAGGCAACTCTGAGACGGAGTCAAACGTATAGCTTGGTGTTTGCGCCCAGCAAGTTTGGAGAGGCAACTCTGAGATGGAGTTGAACAATGAATTTGTTGTTTGATTCCAGCAAGTTTATAGAGATAACTCTAAGATGGAGTTGGATGTTTGAGATTGCTGTTTGTGCCCAACAAGTTTTGTAGAGGCAACTTTGAAATAGTGTTGAACGTTGAACATGCCGTTTGCGCCTAGCAAGTTTTGTAAAGACAACTCTGAGACGGAGTTGAACGTTGAATTTTCTGTTTGGTCCAAGCAAGTTTATAGAGATAACTCTGAAACGATGTTGGACATTGAACTTGCTGTTTGTGCCCAACAAGTTAGAGGCAATTCTGAGACAGAGTTGGACGTAGAGCATATTGCTTGCGCTCGGCAAGTGAGTAAGGACAACTCTGAGACAGAGTTGGACATAGAGCTTGTTGTTTGATCCTAGAAAGTTTGGAGAGGCAACTCCGAGTCAAAGTTGAACGTAGATCTTGATTTTGATCCCAGCAAGTTTATGGAGGTAACTCTGAGATGGAGTTCACGTAGAGCTTGTTGTTTACATCCAGTAAGTTAGTAAAGACAACTCTTAGGCGGTGTTGGATGTAGAGCTTGTCGTTCGATCCCAGCAGGTTTGGAGAGAAAACTCTGAGACAGAGTTTGTAACACCCTGAATCCCAAATAAGTCTGAATTCGAAGTTCCACAAGATCTTTACACTTCACTTCGTACAATTATATAAGGAATTTAAAACTTTTATTGCAAAAGTCTTTTTACATCATAATGCTGCGGAAAGTAAATGAAATACAACAATGATAAATGTACAATTGTAACAACTTTAGCAATTAAGTAACCATCAACATCAAATTCATCTTTATATCTTCTTGTAAATTCCAAGTCCTGCATATGAAACTGTGGGCATGTTAGTTGCTTACAACCGACGAAATATTATACACGGCCATCCTCGCTATGCCGAAAGTATAACGATGCTTTAATACTTTAACAACCACAAACTTGATTAAAAAACAAAGTTAAAGAGGGACTATCCTATTGATGTTATATGCAATGACTTAATGCCTAATGCAGATGTTTACACTAGAATGACACCAATGCAAACTTGTTCGGATTCTATGCATCCCATACTACATAGGTCTGAGGGAAAGCACCTACGTATTCCATATAGGGTTAGATCCCTCGCCATGCAACCTACTACGATAACTACTACGAGATTTAAACACTTTGCAAGTATTGTCTCTCGCCCTTGGAATACTGGAGACCAATCACTTTTCGTGGATCATTTTGTGGCCCTTAAGTCCATCGTCCCGGAATACTGGTGATTGTCTCACTCCGCAGGTCATTCTGGAGCCCTCATTGCACAAGCATCCCATGAGCATCGTTCTCATCCCGGAATACTGAAGATCTTTCCCACTATGTGGATCATTCGGTGGCCCTTACGTCCATCGTCCCGGAATACTGGGGACCGTCTCTCTCCAAGGATCATTCTGGAGTCCATAACTCACATTTGCACTCATTTCGTCATATCACCAACTAGTGCCTATCCTGAAGTTTATGTTATGATTATTAAGAACTAGAGTTTAGCTTACCCACCGGTCTTTAAATAAACATTGAGGCAGTCAACCCAACTGGTTACTTCTCATAATTTAATAAATTTCAATTGCAGGTAATCTGGCTTCGCTCACCCTAGAATAACAACCGTTTCAATTGAGACCACAAATGTTACATCTAACCTCATCCAGATAATTCATTTCTTTATTCACAATATCTTTCTCATATACATTTCTTTATAATCTTAAAACATGAAGTAACTCATTTCAACTTCTATTATCTTTTTTTATAGGGAAAATGTGGAATAACGCCACCCTATTTCATTAATAAGAAGTTAATAAAACAACCCCGGCGTACCGGGGGAGAGATACAAAAAGTAACAGTGCAGAAAGTAGAACATAATCTCCCAACAATACCCTGGGGGGTGGGTCCAACCAAAAGAACAAAAGTACAACCCAAAGTACAATAGTCCAAAATACAAAATAGAGTTAGCTGCAGACAGTGGGCTTCCCAAATGTAACATGTGCCCTGTGAGTTTCAGGGGTGGGCCTACCCCTCAGTCCAGCGTTGGTCCAAACTCGACCTCTTCGTCATCAAATTCCTCCACCTGGAAAACTAGCAATCCTCCCTCTTGCTCCTATAGCAGCAGCTGTGGCCCAAAAGGAAATAAGATGCATGATATGAGTAAGATTACCAGAAATACTATTATATGAAGTCGAAAATAAAAATTATTTCTATCTAGCCATAACACCCAAGTAGTTGCCGTAATGGCTATGTACCAAGCATCCTTCATTTCGTGGCGGACCGAGGCAAATTTGGGGCCAACCCACAATTCCTCGTATTCGCTGGGGTAGTCAGAAGTCCCTAAGACCCGTAATACTTCTACCATAGTTGCCTTACTTCTTTGGCAATGAATGAAAAGGTGGTTCAGATTCTCCGTATGTACATTACAGAATCCACAGTTGGTCGCGATCTGTGGTTGTTTTTTGGCAAGGTTCTCTCTAGTGAGGATTGCATTATTGAGCACTAACCAGAGGAAGACCCTGACTTTAAGGGGCATTTTGGCTTTCCATAACACCTGTGCCCAACTGGGTCTACATCCTCGATAGTGAATGCGATGATACAGAGACCTAACAGTGAAAGCTCCTTTGGTCTTTAGTCCCCAGCGCATCTGGTCTGGGCCTTGAGCGCACATTGCTCCATTCCGTGTAATGTGTGTTTGCATTTCATTCAGTCGCTGCTGTAACTCTGCGCTAAGAGGTCCTCGGAAAGGCGGCTTCCAATTGCCCCTCTTCCATGTCTTGGCCACCGCTATATTCGGGCAAGTTGTTTTCTCATACAACTCTGGGAAAGACTCTTTAAGGGTATGTGCACCACACCATTTGTCCCACCAGAATCTGGTGGACCGTCCATTCCCAATAGTCGAAGTAACTACTGAGTTGAAAGGCTCGCTTGCTCTGGCAATCCCTTTCCAGAAGTGAGAAACTCTAGACCCTACCCGAAAGCATAAACTTCTCATACCTTTCCTCCTCAGGTATGGTTGAATGAATTCCTGCCATCCTTCCCCGCTATGGTGGAAGACCTTCCACCACCATTTTCCTAGTAGGGCAAGGTTCATGTCTCTCAAGTCGATGATGCCTAGCCCTCTATGTTTCTTCTTCATGCATGTAATACCCCACTTGATCAGGTGGTATCCCCCCCTATTCGAGTCCTTCCCTTTCGAGATAAATCATTTTCGGATTCGGTCAATCCTTTGGATCACCCACTTAGGTAGCTCAAAGAACGACATGTAGTAAATGGGCAGATTAGACAATACCGAGTTGATAAGGACCACTCTGCCCCCGAGGGAAAGCGACTTTCCTTTCCATCCAGACAATCTTTCCTCCACCCTATCTATGATAGGTAGCCAGTCCGTCTTGGTAAGCTTCCCTGGTCTGAGTGGCAGACCTAAATATTTGATTGGAAAATCATCTTTCATACAATTCAGTATGGTAGCATGGTCCTGTGCTTCTGCATCTGAAAGTGCAATCGGAATCAAAGCACTCTTGTGGAAATTAATCCTGAGACCTGACCAGGCTTTGAAACAGTAAAGGACCCCTTTAAAGCAAACTGTTTCTGACCTGTTCCCGTTACCAAAGAGGAGGGTGTCATCAGCATACTGGAGAATCGTGCACCCTTGAGTCACGGTGTTGCTAGCCACAGGTTTAATCCAACCTTTTCTCTGACAGTTCTCGAGCATGCCCCTGAGAATGTCTGCTACGATAGTGAATAAAAGAGGTGATAGCGGATCCCCCTGCCGAAGACCCTTCTTTGTATACTCTATTATCAATTTCAACTTCAATCATCAATTTAATCACTTATAATATTGTGTGCAATTCAAATAATATTAATCAAATGTTAATAGTCATAAAATGTCATCGAATAGAAATCTAATTGCATTCCAAAATTTTTATTTTTCTTTAATTATACAAAGCCACATTTTAAGAAGAATTATCAAGTGCTTCATTCCATAGTTTTATTATAAAAACACTTCTAACTCTCACAAATATATGTCAAAATATTGTGGAAATATTTTTTATAAAGTCTAAATAATTTTAGGGGAATATTAGAATTTTTTCCCAATTTTTTATGCCTTTTTAAAACTCAAGAAATATTAAAAATCGAAATATATTTAAAAAAATCAAAGAAAACAAAACAAAGGGCAGAGGTCGGATACGAACCCAAGACTAGACTCCTTTCACCTAGCTACAATAACAGACCCAAAAAGCACCTGAAGACCAGAATGGTCAAAGTGACTAACTGATATGAGATGAACTCGAAAGTCTCTTATATTGATCCTTAGTCACTTGAGTAAAAATCGAAGTTTTAATAAAACAGAGTATGCAAAGAAGCAAAGGCTTAAGGCTAAATAGCAATTTAGCAACGCAAACTTATGCACTATATGCATATGACTGAAGTAGCAAGGAAGCAAAGGTTCGATAGCAATGTAGCAAAACAAACTTATGCACTGTATGCACTTTTATTTAAGCTTTACAGAGATAGAAAATTGATGATAGTAGCAAAATATGCAGCATGTATTAAATTTATTCATAATTTCAGAATGTTCTAACATGCATCAATTTTCACTTCAACAATTCACTAGATTTTCATTTTTCTCTTTCTAATTAGCAAAAGTTCTATTCATTATTTGAATCACAATATCAATTCAACACATCATAACACAATTAAATTAAGATCATGCAATATACATTCATCCTACCAATCAAAATTTAACAATTAAACCATTTATCAACTAGCATGCATCATACTCCTAAATTAGAAAGGATTTAAGAAACACCCACCCAAAGAAGTATTGAAGTATTCAATTAATCCCTAGCAATAAAACTCTAACAGATGCTCCACTTCGCCTCCTCGAAATCCGTGCACAAAGAAAAACCTCCAACTCCATGAACAGTGAACAACTCCATGAAAGCCAAGCCTACCATTCTCTGTTTGATTTTGGATTGGTTTCTATTTGATTGAAAATGGGAGTTGTGTGTGTGTGTGTGTGTGTATAAAATAGTAATACATATGTATGCATGTGAGTAGGTGGAGAAGCAAAAAGGGTTGCTGGATTGGATTTCAGCAATGGACAGAGAAAGAAGAAGAGAAAGATGAGAGAGTGTGAATGGTTTAGGGGGTATTAGTAGGATTATTGAGTAATTATTATAACTAATTGCCCACTAACACCTCCACTAATCCACTCATTTAATTCAAAACATTACCTTTTCCCTCCATCCCCAAAACAGCCGCCTCTCATTGTTTGAGTGTGCACATTGCACGTGTGCATGTGTACGTGCTTTGTGTACACTTCACAAAATTAATTATTTATTTAAATTATAACATATGTTTATATATCTATATAATAAAACACAAAGAAAGCTATCAAGTGGCTCTCCTTCAATTCCCAAAAAATCAAAGGCCCAGATCTAACCTCACAAAACATATTCTCCCCCCCCCCCCCTCCAAAGTTTTTCCCCAAAACTCAAATTCAAATCCCCCACCCAAAACAACTCCTATATTTATTTATTTATTTTTTCTTTTCTCTCTCTCTCCCTCCTTCTATTCAAAAATTTAAGAAAATAAAAAATAAAAAATTTAAAAAAATTTAAAATTAAAAACTTAAAAAAATTAAAAACTTTAAAAATAATTCAAAAAAAATCAAAAAAATCATATAATATGTTTTTTGCTGGACCCCAAAAGTTTCTCATATAATATGTTTGCTACTTCAATTAATTTGCTAGACCTCCAAAACTATTTTATATAATCAAACAAGGTGCATTGTTCCGAAAACGTGCCGTAGGCACGTGTCAACCTAGTATATATATATTATATATATATATATATATATATATATATATATATATATATATATATATATATATAACATGCATAAAAAATTAGTTTAATTAGAATTTATATTTTTCATGTGTGAATAAAATATACACACACATACTTCATGAAATTTTATTTTAAAAGATAATGCAACTAATACGTGCACTGAATAAAATATACACACACATACTTCATGAAATTTTATTTTAAAAGATAATGCAACTAATACGTGCACTGCAAACACGTGCGTCACACGTAAAAATATTAAAATACAAGATCAAATTTATTAGCGAAAAAGTATTTAAAGATAATCGAAATACAAAATAAGAAAAATATATTTATTAATTTTTATATATCCCACAACGTAATCACTACGCACATAGAAAACACGTGCACCGTACGTATAAAAGTATTTTAATTAAAATAGGAGAAAAATGAACTTCCGTTTATGAAACGAATTCAAAGGAGTCATAAAATAAATAATTGTAACACATAGAAAATGTTACACGTGGCGGTGAAAAATACGTAATCGATACATGCATCAATAACACGTATAAAGCACGTAAAAATACAGAGATTAAAATTTAATATTTGAGTTGACTCAATGTAGGATAAAATAAATTTTAAAAAGATGGAAAATGCATAAATATTCGGAATCCAAAATACATATTGAAGTATGTTACAAAATACACGTGCGTAACACACGAGGGCAAAATTATCATTCCCAATTTTTTGGGGTGTTACAGAGTTGGATGTAGAGCTTGTCGTTTGATCACAAAAATGTTTATAGAGAAAACTTTGAAAAGGAGTGAGACGTTTGAACTTGATGTTTATCCCCAGCAAGTTTGGAGAGACAATTCTGAGACAGAGTTGAACATAGATCTATTGCATTTAGTTAAGGGTTGTTGGAAGATCTCGAGAGAAAAGCGGTGCACCGATTTCACTTTATGGGGTTAATGGACTGTTGGGAAAGCTTCCGCAAAGAGTGGGACATTGAACACGTTGTATACAGTTAACGAGTTATTGATGAGCTCGAGCAGAGAGCATGGCATTGAACTCATTGTTTGGAGCTAACGAGCTTTTGGTGGAGCTCAAGCTCGATCAGAGCATTGAACTCATTATGTAGAGATAAAGAGTTGTTGACGGAGCTCCAGTGGTGAGCAAGGTGACGAACTCGTTGTTTGAATCAACGAATTGTTGATGGAGCTTGAGTGAATAGCAGGACATTGATCTCTCATCTCGTTATGTAAAGTTAACTAGTTGTTGACAGAGCTAGAGCGAAGAGCGAGACGTCGAACTCGTTTTTTGGATTCAAAGAGCTATTGATGGAGCACGACGAAGAGCAGAGCATTGAACCCATTGTATGGAGTTAACGAGTTGTTGACAGAGCTCGAGCAGAGTGCAGGGCGTTTAACTCGTTGTTGGGAGTTAACGAGCTGTTGACAAAGCTCGAGCGAAGAGCAAGGCACTGAACTCGTTGCATGGAGTTAACGATCTGTTGACAGAGATCGAGTGAGGGACAGGGCATTGAAATCGTTGTTGAGCGTTAACGAGCTACTGACGGAGCTCGAGCGAAGAGTAAAGCGTTGATCTCATTGTGTGGAACTAACGAGTTGTCGACGAAGCTCCAGTGAGGAGCAGGGCGTCAAACTCATTGTTGGGAGTTAACAAGCTGCTGATGGAGCTCGAGCGAAAAGCAAGGCATTGATCTCGTTGTGTGGAGCTAACGAGTTGTCGACGGAGCTTGAGCAAAAAGCAAGGCGTCAAACTCATTGTTCGGAGTCAACGAGTTATTGGAGGAACTTATTCCGATTCTTCTTGATATTGAAGTGAAGTCCTTTGTGTTTGTTCAGCATTGAAGTAATTCTGCTATTCTTCTTACTAACAAGTAGTTATATACATCGAATGAGGTCCTTGGGATGTCAAGCTTGCTCTCCTTCGCAATGCGTTGTGCTTAATGGAGTTGGGATTAGTCCATTTGTGTGGCACGTCATTCGAGATGAAGTTGGATTTTTCTCGGGTGAAGGTGGTAGGAAAGACTTGGTGCTTGCCCGCATAAGGAAGGATTGTCTTGAATTTTATCGTCAAGATATGAGGCGACCCTGGAGAACTATTAGTTGGCAGGAGGTCAGCGCGGGGGGGGGGGGGGGGGGGGGGGGGCTGTTTGGACCGGATTTGCCGCTTGTGTGCGCCTGCAGGTCCTGCCGACACAAAAGACGAACCAACTTGAACCCCACCCTATGCGAGGTTTTTTTCGGTACCAGTTTTGATTTTCCGATCTGTATTGACCCAATTAAATGTAGAAACAATTTTTTCTGCTATTTATTCACACGTTTTAAACTGGTAAAACAGTTTTTTCTGTCGTTAAAGTTTGGGCATTCACTCACCTGTCTGCTGTTACAGTGTATGCATTCACTCACATGTCGATGATAGAGTTCTAACCATTTCAGTTCGGGAGTATGACGTAGTGCTACAGTCGACACTCCTCAGCCGTTGTATCCTGGGAAACGAACACATCTGCAATCTCCAACACCCGGACGAGGCAAATCTGTTTTTAGGGTATTGTGTGATACACAAGCCTCGACTCAAATCAGTTTGAGTTTATATTTTGTTATTTCATTTTCTTTATAATTTGTTCGGGTTTTCAACATCTTCTTCTCTTTTTTATTTTTGTGCCTCTCAATCAAAGTTGTTTTCTTGTAAATTTTTATAGTAAACATCAAGTTTGGTATAGATTTTTCTTGCATTTGTTAGACATCGAAATTTTTAATAAAGCGATGCGGTGATCACCTTTATTACAAAAAAAAACTAGTGTACCCTTGAGGAATATTGCACAAACTTATATAATATAATATAATATGTATCATAATACGTGCAATACTGCACATAATATTTTTTAAAAATAAGAAAAAAAATAAAAAAAAATTGAAAAATTCATTTAGTAACATCTATATAATAATGAAGATTCCAATTCCAATTTGGATGCAGTAAGAGTGGGGAGTTCTCTTACATTTGCCCTCATTTTTTTTATTTAAAAAGAAAAAATGAGAAAAATCATAGACAAAAGTGATTTAGCATAATATATTGTATGGATTCAAAATTTTTAATTATTTTTTTAGAATTTCTAATTAAATTTCAGTATCTAATAATATTTTTGGAATTTAATTCAGTTTCCTAATTTTAAATCATTTTCTGTGATTTTTTAATGATTTATTGAGCTGATGCAAATTTTGGAGCGATCTGGATTGCCCATCAAGCCTGTGCTCGCTTGCTGAGTGGAATAAGGTGCTAGAATGATGTGGTGACGTGGCGCGACCTGGGATGTTGATCACGTGATGGACTCGCCCGCTGAGTGAATTGGACAAGCGTGATTGGGTGGCGACGTGGCACGATCGGGATCCTCTAATACGCATGTCTTCGCGCATCTGGACGATCAGATAGTCGAAAATTAAGCGGATGTTGTGGCTGGATGTGTGCATGTGTTAAGGTATGTGTGAAAGCCTATTTTTTTTTTTTTTTCTATTTCAAAATAGAGAAAAGTGAAAGGGAGAACATTCTATGGCATAATATATAGATATAATATTGAAATTTTCTGGTTTTCAAAATAGCATGGAGTTCGACTTGAGTACTTGACTCCAATCCCAAATCACCGTTTCCACACTTTTTGGCGTGGATTAATGGAAATGTCCTAACATCGAAACTTCCTGATTTCCAAATTGGACTAATTTGTCGTGGCCGTCAACTTTGACTACCCGCAGGGGCTATTTATTTAGTTTGACTGCTACTAAGTACTAATGACAAAGAAGAAAACAGCAGAGGGAAGATATTTATCTTTGCAGCTGTTCTTTAGTCTGCTACTGAGAAGTGAGTTCATTTCAATGATTAGATTGGTATGATGTGCTAATTAATAACTGCAATCACAAGTTCTATTTGCTATAGTTAACTGAGGGTAAAGTCACGACACTCCTCAACTTTTGGGTCCAAAATTAAGAAGTTCTTCTTTGTTAAATTTCACTTATTTAACACAGCTATTATTTCTCACACTTTTGACGTTAAATTATGTGATAATCTAATTACTCATCTCGGTTATAAAAGTATATTTTAACCTATTAATAAGAAAATGAGATACTTGGGTAATTATATAATTTAAATTTAATGTTAAAAGTGGGAGAGATAACGACGGAGTATTAAGTTTAAGTGAATACAATTTAATAGCCAAAGTTTTTTTGATTTCGGCCAAAGATTGAGGGGGTTTTATGACTTTTAAATTGGTATGAGGTGTGAATAACTCAAGTTTTCATGTCTTCTCTATCACAAGCTCAGTTAGGAAACTACTAATATAGGGGTTTTTTTTTTTTTTTGGTGGGAGAATAAGGTGAATAATTGTGACCGATTTCATTAATGAGAATTAACGAAACAGTAGCCACCCTCGGGTGAAGCCGAATATAAGCCAGATAAAGGCTACTACATCAAAAGTCCACAACTACATCAACAGTCCATTGTAACAACCTACTACATCAAATACTACGAGTAATAAAAGACAGAGATAACTGCTCACACTGCCACACCATGAGCAACCAAAATACTGTTGGAATTAATTTTTGCAGTTTTCCGGGCCAGATTCCGGTAGGCTCCGGCCACCGGCGGCGCCGAAAAATGAGTGGATTGCGATCCTCTCGATGGGTACTATTCCGTAGTATACTCACTTGCCAAAAACGAATTCCGTATGAATGAGAAATGTTGATCCAAAGTTGGGTACTTGAAATATACTAACTTGGCAACTTGGAGAAAATGGATAGTCTCATATCGGAAATTGGAAAAGATTTTTTCTAGTATATATACTAGAAAGCTGGGCTAAAGGGCGTGGCCCGGGGGTTACCACTAACGTGTAGTGGAGAGAGGACTTAGCCAAAATGACAAACACACACGCGCGCGCGCCCGGCCCGGCTTCGGCTCGGCTCGAATTTTTTTTTGCCCAGACAAAAACTCTTCCCCTACTGAACTGAAAAAACTTTTCAGATTCAATAACTGGTACCCATTACTCTGTAACAGCAGAGTAATGGCTCCCCAGTTATGAATCTGAAGAGTCTCCATTACCCTGCCATTACTCTGCTGTTACAGAGTAATGGTATCTAAAAAGTCTCCAATTTTCTATAAATCCAGACAGAGTCTTTCATACAGTCAGAGAATTTTTCATTTCGTTTTCTTCTTCTTCTCCTCCGTGTCAGTGTCAACTGAGAGTACACCACAGACAACAGTTCGTTGTCTCTGAAGCAAGGGTGCTGCGTTCTTCAGAAAAGGTACAGTTGTATCCTGGGAAGCAATTCGCCGGTAACCATCACACTACGGGACGAATTCTGCTTTAAGGACAGAGATTATCAGTCTTGACTCTGTACAAATTATTTTACTTACTGTTTTCTTCCCTGTATTTCATTTCTTCGCAATTTCTGTTGGGATTTTCTATTATTATATATTCAAGTTCTAACAAATACAAGACCTCAATCCAAGAGCAAAAAATCAAAACTGGGTCAAAAAGAAGTTCCACACGGAGTGAGGTTCAAGTTGGTTTGGCATTTGCATTTAAAATGAAGTGGTCCCTGGTCAGGATCGCATTCCTATATGCCAACTAGCAGAAGAGCCTCACCTTCAGAAGGGAATGTGTGTTTTATCTGTGCAAATGTGCAAGTTAAATGTAATTTCCTAAAGCAAAACATATCATCAAACTTGTTTTGGGATTTTTCTTGTTTTGGGATTTTGACAATGATGACTAATCTCTTAGGATTATAGCGAACCCTTATTCGTCGTAATTTCCTCGGCGAAGAATTTGGAGCTTGTTAACATCAGTTTGACAATTACGTATATATAAGCTTTTGCTAAACATTCTCTTGCATCCTCATGCTCCATATCTGGCCCATTTTTAATAAGAAAAGGATATAGTGATGGTGAACTTCTTTTGGAATTTGGATCAAATCACATCTTCTTTTCTCTTTGGAGAAAATGGCTTAGATGTGAAAGATGAAGTTATCTTGAGTCAAGTAAAATACTTTTATTTTGAAATAAAGAGAAGATAAGTTGCACAACCGAAGATCTTAAACGATCCAAATTAAGCTAATAATTCCACAAATCTCTATTATTATAACTGGAAAGTTGGGGTTGTATATTTTATGGACAACTATCTGTAAGAAAATACTTTAAAATAGAGGCAGAAATACAATAAATTAAGAAGAGGAGATTGAAAAACCATTACGAAAATATATAGAGAAATTAAGTAAGAAGAAATAAAGACTAAGCCGAGTCTTGTGTGTCACACAATGTCCCTAAAACATATTCGATTCCTCGTAGGTGCTGGAGGAATGCAGTGGCGTCTGTCTCTCATGATAAAACGGCTAAGAAGTATCAATTACTGCACCGCGTTGCACTCCCTGTGAACTGAATGAAGCGAAGAATTCTATCACCGATTGAAGAGAAGACCAGAACGAGAAAAGGGAGCAAAGGAATTCTATTTGGATGTTTTTGGGTGTTTAGAATGAGAGGAAGATGCGTCAATTTATAAGGTTCCTGGGAAACAGGTGTGTTAGATATTATATTATGAGAGAGATTAGTTTAGTCACATATCGAATAAAGTATTGGTTTAGTCTTCCCTTCTCTCATATATATAGGGGACATATCATAGTCACAAAGTTCGGGTTTAATTCGGCAAATTCGCGATTTATTCACGAATATTTCCTCAGCCGAACTAGTTCGCGAATTATACGTCGCTTCGCGAAGTGCGCGAATAATTCGCGAAAATCACGAATTGCTGAATTATTCGCGAATAATACTCAATAACCCAACTCAAGTATTCAACCCTATTTCCTTGTAGCGTCTTGCTTTCCTCTTCCCTTGTGTTTTCTCTTGCCAGCCGCGCAGATTTTTTCCCCCCAAATCAGAAGGAGCGACGATTCCTCTTTTCCTATTGCAATAAAAAAAAATTCGTTCGCTCAATCACTAGAAGGTATGATTCTCGATCTCCTATCATTTTCATCTATGTCTATGTTCATTGCAATTTGTTGATCAATAAAATGAACCATTTGTTGTGTGAACTTGCTGCTATCCAATTTTTAAGAGGATATGGAACCAAGGGGAGTGAGGATTGAAGTATGGCATGAACCTGGAAACTTGAGTTTGAAATTATTTTGTAATTGATGTCTCTAATTTGTAATAGTCTAAGATATTTCTTATGAAACACTCTTGTAATTGATTGTTTGGTACATAGGTTAAGTAGCTAACAAACAAATCAAGACTGAGAACTAGGTGATGTTATATCAGTGTTTTCGGAGCTAATTATGGTGTATGTGTAATTTGTAGTATGCAGTGTGATGTCATATAAAACTGATGATCAAAGCAAGTAAATGATCGTAAAGCTTATTGATTCTTATCTTATATAATATATAGTGACTACATTCACAGACTACTAATAAACATTTTTTTTTGCTTTGGTGATGAGTACTAACTATTAAGATGTATTAAATTTTGTATTTCTTTCTTTCCGAACTTAGGCCGATTTTTTCCCGAATTTTCCAATTTTTTGCCGAATTCCGAATATTTAATCTTGCCGAATTATTCCCGAATGCAGTATTTGTGACTATGGGACATATTGTACTCAGTTTATTCAATCAATAATCAATCAATAAAGTATTTCTTCTCATCCCTACTAACATGGTATCAGAGCCTCTACTCTTTTAAGGCATGCACTATTTTTTATCCTCGTCATCAAGGTGCAGTGGTTCTACCTTCATCGGAATCACTCCATTTCCCGCCGACATTCGTCTCCCTCTCCCAATCAAATCCCAAAATCCTAATCTCCCCCACTAATCAAATCAGCCGCCAAAACCCTAACCCTAATCCACAACAACAACAAGAGCAGCTACATCAACAACAACTTCAACAACAACATCACCAACTCCGGCATCAACAACTCCCACATCAACCTTTCCTTCTCCAAAACGCATTCCATCATCAACAACAGCAACCAATCAACCAATCCAACCCAATGCCTCTCCTTTCAATAGCAAGAGCAAACAACAACCACCGTCGACATCAACATCGCAGCTGCCATCATCTTCCTCCTCGACTCCCGATACACCAACATCCCAGCCATCTGCGGCCTTCTCTTCTGTGGCACCGACATCGGCGTCTCCATCTTCACCAACAAGCACCCCTTTGTCTACACTGCCACCTGATCCTCCGTCGTCGACACTGTCAATGCCCGCTCCATCAGCAACTGCAACGTTCTCTCCCTCTCCGACATGTCCACATCAGCAGATGACACCATCAAGATCTTCGACGTCTGGATCTCCACTCCCTTTAAATCCCCTTTCCAAAACAGCCACAAACCCTAGCCGCCATTCCAATCCTACGCCCTATTCCAAATCCTCTGTTTTCCCCCTTCTAAACCCAAAAATCGAACTTGAAACCCTATTTTGTTATTCCCCTATTTTCCAAATACCCAAATCCAAATACCCTGTCAACCTAAACCCGAATTTGAATTTCCTATTACCCAAATTCAAACCCTACACCCCGACCCGTTTACCCCAAACCCGAATCCCAAACCAGATAATTCCAAAAAAGGTTTAAAAATATCAAAAATAAATCAAAAATAATTATAAAAAAATCTTTCTTACAGGTTCTTCAACTTCTACAGTTCCGCTTCCTCCTCCAGATCCCGCTACAACCTCACACATGTTAATCCATTTTGAGTTTGAAAGGGGATGTTAGGGATTTCTACCGGAATTCCCATCTCTAGGATCTTGTTGAGTTATTCGATGCAATCAACACATACCACCAAGCGCATATGAGATCATACCAAACACACCAAAGCACACAAATTTGTTCCGGTTGGGGCTTTCGCCTTAATCCAGGGGAGAAGAAACCCAAGATGTTATTCAACTAAAGAAGATACAAGAATATTACAATTCTCACCACGACCCTCTCTCAAGCCTCACCAGCATGTACTAGTTGTTTACAATTAGAGAATTACTCAATCTTTCCTTCAATGAAGTACTCTCTCTCTTGGCTCTCAATGGAGGCCAATAACAACAATGTATAGAGATCTAGGTTGATATCTTGATACAATAACCATTGGATATACCTGAAGAGATAACCCTACGATAAGAGCCGTCAGATCTGACTTGAAGAGCAAGTTGGGCTTCTCACGAATCACCAAGATTCGACTCAATAAATCCATCAGCGCCGCTATCGGTCGACCGCACCTCAAGGTCGGTCGACCGTCCCCCTTTCGGGAACTTCTACAAGTTGGGTGGTCGACTGCACCCCATGTACGGTCGACCGCAGCTCCACCTGATGCTGATGCTAACTGTTTCCCTTGCTTCCACTCCGTCTCTGATCATCTCGATTCCTCCATCGTCTCATCGTCTTCTTATCCAACATAGTATGCAAGACATAACCTAACAAAGATCCAACATCATTCAAGATCCCAACATACTACTTCAGGGGTGAGATCCCAACATGCGTTAACAGTGTGCCACTACAACATACCACTACGTCTCAAGTTAGGGGTGAGATCCCAAAAGTTTGGAATATGGAGATCCCACCACAGTTCGGGATATAGAGATCCCAACAGTGCGCCACCACAACTTCCTTCCACTACTACTTCTCGATTCGGGGTGAGATCCCAACAGTTCGGAATATGGAGATCCCGCCACTGTTCGAAATATGGAGATCCCAATAGTGTGCCACCACTACTTCCTTCCACTACTCCTACTACTCCTACTACTACTACTACTACTACTTCTCAGTTTGGGGTGTGATCCCAACAGTTCGAGATATGGATATCCCGCAATGCGTCATCATTACTTCCTTCCACTACTACAACTACTACTTCTTAGTTTGAGATATCGAGATCCCAACGGTTCGGGATATGAAGATCCCGCCACAGTTCGGAATATGGAGATCCAACAGTCCGCCACCACTACTTCCTTCCACTACTACTAGTACTACTATTCTTAAGTCCGAGGTGAGATTCCAACACATGCGCCATCAAGTGCCTTCTCTACGCCATTTACTTGAGTGTCATTCCTGCATCACAGTTTGTCTTCCCTACCACATGAACATCGTCAATAGTTCAAACTCATGTTGTTTGAACCAACTTGAGTTTAAGAGGGTGTGTTAGATATTATATTATGAGAGAGATTAGTTTAGTCTCATATCAAATGAAGTATTGGTTTAGTCTTCCCTTCTCTCCTTTATAGCACTGTCACATTTACCCGATACCCGGACCCAACCCGGACCCGGCATTGGACCGGAACCGACCCGATCTATACGGGTCCGGGTCCGGGTCCTAAGATAAGACCCGATGCACTTTCGGGTCCCGGGTCCGCTCAAAATAGAACCGACCCGGATCCGGACCCAAACCCGTTAAAAATACCCCCAAACATATAGAATTTGAATAATAGGGTTATAAGAATATACATATAAAAGTAATTGTTGAAAATAGATATGTAAATATAATAATATAATATTAATTCATGTACTTAAGTGCAAAAATTGTTAGAATCATAGGGTATCGAGTGCAAAAATACTTAAGTGAAAATATTTATTCTCTACTACGGACCCAACGGGTAATTTTTTTTAACTAGAACCCGGAGCCGGACCCGGTTCTTGCAAGTCCGGATCTGTGTCCAATTTTTGAACCCGTGAGGTACCGGGTCCGGGTAGTGGAGGACCCCACCCGATGGGACCCGATACCAGTTCTACTCCTATATATAGGAGACATATTGTACTCAATTTATTCAATCAATAATTAATCAATACAGTATTTTTTCACATCCCTAATTCTAACAAGGTACAAACATTTCGTCCGTTTGAAAACGTGTGAATGAATGCATTGTCTCGTACGTTACACAACCATTATGGTGAACAGGAACGTTCGCATCATTTATTTTGGTTCGTTACTAATGTGTTCAGGTTGGAATGTGTGTTTTATCTATGAAAATGTGCAAGTTAAATGCATATAAAATGACTATTAGGTAGAATTAATACAAAGTTACAGTAAATAAACATTGACTATGGAGATAATTACGTATCTTCTTCAGAGGCCTAATATCCACCGACAAAAGCTTCACTCGGTTTATCTGTTGTTATCTTTTCCAAAATGCAGTCCTGACTCAATCTATGCAGCACCTGCCGACTTTTCACCCCTGTATCTATAATATTGGCCACTCTTGCTCATTTTCGTAGATGCCTTCTGATCTAGCCCTATGGATTGATTGTCCGGTGGTGCAACAAATGGCTTGATTCAAATAAGGTATTTCGAACATGCAATTTCCTAATTCCTAATTATTGTGTAGTGAGATAATACCATGCCAGTGTTGTTTCTAATGAGATATATGAGTTTGTTATGAAAAATGAACTAGAGATTTGTGTGTTGGAGTCAATGGCTGCCAGTATGCATGTATAGCAACTCATGCTCAAGCCCAAAGGGTATCATTAGCATTTAGAAAAATATAAAATTATATGACTTTAGAGAATCACGCCGAAGTTACATCTTGTTTGAGAAATTATCTGTAAAGCTGGTGAATGTTCCCCAAATTAGTTGCTCACGTCACCGAGTTAGCTTAATTTTATTCTCAATTTCTGTCGTACACATAGCCTGAATACTGTTAGGTTTTGTGAGAAATTAACAATTGAGAATTAGGGTTTATCTCTAGATCTAAGTTGGTTGAGATATTCACCCTAAATATCAAGAATGGAATACCTAGACTGTTATCACAAGCCAGTATTTATCTCTAAATACTGATTTGGGTACTGGGTTCTCAACCCACTCAACCCGTATTTCGATATCCATACAATTAGTAAGTTCAATACACGTGTTACTCATATGCACATGCAATATTTATATAGAGATAATATACCAATATATCCAACAATCTTCTCCTATATTCTCAATATATAAAGTACAGGATTATCTCATCAGTCCAGTATAAAACTGACTGGCTGATAGCAATCCATAAAAGAAAAGCATCATAAAGGTATAGTTTCGTAAGAACCAATAGAATTATAAAACTGAATAATTCAATCAAGACTAAACCAATATAATTAAAAGGTTTCAAACTGTTGACGCTAAATTTGGTGTGGGGGCAAACAGATAGTATTTGTGGATTCTTAGGGAAACTGAATAGTAAACCTGTATACCTGTTCCGTCGGGGTTTGATGCCGACTCCTGCCGTACACCTGCAAAAAGTGCAAGACACCGGGGTTGTTTCCGGCGACGCACCCTCCGACGCTCAAGTCAGTAATCCAGGAAGACTATGAAAGAGCACAAAAAATGGAGAAAGATTGATTACCTCTTAATGGAGACGGATGGGGGGTATTTATAGGCGTCTTAAGGAACAGATTAGGAATGTAATCCCCGTGATCTGATAAGGAATATTCCCCTTGTAAACAGATTAGGAATGTAATCCCTAATCCCCAGTGGAGGGATAGGCATGAATCAGGGCCGTTGATTAGGATCTAATCAGAAACCCTAATTCTATCCCTCTGGATCGGGCTTTCTGCTGGTTGAAACCCGCGCCCGATTGAGGTGGACATGTTCGTGAGTTAACGGGTTTTGGAGGAGGAGAACCAGTAGCCGCTTTAGGCCCATTGGTAGGAGAAATTACCGTTTTACCTCCGGGCTTCAAGATTCGTGCCCGATTTGGACGGTCCTGATTAAACCCCATTTTTAGCCATATCACGAGCCCCCCACTCCCGAAGGCTGAGCTTGATCAGCCTTTGAGGAGTAGTTTTACTGTTTTAATGGCTAGTGGAGTTGTATCGGAGCCCAAATGGAAGGTTTTGAATCTTGAAGGAGGTAGTTTGGTAATTTTTCAAGTAGATTGAACTCTGAGTCGCTCCAGAGCCCCTTGTAGGAATATCCTTTTTAGCGGAGTGTCAATTCGTCGTTTTGGGGTTTCGGAAGATTGTTTTTGGGCTACAACTGTTTGTCTTGGAGCAAGAAGGTGCTCCCCGACTTTATAACTGCTTTCCCGAAGTCCTTCCTTGTCCCTCCGAATTTTTAATTATTTTTTGCGATTTTTTGGTGCAATGGTTCGACCGTTTTCCTTCGTTGAGGGGCACATGTGCTCGTATCATGCTTCCGACCCCTTCTAGAGCTTGCTGACTAGGGGACCGAGGTCTGTATGCGGTTCGGCGCATCTTTCCGAAGAGGAGGGAGAGTTCGGCGTGGTTGTGAGTGCCGAGAGGGAGTTCGGCATGATCCGAGGTCCAATCTTTCCCCGTAATAGGGTCGGTGCCAAGAACGCTCGGCACTTGGTGCCGAACCCCATTTTCCCCCTAGAATGGGGTCGGTGCCAAGAACGCTCAGCAGCTAGTGCCGAACTCGAATTTTTCCCCCGTAACGGGGTCGGTGCCAAGAACGCTCGGCAACTGGTGCCGAACTCGAATTTTTCTCCCGTAACAGGGTCGGTGTCAAGAACGCTCGGCAGCTGGTGCCGAGCTCGAATTTTTCCCCCGTAACGGGGTCGGTGTCAAGAACGCTCGGCGGCTGGTGCCGAACTCGAATTTTTCCCCTGTAACGGGGTCGGTGTCAAGAACGCTCGGCAGCTGGTGCCGAACTCAAATTTTTTCCTCGTAACGGGGTCGGTGTCAAGAATGCTCGGCAGCTGGTGCCGAACTCGAATTTTTTCTCCATAACGAGGTCGGTGTCAAGAACGCTCGGCAGCTGGTGCCAAACTCGAATTTTCCCCCCGTAACGGGGTCGGTGTCAAGAACGCTCGGCAGCTGGTGCCGAACTCGAATTTTTCCCCCGTAACGGGGTCGGTGTCAAGAACGCTCGGCAGCTGGTGCTGAACTCGAATTTTTCCCCCATAACGGGGTCGGTGTCAAGAACGCTCGGCAGCTGGTGCCGAACTCGAATTTTTTCCCCCGTAATGGGGTCGGTGTCAAGAACGCTCAGCAGCTGGTGCCGAACTCAAATTTTCCCCCGTAACGGGGTCGGTGTCAAGAACGCTCGGCAGCTGGTGCCGAACTCGAATTTTTCTCCCGTAACGGGGTCGGTGTCAAGAATGCTCGGCAGCTGGCGCCGAGGCCCATAACTTGTCGTTTTTCGTCATAGGAGTTTGTATTTGCTGTGCGCCTCCTGAACTTCTGACAACTTCTGACAGCTTCTGACAGATGGGACGTTTATTAAATGCGGTGACCTCTGGGCTTCCGTCGGATGGGATGCTCATTAAATGCCGCGCATGATTTGGCATTTTAAACAAGGCGACGATTGAGTTCGCTTTGTCGTTTTGTGTAAATGGGCCGGTTGTACAAGCCCATTAACCTCGTTTGGCGTGCGCCTCTCTATAAATCCTCACCCCCCTCTCTCATTTCTCACTTCTCTTCTCTTTTGCTCAGGCGATTTCTTGTGCTTAGGCGAATTCTTCCGGTGGTCGACATTTATTTCCGGCGAAGTTTTCCGGCAGCTATCTTCTTTTAAGGTAATTTATAAATTATGTCTGTAGCTTCTGTCTCCGAAGAAATCTCTTGGTCCGAGCCCTCCCTTGAAGTCGTCGAGGATTCGACTCCGACTAAGGGCAAGAAGGTGTTCGGCAAGGATTCGATCGTTGAAGATCCGAAGCGGATGGGAGAGTTCGGACAACTACCAGGGCCGCTGACCGGGCTCCATAGAGTTAGGCAGCTCCCGGAGGATCAAGCCGAGCGAATCGTCCATGGGAGGGGGAGGTCCTTCGAGGAGAACGCCACGAGGGAGACGACGGAGGCGGACGAGACGGCGTCGATCCTGTGCGAGGAGGACTTGGCGGTGATCCGGGATTCTTTTCACATCCCGGAGGAGTACGAGCTCATGCTGCTGGGTCCCGGGGTTAGGGCCAATTCGCCGTTGCCAGTGACGATGTGTTGCTGGCCGGTCGATTCCTTCATCGCTGGGGCTCGGCTGCCTCTCCACGCGTTCGCCGTTACCGTGGTGAGTTGGTTCGGGGTCAGCCCCATCCAACTCATGCCGAACGCGTGGCGAGTGATAAATAGTTTCGTTCTCCACTACCAAGCTGCAGGGATCGAGCCGCAGCTGAACGTGCTTCGGACGTTATACCGGCTCCACCAAGGGAATAAATCGGAGTACCGGTATTACTTGACTCCGAGGCACGGTGGCAGGCTCGTCATATGCCCCGACTCCATTAAGCACTGGCGAGAGAAGTTTTTGGTTGTACGGAGTCGGGAGGCGTGGCCGATCCCCTCCAACTGGGTAGAAGGGGTGCCGAAGAGGGCGAGGGCGCTTCCAAAGCTCAGTGTAGAAGAAGAAGAAGCAGTCCGGACTCTCCTAGATCGGCCAAAGTATGATTGGAGGGAGCTGACGGAGGACATCCTCTACAAGGGAGGGCTCTACCGCGTAGATCCCAGTACGCGGCTCTCGTTATGTTTTTGTTTTCCGTACTCTCTTCCTTGTTATTTTCAGTGTGTTAATCAATTTTTTGCTTTGGATGCAGAAACAATGGACTACGACGCAGTGCTGGCGCTCAGGGCGGGGCTTGCCAGCAAGGCACCTAAGAAGCGCAAGCGGGTCGCGACCAAGTTGCCGCCGACCTCGAAGGCTCCGAGGATCACAGCCCTGGTCGAGGAGCTGGAGAACCTTGACAGTCCTGTTGCCGCCGTGGTGGGAACTTCGGCTTCGGCCGCTATCGGCGAGTTCCCTATCGCCGCCGCCCTTGGAATGACGACGCCGCCCCTGACGGCAGTAGCCGAGGAGCTCCTGACGGAGGAGCACAAAAGAATTCACATTCCGGACTGGCAAGTCCGGAAGCAAGACGGGTTCCTCGGCAACTTGCTGGCGAGCATGCAGGCCGTCAAGCACCTCGCCACGCCGAAGGACCGAGCTGCCATGGAGGTCGGGCGAGAAGGCGACGGCGTCATCGAGATCGCTCGTTCGGCGGTGTCGGTAATCATTGAGTTTATGTCATTTGTTGGACCTCTCTAATCAAAATTCATCTAACTCTTTTGGTTCTTCTTTGCTACAGATCATCGTCCACTTTGGTCACCTCACCGAGAGGTTGACAGCTCTGGAGAAGGAGCTAAAGCAAAAATCCGACCAGGCTCGGAACGAGAAAGCTCGGCTGTCGAACGAGCTCGACAAGCTTCGCGTCGAGCACGAGGGCAGATCGGCGAGGATCGTACACCTCGAGGCCGAGGTGGCGAGGTTGGAGGGCGAGCTCCTTCCCCAGAAGGAGGGGTCGGACAAGCAGTTGGCCGAAGCCGAGGAAGCCAAGGCGGCGGCTGTGAAGGCGGCGGAGGACGCGACCCTGGAGAAGGCGCAAGGGTTCCTCGCCCAAAACATGGCGAAGGCTTTCGCCGCAGCCATCGACCGGGTGTCGAAGGAGTTCCCCGAGGTGGACGTCTCGGGGTGGAGGCTATTCCCCGGCCACGTCGAGGGTTTCGACCCTGAATCCGAGGGGGAGGAGGAGGAAGGGGATGACGAAGCTGATGCCGAGGTCGGAGTCACTGATGAGGTCCCCAGTACCGTGGTCACTCCGCTGGCAGTGGCATCCCCTTCGGAGAAGTCGACCCCCACCCGAACTCGTCGCCTGGGGAAAGAGGTCGCGCCTTGACTCCGCTCCTCATTTTCTTGTTTTTGCTCTTTTTCCTTTTCTTTTCAAAAAATTGTAATGCCTAATACCGGACTGGCCACCACTGCTTTTTTGAAATGAATGAAAGAAAAAACTTTTTGAAGTGTTGGTGTTCGGATCTTTGTCTTTTGCCTCTTTTCGTCGAAATTTTTGTTTTGAAAACTTCTCGTTTTGCAAATTTCTCAAGTGTCAGGCTCCGGCAGTGTTTGAACTTTTGCTGTTTTCCTCGATCTCTTTTCAGCTCATGGTGGTTGCTCAAGACGTCGAGCCAGTTCATTCGGATGAAGAGGCTCGAGCCGAGGCTGGCCTTGGGGCGACGAGGTTGTGCTTGGCTAAATACCGAGAGCGGCTCTACGAAGTCGAGCTCGGGTTACGTCGAGCCGAAAGTGAGCGGAACCATCTTCAGCTCGTCCTCGGCCGGCGAGACATCGAGATCCGTCGTCTGGAGAGCAGAATCGCCGAAATGACTCCCTCAGGAGAAGAGGAGTATTCGCCGACTGCTTTCAATAATGAGCTTCGGGTTCAGTGCATCTGTCATAACCTGTCCAAGATAACGGCGGAGAGGGACGACCTGTGTTCCGAGATTCGGCATCTGCAGGCCGTAGAGACGAAGCTTCGGTCGGAGGGCGAGAGCTTGACAGGCAAGGTGGCGGAGCTGACGGTTGAACGGGACGAGTTGACAGCCGAAGTTGACGCTTTGAAGAGGGCTACCGTCGATAAAGGTATCGAAGTCACTCATCTTCGTCGCCTGATAGCGAGTCGCTCGAGCGTGCCGGACTCCGCGATTCCCCCATGCTTCGAGGTCGACATAAAGGATGACTCTTTGAGAGAGCGGATATCCAAGCTAGAGGCGGAGGTTGCTCGTCTAAAACCGCGCTTGGGGCCAATCAACGTCAGGAGCACTTCATGCACTCGCGTGGAGAGCGATCTGGGCATTACATTTTACGAGATGGCGACCCGTCAGCGCATCGGCCATCCTAGTCCGGGGGACGCGCAAAGCTCGGTGGCAATCTCGTCGAGCGGTGTGTCTGTCGGAGCTGCTACCAGAAGTGGCACCGAGGATTCGTCCCAATTCGCCGGTTTGGGGTTGCGCTCCAGAGACAAGCGTCGTCACCCCCGCATGTCTTTGAAGCGGAATGCCCCGGCTCCGAGGAAGCGCTGAGGTCGTCGTCTCTAAAAGCTTGTGTACTTTTTAGCTAAGTGTAATAAGTCGGCATTGTGACCTACTTTTTAATCGTCTTTAATCTTGCCATGTGTGATTCCCTTTGTATCGTGTCCCATTTATCAATAAAATGTCATGACTGAATTTGTGTCCCTTGGTGTCTGGTGTAGTCTTTGTGTTTGCGACTGTTATCCATTGCGCCGATGTCTTTAGGTCGGCCAATTATTTGTTTGAAGGTCGACGAGATGAGTGTTCGACCAGCGGCGCCGAACGTTGTTTCTGACACCCACTCGTGGTTTTGCGGCCTCACGTCATGCGCTCAAGCGTAAGTGTTTGACCTCGGATTTTTGCTATAGTGGCTCGACGGTTGTGGGAGTGATGGCGAACTACTTCTAGCTCGCTTAGAAGCGAACTTGTGAAGTAGATTCGAGCCAAGTGTTGGACTCCGAACCATCGTTAGATTAGTTCAACAGTTGTGGGAGCAATTCCGAATGACGAACTACTTCTAGCTCGCTTAGAAGCGAACTTGCGAAGTAGATTCGAGCTAAGTGTTGGACTCCGAACCATCGTTAGATTAGTTCAACGGTTGTGGGAGCAATTCCGAATGGCGAACTACTTCTAGCTCGCATATAAGCGAACTTGCGAAGTAGATTCGAGCCAAGTGTTGGACTCCGAACCATCGTTAGATTAATTCAACGGCTGTGGGAGCAATTCCGAATGGTGAACTACTTCTAGTTTGCTTTGGAGCGAACTTGCGAAGTAGAATCGAGCCAAGTGTTGGACTCCGAACCATCGTTAGATTAGTTCAACGGTTGTGGGAGTAATTCCGAATGGCGAACTACTTCTAGCTTGCTTAGAAGCGAACTTGCGAAGTAGATTCGAGCCAAGTGTTGGACTCCGAACCATCGTTAGATTAGTTCAACGGCTGTGGGAGCAATTCCGAATGGCAAACTACTTCTAGTTTGCTTAGGAGCGAACTTGAGAAGTAGAATCGAGCCAAGTGTTGGACTCCGAACCATCGTTAGATTAGTTCAACGGCTGTGGGAGCAATTCCGAATGGCGAACTACTTCTAGTTTGCTTTGGAGCGAACTTGCGAAGTAGAATCGAGCCAAGTGTTGGACTCCGAACCATCGTTAGATTAGTTCAACGGCTATGGGAGCAATTCCGAATGGCGAACTACTTCTAGTTTGCTTTGGAGCGAACTTGCTAAGTAGAATCGAGCCAAGTGTTGGACTCCGAACCGTTGTTAGATTGAAGAGTTAAAAGTAGAGAGATGTGAACAATAGTAAAAATATGAAAAGACTTTATTCATTAATAACTAATAATTGGCTGCTTCTAAAGTTGCTAGCCATAATTACAAGGAAAAATGAAAGAAAATCACTACAAGTAACAGGAAAGGAACGGTTCGTCATCTTGAAGTACTTAGAGAGGCGTTGCTGTTCTCTCTTGGTATTTTAAGAGATGGTCGGCATTCCAAGTCCTGGGGATCTCCCTGCCTTCGAGATCTTCTAGTCTATATTTGCCGGGACGGATCACTTTGGAGATCTTGTAAGGTCCCTCCTAATTCGGGGACAATTTGCTTTTCTGACCTGGGAACGAGATGGCCAACTTTCGGAGGACCAGGTCCCCTTCTTTGAGGTCTGTTGGGCGGACTCTTTTGTTGTATGCTAACTCGATCCATCTTCGGTAGCTTTGTTGACGTATGGCAGCTCTTTCTCGGATTTCGTCAATCAGGTCTAGACTTGCTCTGAGCTCTCTAGCGTTCTGCTCTTCTTCATAAGCTATCAAACGAGGAGAGGGTATTCCGACTTCTAGGGGGATGATGGCCTCGGACCCATAGGTGAGATTGAATGGGCTCTCACCCGTTGGGGTCCGCGTTGTGGTGCGGTAGTTCCACAGCACGTTGGGAAACTGATCGACCTACAAGCCTTTGGAACACTTGTCTAACCTCTTCTTAATGCCAGAGAGGATCTGTCGATTAGCATTTTCGGCCTGGCCATTCGATTGAGGATGAGAGACGGAGGAGAACTGGTGTTGTATGGCAAGGTCTTCACATAAAGCTCGGAAGGCAGCCCCAGTGAACTGCGTTCCATTGTCTGTAATTAGGACCCTGGGGACGCCAAATCGGCAGATCACGCTCTTCCAGAAGAATTGAACGACCTTGTTTTCAGTGATCATGGCCAAGGGCTCGGCCTCTATCCATTTCGAGAAATAGTCGATTGCCACAACTAGGAACATGAACTGTCCGGGAGCTGGTGGAAACAGCCCTAGTAAATCCATCCCCCACATTGCGAATGGGACCAGACTTGATAGGGAGGCAAGTGGAGCTTGTGGGAGGCGTCGGATGTCAGAGTACTTCTGACAGGAGCTGCATTGCCGAACATGTCGTTCGGCATCTCATAAGAGAGAGGGCCAGAAATATCCGTAGTTCAACACTTTGCGTGCTAGGGCTCTAGAACCCGAATGTGCCCCGCCGATGCCCTCATGAAGTTCTTGCAGGGCGTAGTCGGCTTGTCTAGGGGAGAGGCACCTCAGGTAGGGCCGGCCGTCCACCTGGGTGAAAGAGCGTTTATACAGGATACCTCCGATTAGTGTGTAACGCTCGACTCAGGTTCTAACCCTTCGCGCTTCCTTGGGATCCTCAGGGAGGAGTCCGTCCCTTAAAATTTCGACGAGGGGTTTCATCCAATTGTCTTCGAGGAGGACAGGCAATGTTTCTATGGAGTCGAGTGTTTCGTCCTCTATGCTTGGCTTCAGGAGGACTTCTATCAAAACAGTCTGCTCGAGCCCTTGAAGTGAGGAGGAGGCTAGTTTGGAGAGGGCGTCGGCCTGAGCATTTTCTTTCCGGAGGATTCTTTGGATGAGGGCTTCTTCGAACAGTGCCATGAGGCTCTTGACTTTGGCTAAGTATTTAACCATCCTGTCATCGCGGGCTTCATACTCGCCAAGGACCTGATTGACGACCAGCTGAGAGTCTCTAAAGATCCGTAGGCGTTGTGCCCCAGCATTTCGGGCCATTCCAAGACCGGCTATTAGCGCCTCGTATTCAGCTGCGTTGTTCGAGGCTTTGAAGTTTATACGGAGGGAGTATTGAAGGATGAAGTCATTTGGGCCTGCCAGAATGACCCCTGCCCCGCTTCCCTCGTTACAGGAGGATCCGTCAACATAAACCGACCAAACGGGTGGTCCCTTCACTGTTTGGCCAGACTCGGGGATAGTACTCTCAACTATGAATTCGGCTAGTGCCTGAGCCTTGATCGCGGTCCGAGGCTGATAAGTTATATCGTGTTGGCTCAGCTCGATTGACCACTTCATAAGGCGACCCGAAGTCTCGGGCTTGTGGAGGACCTGCTTCAGTGGCTGGTCGGTAAGAACGACCACAGAATGGGACTGAAAGTACGGGCGAAGCTTTCTCGCAGCCATCACCAGGGCATAAGCCATCTTTTCTATCTTCGGGTATCGGAGCTCGGCATCCCGAAGCACCTTGCTGACATAGTAGATGGGCTTCTGAGCCCAGTCTTGTTCCCTCACTAAAACTGCGCTGAGGGTCTGCTCGGAGGCTGCCAGGTAGAGGTAGAGGGGTTCACCAGGGATCGGTTTGCTGAGGAGAGGGGGATTGACGAGGTAAGCCTTGAGCTGGTCGAAGGACTCCTGTTGCTGCTGCCCCCATTCGAAACCTTTAGCCCCCCTGAGGGCCTTGAAGAAATGGAGGCATTTCTCCCCGGACTTCGAGAGAAAGCGCCCGATGGCGGCTAGGCGGCCTGTTAATCTCTGAACTTCCTTAACATTTTTGGGAGGGGCCATGCCTAATATGGCCTTGATTTTCTCCGGATTTGCTTCAATTCCTCGTTGGCTAACCATGAAGCCGATGAACTTCCCTGACGAGACACCGAACGCACACTTATTTGGGTTGAGTCTCATATTGTGTTTTCTCAAAACATCGAAGGCCTCCTGGAGGTCGGTCACATGATCGGTTCCTCGAATGCTTTTTACAAGCATGTCGTCAACATACACTTCCATGTTGCGGCCGATCTGAGCCTGAAAAACCTTGTTGACGAGGCGTTGGTATGTGGCACCTGCATTCTTCAGACCGAACGGCATGACTCTGTAGCAATAGATGTTGGATCCTGTAGGCGAGACAACAAACACTAGGGGGTGAATAGTGTTAATTAAAAACTGCGAAAATTTTCTTCGGTGCAGTCGACTTGGTTGTGAACCAGTTGACTGAAATGACCAAATAAAAGCAAATACAACAACTCTATGCAGTCGACTTAAGGATGAGACAGGCGACTGAAGACACAGTTAAAATACAACTAATACGAGACTGACCAGTCGACTGGAAAAGCAAGGAGTCGACTGTCCAGACAAGTTTCACAGAACTTTAAGTAAACAAAAAGTAAATACAAGATCAAGAGACCAATCACAGAGTACACAAGATATATCCTGGTTCGGTCCTTCCGACCTACATCCAGTCCCCAAGCAACCCACTTGAGATTTCCACTATTCTTGAAAAACAAGTTTACAAGAATACCCTACGGCGTTAAGACAACAACCTTGTCTAACCCGTAGTCCTTTCTCTCAACCAGAGAAAGCAGACCCACTCTACTACCAAGAGTGAAACAAACTGACTCTACACCCTAGAGTCTAAAAACACTCTCCAACCGAGAGCAAAAAGAAACAATAAAAATCTTACAGTCAACCTATAGCCTTGTTGATGTTATGTGTTGTAGAACGTGGCTAAAACAAAGGTCGACTTCTAAACCCAGTCCAGAACGAAATCATTGTTATACTGGACTGAGTGTAGAGAACCAGATAATTTAACTTTGAAAGCTTTTTCTCACTTTTCACTTAGAATTTCTCAAAGAATGCTCGGATTTATTAGAAAGTATGTTAAGATCTTTTTCAGTGAGATCTGAACTCTATTTATAAAGTTAGATCTCCTGGACGTTGGGAGACAGTTATTCCAACTGTCAACCAACGGATCTTAAAGCTTTTGATTTTGAAAAATCAATTTTGAAAACAGAAAACGGTCAAAAGCACTCGAACAGTCGACTGGGTTGCCATATGAGTCGACTGGTCAGAGTTTGAATAAATTTAAACAGTTTTGTACTGCCAGTCGACTGCCAGAGGTATCAGTCGACTGGTACTCAACAGTTAAATTATTTCAAACTGTTTTGACTCTTTTGTTGTTTTTGAAAAACACACATTTATGAAATAGTGAGTGTATGTGTGTGTGACAAGGCTTGACAATCATACTAAGACTCAACAAAAGTAAAAATACAATGTTTTACAAGACATGACAAAGTAATGACACATTTGAGCTTGAGTCTTGAGTCTTGAGTGAAGCTTTGGTCATTGTCTTTATCTGGAGATTTTTATGCTTGATCATTTGTTCAGCTGTATAATAGTAGGTCCTTTGTGTATAGCACCTGTAAGTTTAGCATAGATACATGTGCAGTGTGTTGTGATCATCAAAATCAAGAATCAACAATAGAGGCCTTGGTCGGTCACAAACGAGGTATTCGGGATATCTGGAGGGAACATCTGGATCTGATTGTAGCCTGAAAAGGCGTCCATGAAGATGAGGAGCTCATGTTCCGAGGTTGCATCGATCAGGGTGTCAATACTCGGAAGAGGGAACGGGTCTTTGGGGCAAGCCTTGTTGAGGTCGGTAAAGTCAATGCAAATCCTCCAAGTCCCATTGGACTTTTTCACCATTACTACATTTGACAACCACTCAGGATAGTTGACCTCCTGTATGAACCGGGCCTTCAAGAGCTTGTCCACCTCCTCTTTGATAGCGAGCTGGCGCTCGGGGGCGAATTTGCGCCTCTTCTGCTGAACCGGTTTGGACCCCGGAACAACGCTCAGGTGGTGGACCAGGAGCTCTTCGGAGATCCCGGGAGATCCCGGGCATATCTGCAGCTGACCAAGCGAAGAGGTCTTCGTTCCTTCGGATGCATTGCACAATGTCTGAGCATAGGGCGGACGGAAGGGTCTTGCTAACAAAGAATTTGCGGGTCGGGTCCTGCTCAAAGAAGAGCACTTCCTCCAATTCGTCCACCGGCTCGGAGGTCAGCCGAGCAGTGTCTTGGGGGATTTCCAGAGTTTCTAAGGAGAGGACAGGTCCGAGGGTAGAGGTCATGTAACACTTTCGGGCCGTTTCCTGATTGCCCCTTACTTCCCCTACTCCGGCCCGAGTGGGAAGCTTCATTTTGAGATGGTAGGCAGAAGGGACGGCTTCAAGGGCGGCTAGGCCGGGCCGGCCCAGGATGACATTGTAGGCTGCTGGGACATCTACGACCATGAAGTCCATCGACTCCGTTCGGGTAGTAGGAGTTTTGCTAGCGGTTACGTCGAGGGTAATCACCCCTTCAATAGTCACTGGCACTCCCGTGAACCTATGGAGCGTATAGCCGGCGGGCTTGAGTCTATCTTGGGAGAGCTTTAGGCCTTTGAAAGCGGCGAGGAAGAGGATGTTTACGGAGCTGCCATTGTCCACTAGGATCCTCTCCACTTTGAAATTTGCCATGTGGAGGTTAATGACGAGTGCGTCACAATGTGGGGTGCGAACTCCTTCAAGATCTTCGTCTGAGAATGTGACAGGCACTCCGAGGCCTTTGGGAGGAGGGGTGGTTCGGACTGAGTTGACTTCTCTTATAAATGCCTTCCGGGAGGAGTTTGAGGAGCCCCCCATTAGGCCCCCATGAATGAGGTGGAGGACTGGCTCTTCCTCGAAGTTGGGCGTCTCTTCTCGTTCCGGACGCTTGTTAGCCCCCCGAGGTGGGGGAGGAAGTTCGGCTCGGTCCTTTCTTACAAACCTAGTCAGTTGCCCCCTCTGGATAAGGGCTTCTATCTCGTTCTTCAAGGCGCGACAATCGTTGGTGTCATGCCCGTGGTCCCGGTGATAACGGCACCATTTCTCTTTATCTCTTTTCTTAGCGGGGGTGTTCATCCTCGGAGTAGGAGGTATGATCCCTTCCTTTTCGACTTCCATCAGAATGGTTGAGACGTTAGTGGTGAGGGGAGTGAACTTCTCGAATCTGGGGGGAGGTCGGCGCTGGCCGGCATTATCCTTCTGGAGCTTCTTGGCCCCTTCCTCTTCTGTTCCCTTTCTCTTAAACCCAGAGGAAGACCTCTCCCAGTTGGGTCGATGCTCGGCCTCTTCGGCCCGAATGTACTTTTCACTGCGAAGGAGGAGGTCAGAGAAGTTCTGTGGAGGCTTCTTGGCGAGGGAGGAGCGGAGGTTAGAATTGAGGACATTAGATTGAAATGCTGCCACAGCGACCGACTGGTCGAGGGATGCTATGGACCTAGCTTCAGCTGTGAACCTCTTCACATAGTCTCTCAATTTCTCACCCTTCTTCTGGTGGAGGTGCAATAGTGAGATGCTGGTCTTCTCAGCTCTACGGCTGCTTACGAAATGGGTGACAAAAAGGGTTTCGAACTGCTCGAAGGAGAAAATTGAGGAGGGGGCAAGGCGAGAGTACCATTCCCGAGCTGGGCCCTTGAGAGTCGCGGGGAAGGTTTTGCAGAGGAGGGCATCGGAAGCTTGATGGAGGAGCATCAGGGTCTTAAAGCTTTCGATGTGATCAACGGGGTCAGTTTCCCCGGAGTAAGTCTCAAATTGGGGAGGTTTGAAACCGATCGACACAGGTGCCTCCATTATGGTTCGTGAGAAAGGGGGTTTGCTAGGACGTAGGGTCCTCCCCCTAAGTTCTTCTTCTCGGTCTAACTGGCAGGCGCCTCTCCATCTCATGGAGACGGCGGTACACAGTGTCATCCCTCCGACGGTAATCGGCCGAGCCTCTAGACTCGTCTTCGTACGAGGGAGAGCGGGGGCTACGACGACGGTAACTTCGGGAGCGACGAGGACTTGGAGTATGCCGGGAGTTGCTAGGAGCGGGAGGAGGAGATGGGGAACGCCGGCGAGGGCTTCGGACCGGTGGTGGCGAGGGAATTTTGGGTGCATTGTTGTTGGGACGAAGATTGAGGGCTTGTAGGACGGTCGCTTGGAACTGCTGGAACTCGGCACGGGTGATGGGTGCTTCATCGTTCCTAGGCTGTTGCCGACCTGCAGGGGAGTGTAATCTTCTTCGGTAATGCTCGGGGGATTCTTTCCGCCCTCTTCGGATGGGGGACCTTCTGTACTCTCGGCGACGAGGAGACCGCTCATCCGGACGGCGTTGGCGGGAGGTTCCCTCTCGGGCTCACTTTTCATCCAGATGACGGTGAAGATCATCTTCCTTCTGTCGATTGAGGGTGGTATTGTGGAGAGCAGAGGCTCGGGGATGATGGGAGGCCATAGAGTCCGAAGAGGCGTTGTGGATGAAGACGCGGTCCTGGTGAAGAGGTTGTTTCTGAGGGTTAGGACCCTTGGGAGGCTGATTTGGAGGAGGAAGGTCCTGTTGGAGCGGGTCTTCCGCTGGTGGAGGAAGTTGTCCTTGCTGTTGGATAGGCTGGACGGGAACTTCTTGCTGCTGATCGGGGGTTTGGCCCTCTGTTGGACCCCCTCGATCTGATTTTCCTAGGAGGCATGGCTGGAGAAGATCTGTTCACCGGGAAGAGGAGAGGTTTCTATTCGTTAGTTTCCCACAGACGGCGCCAATCTGTTGCCGCTAAATTTGGTGTAGGGGCAAACAGATAGTATTTGTGGATTCTTAGGGAAACTGAATAGTAAACCTGTATACCTGTTCCGTCGGGGTTTGACGCCGACTCCTGCCGTACACCTGCCAAAAGTGCGAGACACCGGGGTTGTTTTCGGCGACGCACCCTCCGATGCTCAAGTCAGTAATCCAGGAAGACTATGAAAGAGCGCAAAAAATGGAGAAAGATTGATTACCTCTTAATGGAGACGGATGGGGAGTATTTATAAGCGTCTTAAGGAACAGATTAGGAATGTAATCCCCGTGATCTGATAAGGAATATTCTCCTTGTAAATAGATTAGGAATGTAATCCCTAATCCCCAGTGGAGGGATAGGCATGAATCAGGGCCGTTGATTAGGATCTAATCAGAAACCCTAATTCTATCCCTCTGGATCGGGCTTTCTGCTGGTTGAAACCCGCGCCCGATTGAGGTGGACCCGTTCGCGAGTTAACGGGTTTTAGAGGAGGAGAACCAGTAGCCGCTTCAGGCCCATTGGTAGGAGAAATTACCGTTTTACCTCCGGGCTTCAAGATTCGTGCCCGATTTGGACGGTCCTGATTAAACCCCATTTTTAGCCATATCACAAACCATATCCAATTCAAAATAGTTCACAAAGACTAAACCAATTGGAATAATCTGTCATAGTTTCAAAATCAAACAAAGCAAATATACTTCAAGAACAAAATATGAGTTTTAAGCTCATGAACAAAAGAGTCTTAAGCTCAACAGAAGTTTTACCAAGCAAGTGACTAATTTATTCTCGAAAGAAATAAACTGACACTCTATCATTGCACACTGCTTTATGTTTATTCCTCCATTTGAGTAAATCATTATTTTGAAATCTATGCTTACAGATTCAACTCCTCAATCTTTGCTAGCTTATAGAAAGCAAGAGTATCAAGAGACACATCTCTAAGAATTCCAACGAATTTCACAAAGTATCTAGTTCTACAAAAGAACTTAGTACAATTCATAATTAGCTTAGCAAAAATGTAACACAAGCATCACAATCAAGTATCTTTAATAAATAAAGTACATGAACTTTATAGTTTATACACAAGAACCATACTATGTTTTATTTTGGAATGAAAAGACTGCCGTTTCAATCTTGGTTTAACATTGAATCATCAAAATTGGAATGAAACATGTATCCATAAAAGACATATCATCAAAATTGGAATGATGTTTAGGACAATTTAATCATCGAAAATGCATCGACAAGTTTTCATGTTTCGTATTGGAATAATATGATTATTCTAAGTAAATTCCCTAGATATATAATACCATTAAAATTGGAATGACATTATATATTTGTGGAATTTATATGGAATCATCAAAATTATCTAAAACATGTCGACTGCCTAAAATTGATGCTTAAGTTCGAACTTCTCTATGTGTCACGTCCCGCTTCCCAAAAAGAATACGGAATACAGATACGCGACAAAAGCCCAACGAATGATTATTATCATCCTTAAGCTGTTTCAGAATCTTTGCAACACATCACAGAATATATCAGAGTCGGAAGCAAAAGGTGGAACCAACATGCAGAATTGAATCAAAATTACCAACAGAAATTTACTTGAAATCAAATACAATATTCCCAAATAAAATCATAGTCTGGAGAAAAACAATATTCTGGGTCACATCGCCCAATACAAATAATATCCAAATAAACCAAATACAATTGTTCATTGTTCAAGCACAACAAATAATAATAATAAAGCAGAAATATCCAACTCAATACATCCTTTCGCCGTTACCATCTTGCAGCTGAGCAACCTGATCTGCAATAAGTAAATTTGCAGGAAAAAGAGAAAAGAAGAAAACAAGTACCCATCAATTGCAAGTCGCGGGTCACAAATAATGTAGGATACAAGCACATGGGGAAACTAAACAGAACTAAATACTAGCAGAAACAGATCTAACATGGTATGGCAAAATCAACTAACATGGTATCCTAGCATATGTCAAGTGTTAAGTGTCAAGTGTCAGATAACAATATGTCAAGTAATCATATAACAGATTTCAGATAGTCAGATATTCAGGTTCAGATTCAGATTTCCATAAAACATATTCAGATTCAGATTTTAGAAACAGATTCAGATTCAGATTTCAGATTTATGTAAATCTTGTGTGATTACTAACTAGGTAGCACTTCATGCGCCATACTTTTATCACATGGTTGCTACATTCAAAACAATTTCGTTTGTAGTTTTCGTAGGGGATCATATAGGGCCGTGTACTCAGAATTCAGACAGATAACAGATGATCATGTAAAATGATCTCAAACGGACGATCACGTAAGTGATCTCAAACAGACGATCATATAAAATGATCTCAAACAGACGATCACGTAAGTGATCTCAAACAGACGATCATATAAAATGATCTCAAACAGACGATCATATAAAATGATCTTAAACAGACGATCACGTAAGTGATCTCAAACAGACGATCTTGTAGAATGATCTCAAACAGATGATCACGTAAAATGATCTCAACAGATGGGAAACACGGGCCCCCTTCTAAGTACACATTTCTATGGTTATTAAACAGACATGAATGCGTGCGAAATAGTGTCAAACTAACATGATATAATCAGGTTTAGGTTCAGGGAATCACATCAGCATGTATAGGTAACATAGCGTCACATAAACGAGCACAAAAGTGTACGTTCATAATCAGGACAGCAAGACCAATCAGTACTAAAACAGAGATTCAAAGAGCTACAGACATGCAAATCAGAATCCGCCAAAGGATCTGGAAACTAGACATCCACACGATTCTAACGCATATAAATAAGTCACACACTAGTTCACAACATCTCAACTCAAAAATGATTTGAATACGAAATTTATGTTCAGCCAGAAAATAGGGGAACAACTTCAAAAGCATGAAAACAGCATGAGAATACATCAAATAATTCCACGAAAAATATGGGGTAATCCCCTATAGATATAGACTCAAAATAATAAGTTTCATAATATTCCAGTAAGTATAGGTAAGCCATCAAAAATAGGAAGTAACATAAAATCATAGTTTGACGAATCTGTGAATCGAAATCCAATTCCGCCAAAACGAAGTGAAAATAGATGAAATTTACTAACTTTCATACCTCACAAATGATTTTCATAAAACATAAGGAATTAGAGTGAAAACTGGGTTCTATACTGAATAGCACGCTATTTACGGCATAAGATGAAACACTGAGCAAAATATTATAGCCAGATATTATGTATAGCCTAGATCTTGAAAATAAATGGTTCACAAAATTGACACAAAACTGAATCTGAAAACTACCGACACATCTGTACCAAAATTATCATATCTTAGTCATACAAACTCCAAATTAAGTAAAATCAGTAGGGTTTGAAAATAGACACAATTATCTAAAATTCACTTTTAATTTTTAAGTTGAGATTCGGGCCTTAGCATAGGTGAAAACAACAAACAACACAGAACAGACTGCAAAATACAGATTTCATCTCTACTTAAAATCAACATAACTTCCATAATATTGAACCAAACTCAACCAAATATGAAATACAACCTACCAAATATCTAAACATCATGTTTTAGGAATTCTAACATGTCCAAGCCTATTATTTTTCACATGGGCAATCAATTAAACACATAGCATGCAATTTATCACATACACGAATAAAATCAAGTTTTGGGTAAACCTAGGGCATTATCCTATCAAGCTTCATGTCATAAGTCATCTATGGCCAATTTAACACAATAGAGACAAAACTCATCAAGGAAATACACAAATTTTGGTTTGTCTCTAGACCCAACTACACTACATCTGAACTTTTGGACTTGTATCAACCTAAGGAATTGTAATACAAGTTATTTTCCTGAAAGGCGACGAATCCAACCAAAAGAAAAAGAATAACGGGAACGGATTCCCGGGCACGAACTCAACAGCAACGAATCACGAACAAGCAACCACGAACTAGATCATGAATCCAAAGAATATTCAATCACGGACACGATCGGACGGCTGAGATTCAAGGGATCACGATATCAAAGCGATCGGATCAGATCGGACGACTCTGATCGAAGATCAAGATCGAGATGTGGCCAGTATCTTGATGATGAAGATGATGATCGGTCAGATCAACGATCGGACGGCCACCAATCAAAGTAATCAAAGAACCCCAAGATGATGATAATGCGATCCAACGGTCCATAATCAAAGATGATAATTAAGATCCAGTGGTCCAAATCAAGAAATCAAGAATCAAGATGATCAAGAACTCCAAAATGATGATGAAGCAATCTAACGGTCCAATAACTCAACGAACCACAACCCACGAACAACGAACAACCAAACCAACGGAACCTAACGAATACATGAACAAAACACCGAACTCCAACGAACCAAAACGAATACAAAAACTTCCAACGAACAACACGAACCCAAACACACCATCCACGAACACAAACACGGCAAAGAACAAATGAACAACTCAAGACCACACATGCACACCAATCCACTCGCACATAAGGGGGAAGTGTGAGACGACCGGGCTGCAGTAAGGACTGCGGTTGCTGCCTGGCTGAGGTGGGGGAGCACAGGGTGCAGCGGAGGGCTGCAGTGGCCAGGGAGAGCGCTGTCGTGGCGCTGCATCATCGGCCAGGGAGAGGGACGGTGGCCTGGCGGATGCTGACGACGAGCGGGGCTGGCTGCGAGGGAAGTAGCGCCGGGGAAGGAGGGGCGGCGCAGTTGCAGGGTGAAGGGCAGCACTGCACCGCGCCGAAGGGAGGAGGACGGGGATGCGCAGGAGGGGGCTCGCCTGGGTGAGGGGGGCGTCGACGCGCTGGCGAGGTCGGGTTCGGGAGAGAAACAGAGAGACGGGAGGATGGGAAGGGCGAACGGGAGAGGTAAGATGCGAGAGGGGAGAGCGGCGCATGCATGGGAGAAGGGGAACGGTTCGCATAATGGGTTTAAATAGAGATGGAGGAATAGGGTTAGGCTGTAAAAGATGCTATCTGGTGGGTATTAACTGATGGGTTTTGGGTTTGGTTAGTATAGAAAACGGGTTGTGGGTAAAGTATGAATGGGTTTGGGTTTAATTGGGTTAGTTTAAGATTTGGGCTGTTGGGCTAGTTGAATTGGATAGTGTTACCGTTAAATCTGGTGTGGGTGCAAACAGATAGTATTTGTGGATTCTTAGGAAAACTGAATAACAACACTTAACCTTTTCCGCCGGAATTTGACCGTTGATTCCCGCCGTTCACCTGCAAAAAAGTGCGAGACACCGAGGTTGATCCCGGCGATGCACTCTCCGACGCTCAAGTCAGTAATCAGGAAGATTATGAAAGAGCGTAAATTGGCAAAAGATTGATTACCTCTTAATGGTGGTGGATGGGGGGTATTTATAGCCGCCGTTGGGATCAGATTAGGAATATAATCCCTGTGATCAGATAAGGAATGTAATTCCTGTGATCAGTTTAGGAATGTAATCCCTAATTCCCAGTGAAAGGATAGATGTGAATCAGTGCCGTTGATTAGGATTAATCAGAAACCCTAATTCTATCCTGTTGGACCGGGTTTACTGCGGGTTAAAATCCGTACCCATATGAGGTGGATCCGTTCGTGGGTTATTGGGTCTTTGGGGAGGAGATCCGATACCCATTTCAGACCCGTTTATAGGCGAAATTACCATTTTACCCCTGGGCTTTAAGATTCGCGCCCAATTTGGATGGTTCCGATTTAACCCTATTTTTAGCCATATCACGAGCCCCCCACTCCCAAAGACTGAGTTTGATCAGTCTTTGAGGAGTAGTTTTACTGTTTCCATGGCTTGTGGAGTTGTATCGGAGTCCAAATGGAGAGTTTCGAATCTTTGTATGAGGTAGTATGGTAATTTTTCGAGTTGGCTGTGCGCTCTGAGTTGTTCTTGAGCTTTGCTAAGTTTCTAGCAATTTTTCTTAATTTTTATCTATTTTTCGGACCATTTATTTAATTTTGTGAAGTGTTGATTCACCGTTCGGGGATCTTAATTGACTCTTCTAAGCAATAATTATTTACCCAGGGGTTCAAAAATATTTCCCCGAATTTATAATTATTTTTTAGAATTTTTTAATTAATTTTTCCGAATTTTTAATCGTTTTCACAATTTTTTAAATAAATAAAACGATTTTAATAAATAAAAATTAATTTTAATTCCGAATTATAGCATGGCACAATTTGGACCAGCCATCGCGCGCGCGTGCGAATTTCTGGAAGATCGGATGGCCGGAGTCGCTCGGCGTCGTTTTCTCCGCGTGAGCAGCTCGGATGGCCAGTTGCTCGGCATCCGAGCGATGTAGCTCGGTGCCCTTTCTCCGTGTGAGCAGCTCGGATCGCCGGTCGCTCGGAGCGCAGATTCCAAGCGATGTGGGATGATCTGGACCGCTCATCAGGTCGGAGTACGAATTTTGAGGAGATCCGATGGCTAAAGTTGCTCGACGACGTTTTCTTTGCGTGAGCTGCTCGGATGCCCAGTTGGTCGGCCTCCGAGCGATATAGCTCGGTATTTTTTTCTCGCGTGAGCATCTCGGATCGCTAGTCGCTCGGATCAGATTCCGAGCGACGTGGAGCGATATGAGCCGTTGGATCTCGGCGCGGATCTCGAGGCAGGCTCGGTTCTCGAGAAAACACTATCTTGTCGTTTAGTGGATATGACGCGATCTGGGCCGTCCATCATCTCGGGCGCGATTTTCGCAATGATCCAACGGCCGGGGTTGCTCGGCAGCGTTTTTCTTCAAATGCGGAGGTCGGATTGCTACTTGCTCGGATTTTTGAGCGTCACGACTCTGCCCTGCTCCCATACTTCGCGTGCCGGTCGGCTTCCCGAGGCACTTCTTTGTGAAGGTGGCTGGGATCGCTCGTCGCTCAGATTTTGGTTCCGAGTGACGGGGAGCGATCCGAACCGTTGGATCTCGGCGTGGATCTCGAGGCAGGCTCAGTTTCCACGAAAACACTATCTTGTCGTTTAGTGGCGCTGGCACGGTCTGAGCCATCCGATCGAGATCTTACACAAATTTTGGGGAGAAAGTCGTTTTTCTCCAATTCGCAGCTCGGATTGGCACTTGCTCGGTTTCCGAGCTCCTTCCCTGGGTGTTCAGCTCGGATTGCTTGTCACTCGGATTTTGGTTCTGAGGGATACTTGCGTCTTTCCTTATGACGCACTGAGCGCCGGACTTCGGCTGCCGTTGCACCCCTTTGTAGTCGAGGTGCTGCAATGGTACGGCTTGATCCCGGCTCAGCTGATGCCGAACACCTGGAGGCACGTGATGGCCTTCGTGTAGAACCCCGTATTTTCAAATATTATTTTAAAGATTTGAAAATGAATTAAAATGATTTTCTGGAGATTTAATAAATATTTTCTGAAAATCTATCTCTTTTACACGTGCGAAACTCGTGCAAATATTTTTAGTGCAAATAACCAATTTTATATTTTTAGTAAATTCTCATGATTATAATGGAGTATATTCTAAAATTTGGGATTTTTCTGAGTAGAGAAACTATTTTTATAAATACCTCGAAAGGGAGGGGCTTTTATGTAAAAAGTCGTTTGGATCTTAAATAAATTATGAAAATTTGTTTTTACTGATATTTTGGTTCTCCATGGTTATCATTTGAACTTAAATATATTTATATTTTATTTAAAGTCGATTTGGTGAAGATTTAAACAAAAAGGGTGTTTTTGCAAATATGGAATTCATGTAGAATTTTGTGCAAATATTTTTCTGGAAAGTAAAAGTCAAATATTTTGATTGGAAAATATAATATGTATTATTAGATATTATTTCTGATTTTTCTGGATTTTTATGAATATTTTATGATATGTTTGCAAATATTACAAAAGGGAGGGCTTTTGTGCAAAATCGCCACCTTGAGTTGTAAATCCGAATTTTTCTTATTTACTGGGCTGTTCTGGATTGTTGGACAACTCAGTGATAAAATATTTGATTTGGTTTTGATTTAGTTAACCTATTTAACTAAGGAAAGGTTATATATGTAAAGTTATATTTTGGGAGGACTATTTTGCAAAGGCATTTCTAAAACCCTAAATCCTTATTTCTGGCCTGTACAAAAGAGGGTGTGAAGCCGTCATTCACTGCACAGCTCAAGTTTTATTGTATCTTTTATTTTCTTGGTGATTGAAGATGAGGATTTTGGATCTCACAAAAGAGGGGCTTTCTTGTTGGATATCTTCATTCCTAAGGTGAATGACATTGTTTTGTTTATTTTGTTTGTGTATGTTGTAGATGAGTAGATATGATTGTTCGGTTGTTTTGTTTGTTTCTCTTTGATTTGTGTACGTCATATGAGAACAATATGAATGTTTAGATTGATTGGATGTTGATTATGTATATGTATGAATGGATAAAAATTGGATCTCCGAGAAGAACCTTAGAATTTTGTATGAGAATGATGTTAGATCTGTTGAGAACCTAATATAAATTGTTAGTGGGCTAATAATGATAGATTTCCGTTGTGAACAGTCGACTGGTGACTCGAAACAGTCGACTGCTACTGCTTAAATTACATTTCATTAAAATGTTGGATTATATGTGATTTGATTGAGTTTGATAGATGTCATGCATAAATTAAATTAAAGATGAGATTTTTGAACTATTGGTGAGTTGGATAAAAACAACTTGCCCAAGTTGAGGATATATTGGTGTTGTTCATGGATCAACCATAGAGAATAGTTGAGGTTTAGTTGAGGAATTTTGTGAATGATTTATGGTGTAGAAGACCATGTTTGAGGATTTAAATTGGGGAATTGTGATTTTGTAAAAGATGTTGTTTGAAATTGGATTTCTCAAATACTAAGTTTAAATTGAATTATTTTGGTATTACTAAGATTTGGAAAAATAATACAAAGTTATTTTGTTATATGACTGATTCATAAAAACCCTAGTTTTGACATATGTACGACCTAAATTCGTCAGACTGTAGGCCGACAGTCGACTGATATGATTTTTCAGCCGACTGATACGACCCAGCTACTACGATCTTTGGTTTTCTTAAAAATTGGGTTATGGACAGTCGACTGACGACTTTTACAGTCGACTGGTGTCCCCAGATTACTTTTAAAGATACTGTCGTTTTCTCTCTGGTAAGCCGACCTATGACCTTTTAAGTCGACTTACAACACTTAGAATATTTTTGGAATTTCCTCTGGACAGTCGACTGGTGAGTTTTGCAATCGATTGTAGATACTTCGATTTTATTTCTTAAAGATGTTAGTTTTCACTCTGGACAGACGACTGGTGACCTTTTGCAGTCGACTGGTCCTGATACTTTTCCTAAGGTGTTTTGATGGTCTTTAAACGACTAATTCTTTAAATGTTTTGGATCTATAACCTACCCTTATAAATATTATTCTTCTATAGAACATACGTTTTCAATATATATTATGGTTGGATTTGGAATATGGAATTTATTAAAGATTTGGATTTTGTTAAATGGAGAGATTTCTTCTTTGATCGTTTGACGATGGATTAGTGAGTTTGGTCCTGTTTGAGGTCTCTAGGAGTTGAGTGGGAGTCATGTGATCCGGCAGTTGAGATTTGTTGAGTTAGGCCTGAGGGGACTTGGTTTAGTATTGTTGAAATCCGGCAGGATACACTAACTCTAGAGATAAGAATTTTTTGGTGTTTTAATAATAATCAACGTAAGTATAGGCTCATGATTTGTTAGTCCAACTAGAGGGTATTTAGATGTTCGCGTGTTGAGGGTCTACTGGCCTATTCACGGAGCATGCAGGGTGCATTTGCGTGTTGAGGGTGGCAGACCTATTCACAGAATGTATCGGGTGTATCTGCACGTTGAGGGTCTTGAAGGCCTATTCGTGGGGTACATGGTATTTAGATGTTCGCGTGTTGAGGATCTACGGGCCTATTCACGGAGCATGCAAGGTGCATTTGCGTGTTGAGGGTCGGCAGACCTATTCACGGAATGTATCGGGTGTATCTGCACGTTGAGGGTCTTGAAGGCCTATTCGTGGGGTACATGGCAGGGAGATGATTCTCCGGTTGTTGTCTTTGAGCTATCTTACATGATGCTTGCGCGTCGAGGGCGATGACGCCTATTCGCAGAGTATTTTGGATCTTGTTTTCCATCACCATAGTAGGATTAGTTGCATAACGAGGGGTTATCCCTACGTCGTAGAGATCGTTAAGGGCTTGCACCGGACCTATGTACTATGAAATGCATAGACTTCGACAAGTATGCATTAGAGAGTCAGCATATAGAATTGTGGTTTCTTGACTTGGTCTTATGCTTGTGTTTTCCAGTTTTCCTACACTTGACACTTAGTCTAGCTTCACTTGTTGTTTTCATTCCATGATGTTTTCATGCTTTACATCTTTTTTATTTCTCATTCATTTATCCTTATTGTTAATACATGTTGTTGATGACTTTATGTTTTATGATTTAATTATGTGGTATGTTTTTATGTCACTCACATCATTTATGGCTGACCCCTTTAGTTTTGGGGGTTAGGGATCATCTCTAGCCTCATGTGTTACAGGTTGTTGCTTAGAGTTTGGAGGCTGGGATGCTTGAGATAGTTTTGAGATAAACTGATGTAATAGAGCTTTGTGTAAAATTTTGTAAAAAGAAGTGTTGTAAAAAGAATGTTGTAATTCAAGGTGTTTTGTATTCCGCTGTGTTTGTAAATGATTGTTGTAATAAAGGTTTGGAATAAAATTATTCGTGTTTTTAGGCTATGTGTACTATTACATTGAAGTTGATGCTGGGATTGTGCCACGTATTTTCTAAGATATCATATTAGAAATTCGGGGTGCTACACTTCGTCCTTCAATGCCAAGAGATCGGCGCGCAACCTTCGATGTTTATACTCCAGAGCCTCTACCGCCCCTGCCAGATGAACAAAATGGAGCAGAGGTACTATCTCTCGCCGAGGAAAGGCGTAAAGCTGATCGAGAACCCGGACTCGATCAAGCATTAAAAAGAGAAGTACTTTCTCATCCGAGCTCCCGAGCTGTGGGCCATTCCGACTGCGTGGCAGAGGGACGGGATTCCGAAGCGGGCAAAAAAGGAGCCGATGCTTAGCAACGAAGAGCAGGAGGTCGTGGAGAAGCTCCTCGGTCTTCCGACTCTTAGTTGGAAGGATATCACCGAGGAGGTCCTGTTTCGTGGGGGTCTCAGTCCGATCGACCCTAGTATGCCTTTTCTCTTCTCTTCTTGTTTTAGCTTTGTCTTTTATGGTTTGAAATTTTTCTAACTCTTTTCGCTCGGTCTTTGCAGAGGTTCCCGGTATGGATTACAGAGGACTGATGGCCAAGGCTAGGGCGGCGAAGGAGCAGGAGACAAGAAAGAGGAAGAGGACTGTTTCAAGGCCTCAGGGGGGCCGAGCTATGAAGATCCCCTCGGTTTCCCCGACTGTTGTGCAGCCGATCGTCGAGGCTCCTTTGGACGAGCCCGTTCAAGGGCTTGTAGAGACGTCTGCCCCGGCTGCCTCGGATGCGCCAACTCAAATTGCCCGGAAGGATGCGCCCGGATCGTCGAGCGGGGCATTCAACGTGAGCGCGGCCTTGGCTCTCGAGGTTCCGCCTCTCACCACCGAGGCCGAGAAGATCCTGACTGAGGAGCACAAGCTCCTCTTCGTCCCCAACTGGCGGGTGATGAAGGTGGATGGGTTCCTAGGAGACGGGAACATTTGTATGCAGGCGTTGAAGCACCTGCCGACCCCCAAAGACCGAGCCGTGCTGAAAGCAGGTTCCGTTGGCGACAATACAATGCAGATCGCTCGGAACACCATGTCGGTGAGTATCAAAAGACTTTTCTTTCAAAATTTTCCAAGTTTTTTCGCTCGGGTCTATAGTTTCTTTGTGTTGCTTTCAGATGCTCTACCACTTCAATCATATGCTAGAGGAGTTCATGCAGAAGGAGAAGGAGATGACCGTGCTGAACGATCGAGATAGGTCGGAGCGCGCAAAGGCGGTAAAACTGTTCGAAGCCAAACAGTTGCTGTCCGCTTCGCGTGCTGCCGAGGTGGCTGGTCTGGAAGCGAAGCTGGCCGAGGCTCTGAAGCATTCGATTGCCGAGGCTGCCAAGGTCGAAGCCTTGGAGAATGAGAAGGCCGAGCTCGAGGAGGAGCTGGCCGAGGCACAAAGGGAGACGGAAGAGGCTCGGAAGGCGACAGAGGAGGCGTTGGCCAATCAGGCGTCGGAGGTGGCCAAGGCGACTAAGTCCATCCAGGAAGAGGCCGAAGCCCATATGTTCAAGAATATGGAGGACGCCTACGGCCGAGCGTTGCAACACATATCGGCTCGGAACCCCGGGTTCGACACCTCCTCCTATTACTTTTACGACCCCGTGGAGGGGGAGGAAGAAATTCCTCTGGCAATGCTCGGACCCGAGCAGGGGGGTAAAGACGCGAGGAGATGAGCGAATCCGAGGATCAAGCCGAGGACGAGGCGAATGTCGAGGGGGCAATAGTCACTGTGCCGAGCGACGATGGTTCGGAGCAACACCAAGAGGTCGACCCCTGACTTAGTCGCCTTCTCTCATTTGTTTTTGCTTTGTTTTTGTAATGCCTAACTGCGGACTGGCCATCGCTTTTGTATATTTTGGGGTTTAATAAAACGATTCGCTTTTTGTTGGCCGAACATTTGAAATTTTTTACTCTGATTCATGTTCGCTGAGTCTTGAAATTTTGCTGTACTGAGATTTTGCTGAGTATCGAACACTTTTTGTTTGTGCTGAGAAGCTAAGTGTTGAACACGCTCTTGTTCGTGTTGAGAATTTATGCGTTATGTACACATTGAAATTTCGCTAAGTGTTGAACGCTTTTCACTCGTGTTGAGAATTTATGCGTCGCGTACACATTGAAATTTCGCTAAGTGTTGAACGCTTTTCACTCCCTTTGCCTTCTGTGTTGACATTTTCTCGCCTTTCAGGTCGAGCTGGGTCCGGTAACTGAGGCCACTCACCTCCGCACTGAGTTGAAAAAAGCAAAGCGGGCTCTCTCTCGCAGTCAAGAGAGCTTCCTCAAGAGCGAGTTGAGACTAGAGGATATCAAAGCAACTGTGAGAGGGTATTTCTCCGAGCTGAAGCAACTACGGAAGCGATCTCGGGAGACTCGCCTTGAAGGCAAAGTGGAGTTGCTACGGGGCTGTTTGTTCAAAGTTGACCAAGAGAAAGGTGAACTACTGGTGGAGGTTAGCCACTTGGAGATTGTTGAAAAGGAGCTTTTGGCAGAGGAAGAAGAGTTGGCCTTGACGGTGGGGAAGTTGATGTCAGAGCGCGTTGAGTTGTTGGCCAAGGTTGACAATTTGAGGAGGGTCATAGTCGATAGGAGCATCGAAGTTACCCATCTTCGTCGGATTATAGCCAACAGTGCTGACGTCGCAGGCCTCGCTAGTCTCCTCCATCTCAAGGTGTCAGCGAGGGACGACCTTTTAAATGATAGGATCGTCGAGTTAGAGGAGGAAGTCGCTCGGCTCAAACCTCAACCCGAAAGAATCAATGTCCGCAATACGTCTTGTACACGCGAAGAGAGCGAGAGAAGAATCTCGTTTTATGAGCTCGCGACTCGTTTTCCTGCTGTTAGGCGGAGCCCGGCCGATGCTCATAGTGGGGTGGCCGTTTTGTCTAGTGGTGCTTCAGTTGGGGTCACGGCTAGAGGTAGCACTAAAGAGGCATCTCAATTTGTTGGTTTAGAGACAAGCTCCGAGATTAGGCGACGCCGCCCTCGTGTGTCTCTGAACCGAAACGTCCCCCTCCCAAAGAGGCGTTGAGAGTTGAACTCGAGTTGTGTAATTCGTCTCGATGGAGTAGCTTGGTCTTGTAATATGAGCCTCTTTGTATGTTGAACTCTTTAATTTAACTAAAAGTTCGTTTGCTTACTGGTGCTCGTGTGTCGGAAACGTATTAGGGTTATTCCAATTTTGAAACGAACCATAAGAGCCAAGGGTTAGCTCCATCATAGTTGTAGGGATTTCGTTCTCCTTGCGTGTCTAGTCTTGCTGTAGGAACTTTGTATGTGACGCAGGAGCGAGGGTGTATCTCAACGGTCGTGGGAGCAATTCCGAATGGCGAACCACTTCTAGCTCTCTTAAGAGCGAACTTGCGAAGCGGAGTCGAGCCAAGTGTTAGACTCCGAACTCGTCGTTTGAGTTTGTTTCAATAGATGTGGGAGCAATTCCGAATGGCGAACCACATCTAGCTCGCTTAAGAGCGAGCTTGCGAAGCGGAATCGAGCCAAGTGTTGGACTCTGAACTCGTCGTTTGAGTTTGTTTCAACGGTTGTGGGAGCAATTCCGAATGGCGAACCACATCTAGCTCGCTTAAGAGCGAGCTTGCGAAGCGGAATCGAGCCAAGTGTTGGACATCGAACTCGTCGTTTGAGTTTGTTTCAACAGTTGTGGGAGCAATTCCGAATGGCGAACCACATCTAGCTCGCTTAAGAGGGAGCTTGCGAAGCGGAATCGAGCTAAGTGTTGGACTTCGAACTCGTCGTTTGAGTTTGTTTCAAACGGTTGTGGGAGCAATTCCGAATGGCGAACCACATCTAGCTCGCTTAAGAGTGGGCTTGCGAAGCGGAATCGAGCCAAGTGTTGGACTCTGAACTCGTCGTTTGAGTTGAGGGAAGGCAAAAACAGAGAGATACAAGCAATTCATAAGTAAAATATGAAAAATGTTCTTTATTGAAAACTAATAGTCGGCCGCTTCTAAGTTGCGAGCCGTTATTACATTGAAGAAATAAAGAGAAAAAATACAAGTAAAAGGAGAGGAATGGTTCGACATCCGAAGGTACTTAGAGAGGCGTTCAAGCGCTCTCTTGTTACTTCAAGAGATGGTCGGCATTCCAAGTCCTGGGGATCTCTCTGCCTTCAAGGTCTTCTAGACGATATGCCTCGGGCCGAACCACTTTGGTGATCTTGTAGGGTCCCTCCCAATTTGGAGCTAGCTTACTCTTCTGACTGGGGAATGAGATTGCTAACTTTCTAAGGACCAAGTCCCCTTCTTTAAGGTTGGTGGGACGGACCCTCTTGTTGTAGGCCAATTCGATCCTCCTCCGATAGCTTTGTTGGCGAATTGAAGCTCTTTCACGGAGCTCTTCAATCAAATCCAAATTCGCCTGAAGCTCTCTGGCATTCTGTTCTTCTTGATAGGCGATAAGGCGAGGAGAAGGTACATCGACTTCCAAGGGGATCACAGCTTCGGACCCATAGGTGAGATTGAAGGGCGACTCTCCTGTGGGTGTCCGCTTCGTAGTGCGGTAATTCCACAGTACGTTAGGGAACTGGTCAACCCATAAGCCTTTGGCGGACTTATCCAGCCTCTTCTTGATACCGGAAAGGATCTGCCAATTGGCATTTTCCACTTGGCCGTTTGACTGAGGATGGGAGACAGAGGAGAAGCATTGTTGGATGGCGAGGTCTTCACACAGGGCTCGGAAAGCGGCCCCTGTAAATTGTGTTCCATTGTCGGTTATGAGGACTCGAGGGACGCCGAACCTGCAGATAACGTTCTTCCAAAAGAACTGAAGTACTTTGTTCTCGGTAATTGTAGTCAAGGGCTCGGCCTCAATCCACTTCGAGAAATAGTCGATTGCCACGACTAAAAATTTGAGTTGGCCGGGAGCTGGTGGAAATGGCCCTAGTAAATCCATACCCCACATTGCGAAAGGGATCAGACTTGATAGGGAGGTGAGCTGAGCTTGGGGGAGGCGACGAATGTTGGAATACTTTTGACAAGAGCTGCATTGCCGGACGTGTCATTCGGCATCTTGTAGGAGGGTAGGCCAGAAATATCCATAATTCAACACCTTCCGAGCGAGGGATCTTGACCCCGAATGTCCTCCGCTTATGCCTTCGTGAAGCTCCTGCAAGGCATATGTGGCTTGTTCCGGGGAGAGACACCTTAAATAAGGCATGCCGTCTACTTGCGTGAAGAAGCGTTTGTATAGAACCTCTTCAATAAGGGTGTATCGCTCTGCTCGGGTTCTGACTCGACGAGCTTCTCGGGAATCTTCGGGAAGGAGCCCATCCCTCAGGAACTCTATCAGAGGTTTCATCCAATTATCTTGAAGTTGGACAGGCAGCGACTCCATCGAGTCGGGAGTTTCATCTTCTATGTTCGGCTTCAAGAGCACTTCAATTAGGACGGTCTGCTCGAGACCTTGAAGGGAGGAGGAGGCTAGCTTGGAGAGGGCATCTGCTTGGAAATTTTTCTCTCGGGGGATTCGCTGAATAAGAGCTTCTTCAAATAGGGCCATGAGATTTTGGACCTTGGCTAGATACTTTGCCATTCGGTCATCTCGTCCTCATACTCGCCCAGGACCTGATTCACGACCAGCTGAGAGTCGCTAAAGATCCGGAGGCGTTGCGCCCCTGCCTTGCGAGCCATGTTGTGAAATCTCAGCTATCTAAATAGTTAGATAAACTAGACACAAATTAAAACCTCACAAGTGTACGAATCGTTTATAGAAGCGTAGTGCAAAGCAAGGGTCGATCCCAGAGAGATTATAGTAATTAACTCACTAATCAATAACACAAAAAGAAAATACATATCATAAAGTTTTGTCTAAAGTATGTTTGAAAGGAAATGAAGAGATTAAAATCTAGATCAAGTAGAATCTCATAAATATCAATTAAATGAGTTGGGTTTGATTTCCACCTATAGTCAAGAATGCTAGATCACCTTCTACACTACTCTAATCACTCATGTTTGTTCCTTTAAGGGCATGTTATCTACTCCTTAAAGTTAAGATTTTCCTAGGCCAAGAATTAGGCATGGTATCTACTCTAATTTGTTTCTTTCCTTAAGTATTTAGCATGGTATCTACTAAGTTGCACTTGAAGAAAGCTTAGGAACAATGGAAATGAACAACCACTCAAAGTTCTAGAAGTTGATATCAAATCTAGATCCTTCAAGTTGATTAAACCAAGAACCCCTAAAGATTCCCTTGTTACAAGTATGAACACGAGATATGGGTCATCTCTATACTCATATAACAGAGTCAGTATTATAATAAGAAAACTTAATAAAATAAGGTTCTTCTGATCAGTCGACTGTTGCTAGCTCTCAGTCGACTGATTCTACAGAACTTTCTAACGATTGTTGATTCTTATTATATTTTTTATCACGACAACCAGGTTTAATCAATAAGTGATAAAATAGTGTTTTAGAAGATTATAAACATTACATGACTACGGTTTCCATCAGTCCAACAATGAAATTAGATGCACATAATACAACCTTTATTGATTAACAATTTAGAGTTCATGACTCTACAATAAGAACAAAAATTAAAAAAGAAAAGAAGAACACTGATAGATGCTTGATGGTAGATATTTGATCTCCCCCCGTGATTGAGATCCCTTTTCTTTCTGTGTATTCCAGCCTTTTTATAGTCTCTTTTGCACCCATCTACAGATCTCAAGTCCAACATTCTATCTCTTCACGCATCGGATATAGATTTGAGTCGATCTTAACACTTGCCAATCCCGGTTCTCTAACTTGATTGTTGGAGAGTTGTTATTCGCAGATAACCTGGATTTGGATAACTTAACTTTGATTCGGATTTGGATGAGGATGAATCTTCAACTGTTCTTATCTTTTAACTCTGCCAAATGCCAGTCGACTGGTTTTAGAATTAGGCGACTGTGTTGTGAATTCTATAGATTCATAATTAGTCAGTTAAGTCAACTGTCTTTTGGAGTGAGTTAACTGTACTGCGCAGCTTCGGAACTCAACCTCCTCTGTCCAGTCGACTGTCGTTGAAGGACCAGTCGACTTGTATTCTGCAGCTTCCTGTGTATCATCCTCTCAGTCCTGAGTAAATCTTGAATCTGCTTCGTTTAGTTGCTTTTAGACTGTTTCCTATAGAAAAGAGAAAAGAAGAGTAAATTACCACATATAGAGAATTTAAATGTCTAATTGCATTCAGATTATTGCTCCTAAATGTGGATATTATTGGATTCATCAAGCCATTCCGAGGCCAGCTATGAGTGCTTCATACTCTGCTACATTGTTGGAGGCCTTGAAGTTGATGTGGAGGGAGTATTAGAGGACGAAGTCATCTGGGCCTGCCAAAATGACACCGACTCCACTTCCCTCGTTGCAAGAGGATCCATCTACATATACCGACCAGGTAGGAGGCCTGTTTGTTGCTTGGCTGACCTCAGGGATGGTACTCTCGACAATGAATTCGGCTAAGGCCTGAGCCTTGATTGCAGTCCGAGGCTGATATGATATGTCATGCTGGCTCAGCTCGATAGACCATTTCATGAGACGACCTGAGGTCTCCGGCTTGTGAAGGACATGCTTCAACGGTTGGTCGGTAAGAACAACCACCGAGTGGGACTGGAAATACGGGCGAAACTTTCTCGCTGCCATGACCAAGGCGTATGCCATCTTTTCTAACCTTGGGTAGCGGAGCTCGACATCCCGAAGTACCTTGCTCACATAATAGATGGGATTTTGAGTCCTGTCTTCTTTCCTTACGAGGACAGCGCTGAGGGTCTGCTCTGAGGTGGCTAAGTAGAGGTAGAGGGTTTCCCCGGGGATAGGTTTGCTGAGGAGAGGAGGATTGACTAGGTAAGCTTTTAGCTGGTCGAATGAATCTTGTTGCTGCTGACCCCACTTGAAGCCTTTAGCCCCCCTGAGAGCCTTGAAAAAGGGAAGACACTTCTCCCTTGACTTAGAAAGGAAGCGCCCTATGGCAGCAAGGCGGCCCGTTAGCTTCTGAACCTCTTTTACATTCTTAGGAGGAGCCATGTCCAATATGGCCTTGATCTTCTCGGGGTTGGCTTCGATTCCTCTTTGGCTGACCATGAAGCCTAGGAATTTCCCCGACGAGACTCCGAACGCACACTTGTTTGGATTGAGCCTCATGTCATGCTTCCTGAGTACATTGAACGCCTCTTGCAGATCGGACACGTGATCGGCCCCATGGACGCTCTTCACAAGCATATCATCCACATATACTTCCATATTTCGGCCGATCTGTTCTTGAAAGACTTTGTTGACGAGACGTTGATAAGTGGTACCAGCATTCTTCAACCCGAACGACATAATCCTGTAGCAGTAGAGGCCCTGATCGGTAACAAAGGATGTCTTCGGGATATCCGGCGGAAACATGCGGATTTGATTGTACCCGGAGAAGGCGTCCGTGAAGCTGAGAAGCTCATGGCCCGAAGTGGCGTCAATTAGGGTGTCGATGCTTGGGAGAGGGAATGGATCTTTGGGGCATGCTTTGTTCAGGTCGGTAAAATCGATGCAGATTCTCCAACTTCCGTTGGACTTCTTCACCATGACCACATTGGAGAGCCATTCAGGGTAATTGACCTCTTGTATGAACCTAGCCTTAAGGAGCTTGTCCACCTCTTCTTTTATGGCTTGTTGGCGCTCGGGAGCAAACTTGTGCCTCTTCTGTTGGACCGGTTTGGACCTCGGTGCAACGCTGAGGTGGTGGACTAAGAACTCTTCGGAGATTTCTGGCATGTCGGCTGCCGACCATGCAAAAAGGTCGTAATTCTTTCTAATGCACCAGACTATATCGGAGCATAGTGCAGATGGGAGGGTCTTACTGATGAAGAACTTACGGGTCGGATCCTGCTCAGAGAAGAGCACTTCCTCCAACTCATCCACCGGCTCTGACGTTGGTCGAACACTCTCTTGGGGGATTTCTAGAGTTTCAATAGAGAGGACTGGACCCCCTGTAGAAGTCATGTAGCATTTGCGAGCTATTTCTTGACTGCCCTTAACTTCCCCTACTCCTGCCCGGGTGGGGAACTTCATCTTGAGGTGATAAGCCGATGGGACGGCTTCTAGAGCAGCTAGGCCGGGTCGACCTAGGATGACATTATAAGCAGCGGGGACATCAACGACCATAAAGTCCATCGGCTCCGTTCGGGTAGTAGGAGTTTTGCTAGCGGTTACGTCAAGGGTGATCACCCCTTCAATAGTCACAGGCACTCCCGTGAACCCGTGGAGCGTGTAGCCAGCGGGCTTGAGCCTATCTCGGGATAGCTTGAGCCCTCGGAAAGCTGCGAGAAAGAGGATGTTAATGGAGCTGCCATTGTCCACTAGGATCCTCTCTACTTTAAAGTTTTCCATATGGAGGTTGATCACAAGTGCGTCACAATGGGGGGTTCGGACCCCTTCGAGATCTTCATCAGAAAAAGAGACTGGTACTCCGAGGCCTTTAGGGGGAGGGGTGCCGTGAACCGAATTGACTTCCCTTATGAACGCCTTCCGGGAGGAGTTGGAGGAGCAGCCCATGGGGCCTCCATGAATGAGATGCAGGATACGCTCATCTTCGAATTCAGGGGTCTCGTCGCGTCGTTTGGGATGTTTGTTAGCCCCTCGAGGGGGAGGAGGAAGATCGGCTCGGTCCTTTCTCACAAATTTGGCAAGCTGCCCCCTCTGAATGAGGGCCTCAATCTCGTTCTTCAAGGCTCGGCAATCATTGGTATCGTGGCCATGGTCCCGGTGATAGCGACACCACTTTTCTTTATCCCTCTTCTTGGGAGGGGTGTTCATCTTCGGGGCACGAGGAATAACCCCTTCCTTCTCAACCTCCATAAGAATTGTGGAAATGTTGGCGTTAAAAGGAGTGAACTTTTCGAACCTGGGGGGAGGGTGGCGCTGGCCGCCGTTGTCCTTCTGGAGCTTCTTGGCCCCCTCTTCTTCAGCTGCCTTTCTTTTTGTTCCGGAGGCAGACCCCTCAAAGTTGGGGAGATACTCAGCTTCTTCGGCCTGAATGTACTTCTCACTTCTAAGAAGGAGGTCGGCAAAATTCTGCGGGGGCTTCTTGGCGAGGGAAGAGCGAAGGCTAGAGTTGAAGACATTTGATTGGAAAGCGGCCGCTGCAACCGACTGGTCGAGGGAAGCGATGGACCTAACTTCCGCGGTGAACCTCTTTACATAGTCTCTTAGCTTCTCACCCTTCTTCTGCCTGAGGTAGAGTAGCGAGATACTGGCCTTCTCCGTGCGCCGGCTACTCAAAAAATGGGTGACTAAGAGGGTCTCAAACTGTTCAAAGGAGAATATGGAGGATGGGGCGAGGCGAGAGTACCATTCCCGAGCCGAACCCTTAAGAGTGGCGGGGAAGGTCTTGCACAGCAGAGCATCGGAAGCTTGGTGGATTAGCATGAGGGTCTTAAAGCTTTCGATGTGGTCTACGGGGTCCGACTCCCCCGAGTAAGTCTCGAATTGCGGGGGCTTGAATCCTGCGGGAACAGGTGCCTCCATTATGGTTCAGGAGAAGGGAGGTCTACTCGGGCGGAGGGTCCTTCCTCTTAGCTCTTCATCCTTGTCCATTCGGCCGAGGCGCCTCTCCATCTCGTGGAGACGGCGATAGAGAGCATCGTCCCTCCGACGGTAGTCAAATGAGCCTCTGGACTCGCCTTCATAAGAAGGGGAGCGGGGACTACGACGTCGGTAGCTCTGGGAGCGGCGAAGACTAGGAATGTACTGTTGGTTGCTAGGAGCCGGGGGAGGAGTGAGGGACCGATGGCGAGGACTTTGGACCTGTGGAGGAGTGGGAGCCCTTTGAGTATTGTTGTTGTTGGGTCGAAGGTTGAGGGCTTGCAAAACAGTTGCATGGAATTGCTGGAACTCGGCACGAGTGATGGGTGCCTCATCGTTCCTTGGAGGTTTCCGACCGGCAGAGGAATGAGGTCTTCTCCTATGGTATCCGGGGGACTCTCTCCGCCCTCTTCGAGTAGGGGACCTTCTGTAATCTCGGCGATGAGGAGATCGCTCATTCGGACGTTGTTGACGGGAGGCTCACTCTCGGGCCCGCCTTTCATCCAAACGGCGACGAAGATCCTCATCCTTCTGCCGATTGAGGATGGTATTGCGAAGGTCGGAAGCTCGGAGATTATGGGATGCCATAGAATCGGAAGAGGGGTTGTGTATGGAGATGCAGTCCTGATGGAAAGGTTGCTTCTGGGGATTGGGACGTGAGGTCCCTGCACCGGCATACTGAGGCCCGGGGGGACCCCGAGGAGGTTGAAGATTCTGAGGAGGAGGTTGGTCCTACTAGAGAGGGTCCTCAGCTTGAGGAGGAAGTTGCCCCTGTTGCTGAATGGGCTGGAGGGGGACTTCCTGTTGCTGGTCAACGGGATTGGGTCCACGGTTAGACCCCTTGGATCTTACTTTCCTTGGAGGCATGGCTGGGGAAGATCTGATCTTCGGAAAGAGGAAGGGTTGCTACTCTTCGTTTCCCACAAACGGCGCTAATCTGTTACCGCTAAATCTGGTGTGGAGGCAAACAGATAGTATTTGTGGATTCTTAGGAAAACTGAATAACAACACTTAACCTTTTCCGCCGGAATTTGACCGTTGACTCCCGCCGTTCACCTGCAAAAAAGTGCAAGACACCGGGGTTGATCCCGGCGACGCACCCTCCGACACTTAAGTCAGTAATCAGGAAGATTATGAAAGAGCGTAAATTTGCAAAAGATTGATTACCTCTTAATGGTGGTGGATGGGGGATATTTATAGCCGCCGTTGGGATCAGATTAGGAATGTAATCCCTGTGATCAGATAAGGAATGTAATCCATGTGATCAGTTTAGGAATGTAATCCCTAATTCCCAGTGAAAGGATAGATGTGAATCAGGGCTGTTGATTAGGATTAATCAGAAACCCTAATTCTATCCTGTTGGACCAGGTTTGCTGCGGGTTAAAACCCGTACCCAGATGAGGTGGATCCATTCGTGGGTTATTGTGTCTTTGAGGAGGAGATCCGATACCCATTTCAGACCCGTTTATAGGCGAAATTACCATTTTACCCATGGGTTTTAAGATTCGCGCCCAATTTGGATGGTTCCGATTTAACCTTATTTTTAGCCATATCAGGTAGTTAATGGGTTATAGGGTTTATGGATATGGGTTTTTAGAGGGTATAACCCAATAGGAAATAATATGATTGAAAATCAATTAAAAATAACGGGTTGGGTTTTAGTTAGTTTAAGATTTGGGTTGTTGGGCTAGTTGAATTGGGTAGTTAATGGGTTATAGGGTTTATGGATATGGGTGTTTATAGGGTATAACCCAATAGGAAATAATAGGATTTGAAATCAATTAAAAATAACGGGTTGGGTTTTAAAACAAATAGGTTATAAAATAGGATCCACTAAGAAATTATAAATAAGATTTACAAAATACAAATAAACAATAAGAATAGGTCTTAAATTCAATAATCAAATATAATAATATTAATAATGAGAAAAATATTTTCCATAATAATCCAAGCATAATAATAAAAATAAAAGATTTGCAATACAATATAAGAATCATTGGAAACTAGTTGCAAATAAAATTATAGATCGAAAAATAGATTTTGAAATAGAAAGTAATCAAAAAAAATATATTTTTGACAAAAGAATTTGAAAACCGGAAAAATAATTTGCGAAAATTTTTAAAATACAGAAAATACACAAAAAATATATTTTTGGGAAAACAGGGGTTACACTATGGCTCCAATTGGATTCTAAATTTCAAAACAATTAGGATGTTAAAGCTTTGACTCAATAGCTTTCAACTCCATTTTTCCCACAGTTTTGATAATTAGATCACTTTCAAGTCTCTTAGCAAGAGCATTAGCCATACTTGTCGCAATTGCACTTTATCTATGAGAAAGTTCAACTAGGCTTCTTTCAGTCTTAATGTACTCCTTTTACTATTATAGAGTGAGTTATGAGCTACAATGCATTGTAGCTTGATAGTCGCATAACAAAATTAGAGAGTTACTTAAACTTCTTAATGGATAACTAGCAACAATTTCTTTAATCCACTCTGCATTTTCCCCTGCAGAGGATAACACATAGAGGTCTGATTTTATGGTTGATAGCACAGTGCATGTTTGCCTTTTATTTCCATAACATTTCTGTTCCTCCTAGTGTAAACACATATCTACTAGCTATCGACTTTCACTAAATCTGAGCATCATAATGCATCAGATCAGCCACTCATTCGAAGAATGACTAGAGTAGCACAAAGCAAACTCTTGAATACCACTCAGGTATCTCATTAACCTCTTAAGGGCACTCAAATATGTATGGGATTATTAGTGAATCTGCAATTCATACCTACCTTAAAGGCTATGTCTATTCTAGTGCAGATCTTTGTATACATGAGACTGTCAATTTCTTTAGAATGATCTACCTGTCTCATAGTTGCACCATCATTAGGTGTCAACCTTTTATCATAATCATAAGGTGTTTCAAAACACACTTTCAATCACTATATCCCCACTTTTGAAACACATTTTGATTTGATGAGTTTGACTAAGAGTTATCCCTTGCCAACTGAAAACTCACCCTTATACCTATGGTGTCCACAGTACCTAGGTTTTCATGTTGAATTCTTTGGATAACACAATTTTAACTTTATTTGTAATAGAGAGGTCACTTCCAAGAACATGCATGTCAACAGAACGTGTAAATAATAGCCACTATATTTGACACACCACAAAGTTGAAGGCACTGATTTGAATTACTTGATTCATATACTAGGCTCTTTCAAAAATTTGTCAAATTATTTATTCGTTGGCTATACATGTTTCAAGAACATACAATGATTTTACTAAATTGTAAATCTTGTTCACTAAACATATTAGTTCAAAACTTTCCAATACAAAACTATTCAGTACAAAACATCAAGTACAAAGCCTTTTAAATATCCTTTATGAATGACGAAATTTTCAATAGATGTAAGGGTAAGAAAAATACTTATTGTAGCAATATGACAAACATGTGAGTAGACATCAAATAAATCTACCTCATTTTTCTCAGTCAATCTGTTAGCTACCAAAAAGCATTAAAATTGCTACTGAACAATCAAAATTAAGTTTCTTCTACAAAACCCCACTTACTTACTATTGTTTTAGCCCCTTTCGGCAGATCAACTAAATTGAAGTATTATTGTCTGATACAAAATCATCTCATTGTCTACTAAAGACTCTTCTTAGTTCATTTGTCATTCAGGTTTTTAAGTGTCAGTAAGGCTGGTTCTTGATTCCAACTGTGAATCATTGAACGTGTCTGAAGGACTAGATTATTTTATACATTTATCTTTGATGAACACATCTTCGAAGAACTTAGCAAGTCTAGATTCTTCCAACACAAATTAGATAGATCCAACATCTGTCCACAAAACTACATTCTGCACTTTCTAAACACACACAAATATTTATTGTAAGTCCTACTTTAGGCCTTCTAGGGTCATGTACTCTAACAGAAGTATCACAACACAAAATCTCACTTTTACAAAACTATTTGTGTTTTCATGCCATGATCTACAAGGGGTATTCAATTTAGAGTGTAGTAACATATTAGAGATATGATTAACAATACAACATCACTCATAATTACACAAGACAAATAACAGTCAATAATTAGAATTCAACATTTCTCAGAGTGTTTGATTCTAACTTTTATCAATATTGTTTAATTGTTGTAAGTAGAGTGCAATAGAGATTATGCCCAATGCAAACTTATCTAAAGTAGTTAAAACATATTCACCACTTCTATCACATCTGAACCCTTGATTTTTAGCATTTAACTATAATTTTTAATTCATTAGGAATAACAAGTGATTCATTCTTCATATATATGACAGACTTATATTAATCATCTACAAAAGTGATTAAATACTTCTGACCAGCAATCGTCTCATCTAGTCACAAAGCTACTGAGATCACAAATATCAGAATGTATTGACTCAAGAAGTTGTGTGCTCCTAGAGACCATACTAAATGATTTTCTAGTGATCATAATCTGTGCACAGCTTTCATATTTGTCATATTTTAATGGAGTGTCATTTAGTAGAATTATGAGTTTTAACAAGAACAAACAATTTAATATATAGTTCATAGTGATTCTAAATTTCAAAACAACCTGGATGTTAAAGCTTTTTACTCAATAGCTTTTAACTCCATTTTCCCCACAATTTTGATAATTAGATCACATTTCCTCACAAACAATTGAATATATAGTTCTCAAATCCTAGCCAATTATGCTATGTTCAAGAACACAATTAGAACTATTATTATTAATTGTCTCATTTGTTAAACTCAACTTATACATGCGATTGACAATATATGCACTTTATAAGAGTTAATACAAAATTACTCTATCACATTTTACAAAACTATTTGTTTTCTCTAGTGATTCTAACAATATCCACTTGCTCAAACACATTGAGCAAAGAGTTATTTTCTCTATTCGTTCTTCATCATCTTCATGACGCTAAATGAGATAATGACTAACATGCAACAATTCAATTTTGCACACACAGTACAATGAACGAGTAAGAACAAAACGTAACTAATAGAGTCATATCGTACATTAAGAGATGCTCTCTCCTAAGTTACAGACATTTGCTATACATTTATACATCAAAAAATTATATTTATTTTATTTGAGAAGCAAATATATAATCTCACACAAATGGCAAACAATGGATTTGTCAAAATATCTATACACATAGTATGATATAGCACTTAACAACCCTAAACATGCTAGTTTTCAAAGCGAGAATAACTATGATCTAAAACTCTCAATCATGTAATCAAACGCACAAAATGTTAACACATTCATCACATGAAAGTACTAAGCAAAATTAGAGTACATCATACCGACACTTCAAGTTAGAAGTGTTTTCCAAATTCGATGGAGAACCCTGCGTGGTGCAGACTTATTCAACCGTGATGCATATCCATCGTCTCCAACAAACACAATTTGTATGTAACATTAAAGTTCCTACATTCATCAAATTGTTAAAGATTAGCCAATTAAACAAATTATTAGCACTATCTAATTCTAGCAACAATTTAATTGGAGATCTGAATTTTATAGTCAACATACAGTTTAACTTATCAAAAATAGATATTTGATTTTAGCACATAGCCAAAACAACTGTTCAACTTGTATTTAATTAAACAAGTGATTATTATAGTCTTGAACTTAACCACTTAGCATCATAGTAATTTTATAATTCAAAATAAACTCAAAACGAATGTTTTGAACTTCCAGCACATAGCAAAATATTTAACAGAATTTTAATACGTGGAAAGTAAAGAACTTATGTTTCACTGTCTCTTCCACTTCCATTGATTAGAGTCAAATCTGTTTCGAAACACATCCGATTTATCCCGTATTGCACCCTTCAGAGTATCTCAATCTGTGCCAAACCCAATAAGGAACAAATCCACTGCTGCTCTCTTTGAGCAAATCCCACCCATTTCTAATCAAACCAATTGAACTCGGTGGGGGAATATCAACAAACAGGTTGTGGGCAGTCCTGAATCGAACTCTAACCCCTATCACTCAAATGAGAGAGAACCCAACAGTCATCTTCTTCAAAATTGGGTTCCACACACACATACCTCAATCAGCCAAGATGAAGAAGAGAGAGCACGATCGGACACGGCGCCTGAGGGGAGGCACCACCGTCGATAGCGACCGGAGAAGAGAGGGCAAGAGCGACACTGGTGATTCGGGTCACGTCGGATCTCGAGTCGAGTGCCTCGACTGTGGTTCAACAACGTGTGAAGCATCGACAGAGGAGGAGGCGACGGGCGGCGAGCGACTCCGACGGCCGGCGAGCGACTCCGACTCCGAGGGTTTCGACAAGATCCGACGGCTTCGACAAGGTTCGGCGAGATCCAACAAAACTCCGATTTCCCTCTTAATTAATCTCACAAATTGATTAATTATCTCAAGATTGTTAGGTTTTGTGAGAAATTAACAATTGGGAATTAGGGTTTATCTCTAGATCTAAGTTGCTTGAGATATTCACCCTAGATATCATGATTGGAATACCTAGACTGCTATCACAAGCCAGTATTTATCTCTAAATACTGGTTTGGGTACTAGGTTCTCAACCCACTCAACTCGCATTCCGATATCCATACAATTAGTACGTTCAATACACGTGTTACTCTCATGCACATGCAATATTTATATAGAGAGAATATACCAATATATCCAACAAATACTCTGTCCCAAATTCTATGTATACATTTTATTTGGCAGTTTAAGACTCTGTAAATCACCCTTGGGGGTGAATAGGTGATTGTGAAGAAATTTAAAAAATTAAAAATAGTGCGTAAAGTAAAGAGACTGAGTAAGAGAAAGCAAACAGAGCAACAAGCAAGACACAGCGATTTAACGTGGTTCAACCCCCATGTCTACGTCCACACCACCTACTTGTAGCAATTCTCCACCACAAGCCTTTCACTATACTTTAAACCCTTGTACAGTGATTCTCGGAATTCAGGTCGAGAGACCTATTACACCCACATGGCTTCTACAACAAGTCCCACAATACTCACCGAAGTGGAAAAGAAAGTAAAACTCTCAAGGTCTAGAAAAGACATTGACTGAAGAAAGTAAAAAATCTCTCACACTTGGAGTATTGATTGAATGATTAGTTCAGAAGAGTTATAACAACAAGGGATGAAAAATACATTGTGAATTTGCCACAATTTATAGAGAAGAGAAATGTTTCTTTCCGGAAAAGAAAAGATATTTCCAAAATTGTCAAATCTGCACTTGGACGGTCTTTTAACTCATAAGTCGAGCGATGAACGGTCGACTGACTCATCTTTTCAACATAGATGAGCGGTCGACTGTTGTTGTGGTCGACTGTGCGGTCGACCGCAGTCGTGAAGATTCAATTTTCAATTGGCGATTTCACTTTGTGTTCTTTCCAAAACTAATTAATCAATCAATACTACTTTACATATATATATTTCTCTCATAAACAGAAATAAATCTTTTGATTTGCTGGTTTTTAAGCTCATGTTTCTTGAGCAGCACTCTTCCATGATTTTCCAATCTTTTCTTATTCATGCATCTTTTGTTTGTTTTTGAATCTTTTGAATCTTTTATATTAATTTTCCTTTTCCTATTTTTCCTACAAATCTAAACTGAAGATATTAGTAGTAAGTGACACGTTTTGTGCACACCAAACTTAGGGTCATCAATCTCCCCCTTTTGGTATGGACAAAACATATCTTAGAATTTTAAAATGTAAAACAGGATGTATTCCCCCTAAATTCATGCATGGAAAATGTTAATAAATGAGAGTACAAAATATAGCACATATGTAATGATCAAAACTTGTATGAAGAACATGCATGAAAAATAAGCAATTTTGGGGAATATTACATTTTTGAAAAACGAAAAGAAAATCTACTTACATGATACCGTTGATCGTGAAACCCTTTGATATACAGTGAGAGCTCTACATGGTATCATAGATTTGAGATTTTCCCAATACATACGAGAGAGAGAGAGATTAAAGAATTCAAAAAGAAACTTCAAATCAAGGAAAATAATTTTCCTAAGTGCTGAAAACGTAAATGAAAAATTCTATGACTTCTCCCCATTTTTGGAACACACCAAAAGAAAAAAAACAGCAGCCATAAATCCAAAAAGACAGAGGAGAGACCGGTCGACTGTAAATAGATTGAAAAACCCGGTTGACGACTATAAATAAAAGAGACTGAACCGATCGACCGCAAAACAATTTAGAACACTTTTGACGCTAGACAGAAAACCAGAGAAGAGGCCGGTCGACTGCCCGGTCGACGGTACGCCTTTGCAGGCTGACAGTCGGCCGTCCAGTCGACCGAAAACGCAATTTAAGTTGAAATATCAATAATGTTTAATTCACCTTTCAAAAAATGAAATTATTTTTCATCTAAAGGTTTAGTAAAAATATCAGCAAGTTGGGAATCAGTGGACATATACTCAAGAATTGTATCCTCCTTTTGAAAATGGTCTATAATAAATTGATATGGAATTTCTATGTGCTTAGTACGACTATGTTGATCAGAATTTTTGGTCATATGAATAGTGCTAGTATTATCGCATTTAATCGGAATGTGGTCAAAGAATACCTTTAGTCTTCTTAAGTGTGTTTCATCCATAATACTTGCGCACAGCAAGATCCGACTGCAATATATTCTACTTCGACAGTAGAGAGTGTTACAGAGTTCTGTTTCTTAGATGCCCATGAGACAAGGCAATCCTCCAAGAAGTGACATGTACTGCTAGTACTCTTTCTGTCTATTAAGCTTCCGGCATAGTCTGCATCAGAGTACCCTACAAGAGAAAAGTTTCTATTTTTCGGGTACCAAAGTCTAGTATTAGGTGTGCCTTTAAGATATCGAATAATACGCTTAACGATAACCAAATGCGATTCTTTGGAACACGATTGAAAATGCACACATAAACATACACTAAACACTACAAACAGTGAAGGAATGGCCGGCGTTTTTTACCACAATGGCCGGCGTTTTCAAAACGCCGGCGATTAGTTAATGGCGTTTCGCAAAGCGCCGCCGCAAGCGCCGTCCTTGCCGCTGCCGGGGAATCTTATTCGAATCCCCGGCGCAAATGAAGCGCCGGCCTTGCTTTGAGAAATCCCCGGCGTTTGCAAACGCCGGGGATTTACTGTCGAATTTTCAAAAAAAAACTGAACATATATCACAAGCTCCACTACATTTTATCACAAGCTCCTGCTTCACTACATTTTATCACAAGCTCCACAAATTCTCACAAATCATCACAATTTTTGCACATTCTATTCCTGCTTCACTGCATGTAAAAAGGTATTCATCTAGAAGTGCTTTAACTCTTCCAAATATCACAAGGCATTAGTTTATTAAAAATCTTACCGAACCTTTTAACTAAGGATCATGTATATATAGATTAATCATTTTGTACAAAACTGATGATAAGTTGTCTCTCATCTTGGCTCAAAATCCCCTGTGATACAACAGATTTCTCTTCAAACAAAAATGAATACAAGCTTTTCAAATTCTACAAATACTACATACACTCCTCCAGCTTTCACTTCTGACCATCCAAATTGCATAATGGGAAGGACACAGCTGAGATCATAGTTTGCTCTGTCATGATGATTCTTCAGTTAGCATTCACCTCCCATTAGGTGTGTAACCCTGCACAAAATCAATTTATCAGTTTGAGATTTTGCAAGCGAGACAAAAAAGAAAACAAACAAAAAAAAAACCCTGCACGAAATCAATTTCAAGGTCGAAATATTGTAATATTCTCCAAATCATCGGGAAAAGAGTGAACTCTGCTGAGTGCTGAACTCTCCTAGATACTGCTATCATCATCCGGAAATTTTTATCCAACATACACACCCATAATTTAAAGTACATGTGTGTATAACTTATATAATAATTTGAGCACATAACTTTTAGATTTGAAAATATAGTGTACCTGTAAATTAGCAGACAGACCTTCCCAGAGCAACTCCCTGCTTATGTACCTGTAAATTAGCAAACAATCACGTAGGATTTGAGATCAATCAAATTCAACAAATTTAATATTCCTTTTAAATTATATATTCTGATTAATACCAGAAGAATGAAATAACAGGTTGTCCAAACCAATACTTTATTAAAATATAATTGAACTTAAGACTAGAAGAATGAATTAACAGATCATCCTAACAAATACTTTATTAAAATATAATTGAATAGGTTATTAGTGATAAAATTTATAGAATGGTTTCAACATACCGAAATGATAAAATAATAATAATATCAATTTGGGAGTCGCAGAGCCTTAAAAGTCCATGTGATCCTTACTAAAATTACACAAAACCTGAAGAAATATCAATTGAGTCTTAGATCAAAGAATAGAACTTCAAATTTACTTACATCAGCTAAGATCTTGCTATTAACTTGATCAACATTTAAGGAAGGTGGCATTTCCAAACTGCACTATCTAAACTTAATCGAATATAAGAAGTCACTCAACCTTAGGTTGAAGACCTACCTTCTTTAGTAAGAAGAGGGTTCATCCCATCTTACCATTTGTTGAATTGTATCTAGAATTTCAATCCTGTCAGGACGCTGAACTGAAGAGGGTTCATCCCATCTTACCATTTGTTGGGATCAACCTCACCTATTCCAACAACAGTTCCAGTGAACCTTACAACAAATTACAAATTACAAAATGAACACCTTTATAGATGAATTACTTAATTTGACAATCATTCATATACAAGCAAAATGGGAAACATACCTTTGCTCTGGAGCCTTTTCACCTTCAAATCTCATTTTGAATCTCATCCCGATAGAATGGTTGTTCTTCAGAGACTCCATGTACTGATAAAAAGGACAATGAACTCAGCGGGGCTTGTCCTGTAGTAAAACAAAAGAGTAAGAGCAGTGCCTCAATTATCAGCAAATGTACAACTAAATTTTCTAAGAGACAAACATGAGAAGTGACCATTGTAACAGATAGGGGACAGGATTATTATGCATTGTACTTGAAGCTTAACTGACTAGCTATAGGTGATATGGATGTTCAAGGACGCAAAAATGTTTCTTTCTAACATTACTCTAATTGTCTAAGAGGAAGTCACATATTTTTGGACACATATTGCCCCTAATGTGAGAAGCATCGGGAAGGTGATCTTTAACAATGATTGGATCTTGCCCTGGATCTATTACTAATGGATATGCACAGACTGAAAAATAACATTTTGGAGCCACTAGGATTCTTCTATTGTTCTTCTACCTTTCCTCGATGCCTGGGCTTTGTTTTGTGATCGTTGTTTTAGCTTGAATGAAAGTTGCAATGTTATTTACATTGTACTTTCTCTTTCTTTTATTACTGAACAGGGGATCTAATCCCACCATATTGAACAAGACAAAGAAATAAGATAATAATAATGACAACAATACTAATACCTCTAAAAATTCTGCAAAGAGACGAGTTGGGTTTCTTTCTCACTGCAACCTTTTCCGGTCCTGATGGTATCCCGACAGATTCTAAAATGAAAGACAATATTTCATCATGAAAATGGGAAATGGAAGAAGTGCAAAATTACTATTCTCAAATTATCCATAAGTTACAAGCATCATCAACTGACCTAAGAATTTGGCTTGCTCCTCAGAGCTAACAGAGTCATTCACACTAGACGACCTATACCAAGATTCGAACTTAAAATTAGTTCATAAATGACATCAACTCTAGACAGAGGATAAATTTAGAAATAATACAGACATTTCACCAGAACTACGTATCATCTCAGTTTCACTTGAGCAATTGGTGGGCCATCCTCCTGATGACCTATCATCTACGTCATAATAGTTTATCAGCACGACGAAATAAGGAAATCCACCATTTAACCTAAAAGAAATTGGTAAAGGGAAAAAGGAATCAACCTGAAAAACTTGATTTCCACTCAGAGTTCCAGTCTAAGCAATCTAGCATTTCATCTGCTAATAAAGAAGCCTCAAATTCCTGGGGAAAAAAATTAAATATGAGATTGAGATTATTGTTTTAACTATCCAAAGAAAGAAAGAAACTATAAAGAAAAGAAAAAATGTAGTTTTCATTCATTTTAGAGTAACTGTAACCTTAGAAATTTCCGATACAGAGGAGATTATTTGCTCACTAGTTTCCGATACAGAGGAGATTATTTGGTCATTACTATCATCAGTGAATTGCAGCATTCGACGTCTTTTTGTGAGGACTCCCTTAATTCTTCGACCATTTCATTGTTCTTATCTGATAGAACTTTGCTTTAATATACATATTCCAAATTACTCTTAATTTTCAGCTGTATATAACCAAATAATGAAACTAGCTTACCTCCTAAATTCAAATCATAGCCAAAGTATCCACGGTCCTTAGCAGGAGTGTGTTCCCTCAGTGTGTACAACAAACTGTTGTCATTTGGGATCATGTCATCCCATAGGCATGGACTGGCATCTGTTAATGTAAATAGGCAGCGAAGATAAATTGTAAATTAACAAAACTAATTTAAAAAGAAAAGAAAAAATAACAATCAACATACCAATCACCAAATCTTTTTGTAGATGTTGTTGGTAAATCTAGACTATCTAAATAACTAGACTAACTAGACACAAATTATAAAACCTCGCAAGTGCACGAATCGTTTATAGAATCGTAGTAATAGCAATGGTCGATCCCACAGAGATTGTAGACCTCAACTTACTAATCAATAAAACTAATAATAAAAATAAATAAGAGTTGTCATACTATTCTAAAAGAAACTAAAAGATTAAAACTAAGATGAGAGGTGTTGAATCACAAATATCTCTTGAATAGTTGGGTTGTTGATCTCCACCAATAGTTAATAATGCTAAACTACCTTCTGAACTTACTTCTAATTACTCATGTTTGTTCACTTCAAGGGCATGGTATCTACTCCTTAAAGTAATGTTTCCCTAACCCAAGAATTAGGCATGGTATCTACTCTAATTCGTTTCTTTCCGTAAGTATCTAGCATGTTATCTACTAAGTTATACTTAGGGAAAACATAAGAACAGTGGAAACGAACAAACACTTAAAGTTCTAGAAATTGGTATCAGATCTAGATCCTCTAAGTTGATTGAACCAAGAACCTCTAAAGATTCCTTTGTTACAAATTATGAGCACGAGATTCGGTCGTCTCAATATGCTCATATAACAGATTCAGATAAATGACATCCAAACTTGAGCTTCCCAAGTTCTGTACGTCAGTCGACTGGCTCTCACCTCAGTCGACTGCTCTCAGTCTTGAGAACTAGTTTGACTATCATAAACCTATACCAATTCAATTAGATTCAATCAATAAGTAACATAGAAGAGTTCAGAAGAAAATAGCATTACATAACTACGGTTTCAATCTACCCAACTATGAAATTAGTTCCACATAATAATAACTTTATTGCTTAACAAGTTTGAATACATGATCAACATAAAAGAATAAAAAGAGAAGAAGAAATAAACTAATGGATTCCGGCAATATGGTCGACTGGCTGTCACACAGTCGACTGCCTTCTGGTTGCTAGATCTTCTCTCTCCTTCTTCGATGTTGATGGAGTGATGCTCTCGATGTTTGTTCAGGAACTTGGTGATTGAGTCGCTTCCCAGAGATATATCTGATGATCCCCTTTCTAAGTTGACCTCTTCTGATATTTATAGAGTACGACTGAGAATTAGGGTTTCCACTTTTTCAGGAAGATCCTTCTTTATTTGATTTGATGATTAATATCTTTCTCTTTTCTCCTTTCCTTCCTTATCTGTTCACCACGTCCACTTGGAAATATCATGTCTTTAGATTTGATTCGCTGCATAAAATCTTGATTCAAATAGATTTGAAATTAGATGCAGGTGTATCTTTGAAGATCTTATCTATTTACTCCGCCGCAGACCAGTCAACTTATCTTCAAACCAGTCGACTGAGTCGAGACTCCTGAAGATTTCATCTTTGTTCAAATCAGTCGACTGTCTTTTGGGAGTGAGTCGACTGTGTCGAGAGTTGTGGAAAATCAGCTTCTCTTGTCCAGTCGCCTGTGTTGGGGAACCAGTCGACTGATCCTCTGCAGTTTGCTGTGCATTATCCTTGAAGTCCTAAATCTGCTTCGTTTTGCTGTTATAAGCTGTTTCCTATGGAAAAGAGAAAATAAGAGTTAAATACCATATACAGAGCTTTTAAATATCTAATTATATTAAGATTATTGCTCTAAAAAGTGAATAATAATGTGTTCATCAAATACCCCCACACTTAGCTTTTGCTTGTCCTCAAGCAAAAAGTGAATTTATGAACAAGGGAGTAATAATCAGAATAAACTCAACCATCAAGATTTCTTATTATGTGGACATCAAAATGAAAAATATAAAACTACAAACAATTTCAGATAAAGTAAAATTGAACATACCCACTTTCTCTAGTGCAATTGTTCAGTCATAATCCCCAAACTTAATCATATTTGTCATGCGATTAATGTAGTTATAGTATGCAACTACTCAGTCTGTGATTATCCCTTTTCTCTACTACAAATCCAGTAGCAAACTAGAGGTTTTTTTTTTTTTTTTTTTTTTTTTTTTTAGTATTATAGTCTCTTCTTTAAAGTTGTCACTTGTCTTTTGACGCGAATGCGAAACATTTGTGATGTATCCACCCGGTTACTCAACAAGTCACAAACATTAAAGTGCTTTGCATACTCATATTTCAAGTTGCCGTTTGACGTAAAGGTAAACATTGGTGATGAATACCCCTAGTTACTAAGCGCTCAAAACATTGGAGTAGACTGACTTTATTCAAATATATACATATATTGTATCACTCTATTTACTTAAACTCGATTTAGGACTAGATCTAAAGGGAATAATTATCAGAAAAAGCATCACATTTGTTTATTATGTATAATCGCATGACTCGCACAATTTTGTAGGGAATTATGAAACTCAACAATTCTAAAGTAAATAAGTATCCTTACTATTACTTTATAAGAAATTATTTATCCTAAAAAAATTCAAAAGATTCCAAATATAACTAACTAATACCCCCACACTTAGATGGAACATTGTCCTCAATGTTCGAAAGAAAATATAAAAATAGGCATGTGTCACCATCTAGTAGGGAGATACTGAAAATAAAAATAACTAAAAGAATAATAATGAATAACTGAAAAATAAAGGGAAAGTGTAAATACTCCCCTGAAAAATTGGGTTGCCTCCCAACAAGCGCTGTGTTTTCTGTCTTCAGCTATACTTGATGAGGTCATGCCATGTATTGAACGGTTTGAAGATTCACATCTTCCTCTTGCGGTTCTATGCTCATCTCTATGTATGGTTTCGCTCTATGCCCGTTCACGTTAAATGATTGATTCTTTTCCTTGCTATGAACCTCCAAAGCTCCATGTGGAAAGACTTTTGTGACAATATATGGTCCATACCATCGTGACTTAAGCTTGCCTGGAAAGAGTCTTAATCTTGAGTTGTAGATCAATACCTTTTGTCCTTCATAAAACTCTTTCCTTGCTAGCTGTTTGTCATGGTACAACTTGGTTCTTTCCTTGTACAATTTTGCATTTTCATAAGCGTCGTGCCTCAACTCTTCAAGCTCATTTAGTTGTAGTCTTCTTTTATCACCTGCTCGTTTCATGTCAAAATTGAACCTTTTGATGGCCCAATATGCTTTGTGCTCCAACTCTACTGGCAAATGACAGGCTTTTCCAAACACCAAACGGTATGGGGACATGCCAATGGGTGTTTTGTATGCGGTTCTATAGGCCCACAATGCATCGTTTAAGCGCAACGACCAATCCCTTCTGCTTGTATTGACTGTCTTTTCCAAGATGCTCTTGATCTCTCTGTTGCTAATCTCCACCTGCCCACTGGTTTGAGGATGATATGGAGTTCCCACTCTATGTGTAATCCCATATTTCTTCATCAAAGAAGCAAATGGGTAGTTATTGAAGTGGCTCCCTCCATCACTTATTATTGCTCGTGGTGTACCAAACCTAGTGAAAATGTTCTCCTGCAAAAACTTGACAACAACTTTGTGATCATTAGTTCGTGAGGGGACAGCCTCGACCCATTTAGACACATAATCTACACCAACAAGAATATATAAATAACCAAATGAGTTAGGAAATGGACCCATGAAGTCGATTCCCCAAACATCAAAAAGCTCGATTACTTGTATGTTGTGTAATGGCATTTGATTTCTAGAAGAGATGTTGCCTGTCCTTTGGCATTTGTCGCAAGTCCTGCAAAAAGAAAAAGCATCTTTGAATACTTTAGGCCAATAAAAACCAGATTGCAATACCTTAAGTGCTGTTCTCTTTGGCCCAAAATGTCCTCCACATGCATATTGGTGGCAATGTTGTAGAATACTCCTTTGTTCCTCCTCTGCCACACATCTTCTTATAATTTGATCAGAGCAAAATTTGAATAAATACGGATCATCCCAATAATAGTGTTTGCTCAGATCCACCAATCTTTTCCTTTCTTGATGTGTCATACCTGGAGGAAAAACATGAGCAGTTAGAAAATTGACAATATCAGCAAACCAGGGGAACTGTTCAGAGAGTCCAGTCGACTGGTGGAAGGACCAGTCGACTGCCCCGAGAGTTTGAACATTTATTTCAAATAGATGTTCATCTGGGAAATTTTCATTCAGCGGGGGCACAATTCTCTCTTCCTCCTTAAGTAGTCTGGACATGTGATCTGCCACAACATTGTCGCATCCTTTCTTGTCTCTAATCTCAAGATCAAATTCTTGAAGCAACAGCACCCATCTGATTAACCTAGGCTTAGCATCCTTTTTAGTCAACAAATATCTCAAAGCAGCATGGTCAGTGAAAACAATAACTTTAGAACCAATTAAATATGATCTAAACTTCTCTACAGCAAAAATAACAGCTAACATTTCTTTTTCAGTAGTGGAATAATTTAGCTGTGCATCGTTTAAAGTTCGAGAAGCATAGTAAATAACATGAGGTTTCTTATTGATTCGTTGACCTAAAACAGCCCCTAAGGCATAATCGCTTGCATCACACATGAGCTCGAAAGGATGGCTCCAATCTGGTGCCATGACTATGGGTGCAGAAATGAGAAGATTTTTCAATGTATTAAAAGCATTTGTACATTCTTCTGTCCATATAAACTCAGCATCCTTAGCCAACAAGTCACAAAGGGGTTTGGAGATTTTTGAGAAATCTTTTATGAATCTTCTATAGAACCCTGCATGTCCTAGAAAACTCCTAACACCCTTAACTGTAGTGGGAGGGGGTAGTTTTGATATTATATCAATTTTTGCTTTGTCTACCTCTATTCCCCTTTTGGACACCACATGTCCCAACACAATACCTTGTTGTACCATGAAATGGCACTTTTCCCAATTCAGCACTAAATTGCATTCTTCACATCTTTTAAGCACAAGCTGCAAATGGTTAAGGCATTCATCAAAACAAGATCCAAAAACACTAAAATCATCCATAAATACCTCAATGAACCTTTCCACCATGTCTGAAAATATGCTCATCATGCACCTTTGAAATGTAGCTGGAGCATTGCACAATCCAAACGGCATCCTCCTGTAAGCAAAAGTACCAAAAGGGCATGTAAAAGTGGTCTTTTCTTGATCTTCTGGAGCAATAGCAATTTGATTATAGCCACTATAACCATCTAAAAAACAATAATGACTATATCCTGCTAATCTTTCTAACATTTGATCAATAAAAGGGAGAGGGAAGTGATCTTTCCTGGTTTCATTATTCAACTTCCTATAGTCAATGCATACCCTCCATCCTGTGGTTACTCTTGTTGGGATAAGTTCATTCTCTTCATTTGTTACCACTGTAACTCCACTTTTCTTAGGTACTACATGTATAGGACTTACCCATTTGCTGTCTGAGATAGGATAGATGATGCCAACATCTAGTAGCTTCAAAATTTCTGCTCTTACCACTTCCTTCATGTTGGGGTTGAGCCTTCGTTGTGCCTCTCTGCTAGGTTTTGCATCGTTCTCAAGGAGTATTCTATGCATGCATTTGGATGGACTTATTCCCTTGATGTCTGCAATGGTCCATCCTATTGCATTTTTGTGTTCTCGCAATACCTTCAGCAGCTTTTCTTCTTCCTGTGCATTTAAGTTTGCAGCAATTATCACCGGCAGTGTCTGGTTCTCGCCCAAAAATGCATGTTTCAAATGATCGGGCAGCTGCTTGAGTTCTATGTCTGGACGCTTCTGTACAGTCGACTGGTCCATGTCAGCAGTCGACTTGTTCTGGGTGTCTGGGTTTGGTCGACTGGTTAGAACACCAGTCGACTTACTCTGCTCATCAGTTGCCTGATCTGTAGAAGAACAATTTTTATCAGACACCAATTTTTCAAATAAAGGTGCAGGCTTACCTGAATATGACTGTGGAGTTTCAAGGTGATGTACTGTCTCTGCAATCTCCCAGTCATCGTATTCCTGTTCAACCTGAGATAAAGTTAGAGATTGAGTGATTGTGGCTTGTAGTGGTTCAATGCTATGTACCTGAAATGTTTGATCAACAATCTCCTGCACCACATCAATATTATAGCATTCATGATCATCTTGTGGTAATTTCAGTGTATCAAACATTTTAAATTCCACTTTTTCTCCGTTTATCTTCATACTTATAATGCCCTTTTTAACACAAATTTTTATATCAGCTGTACTCATAAAGGGCCTACCTAATATGATCGGTAGAGATGATGACATAGAAGATTCCTCCATATCTAACACAACAAAATCAGCAGGCAAAATAAAATCATTTACCTGAACTAGGATATCTTCTAAAATACCTCTAGGTCTTTTTATACTGCGATCAGCCAATTGCAAAGTGATGGATGTTGGCTTGAGTTCCCCCAATCCAAGCTTTTCGTAAACAGAATAAGGAAGAAGATTTATGCTTGCTCCCAAGTCTAGCAGTGCCTTTTCAAAGAAGTGCTCACCAACCTTGCAAGGAATTGTGAAACTACCTGGATCTTTCAGTTTAGGTGGTAGTTTTCTTAATAATACGGCGCTCACTTCTTCTGTCAAGGCCACATCCTCCTTAACCTGAAATGTTCTTTTGTGAGTACAACAATCTTTCAAAAATTTGGCATAAGAAGGAATTTGTTTAATAGCATCAAGTAGGGGAATATTAATTTCTACCTTTTTGAGAGTTTCAAAGACGTCAAATAAATGTTGTTCTTTCTTTTTATTGACTAACCTTTGAGGGAATGGTGGTGGAACTGTCCCTACTTTTTCACTTACCTTACTCGAACCCCGAGCTTTTGGTAGTTGTTTTTCTGATTTGTCTGTGCAGTCGACTGGCTTGTAAGAACAGTCGACTGGCTTGTCTGTGTGTGTTCCAACCTTGTTATCAATTACCTTACCATTTCTTAAAGTAGTCACTGCTTGGAGTTGTTCTTGACCTCCTGGGTTTGGTATGGTTTGTGACGGGAGTTCTCCTGCTTTTCTTTCGCTTAGCTCTTTTGCAATCTGACCAATTTGGGTTTCCAACTTCTGAATTGCTTGCCCTTGTTGGTTGCTTGTTTGATGTTGTTGTTGGAGCAGTTGAAGAACAGTGGATTCAAAATCCAACTTCTTCTGTTCTGGGGCTGGTCGATCAAACCCACTTCCCATCTGAGGGTTTCTTGTATGTCCTTGTGTGAATTGATTCCCTTGATTATTTTGATTATTGCTCCATGAGAAGTTTGGATGATTCCTCCATCCTGGGTTATATGTGTTCGAGTATGGATTGTTCTTTGGTGGAAATACTCCTCGACCCACATAATTCGCATGCTCCTGATCTGTGAAAGTAGACATGGGACATGTATCAGTTGTGTGATCTAAATGAGAACAAATTGCACACATTTCATTTGTTTGATTTTTAACTCCACCCATTGTCGACATTGCATTAACAAGCATATCAATTTTCTTATTCATGTTTGCCATTTCTAATTGAATGTTATTATTATTAGAGATCTCGTAAACTCCCTGTTTTTTCGTAGGTCCCCTTCTTGTTGAGAATTGTTGGGAGTTCTCGCTGAGTTCTTCAAAAAGTTCAATGGCTTCTTCTCCACTTTTCCTCATCAAAATTCCATTGCAAGCTGCATCAACAATTGCTTTGTTAGTGTCATTTAAACCTTCATAAAAAGCTTGTACCTGATCATCCTTAGGCAGATTGTGAGTAGGACACTTGAGAAGCTTGCTCTTGAAGTCCTTCCATGCTTCGAAGAATAGATCTCCATCTTTTTGCTGGAAGAGTTGAATCTCCCTTTTTAGCTGTTTGGTTTTCTGGGCTGGAAAGAACTCTTTCAAAAATTTCGTTGCCAATTGCTCCCATGAATTAATTGATCCTGGTTCCAAAGAATTATACCACAACTTAGCATTAAGTTTTAAAGAAAAAGGAAACAAGATTAACCTGATTTGTTCAGCGGTAAGCCCTTGGACGCTTTGTGTCCTGCAAAGATCGAAAAAGTCTTGCAGATGAAGATGAGGCTCTTCATCTGGTTTGCCACTAAAGTGGGGAACCATACTAAGTAAATGAGGAGATAGGTGCATGTTCCCTGTGGCATTAGGTTGAAAAGCAATGCAGGAAGGTTGCTCAATATTCTTAGGAGTGAATTTGTCCTGCATTGGCACTCGATTTTGTATTTCTTCAGCCATTCTTTCCTGTGAAATCTGTCTCTGTGCAGTCGACTGGGTCCGTACAACAGTCGACTGGTTGGCTGCAACTAGCTTACCTAGTCTGTGCAAAGTTCGTTCTGTTTCTGCGTCAATAGGTAGTAGCTCTGGTCGAAGTGATCGTCTACCGTGCATTCACCGAAGTCCTGTAACCTAAAAGAAAGATTATTAATAAAAGAAAAGAAAAACTAATAAAAAATTCTACTGACTTGTAAGTTAAAATACTAAACAATCCCCGGCAGCGGCGCCAAAAACTTGTTGTTGGTAAATCTAGACTATCTAAATAACTAGACTAACTAGACACAAATTATAAAACCTCACAAGTGCACGAATCGTTTATAGAATCGTAGTAATAGCAAGGGTCGATCCCACAGAGATTGTAGACCTCAACTTACTAATCAATAAAACTAATAATAAAAATAAATAAGAGTTGTCATACTATTCTAAAAGAAACTAAAAGATTAAAACTAAGATGAGAGGTGTTGAATCACAAATATCTCTTGAATAGTTGGGTTGTTGATCTCCACCAATAGTTAATAATGCTAAACTACCTTCTGAACTTACTTCTAATTACTCATGTTTGTTCACTTCAAGGGCATGGTATCTACTCCTTAAAGTAATGTTTCCCTAACCCAAGAATTAGGCATGGTATCTACTCTAATTCATTTCTTTCCGTAAGTATCTAGCATGTTATCTACTAAGTTATACTTAGGGAAAACATAAGAACAGTGGAAACGAACAAACACTTAAAGTTCTAGAAATTGGTATCAGATCTAGATCCTCTAAGTTGATTGAACCAAGAACCTCTAAAGATTCCTTTGTTACAAATTATGAGCACGAGATTCGGTCGTCTCAATATGCTCATATAACAGATTCAGATAAATGACATCCAAACTTGAGCTTCCCAAGTTCTGTACGTCAGTCGACTGGCTCTCACCTCAGTCGACTGCTCTCAGTCTTGAGAACTAGTTTGACTATCATAAACCTATACCAATTCAATTAGATTCAATCAATAAGTAACATAGAAGAGTTCAGAAGAAAATAGCATTACATAACTACGGTTTCAATCTACCCAACTATGAAATTAGTTCCACATAATAATAACTTTATTGCTTAACAAGTTTGAATACATGATCAACATAAAAGAATAAAAAGAGAAGAAGAAATAAACTAATGGATTCCGGCAATATGGTCGACTGGCTGTCACACAGTCGACTGCCTTCTGGTTGCTAGATCTTCTCTCTCCTTCTTCGATGTTGATGGAGTGATGCTCTCGATGTTTGTTCAGGAACTTGGTGATTGAGTCGCTTCCCAGAGATATATCTGATGATCCCCTTTCTAAGTTGACCTCTTCTGATATTTATAGAGTACGACTGAGAATTAGGGTTTCCACTTTTTCAGGAAGATCCTTCTTTATTTGATTTGATGATTAATATCTTTCTCTTTTCTCCTTTCCTTCCTTATCTGTTCACCACGTCCACTTGGAAATATCATGTCTTTAGATTTGATTCGCTGCATAAAATCTTGATTCAAATAGATTTGAAATTAGATGCAGGTGTATCTTTGAAGATCTTATCTATTTACTCCGCCGCAGACCAGTCGACTTATCTTCAAACCAGTCGACTGAGTCGAGACTCCTGAAGATTTCATCTTTGTTCAAATCAGTCGACTGTCTTTTGGGAGTGAGTCGACTGTGTCGAGAGTTGTGGAAAATCAGCTTCTCTTGTCCAGTCGCCTGTGTTGGGGAACCAGTCGACTGATCCTCTGCAGTTTGCTGTGCATTATCCTTGAAGTCCTAAATCTGCTTCGTTTTGCTGTTATAAGCTGTTTCCTATGGAAAAGAGAAAATAAGAGTTAAATACCATATACAGAGCTTTTAAATATCTAATTATATTAAGATTATTGCTCTAAAAAGTGAATAATAATGTGTTCATCAGTAGAGGAAAATCTCCATCTTGCCAATCCCACATCTCACTGCCAATCATTCAACATTACAATCAAAACTCCCAAGGGTATAAAACAAGAGAAAGACCGAATACAATGATATATGTACCGTCTATCTAGCTCTGCAGATATAACAGATTTTTTCTTGTTTTATTTTTGATTGCTCTGCTGCAGATATAACAGATGCTGTGTCAAAGTTAAGAAGTTTTGGACAGCCATGAAACTAAGATTGCTTAGGTATGATATATACTCATATATATATACAGGAAATCAAAAACAAATCTCTTGCCTCAACAACACATCAAACTTATAATGAGAGAAGGGTGTGTCTGGAGTCTTTGGACAATGGACAACCACACGAAACCTACATGTCTTTTTATCTTTATCGATCAAATAGGGAATCGAAGAAATATATGTACTAAATGAGGGAATAAATGACCTCCAAACAATCTACTCTATGAAAGACAACAGTGCCTAGTGCGAAAGTAGTACACTAAAATATTCTCTTATGCAGTGTGGAAGTAGAACACTAAAAAGTAGTATAATGAGCATAAGCATTGTAGTATATCTAAGTCATTAATTTATTCAATAAATTAATCGTTGGTTACATAACATCGTACCGAATTTTATAAACACATTCCCAACTTATAAAAGATAAAAAAAATTCTACTAATTTTCATATCCAATGCCATTGATCAGCCATTGTCCCTACACAGATCATTCATTCCCAAAACCCCGTGAAAAATTACATAACAAACAAATGAACAACAACAGATACTAAAAAGAACAACAAGAACACTCACTCTCTAATAAGGTTATCGCCTTTCTCGCATATATCGACAATCTTCGCCTTCGGCTTACACTCCGCAACCACCAACTGCAGCGCCTCTGTAAATTCCCCAAAAATCAATGGAAAAAAACACCAAAAATATCAAAAAAATCACCCCAAAAATAAATTCAAGAAAGATACTGAGATATCTATCGATCCTTACTGTTGAAGATCCTTGAGAATGAATCCACTTTCCACTTTCGATTAAATCGTCACCTAGGGTTTTCAATCGACAATTTAAACACATTTGTGAAATCAAAATCATACTTAATCAAAAATCAAAATGAAAATGAAAATGAAAAAAGAGAATAATTACCTAGGGTTTATGAAAGAGAGAGATTGAGGAGGACAACGGCGACGACGGGAGTTCGAACAGCGGCGGCTGGGGGCGAGATCGAACGGCAGCGGGGGCGGCGAGATCGAATGGCAGCAAAATCGAAAGTGGAAAGTGGAGATCGAAATCGAAAGAGGGAAAGGGAAAGTGGAGATCGAAATCGAAAGAGGGAAAAAGGGAAAGTGGAGATCGAACGGCAGCGAAATCGGAAGTGGAAAGTGAAGATCGAAATCGAAAGAGGGAAAAAGGGGAAGTAGAGATCGAGCGGCAGCGAAATCGAAAGAGGGAAAGTGGAGATAGGGGAAAAGGAGGAGGGGAAAAACATATCTAAATTGGGTTTTCAGCGTGAAAGGAAAAAAAGAAAGAGGGAAAGTGAAATACCACCGCAAGGAAGGAGGGGACAATGCCCGGCGTTTACAAACGCCGGGCTATTAACACACCCCGGCGTGTTTTAAACAACGCCGGGGTTTCTTCGCAACCCCGCTGGCGCTGCTATGAAGCGCCGGGGTTGAAGTGTCGGGTTTGCCAGTATATTTTGTAGTGAAACATTCTATCTGGACGAGATGCAGTAATATAAAATAAACTACCAATCATACCGCGATAGGTAGAAATATCAACATTGTTACCAGATTCGTCCTTGGATAGCTTAGTGGTAGTTGTCATAGGTATTTTGTAGTAGCGGTGGGTATCGGTCGGTATCCGACCTAATATGGACCATCCACCACCGATCCAAAGAAGATCGGTTTTTTAATTTTCTCATCTGCAACTAATCCGAACCTTAATTAGATCGATTTCCATCCAAGCCAATTAAGCTCGGTTTGGATTGGATTGGATGGTCGGTTTGGCATGCTACTTTTCACCTTCAACATCATTCATAATTTTGTTGAAATTTAAAAGATCAACTTCAATCAAACTTAAGAAACAACCTGCTATTTATTATTCAGAAATGAATTTAAAATGAAGATTCATAAAACCACAACTTGTTAATGAATTTTGCACTAATTGTTTGAGATGATGACGTTTAAACGAGTGAGATAAACTGCTTTTTCACTTGCATACTTCTGTAATCTTAGTTTATTATCATAAAAGAAACATCAATAACCATAGCTAATTGAATTTCAGGTACAATAAAAAAAGATTTAGAAAATAATTTCTGCTTGATTTGATTAAAGTAACTACTAAATGTTACATCAATTTTATGATTCTATTAAGTTAGGTCACACTGTAAATCAAGCATTTCTCAACAACATAACACATAGGATTATGGAGAACCAAAACATAGGTAGAACAACTACTCAGTTTGTATTAAAGAAATTAAAAAAGATTTTGTATCTCAAGGAAAATGAGAAATGACTATTTGTATATTCAAGAAATTAGAGGAGAACTATATTTTTTATGGACTTACGCATAGAGGTATGGTCGGTTCGGTTTCATTGGTTATTTGAAAGCCTCATCCAACAACTGAACTGGTCCAATTGGTTATTGAAGATCAAGAACCGATCCAATCCAAACCCCCAATTGGTTCGGTTAAAAACCGGTTGGTTCGGTTCGGATTGGTTCGGATTGGTCAGTTCAGATAATAGTTGTCCACCCCTATTTTGTAGGCATTTGCATTCTCAGGACCGAACTTTTTGACTAGTTCTTTTGCTTATTTGGATTGATTTATAAAGATGTCATTCTTTCGTTGTTGTATTTGAAGCCCAAGGAAGTAGGTTAGTCTACCCATCATACTCATTTCAAATTCATCCTGCATTTGCTTAGAGAATTCCTTGCAAAGATTTTCATTAGTAGATCCAAATATAATATCATCAACATAAATTTGAACAATTAAAATATCTTTAGAAACATGTTTTATAAATAGTATAGTGTCTACCTTCCCCTTAGAGAAACCTATGTGAATTAGAAACGAACTTAGTCGTTCATACCAATCACAACGAGCTTGCTTCAAACCATACAAAACTTTATCAAGATGGAATACATGGTTTGGGTGTGTGGGGTCAGTGAACCCCGGTGGTTGTGCAACATAAACTTCTTCCGAAATAAAGCCATTTAAAAAAATCACTTTTGACATCCATTTGAAAAAGAGTAAAGTCCATGTAAGAAGCAAAAGCAAGTAAAATGCGAATGGCTTCAAGTCGTGCAACAGGTACAAAAGTTTCAGCAAAATCAACACTTCTTGTTGGTTATAACCTTGTCCAACAAAACGGACCTTATTTCTAATAATGGTACCCGATTCGCCCAACTTATTCCTAAACACCCACTTAGTTCCAAGTACGGTTCTGTTGTGAGGTCTATGGACAAGTCTCCATACTTGATTCCTTTCGAATTGATTAAGTTCTTCTTAAATTACAACGATCCAGTCATTATCTTGCAAGGCCTCCCTAACATTCTTAGGTTTAAGTATAGAGACGAATGCGGAGAAGCACATGAAATTTTTAGCTTGTGTTCGAGTAGTTACCCCTTTGACATATCGCTTCGTATAAGATTTGGTGGATGGCTAGACATGATTTTCCAAGTGGGGTGCCTTTCGTTGGTGAAAGGTAATGTTGTATATGATGATCTTCCATGGCATCAATTTATTGTGTATGCATCTCTTCTATGTGGGATTTGTAATTGTTATGATTGATGGATGTGTCTTCATTTTGAGCGACTCATGATTTTGAGGATCCACATTTGCCCTTATTCAATATCTACCTGTTTCTTTTCAACATGAACATCTGTCTCATCATCATCAGCAACATACAATATTTCTTTTATGAAGGGATTAGTTTCATCAAATATAATATCAATGGATTCTTGAATTGTGCATCTTCTTTTATTAAATGTACGATATGCCTTGCTACTTAGGGAATATCCCAAGAATATGCCTTCATCAATTTTACGATCAAAATTTTCCAAGTTGTCTAGAGTATTTAAAATAAACACTTTGCACCCAAACACATGAAAGTAACTCAAGTAAGGAATTTTGCCATAATATATTTCAAAAGGCATTTTCTCAAGATATTTCCTAATGATTACTTGGTTAATTGTATAACATGCTGTATTGACAGCTTATGCCTAAAACGACTTTGGTAAATCATTTTCACTAAGCATAGTTTGGGCCATTTCTTGAAGAGTGTGATTTTTCCTTTCAACAACCCCATTTTGTTAGGGAGTGCGAGGACAAGCGAACTCATGTTGTATTTCCTTTTTGTCACAAAATGATGTAAAGAGTTCGTTTTGAAATTTCCCACCATGATCACTACAAATAGTAACAATAGTGAGGCTTTTCTTATTTTCCACTCTTCGACAGAATTTTTGAAAAACATATGATGTGTCATCCTTTTGTGACAAAAAGGCAACCCAAGTGAATCTGCTATAGTCATCTACAATTACAAAGGCATATCGTGCACCTCCATTACTACGTGTTGTGATGGTCCAAACAGATCCATGTGCAAGAGTTCAATGGGTCTAGAAGTTGATACCATTTTCTTGGGCTTGTGAGAATTTTTAGTTTGCTTACCAAACTGACATGACACACAGTTTATCTTTCTCAAATTTAATTTTGGGAATCCCCCTTACAAGCTCATTGGTGACGAGTTTGTTGAGATTATCCATGGCTGTGTGTCCATGTCGCCGATGCCATAACCAACCATCCTCGTTTCTAGCAACAAAGCATCTCATAGTTTCCTGTGTTAATTCATTAGAGTTTATAACATATCTTTAATATTATAATGGGAGAAGCCATTAGTGTCATTTGTGAATCTTTCAACGCGTGCATTACACATGCATCACTAATATGAAGGAAGTCTCAAGTTCGAGTCCTCACTACGTCATCTCTAATCTCTAATATCTAATATTATAATGGGAGAAGCCATTTGTGTCATTTGTGAATCTATCAACGCGTGCATTACACGTGCATCACTAATATGAAGGAAGTCTCAAGTTCGAGTCTTCACTACGTCATATTTTTTATTAAATTTTTTAATATATTAAATGTGCATCACATGTTTAAATTAATATCTATCTATCTATATTATAATGTAAGAGTTGGAGTTGTTAATCACCTACTTACGTGCAACTCCAACTCTCCCATTATAGTCTTCACATTTACTTTTAAAAATATATAATCCTATTTATTAAGACATACATCGCACGTGTAAATTAGAATTTTTACTTTAATTTTTTTAAATTAATATGTGCATCGCACGTGTATATTACTAGTACATTATTACATCTATTAACGAGGATAAACATGATATATTGCTATCTAGTACAGTGCATACATTTTTATCAAAAGTGACAGTATAACCTTTGTCACATAATTGACTGACACTAAGTAAATTGTGTTTCAAACCTCTTACCAATTGAACATCCTCAATGGAGCATGAAGAACCAAAGTTTATTTTACCTTTATCTATGGTTTGACCAGTGCTATTATCTCCAAAGATGATGTCATTCCCTCTTTTCCTTGATAGTGATACAAAGTATTTATTGTCACCTGTCATATGGTTTGAGCATCCACTATCAAGGTACCACCGATCTTTAGTCTTGATGCGTTGAGATACGTACATCAAGATTAGTAGATACAATTTTGGGTGCCCAAGTTTGTATTGAACCTGCATTTACATTCTTTCTCACCCAAACAAAATTAGTATTCTTTTTTAATGAGCAATTATAAGAAATATGTCCTACTTTACAACAATTGTGACATGTGATACGACTATGCCTTAGATCATGCACATGTGCATAGTGTTGTGTTGATTTGTAATTATTTTGGTGACTATGCATATGTGTATGGTATGATTGCTTAAGCTTTTGATGTTGTATTGGCTCATTGTAACCAAGTTCTCGATTATCATGATAGATCTTGAATTCTTTGTAATAAGATAACTTTGCCCTTCATATTTTTCAACAATTTTTTCAAGCTCAATTATTCTATTACAAAGTCTTTTCCTAGTCTTCTCATCGTCTTTTGTGTTCCAATGAAGAGTATCTAGGGTAGCATCAAGTATTCTATTTGTTCGAGAGCCTCTTTACAACCTTCTACTACCTCATCAAATTTTCTTTTACATTCATCAGTGAGCTTAACAATATAAACAAATTTCTCATGAATTTCTCTTAGATTTTCATCATGTGTTGCTAAGGATTCTTGAATTTGTTGTTTTAAGTACTCATTTTCCTCTATCAACACATCAGGGTCTTTTCTAAATGACTCAATTTTTTTTTATAATCAAAGAATTTTTATTTTTCAGCTTTTGATTTTTAGCAATGCAAGAGTCATGTGATTCATTTGATATTTGTTTATATTATCTCAATTCACGACTTAATTTCTTAGCTTAATCTTCTAATCCATTACACATGTCTACTAAATCATCATAATTGGGTTCTTCGATTACCTCTTCTTGGGATGATGATTGCACCTCACCATTCTCAAAAGCCATGAATCCAAAGTTGTTGTGATCTTGTTCTTTCTCGCTAGAATCTGAATCTAGCCATGTTGCCTTCAACGTCTTCTTTCTCAATCCTGGATTGGAGTGGTAGTAGTCCTTATTTTTGTCCTGTGAGATGGGACAGTTTGCACGAATGTGTCCGGCTTCTTGCATTTGTAGCATATGTCGTCTTTCTTTTTCTCTTTCTCCTTGAAACCTGCCATATTTTTTGTTTAAGATACTTACGAAATTGCTTGGTCAACAATGCGATGTCTTCATCTGACTCTTCACGATCTGACTCTGTTTTTTATGGTCGAGATTTTTCTGCTTTCAAGGTGATGGTATTTTCTTCTGTTTTAGGTTCAATCCCGATGTTCTACCTGTATCTCTTGGTTTCGGTCATCTCCATCTCATATGTCTTCAGTTTTCCTTGAAAAGTTTAGTAGTCAAACCCCTTTTCCTCAAGAGTCTCCCTCATTGCAGCTGCTTTTACGTCCCATTTCAGCGTGGGACAACTTATGAGTTTTCCAACATTTCGGTCTTCATCCAACCCCTTATCTAAGCTCTTAAGCTCGTGTGCGGGCAAGCATTTGATCTTTGTTCTCTCCTGGCAACATACAAAAAACATCAAACTTATAAAAGCATAAATTATCTTTTGCTTTTACCTCAGATGCGGTTTCCTCATGCCGTTTTAGCATGTTGTTCCAAATTTCGTACGCAGTCTTGCAATTTTGCCAACATCGCATCAATTCTTCATTGTTTAAACATGCATAAAGAGCTGTCATAGCTTTGGAGTTTGCAGTTTTTATGGCTAGTTCGGCTTTTGTGAAAGTCCTCTTACCATCGCTGATAGTGATATCTGTTTTGTTTATGCAAATGTTCCATACTTCTTCTCCAAGCATGTGCAAAAAATAAGGCATACTAACTTTTCAAACATCATAGCATTTTTCATTAAAATAAGGTGAACGTGTTAGACTTGTCCCATTGGAGATGAATGGCTCCGATGAGTACAAGTTCTCGGGAGGAGGGATTTCAGCCATTGGACCTTTTGCTTAAGCTTTTAAGCTCAAAGTAAGCACCTCGCTCTGATACCACTGTAAATCACCCTGGGGGGTGAATAGGGTGATTGTGCGAAAATTAAAAATTAAAAATAGTGCGTAAAGTAAAGAGACAGAGTAAGAGAAAGCAAATAGAGCAACAAGCAAGACACACTGATATAACGTGGTTCGACCCCCAGGTCTACGTCAACACCACCTACTTGTAGCAATTCACTGCCACAAGTGTTCCACTATACTTTAAACTCTTATACAGTGATTCTCGAAATTCAGACCGAGAGACCAATTACACCCGCATGGCTTCTACAACAAGTCCCGCAATACTCACCGAACTGGAAAAGAAAGTAAAACTCTCAAGATCTAGAAAAGACATGTACTGAAGAAAGTAAAAATCTCTCACAGTTGGAGTATTGATTGAATGATTAGTTCAGAAGATTTATAATAGAAAGGGATGAAAAATACAGTGTGAATTCACCACAATTTATAGAGAAGAGAAATGTATCTTTCCGAAAAAGAAAATATATTTCTGAAATTGTCAAATCTGCACTTGGACGATCGACCGCAATAATGGGCAGTCAACTGTTCATCTTTTAACTCGTAAGTCGAGCGATGAACGGTCGAATGACTCATCTTTTCAACATAGATGAGTGGTCGACAGTCGTGCAGTCGTGCAGATTCGATTTTCAATTGGCGATTTCACTTTGTATTCTTTCCAAAGCTAACTAATCAATCCATACTACTTTACATATATATTCCTCTCATAAACAGAAATAAATCCTTTGATTTGCTGGCTTTTAAGCACATGTATCTTGAGGAGCATTCTTCCTTGATTTTCCAATCTTTTCTTATTCATGCCTTTTATGTATGTTATTGAATCTTTTGAATCTTTTATATTAATTTTCCTTTTCCTGTTTTTCCTATAAATATAAACTGAATATATTAGTAGTAAGTGACACGTTTTGTACACACCAAACTTAGGGCCAACGAATGAAGGAAAGATGACTTAGAAACAAAGAGAGAGAGGAAGAGCTAATTCTACAGATAAGCTTTATCCCGAAATAACCCACTATTTCTTTGATGTGAAATTTAATCATGTTAGGTTAGTACGCTTGACTAGTTGTTTGTTGTTAGGATTCACCATAATTATTTTACTTCCAAATTTTAAATAATGTAATATTATTATTATTATGGTTAGAATGTTCCAAGATAGTTCAGTATAGTCTGGGATTTTACTTTGAGAACTCTGTTTGGCTGAAGTATCCTAGAACCTATCCCTGTGTTTTATTCAAATTTCCGAAACTTCCTGGTTGTTTTGTCTTTTACGATTGAAGCAAGCCTTCTTCCCCGTAGTTTCCTGATATAAGAGTTTGACACTGATTGAATACAGTTGGCTTTAGGTTGAGACTAATAGTTAGCTTTTTGCCAAACCTTTCTTTGGGTTAGTGATTTTTCTCCTGTAAACAGCCTCAATCTACTCTCTATCTAATCAGTCTTCTGACCTTGTTGGATCAATGTTTTGTTGTTGTTGTTGAAAGGCTTGCCTAACTAGTCTCAATGGATTAATAATCACTGAAGTTTTGTATGAAAGTTGTGGTTGGTACGTAAGCATGTATTTGTCTTTCGACCCACTGAGAGAGCCAGTGGTCGTTTCTCATTTAGCCAAAATTTTCATATTTTGGCAAATGAGTCACTGTAGTCGTTTCTTATTTTACCAAATTTTAAAAATTGGTGAAACAGTATGTTCTCATATTTGGCAACGGGTATGGCAATTGCAAAAATATAGGAGACGAAACAAGATGTTTTATCTGCAATTTTTTAAATTTTTTTATCATTGGACGAAACAACTTATTTCTTCCGATCAATTTTTTAGAATTTTTTTTTTTGATCGGACTGAACATGTTCCATCTAGTAGAAAAAACAAAAATTGGAGGGACGGAACAAGTATTTTTTTAAAAAGATTTTATCAAAGTCCAAGTCTCTCAAATTATTTTATCACACTCCACGTCAAAGTCCATGATTTTTTTTTTTAAAATTCATCGGACGGAACAAGATGTTCCATCCAACATTTTTTTTTAATTGCCAAAATTTGGCATTCAATGAGTGCAGCAAAACTATCTTTTTGTCAAATCTTACCATTTTGCCATATTTGAGAAAAACGACTGCAGTTGCTTTCATTAACATCTTTTGCGAAAGCATAATGGGCATCCAAAAATCATGTTCTTCCCTATGCTTCCACTGTTCCACAGTCTATTTTTGCAGTTATATTTTATCATCGAACTTTTGTACAGAAGAAGAAACAATTATGATTAAGACGGTGTCCACTATGAATTACAATCTTAGGAGTGTGTCTATAAATTGGTGCCAAGTTGGTTTGTTGATTATGAGAATGCATACTATACTACTCAATCAGTTTAAACTCAGGCGCGTTTGCAATGTATATGCAATGATTATTGGTAGAATACAAATCTTATTTTTTTTGATAAGAAGATGGCCGAAGCCATCATTTCATTAACGAGAAATTTAAAGAAACAAGTACAGCAGATACTAACTATTACAATAAAGCTGACATCTCAGCACATAAAGACCTCAACTTCCACAAAATACATCTAAAGCCAAAATACAACTCACCCAACCATCTAGCACCAAAATATACCTAGTACAATAGAAAAACAAATCAGCATCGCAACCACCATTCTTTTCGCTCAGACGGACTAGAGTGTCCACCAGCAAAACGCTAGTCTTCAGTATCGGTCCTGGATCTCTTTGTTGCCGCCTGAGCACCTACCCAATCATGGATGAGAAGAAACATTTTATTCATAGAGGTAGGAAATCTATACTCTTTATTGCGAAAAATAAAATCGTTTCTTTCTAGCCATAGGTTCCACATAGATGCCGCTACTGCTAAATCCCAAACCTTTCTATCCTCTAATTTGATGTGAGTATCTCTAATGAACCCCCATATGTCGTTGGTTGAGCTAGGTAGCTGTGGACATCTAAAACCTCTACAAATCACCTCCCAAGTAAGGCGAGCCTTGGGACACTGAAAAAAAATGTGGTTAACATCTTCTTCCGCATTAAGACACATGTCGCATACTATATCTATTTGCATATTTCTCTTCCTAAGATTAACTTTGGATAGGATGGCATTATCGTGAGCTTCTTATTCTAGGTGGTCAGAGGCCTCAACTGTACCTACCACAATTTCATTTTCTCGAGATTACGACCAAATCTTCAGCTAATTGAAGTTTTGCCTCTTGGTACAGTGATAATTGACTCTATCATATTAGATACTAAGGTTTTATAGATATTAGTTCCTTTTGAAATGTGTATTTCCAAGTTAGTCCCTCAAATCATGTTATTTGCTATTAGATTCCCCAATTGAACTCTGTTAAACTTAATAAGTTCCCAACATCGTAATTCCGGTCCAAAATGTGCCATAACTATGGGTTAATGTAAGACCAAAATAACCTTTTCTCTTTTATCTCGAATGATTTTCCTAGACTGAGCTCTCCTTCTCTCCCCCCCCCCCCCCCCCCTCCCCCCCCCCTCATCATCATTTGAGGGAAAACTCAAATATAAATTAGGACGAGAGGAGAGAGGAGTGTTTTTGGACGAAGTTTGGGTTGTGGATAGGGCTGCAATTGAGCCGAGCCGAGCCGAATACCTTCAGGCTCGAGCTCGGCTCATTTACGAAACGAGCTCAATTTTGAGCTCGAGCTCGGCTCGAGCTCAGTTCGAGCCGAGCTTTGACCATATTCGAGCCGAATAGTTCGCGAGCTTAGCCTTTAAAAAAATAATGAAAATAAAAATTAAAAAAAAATTAAAAAAAAACTCGAGCTCGGCTCGTTTACGAAACTAACTCGGTTTTGAGCTCGAGCTTGGCTCGATCTCGGTTCGAGCCGAGCTCGAGCCGAATAGCTCGATTCGTTTGCAGCCCTAGTTGTGGAGGGGGTATAACAGAAAAAAGACAAAAACAAAATTCTATTATGTATAACAGCAATTTTGGGGGAAATCTATTATCTATGATTAGTAACTGACCCAGGGATGAATTTCATAATAATTAACTCATTTGGGGACCTAATAGCAAATAACGTGATCTGAGAGACGTTTCAAAGAGTAATGCTTCAGCCACTACCAATTTCACTACCATTCTCTTCACTACCTTAGGTGGCATACTTTTATTGGAGAGTTCCCCACATACTCTATCTTCCCGTACCTATTGGAGTGCCACCTAAGATAGTGAAGAGAAATATAGTGAAATTGGAAGTGGATGTAGCATTACTCCGTTTCAAAATGATTAATATCTAGAAGAACCCTACATATTATTTTATAGAAACCACAACTTCTTTTGGTCCAAGTCTTTGGATGCTAGTGTGAATGGAAGAAAAGCTAAAAGCCACTGATAATACCTAATTAACCTGTGTACAAAGGTCTTCTACCATTTTTGGGTCAAAAATGATTATTGTATTTGTGGAGTAAATGAAGGAACTAATTTTTTTTTATAAGACACTTTTTTAAAATATTTGCAGAAAGATGACAGTTGCTCAAGTATTTGTGCTCATGAACTCAACAACTAAACTCGCCGCAACGGTGAGTTTAGTTGTTGAGTCCTCGCTATTGGAAAACAGCGTGTTTAGTGCTGATTTTTAGTTAAAAATTTTCAAAGAATACTTACTGTTCCCAACAGCGAGAACATTTATACTAGACTCGATGTTGGGAACAGCGAGTTTAGTTCAAATTTTTCAAAGAAGACTCGTTGTTCCCAACGGCGATGACATTTACACTAGACTCGCTCTTGGGAATGGCAAGAATGTAGGAAATTTTACAGAGAGTGAAACATTCTGTTGGATTTAGTGAATTTTAGAAAAAAACTTCATAGAAATTCTTTTTGAACTAAACTCATTATTCCCAACAGCGAGTCTAGTGTAAATGACCTCGCCATTGGGAACAGCGAGTCTTCTTTGAAAATTTTGAACTAAACTCGTTGTTCCCCAACAGCAAGTCTAGTATAAATAACCTCACCGTTGGGGACAACGAGTCTTCTTTGAAAATTTTGAACTAAACTCGCTGTTCTCCAACAGCGAGTCTAGTATAAATGTCCTCGCCGTTGGGAACAGCGAGTCCTTTTTAAAAAAATTTGAACTAAAAATTAGCACTAAACACGCTGTTTCTCAATGGCAATGATGAAACAACTAAACTCTCCGTTGGGAACGATGAGTTTAGTTGTTGAGTCCATGAGCGCAAATACTTGGCCAACTCTCCTCTTTCTGTAAATATTTTCGAAAATTGTCTTATAAAAAAAATTAATTATAAATGAAGAGTACAAGAGACAGTTTTCCATAGGGATCTCGTCTAAATTTGTAGAAGAAAAGCTTGCTCTTTCATAAAAGTTTGGCTACATTTTTATTACTAGACTCATGCATGTAAGATTTATGCGAATTGCTACTAGTTTTGTATTTTCTTTTGGCAGAGACCTTTAGTTCCATCCTTTCTATCAAAAAATAATAAAAGACAAAATTTATGTTAACAAGTTCAAAGAAACAAACTTTAGTTAATATCAGTCAAAGAAAACTATTCATTTTGAAAATCCCTTTCAAATGTAACAAACATTTTGTGGACCAGACCAATTATTCATGCATATTTATATGACTCTTATCTATAAAGTAACATTTGAAGGAGACAGGGCAGGTACCACAGGGTCCAGGAAGAAAAGCAGAGGTGACAGGGCAGAGTGATGGGAGTGGGCCGGGGAACATTGACAAGTGCTATTGGGACAGAGAATGAAAGAGCTTGATGTGACCCGGCACGACAATCACCTTGTGGGGGAGTTAGAGGAGTTGTAACTCTGATTTAGTATTTTGGTTATTTCAGTTGGTATGCTGTAATAGAATGGTGGTAGTAAGTGCCGATGTGCACAGAATGTTGTATGATCTGTAGTAGGAACTTTTTGTAATCCCGTTAATCTTCCATTAATGAGATCGGTGACTACGGTCACTTTTATTTCAAAAAAATAAACATTTGAAGGAGACGACTCCCAAGTCATAAAATATAAAAAATGGCAAATCCTAGCAATTCAAACCAGCAGAACCTTGGAAACTCCTTTCATTAGCCTCTCCTGTTGCAGGGAAGAAGAGATTCATCTCCAATGACGGGAGTGGAACTGGCGGGATGGTTTGCAGCAGCTATCATCGATAAGGTGATTGAGAAAGCTCACACTTTTTTGGGGGGCATTCAGGACTTGAACGGAAGCACCGAGGACATGTTGAATCGGCTGGAGATCTCTCTTCCTCAGATTCCATGCGTTATCAATCAGGCAGATAGGCGGCCTATCCAGGACCCGAGCTTGGTGAAATGGCTCCAACAACTCAAACATGCAGTGTATGATGCAGAGGACGTGTTGGATGATATTGAAGTCAAACAGATTCGCGATGATAAGAAGGGAAAGAGTAAGGTGAGTAGCTTGGTCTCCTCTTCCCTTACATTTCCTCTGATGAAGACCTTAAATCTTTAAAAAGTGTCCTGAAGAAACTTGACAGAATAATTGCTAGTGTTGGCAATTTCACGCAAGTTCTAACTCTTGAAGCTAATGCGACAAAGCAGGAAACAGTCTTGAGTGGAGAGGAGAGCTCCTTATCGTCTGATGACATATTGTTTGGAAGAGACGATGAGAAAGATACTATACTAGAAATGATGACGTTCCATTCGGATAATCAATCTAAATCCCATGCCAAGTTAGGTGTTGGCAATTGTAGTGGTTCGGGCCTTTGTGTTATTCCAATAGTAGGCATAGGAGGCATTGGCAAGACTGCTCTTGCTCGAAAAATTTACAATTACTTGGATACCAAATGGGAGGAGTATGGGATATCGGTTAAGTCGTGGGTTTATGTATCCGGCAGACGTGATGTGAAAAAAATTACAGAACAAATGATGCACAATTTTAGGCCATGTGGTTCTTCTGTTTTTGGTCCTGCAGCTTATCATGAGAGCTCTAGTTTAAATTATGTTCAATTGAGGCTTAAGGACTTTCTAGGATCTCGAAGATTCTTTATCATTCTAGATGATGTGTGCGATGAAATGGGTTTCATGTGGGAGGAACTGCGTTCTCCTTTGATCAACGGAGCTTATGGGGGCATAGTTGTGGTGACAATTAACACAGAGTCGAGGAACTGCAGAAATGATAGGCACAGTTCTCCATACGAGGTACACTCACAATTACACGTCTCGAAGAAGTTGCAAACAGAAAACAGGCAATGGACGCAATGTTACTTGATAAAAAAACATCTTCATTCGTTGTTTTTGACATGGTCTTCTCTTGATGGAAGAGCAAAATCAGAAGAAATACTTGAAGGCCTTCAACCACATCCCAATCTCAAGGAGTTGGTTATAGACAATTATGGGGGTGTTGTATATCCAGCTTGGATGGGGAAATCTCAGTGTCTCCGTTTAATTAATTGTAGAAGTTGGAACAAACTCCCACCTGTGGGGCACCTTCAACTTCTGAAGGTTTTACATATTGATAACAAAGATGAGACGTTTCCCGTAAAACTTATTGATGATCAGGTTTATGGAAATAATGAAGTCGTATTTCCATCATTGGAGGAGCTAGTGCTTGTTGGCGTGGGAGAATGTGAGGATTGGACAGGAATAGAGCAAGGTCGTGAATTGTTCCTTAGTCTCTACAAACTCCACATTAGATTTTGCAGAAAACTTAAGAAGTTTCCACTGCTTAGTTTAAAATCGTCGTTAGTAGTGCTTGTGATCTTCGGTTGTGGTGATCTTGGAAGTTCTCTTCCTCAATGTCTTGAGAACCTGACGTCTCTAAAAATCTTGGAGATATCCTTTTATCTCCATAAAATATCTCTTGATCTCGGTAAATTGAATTCGCTCCAGAAATTAAAGTTTTGTAGCAGTCCAGGACTATGGTGTGTGGAAGGGTTGTACTCCCTGGCCTCCTTAAAATTTCTGGTAGTTAGAGAATGTGCTAATCTGTCACTAGCTGCAGCCCCACAGCATGAGAATCAAGAAGCGAGTTCTTCAACTGGAAATAGTTCGGTTACTACACTTGAGTCACTCACCCATCTTGATATAGACGGGAGGCTCTTAATCAGCAGAGGTTGCGCTAGCTTAGGTAAACTTCAGAAGTTAAGGGTTTTCACTATATTCAATTATCCTCTTGACAAGTTCAGCGATGAGCAGAAAGAATGGTTTCTACACCTCGCCTCTCTTGAAGTGCTATCTTTGGAGATATGCAGCTCCCTCGTCCACCTTCCTCCTTATTTCCACATGCATCCCTTTCTCAAGAAATTAGTTATATTTTCCTGTCCTTCAATCCGTTCACTTCCGGATAACGGTCTGCCTGCTTCACTCAAAGACTTGAATATTTTGTTCTGCCCAATGTTGGAAGCGCGGTGCCAGAAGGAAGAAGGCCGTGATTGGCCAAAGATTTCTCACATCCCTTATATACGGTGTAGTTGGAAAACCATTCAGATGTTGTGAAAAACATTGAAGCTATCACTTCTCTCTGGTGAGATCCCGGTTCATCTCTCTTTTTTCTGTATGTACGTATAGCATCTCTGGTAGTTCAACTCTTGTAGAAGTAATATGTAGTATTTGTTTGTTTAGATGTTTGTTTTCCTGAAACAGAAATTGCAAACCACATGAGATCCTAGAGCAAAGAGGATCAAGAAGAGGAGATTGGTTCCTCAGCTGGAAAAAGTTTGGCTTACATGACTTTCAAAGTTGAGGGCACTAGCACTAAGGATACGTGATTATCATCACAGTGAATTTGGTGATAATATGAAAGAATGCTTTCCATACCTCACCTCCCTCCGAGATCCATCAGTCGTCAACTCCTGCCTTCACATGCATCCTTTTCTCAAGAAGTTACATATTTGTGCTTGTGCTAAAATCCGTGCCCTGCCTGCCGATCGCCTTTTACTGTCTCACCCAAAGACTTGTATATTACATCCTCCCCAACTTTGGCAGAGCAGTGCCAAAGCGAAGGACCTGATTAGCAAAAGACCTTCTGTACGCATTGGCACTAAAACTGTCCAGATGTTGAATGAAGCTGTACCTTTTCACGGGCAAGTTACTAAGATCGCATGTAGATGTAGTGTCTCTTTAACTGTGCTTATAATAATCTTCGGTATATTAAAGAAGTTCCAAGATAATATCTTATGACGGTAATTGTGTTTAACTTTTTCGTTCTAAAATTTCAGTGGCTGGAATACATACGATCGGTGGCAGAACTTTGCCTGGCAAACAACAAGATTCAAATTTCTGTGGTATGCATTTTGTCTCCTCTAATGGTGTTCTCTATAAATTTCCATCTCGTCTCAGATAAACTAACCTCTCTTGCCGTAATTTACCAACGGACATTTGACACTGTAAGTATGGCTTATGTTCTCCTCAGGATATTGTTTCTTTTTCGGCTATGTCATATATTGTAGATCAGTTTTTCTCAAAATTAATCTTAAACTGTTTATGCAGAAAGATAATGGTACAGTCAGTACAATCGATGTGTTTGGGTGCATAATCCCTGTTTAAACTAGTAAATCAAATGAGCTTCTCTACTCTACCATAAATGTCATTCTAATTTGTTTCTCATATCTGCTGCTTACTCTTACACCCTCAAAATCACACGACAAGGTTTGTGAAGGATTCTTTCTCCATTAATCACCGTAAGATCTCAGTTCTTGTTTCTTTTTCAGTCTTGCCTGCACCATATATGATTAGAATTATCTCAAAATGTATCTAATATTCGTAGGTTTTTCATGCAGAATCATGACAAATACAACAGAAAGTATGGTTCGTGAAGGTGTATAGATTTCGTTTCATCTGCCGTGCTCTAATGTAAGTTTTGTGTTCTGTATAACTATTCACAGTTCTATTTTCCATCTTCGGTTAATGTGTCTCCTGTCGCCTAGGTTCTGCAATAAGGAAAAGTGCGCTCTCTTCACGTACAACAACCTCTGCAGGTTGATGACATTCAATCTCTTGCAAGTTACACTGGACGTATCTTGTGGCTTCGATTTATTCACAGTTGACTATGATATTATTTGCTCTACTAAAGATATGAATGTTAATTGTCAGAAAGTTTGGTCTCCTCGCGATGCAATACATGTCATGCTCTTTTGCACTCTTCCCAATTTTGTCGGTGTCATAGAAACAGAGGGAGATCACTCCAAATCATAATGCTTCTAGTTGAATTTTTGTTAGCTGCCCAGCAGTTTGCTTCTAGCTTCTACAATTTGTAATACATTAACCTTCAATTAACATTTCTGGTTCTGTTGTTATTTCTTCTTCTCATCTGTTATCGACCTTAAGCTTCATTTTTTTGTAGACTGGAATTTCAGTATCAACCATAATTTTTCAGCTTTCATTGGAACAAAATACATGTTGGCTTATTTGTTCTGGGCGATGAAAGCTCTCAAATTGCGTCGTGTACTTCAGCACAATGTATGAGAATGTAGAATTTTTGCTCAAATTCCAAATCATTGATCTCCTTAATTAATGATTTCAACAAAATTCTTTAACTCAGCCTTTGCAGCCAGAGAGTGTCCGGGTTGATCGAGCTTTATAAATATAACATGGTGTTTTGTCAATCATCGGCCTATATCCTCATTCGACAATTTGCGACTATTTGATAGAATAAATCGAATCATCGGTGGCCCAAACCTTCGAAGTAATTCATTGACTTAAGTCTTTCCGGCTAAACCTAACAATAAGTTCGTTTTTCTTTTGTTTTGTTTAATTACTAGATTTGCCCGTGACCACGTGCCTACGGCACGTCTTTAGAACGATACAGCATATGAATAGCCTTGTAAACAGTAAATCAACAATTATGTAGCTGAAATTCGAATAGTATGACAATAATTAGTTGCAAATAAAAGCTAGTCCATGTTTCCATTAGTATATGGTGAAAAATAATTATAAATTTTCATATATATATATATATATAGAGAGAGAGAGAGATAATTAAATAAATAAATGAGTTGTTTTGGGGGGAATTTGAATTTGAGTTTTGGGGAAAAACTTTTGCGGGAAAAATGTGTTTTGTAAGATTAGATATGAGCCTTTGATTTTAGAGGAATTGAAGGATAACACTTGATAGTTTTCTTTGTATTTTATTATATAGATAATAAAAAAATGTGAAATATGACCACCATATTTTCACTAAAGAGTGAATAACTGAAAAAAACCAGAGTCACGGCCAACAAAAGCAACAATAAATAAGTTAATCAAGCACGGATGGCTAATCTAGCTAATTACTAATTTATGGTAAGAGACATTGAGACTATAAAAAGGCTAACAATATCATCTAATGTATAATAATAATAATAATAAAGTAGAAATCATTTAACTTTAACTCCTTTAACGTGGTCAATCCTACAAATTATATCACTCGATTCAAAAAATAATTTCGGAAGGACGAAATAGCACTCAAAGTTTATCTTAATTTTCAAATAGCACCTAGAGTTTTTTATAATGTCCAAATAGTACCCCAAGTTTTTAAAATATGACCAAAAACCACTTCCGTTAATTTTTCTGCAGAAATAATGTGAAATTACATAAATAACCCCAGCCATTCTTCTTCTCCTTTCAGATCTTCTTCTTCAATTTTTCAGCTTTTTTTGTTTTGGTTATTTTTTTAACTTTTGATGGAGATGAAGGTGAAGGTGATGGGTTTCGGAGGTGGTAGAGATGGTGATTGGAGATGATGAAGATGATGGAGATGTTAGAGATGCTGGTTGGAGATGGTGGTCGGTGGTGGTGATGGTGGTTGGAGATGATGGTGGTGGTGGTTGATGGAGATTGTGGAGATGGTGGTGGTGGTGGGGGTGGTGGTTGGAGATGATGGAGATGGTGGAGATAGGGATGGATTTAGTAATTTGTATAAGGATATGAGGGCAATTTCGATATTCACACTCTTCTTAATGAGTTTAAACCCGTTAAGATATATATTCTGGGAATATTCTATTAACTTAACGGAAAACTTAACGGAAAATGCTTTTTGGTCATATTTTAAAAACTTCGGGGGCTATTTGGGTATTATAAAAAAAATTGGGTACTATTTGAAAATTAGGATAAACTTTGGATATCATTTGGTCATTTTTCCTAGTATATTAATCCGGGAGTGGTGACTACGAAGACCGCAAAAAAATCAGGAAATGGACCCCATTTGAAAATTATGATAAACTTTTGGTATCATTTGGTCATTTTCCCTACTATATTAATCCGAGGGCGGCGACTACGAAGACCACATAATTTTTCCAAAAATGACCCACTTTTTGAAAGTATATACCAAACCGACCCACTTTCAAAACTTTTTATCAAAACGATCCACTCGCTATCTCACTGTCTCATTCTCCTCTTCACTAATCTCTCTCTCTCTCCACTATCTCCCCCAACTCTGAAACCCTAGCTTCCAAATTCATTCTCTTACCAACCAAAACTCTCCAAATCTCAAGGGAATCTCTTCATCCACTCACATTCCTCTCTCCTCCCGCTCTCAAAACCCAAAAACCTTCATTCAAGATCCCCAATTAAGTTGAATTCGGGATAGTGTAAAGAGGATTGGTTATCACCCCATTCTCTATGCCGTCTTCTCCACGCTCATAATTGCTCAATCTTCCCGATCATTGATTTGAAGGTATGATTTGTATAACCTTTTATCGTGTATACTTGTGTAGATTAGATAATGACTATCATTTTTCAATAAATATGTATAGGTATGGATTACGATATTCCTATTTGGTTTTATTTTTGTGGTGAAATTATTCATGACGTAAAGCTAGGTTATTGTTATAGTGCCGTTGATCCTGAAATAATTTGAGCACCCCGTACAATTACAATTGCAGAACTAGTCGAGAAAATTTATGAGGTTACTAATTAGGCTAGAGATCAATGAAATGTTAAAATTTTAGCTCGTTATGCAGCGGAAAAAGGTGAAGGTTAGTATTTTATGACTGTTCCCATAGCAAATGATAACGCTCTAAAATCTATGATTGCTAGGACACTTGATCTGAATTATACTTGATCTGCATTGGAGTTATATATTCAACAAATTTAAATTATTAATGCTCAGCCACATGCTAATCATAGTTGTAACCCCTGTTTCCGATTGTACGGATTTTCCCTGTATTTTGGTGGTGTTCTCTTTTCTATTTTATTGTATTTTAGGTCTTGGTCTTGTTGTGGGCCTTCTATTTCAATTTATTTTTCTAGTATTATTATTATTATCTTTTATTAGCCTAATCCATTTGCAAGCCCATGCTATTGTCTACCCAAAACGCACCTCCTTATTGGATCATAAAACCAAATCCTAGTCTAGCCAAACCCACATAGTCCCTAACTACTAACCCAGATCTCCTCTCCTCAATCCCCCGTATCTCTTAACTTCCCACGATTCACTCTTATTATTTTATTATTAATTCCTCTCCCACTCTCCTAAAAATCACAACACCACTCCCACTTTCCTAAAAATCACAACAACCACTCCCTCTCTCTCCCGTTCCACTCTCTCTCTTCCCGTTTCATCTTCAACCGCCCAAGCACAAACCCATCGCCTCTGCCCTTTTCCGTTGCCAACTCCGACCACCACCTCCTTTGCCATCACCATCATCGTCTCCATCACCATCCCCTCGTCCCGTCGACCTCATCACACCCCATCGTCGTCCCCCTCTCCCCGTCGAACCCAATCCACCGAGCCTTCACCGTCGCCGTTACCCGTCTCCGTGCCCCCATTGTCATCGTCGTCCCTCACCGCTCCACCGAAGAACCCTAGAATCGCCGTCCAAGTCTCGGAGTCGTCGACATCATCTTCCTCTGTTTTCGAGCAAAAATAGAGAGTGCACGTCGGAGTTTTGCCGCTGCGTCGCTTCCCGACCGTAGCGTTGCCTCCATCGTCGTCAGTCATCGCGCCGCTCCACTGTCGTCCAGAGCCGCGTTGTTGTCGCTCGTTCTCTCTCTCCCTGTCGAAGGTGGAAGACAATCACCCATTGGGTGATTTTTCTGTTCGGTGTTCGGCACACAGTAGATCTAGATCGTTGTTTGCTGTTCGGGCCGATCTGGTGTGGGTTTTTTCGAGAGCAGTTGTTGTTGCTTTGTTGTTGGTTTCTTCGCACGGGTCTTGCACGTGATTTTGGTGTTTGTCGCCCGGGATTCTGATCCCGTTATTCCTTTTTGCATATTCGAATCGTCTACAAAAGGAAAGTCCACTTGAACTTGGTTTATTTTCTAGTTCAAGATTTTTGACCTCTTACGCAAGTAGTTCCACTTCAATTATCTTAACTTTGCCTTGTATACTTTTCGTTGGGGATATCTAGGGTTTACACGAGCTAACCCGAAGTATCCCTGACTCGTGCCAATATCCATTGACTCAAACCCAAACATACATGCACACATGACATGAACGAATTAACTAGAATTTGCATATGAGAAATGTACCATGATATGAACACATGTTGGTTGATTGAGATCTCAAGAATTGCATCGTGACATTATAATCTTTCTTTTTATACAGTAGAATGTCACCTCAACTTGCTGTACATTAATGATAATACATTTCATGATAACTAGAACATGTTGATTAGTTACTTTGATGAATTTATGTGATGATTTTTGTTATGCCTTGCTGCCTTTTCTGTTTTGTACTGAGGTTTCGACCCAGTTACAATAGAAATCAATTAAAGAGAATTGTAGCCTAATGAATCTAGTTTCCAGACCAATTGACGGATCTAGATTCCGATCTGTGAGCTATGAGATATTGCAGTTTTGGTCGCTATTGGTCTGTACTTTTCAGATCAAAATTTAATATAACACCGACGCCACTTTCAATTGAAACACCATAATAACCGTATTATAATGCCATGAAACTCTACAAAAACTTAGTAGACATTTTTAGGATTAATTTTTGTAGATTTTTATACTTAATTTATGTCTAGTGTTCACCCATTAAATTTTGACATTAAGTTGCTGCCAGAACAGCTAACCTGTAAAAATTAGGATAATTGACCTAGCTACAGTCATAATTAATAAAAACTTGCTGAACATAAATTATAGTCCCGGATGTCTAGATCACTTTTCTTTTTTGCGGAATCGAATTCCGAGTTGTGGTTTATGAGTTACTGTTGTGTTAGTGCTGCTGTGTCTGTTCTTTTCAGATTTACATTATTTGTAGTGTATCATGCCTTGTATCATTTTGTTGCACCTCTATCATCACTTTGACACTCTCATATATACAATTGCATTACCATGAATGAATTAATATAATGTTAAACAAGTCGGGGTTAATAAGGGTTGACTTAGTAGTGGATAATCTTAGAAAATGTACTCGGTAAGGCCTTATCGTTATATCGTATTGTCATGGAAGGAAGAGTATCGATTGTGAATTATTGATTGTTAAATGTAAATTATTGTTGTCGACACCAAGTATATGCTCTGTAGATCTCACCACTATGTCTAAAATGTACACTGTTTTGCGTGCACTAAACATGTGGTATGGGACGCAGTAATACGTGCACTAGATAGGAAAAACAACATACTAATGAACTTAAGTTGACACGTGTACACTTGACCATTGCTTATGGACATGATTATTGTTTTTAGACTTTGATCTTGCTTCATACTCTTTGATGTACCATGTTCCCTTACTCTTTATTTTTCACTACTTGTTGTCCATACTTGCTCTAAGGACATTTTCTTTTCTTCTTTAGTTGATCTAGCTATAGGTGAACAAGGAGATCTGCTAGGAGGCATTGGTGAGCAGTTCTTCTAGGTTTGGAGTAGGAGTTGCTTCACAATAAACTATCTCCTTCTATGTTTTTCTTTATCGCATTGTTATCCATTTGATTAAACTTTGTATTCCAGGCTTTTTAACCCGTAACCGCTGTTCATTTTCTTGATTATTGGTCTTTATGTTGAACTATTGAATGTTTAATTTCAGTTGTTGTTTATGTGATTATATTTATCTGCGTGGTTGTGATTATTCATTTTTCATATTGTTGAGTTAAGACTGGTACAGCTTATGGGTGATGTTAACATCATTCGCTGGGCCTTCGTCACAGATTCGTATTCCTATATTTTGGGAAGCGGGGCGTGACAATAGCTCAAGCTTTGTACAAGAAGTATTGACACATAAGATGAGTTCTAACCCAGTTCAAACAACATGTGTAATCCCACCGTCCCCACACGAAGACACGATCACAAATACAACAAGCCCAGATCCTGCAGAATTTGATTTGCCACGTCAACCTAGTTTGGTTCATGATTATGTTCAAAATGACAATGTATTTGGAAATTTTGAAAATGCTACTGTGAACAACGAATTATTAGAGGATGATGAAGAAGAGAAAGAAACAGACGATGAAGTTAATGAAAGTGAAAAAAATGATGACGAAGTGGAAGAAGATGAATATGTAAATGTTAATATAAATGAGAGGAACGATAATGACATGAGCGATGATGATGGCTTCAATAATGTTAATGTTCATGTTACCGAGAAGTTGTCACAAAATGCGAGAGTAAATCAAGTTTTACAGGAGTCGTCTGGTTCATCGAAAGTAGATGAATTGTACCCTGGGAAGGAGTTTCAAAGTAAAGAATCGATCCAGCATGCGGTGAAGCTATACTCCATCAAGAAATATCGGGAATTTGTCACATTGAAAACTACACCGACCCTATATACCGTGAAATGTAAATTGGCACATAGGAAACGCACCCTTGAGGAGATTTTGTAAATCCCACCAGTCGTAAGTGAGGGTGATTGCCCATGGAGATTATGTGCAATTGTTCCAAAGGGTGGGACAAATTTCGTGGTAAAGAAAATTGTAGGTCCGCATACATGTTTGAATCTCATGTAGAATCAAGACCACTGAAAATTTGACGCTAAACTTGTATGCAATTTGATTGTGAATCTCGTGAAGGCTGAGATAGGAATAACACCATGCGCTATTATTGAGATAGTCAAACCATAGCTCAATTATTAGATTTCGTATAGGAAGGCTTTGATTGCAAAACAAAAGGTTATTGAGAGGTTGTTCGGTTCCTTTGAAGAAGCATATACTAAGTTGCCCTATTTACTATTAGCAATACAAGTAGAAAATTCAGGAGCCATTGTCCATTGGGATAAGTATGAGTCCGGTGTCAGCAAGAAAACATTAAAGGAGTATTTTGGGCATTTGGTGCTTCAATTGAAGGATTCAAGTCATGCAGACCTGTTATAAGTGTTGATGGAACACACTTGTATGGAAAATACAAGGGTTGTTTGTTAATTGTCGTTTCACCGGACGTGAACGATAACCTTGCCTTTGCAATAGTTGATGGAAAGAGTGTATATCTTGGACATGGTTCATGAGCTGCATTTATTTTTTGTCACCAATCAGTTTTGGTTATATGTTATCTCTGATCGTCATGTAGGAATTTTGACCGCCATGGAATTGCAAAACGGAGCATGGAACGAACCAAATGCATATCATCGTTATTGTATGCAACATGTTGCTACAAATTTCTTTACCAAATCTGGTAGCAAAGGTATGAGGAAAAAAGTTACAATTATAGCATGTTAAAACCAACCCAAAAAGTTTCATAGCAAACTCGCTGAGCTGGAAACTGTCAATGTGGAGGCAGCTACTTGGTTGAAAGAGAAACCGGTTGAGCAATGGGTTCTTTATGACAATGGAGGTCGACGATAAGACATAATGACTAGAAACCTATTAGAAGTCTTCAACTCAGCCTTGAAAGGTGTGTGTAGTTTACCCATAACTGCAATTGTGGAAATGATCTTTTTCCGTCTTAATTCTTACTTTGTTACCCGTCGCCAATTAGCCAACACGCTTATAAGCGAAGGAAAAATTTTCACTCCAAGAGTGCAAGATTTGATTGATTTCCGGAGTGAGAGAGCCAACTTGCATGAGGTCATTATGTTTCATCATCAACACGGAGTTTTCTCAGTCAAAATAGGTATACGAAGAGTAGATGGGAATTCAAAAGGTGGAAACTTGCACATTGTTAATTTTGGTACTAAAACATGCACTTGTTAGAAATTTCAGCTGCATCATATTCCATGTTTCCATGTGCTGGCGCTTTTGCATATCATGCAATTGATTACAAACTGTATGTTGATACATTTTATTCTATTAGTGCCTTAGCACAAACATGTGCTACCACCTTTCATCCGACACTAGATCCAGCATATTGGCATGTTCATAGTGAACCATGCCTCATAATTGATACGAGCCTGTGACGTTCTAGGAAATGGTGGCCCAAGACTACGAGAATTCGTAATGACATGGACGTAAGAGATGGGTTGAGCACGGGTACGGGAATGACAATTGACCTTAATTGAACTCATCAAACCGATGTCATACAACCCGCAATCTTGTAACAAGTCGTGGATATGTGGATGCATGGGCAAGGTTGCGTGCCCCCGAAAAGTACACTCTTTTGATTGTCTATCACACACAGATTTTGAACGATGTTGCTCTTGCAGGGTCAAGAGCCTTGGGTCGAAAGGACCGGGACCCACCGGTGCAACATATGATGATGAAGACGGGTCGGAATCATTTGGTGAAGAAGATGAGGTCGACATATTTGGCGAAGAAGACGGACCTGGCTCGACCTACACAACAAAAAACAATAAACATTAATATAACAATTTATAACTCAGATTGAAGCAAAATTAAAATTATCGAATAAATAAAGTTTATCTAACATTTGTATCTCTTTGTCCACAACAACGACCAGTACTAACTGGAGGTCGTCCGTAACAAGTTCGTGCCCCCCCCCCCCCCACGGCCTCGGTTACTTGGAGGTCTACTTGTCATGCCCTGCTTCCCAAAAGACTACGGGACACGAGTACGTAACAAGTCCAGCAATGATTTTCATTATTCGTAAGCTGTAAGGATCAACTCAACAGTAAATAGAAAGATACAACCACGCATGTATGAACCAAAACTCATAATCACAAGAATTACTTGAAATCAAATACATAATTCTCAAGTAAAACAAGATATGGGGAAATAATAAAACTCCGGATCAAACATGCCCAATTACAAGGTGTTAAGTAGCAACAAAAGAAACTGATAAACTTGATGCAGAAATAATCTAATGCACGAAAGATCCCAGTCAAAAGCTCAGAACACTTGATCGCTTACTCCTGCAGGTAACTGGTCTCCAAAACCTATATATTTATCATTTTGAAAGAAACAGGGAAGCAGGAAAATAATATGCCCGTTAGTGCAAGCTACGGGCCGCAAGTAGTACAAGCAAAAGGGTTATAAGAACAAGGTAAATAAGATTACAGAGTAGGAAACAAGAATCAAGAGTGCAGAACATAGCATGATAGGAATGTAACAGATAAATAGAGTCAAATAAACTAATAAGCAAGTAAATACGATCAGATAACAGAATCAGGTAACAGATAACAGGTAAACTTGTAACAGATATCAAATAAACAAGTAAACTTGTAACAGAACATGTGAAACAGGTGACAGGAATGTGCAAGTGAAACATATTATTCTTCAGTCTTTTATTAATCCTATCTAATGCATCACTCATGCGTCCCATACCACATGGTTGCTGCATACAAACAAGTTACGTTTGAATTTAGTGGTGGATTCCATAGGGTCGTATACTCAGGCATTATACAAACAGATAAACAAATAAACTTAAACAGATAAACAGATAAACTTAAACAGATAAACAGACTCATGAATCATGTAATCATGTATTCATGCAAACAGATGGGACCCACAGGCCCCCTTCCGAGTAAACCTTCCCATAGGGAAGAATGCAGTTTGGTAATCATATAAACATATCAACAGATAACAGATAGGAAACATGAGCCCCCTTTCGAATACACTTGCCTATATTGTCCTCTTCTAAATTTTTTTCTTAAACCCGGCTTGTTACTTATTCTTTTTACCAAAACAGACATGAAATGTGCAAAATCAGAGAAAAGTAAATATGAACGGGATAGAAACCAGGTTCAGACTGGGCGAAAAATATGTTCGGGTGCCATAAACAAAATTATAAATATTAAAACAATAAGAACTCAAATTCTGGACAGCAGGACGTTGCTTCACCAAAACTGGAATTCCCGCTGCTACAGCAAAAGAAAATCTGGATCCGTTAGAAGTTCCAGAAACTAGACTCTACCGGTTCCAGTGCATATACACAAGATATATAAAAGTCACAGAAACTAGGTTCGAATTCTTATTCTTTACAGATTTCATGTTTAGGCTGAAACTTAGGGTACAATTCTTATATTCATAAATTAGTAAATATTTATTTAAAAAATCTATAAAAATTTATAATCAGGTTCTTAATCATGTTAGGAAACATACTGAAATATATCATGGCATAATTTTACACTATTACTCTGACTTTTAAGTTAATAACCAAATTCATATACCATAAATCAGAAATCTGGAAATCTGAAGTAAGCAGCATTAAAAATAGGATATCTCGCACATCACATATCGAATTTCAGATTCGTCAGATATTCTGGAAACTAGAAATAGAGGCCTACATTTCATGTTCACAAACTTAGTCATTATTCTGACATTAACATTGTTTAATTCGTCGTGCCAAATCAGGACAGCAGTAAAAGAGATTTCTTTTGCATGAATTATAACATTAATAGTAACTACGATGGGTCCAAGTTGATGTATAATACAAATCAAAATTTAACGGGTATTCAAATCAGAATGCCATGTCTATTCTCAAACTCATTAAGAGGGAAGCATCATTAACATGTCTAACATACAAACAAAACATCTACAACTCGTAGTGATTCATGAACATGCATTCACTAATTGATCTAATTCATGTTCGTGTAATGGATGTAATAACGAAATGTTTGTGATTCTTTACGATTAAGGAATTGAAAAAAACATATCAAATGGGTAGGGTCAAGATCATCAATGGGTAAAACATAAAAATTAGTCACAACGATGAATCTACTTGCAGTATTTCAAAAAAAGTGCGTGTACGGGGAAACAAAAAAGATTCGTACAAGGATACTTGCCTTGTGAGGATTATAGGACGATGACAAAAACCCGCGAACACGAATCCACGAACCAAGCACACGAACTCGCACAAACGAAATCACGAACACATGCGATGAACAATGACGACTGCATGGCTGCGACGATGGTCGCTTGCTGACCTCGGGTCTGAATGTAGTCGGGGCTGCTTTTGCGCTGTGTGGAGGCGACCGAGGATGAGTAGGGACGGGGAGGTGTGGAGATGCGATGGTGGGCGATGGCGATGATGGTGAGCGATGAGTTTCGGTGGGTGCAGGCGTGAATAAGGAAGAAGAAGGGGATTAGGCGGCGCTGATTAGATAGGTGATTAGGTTGATGAGATTAGGGTTAGGGATTAAGGAAGGGTATATAGAGAGAGTTATTGGATGTTGGGTTAGAGTGTAATGGGTTTAGATGCAGGTACGGGTCTGGGGTTTTAGAAAAAATAAACAAATAAATAAATCAATAATAATATAGTATTACAAATAAATCAATAAGTATGATTTAAATTAATAATCAAATACTACTAAATAGAATAGAATGTATGGGTTCACAAAATAAATGAGACTGGATTTGAATTGAGCTAAAATATAATAAAGAGCAATATAGTAGTATATATTAAATTAATTAAACCAAATAGTATACATAAAATCTGTACTCCAATAATAATAAAATATAGATCACGATCTATAGGCTTTCAAAAATTAATAAACAATAAATTTAATGGAGCAGCAGCAACAACAACAACAACAACAACAACAACAACCACAACAACAACAACAACAATAACAAAAATAATAATAATAACAACAACAATAATAAGATTTGGGTTTAACACATTATAAATAATCAAATAATAAAATTTGACTTGGTATAAGTAATTAGTCAAATAAGAAAATCAGGTTAAACGATAGAACTAATAGGATTTGTATTACAATATAAAAATCATTGGAAGATAGCTACAAATAAAATTATTGATTAGAAATAGACTTTAATAGGAGATCCAACAATAAATTTCAACGGAAGAGTTAAAAAGCGGAAAATGATTTATAAAGAATCGAAATACCGAAAATACACAGAAAATACATTTTGGCAGGAACGGGGGTTAAACTACTACTCGTTCCTTCTTCAAGATTACCCCTTGTTCGTACCATATGTGATAGCGAAGAGAATCCTACAAGTGTGATTGGATTTCAGTATAGCATATTTGAATACTTTTAAAACAGAGGTATTGTAGAAATTAACTGTAATATCTCAAATAAAGAATATACAAGCTGCAATTTCTAAGTATAATAAATCAATATCTCATGAAACTAACATCATATATCTTATCGTCTATATACATAAGACAATGTTATAGTCACAATGTTACTCTCATCACAATGTATATAATCACAAAATATATAAAGTCCAACCAATATATATAATCACAATGTTACTCACACCATATCGCACTCATGCATTGTGGACTTGTGGTAATTAGTACACTTGTGTTAATTAGTACAAACATCGCACGAATCACATTCACTTAGTACAACATAGATTAATTTAGGTTAATATTGGTTAATTACACTCACTTACTTAATACAAATAACACCCACTCAGTAGAAATTAATTTAGGTTAATTTAGGATAATTTTGGTTAATTAGTACACTCATAGATCACACGTACTTAGTACAAATTAATTTAGTCTAATTTATGTTAATTAGTACACTCACAGATTACACTAATGCATCACAAATGACTACACCAATCATCCCATAAATCACCATTTCTCAACATTACGTTCTACCTAACCCACAATCCAAATTAATCTAAAATGAAATTGCAAAATTTATGAATACATGCCACACGGTAGATGGGTGCTTTAGGATGAATAGAATGAGGATGAGATATTTCCACTTGCTTCCAAACCAATCATCTTTACACTGCACCGAATTCAACTTAATTGGGGATCTTGGATGATGGGTGTAGGATTTTGAGAGTGGGAGGAGAGAGAAATGTGAGTGGATGAAGAGGTTCCCTTGAGATTTGGAGAGTTTTGGTTGGTGAGAGCACGAATTTGGAAGCTAGGGTTTCAGAGTTAGGTTTCGGAGTTGGGGGAGCTAGTGGAGAGAGAGATAAGTGAAGAGGAGAATGAAACAGTGAGAGTTTGGGTTTTTAAAAAAATCCCCAATCGACACTCGGTGTCTCACACAGTGAGCGAGTGTGGTACAAACACACTCGATGTCTGAGACCACAAGTCTAAGGAAAGTATTTTTCGATTTTTTATCCAAAATCATCAAGCTAGACTCGATATCTCAGATAGCGAGGATCGTTTCACCAAACTCGCTATCTAAGATAGCGAGTGGGTTATTTTGGTAAATAGTTTAGATAGTGGGTTAGTTTGGTAAATACTTTCAAAAGGTGGGTCATTTTGGAAAATATTCTTGAATTTGACATTGAAAATCTGAGAGATACAAAAGTGGGAATTTTTTATAGGTCACTTTTCGAAACTATCTACACAAAGATGACAGTGGTCAAAGTATTTGTGTTTGTGGACTCAACAACTAAACTCGCCGTTCCCAACAGCGAGTTTAGTTATTTCATGCTCGTTGTTGGAATACGGTGAGTGGGAACAAGAGTTTAGTTCAAAAGTTCCAATGAAAACTCATCGTTCCCAACGACGAGGATATTTATACTAGACTCGCAATTGGGAACGGCGAGTTTAGTTCAAAATTTTCAACGAAGACTCACCGTTCTCAACGGCGAGGAATTTATACTAGACTCGCTGCTGGAAACGACGAGTTTAGTTCAAAAAAAATTCTATGGAGCTTTTTTTCGAAAATTCACTAAGTCCAACAGAATGTTTCACTTTCTGTAAAATTTCCTACATCATTGCCGTCCCAATAACGAGTATAGTTTAAATGTCCTCGTCATTGGGAACGGTGAGTCTTCATTGAAAATTTTGAACTAAACTCGTTGTTCCCAACAGCGAGTCTAGTATAAATATCATCGCCGTTGGGAACAACGAGTTTTCATTGAAAATTTTGAACGAAACTCGCCATTGGGAACGACGAGTTTCTCTGAATGTTAGTACTAAACTCGCCGTTAGGAAACTAAACTCGTCGTTTTCCAACGGCGAGCATGAAACAACTAAACTCGCCATTTCCCAACGGCGAGCACGAAACAACTAAACTCGCCATTTGAAACGTCGAGTTTAGTTGTTGAGTCCACGAGTGTAAATATTTTGGCAGCTGTCATCTTTTTGCAAATAATTTCGAAAAGTGGCATATAAAAAAATTCCAAAAGTCAAAGAAATTCATTTTTTAAAAATTTTAAAATTCTCTATGGAATTAATATCATCCACTAAAAAGAAAAAAAAAAAACTAATATTTTGTGCCTACAAAAAGGAAACCCTATATTAAATGCAATAGTCCTCTAAATAATCCTTTGTTCCATTATAAGCCCACTCCTAAACCCCTCCTTTGCTGTCTCTCTCCCCAATCGGCGGCTAACTCTAAGGCGGCGGCAGCGGCAGCGGCAGCGGCGGCGGCAGCGGCAGCGGCAGCGGCAGCGGCAGCGGCGGCGATCTGTACATTGGTGGCGGCTGCTGCTGCCCACGTTCTTCTCATCTCAATCGAGGTCCATTTCCATCTGTAAAGATCAGATTTTTATTTCACTTGTATCTGTGAAGATTACTTTTTCATTTGAGTTCGTAGTTTCAGGGATTAAGGCTAAGATTATTACCTTATAAAGATTGTTTTTTTATACATCATTTGATGTGAATAGCCAAAAAAGAAGAAGAAGAAAAAGAAAAAGATGGTGCTGTTTTAAAAAAAATAAAATAAAAGGTCACATCGTCATTGCTTCATTAATAAAAGGTTAATGAAACAAGTAGAACAAAGAACATAACATCCTCTAACCAAATACAGAAATAAAAAGACAACATACAAATCAGGTGGTGACATAGCACCCACCACCACCTGACCAACAAAAAAAACCAAAAGGTGGCCCTGATACAAAATACGAGCTACAACATGGTGGCAGCCACTAAACCACCAAATGCCTGAAGGACTACTCTGCCTCCCGACGCGGTCTCTTCTGCGTCCCTGCTTGACCTGCCTAAGCATCAATCATGAAAAAAAAATTATGGATAAAAACTGAAAAATGACTATTAATCTGACGAAAACATGAGTCATTTCGGTCTAGCCATAAACCCCACATAGTGGCCGCCGCAGATATATACCACAAAACCCTACTATCATTTGGAAACCCTTTCTCACTCCACTCACCCAGACCTGTAGTGTAGAATTGGGGACCTTAATTAACCCAAAACCTAGACAGATGACCTCCCAAGTAAGCCTCGACTTAGGGCACGCAAATAGAATGTGGTTAGTGTCTTCGTCGTGAGTTAAGCATCTAGAGCATTTGACGTCTATAGAGATGTTACGTTTGCGGAGATTACATTTGGACAATATAGCATCGTTCGCTGCTGACCATAGGAACGCTTTCACCTTCAAAGGTGCGTGGGTACTCCAAATTTTGACTTTGTCGCAGCGAAGCCCGCCATCATTTAGCCATTTATACATCGACCTGACAGAGAAGTTATTCGATTGTAGAATCCACTGTCGCTCATCCTTCGAATGGATACTATTACTACCTACTGTACTCAACAAGTCCCCTAGTTTATGAAGTTGCTCTCTACATTTGGACGTAGGAGGGCAAGGAAATTTATTGTTCAGTCTACCCCTTTTCCGGACTTCTGAGACCAATGTATCACAATTAAGCGATTTTGAGGCTATCACCGGAAACTGCGCTTGCAGTGTATTGACACCACACCATTTATCCTTCTAGAATCTGATGTCCTTCCCGTTTTCAAGCACACATTTTGTGTTGGAATGAAAAAGATCACCCACCTTGGCTAATCCCTTCCATAGGAAGGAAGTCCTTCCATGCTGACCCCCCCCCCCCCCCCCGGAATCTGAATTTCTTCCTTTTTCGATAAAGAGAAAATGATTTAAACCACAAAATATTTCTTCTCCTACGCATTTTCCACCACCACTTGCTCGAAATCACTTTATTCATTTCTCTCATATTTATGATTCCTAAACCCCCAAGCTCCTTCCTCTTGCATACCCTCCCCCAGTTCACCAAATAAAATTCTTTATCATCCTCATTAGCCCCTCTCCACAAAAAACGTCTTCTACATTTGTCAATTCTACCTATGATCCAATTCGGAAATTCGTATATGGACATGATGTAAGTAGGAATGCTACTGAGGACCGCATTGACTACCCTTCCACCCAGCCAGTCTTTTCTCCACTTTTTCAATAATCGGTACCAATCCTCCCTGAGCATACGCCCTGGTCTGATTGGGGTACCTAGGTATTTCATAGGGAACCCACTACTCGCGCATTGTAAGAAGTTTTTAATCTCGGCAGTCGGTGTCGATAGCTCCTGGCTTAGTGGAATGACGCAACTTTTGTTGAAGTTGACTCTTAACCCAGACCACGCTTCAAAACATCTAATTAAGATTCCAGTAGAGGCAACTTCCTCTTCCTTAGCTGTTCCGAACAACAATGTATCATCCGCATACTGAAGTATAGACACAGTGTCCTCAATCCCTTTGATGGCCAGCCCTTTTAGAATGTTGGACTCTCTGCCCCTTTTCGTCATTTCCGCTAAACCGTCCGCAATGAGAGTGAATAGGAGCGGTGACAAGGGGTCCCCTTGTCTCAGTCCTCTGACACCGAATTTCTTTTCCCTGGCTACCATTGAACTGAACGAAAGATTTGCCTCCACTTACACACTTCCAAATCCAACTCCTCCATCTAGTTCCAAAACCTTTCAGTTCCAGAACCTCGTCCACACTTTTCCACTTTACTGTGTCATATACTTTTTCAAAATCTAATTTTAACAAGAACCCGTCTGCCTTCTCCTTACAGCCCCTGAAGATGACTTCATGAGCCGATGCAACATTGTCCAAAATGTCCCTCCCCTTAATGAACCCACTCTGTGACTCCCCCACCACATCACTGAGGTTAGGGGATAGTCTTCGAGCCAGCACCTTGGTTATAATCTTAAAGGAGTCATTCAGAAGACTTATGGGCCTCAGATACCCCACCCTAAGCATGTATGTTTTCTTTGGGATAAGGATAACATTCGCGTAGTTTAGTCTATCAATATTTGCCTCACCTGTGAAGAATTCCTGAAAGACCTTGAGCAAATCTACTTTGATGATATTCCAGTATAATTAATAGAAGAACAACGGGAAACCGTCTGGCCCTGGCAATTTATCTTGACCTAAACTCTTTATAACTTGTATGATCTCCTCCTCTGTAAACTCTCCTTCTAAACCTACACTTCCATCTAGCCTGTTCTCGCTCCACATTTCCGAAACTAGTCGACATCTCATAGGTTTCTTAGAGCCCAACAGTTGTCGAAAGTTTCCGTCTATATGGTGTCTAATCGTGTTCTCGTCTTCACACCAGGCATTGTCAACCATACTTCCCGATATATGGTTATACCTCCTTCTGCCGTCAGCAACCCTGTGGAAAAACTTACTGTTGGAGTCTCCTTCCTTGAGCCATTGAATCCTTGACTGTTGCCTCCAATAATATTCCTCCATCTCTCCAATCCGTTGAATTTTCTGTCTGTTCCTAGAAAGTTTGCTGTTATCTGTTTGTTTGGTTTGAATTATTCATTGTTTGATTGGAATTCAATGTAGTTATGTAAGTATTGATTGTTTGATTGGGAAATATTTAATACTATATATATAGAGAAATGTTCTGTTGTACACTAGGCCTCTGTGTGCACTCGGCCTTCCCGCCTTCGTATCGACGAGCCGAACCGTTCCCATTGATCTACACATCTAAATTAGTCTAAATATGTAAAATCAAATTATTTGAAATTCATTTGCTCATCCATCATGTGACTATAAAAAACAACGATTTTCAGTAATACAATTTTGTAACACATCAACGGATGGGCAAATGAATTTCAAATGATTTGATTTTACATATTTAGACTAATTTATGTGTAGATCAATGTGAACGGTTCGGATCGTCGATACGAAGGCGAGAAGGCCGAGTGCACTAGAGTGCACACGGAGGCCTAGTGCACAACGAATCATTACTCATATATATATATATATATATATATATATATATATATATATATATGGAGAGAGAGAGAGAGAGAGAGAGATCTATATATATAGTTTTTAATAAAAGGTGAGAGACTGTCACATATTTCATTAATGAGTTGTTTCGGCCAAATAAATTGCATACGTCCCAACATACTAATAAGCCAAATACAACCATCCTAAGAACAAGCCCAAAATACAAGAGGTGAACACCCAAGAGAGAGTCCTCCAAATCATAGTTCTACAACAACAGCTACTACTACTAGAATAAGTGCACTTACAAATACATCATCAGCAACCAAAATCTTCAACACCCAAGCAAACCAACCGACTTGCTGCTGCCATCCACCAGAGGCCGAAATATATTGAAGAAGATATTGTGCAATGGTTTTGAGTGATGAAGGCTCGAAAAATGTCTTTTTGTATCAAATATGGCATAGGTATGAATATTTGTATTTTCTGACGTAATTATATATCATAGTTTTAACTTTTAAGTTCTATTTACTTAGTGGAAAACATACAATGGAGAGAGTAATGGGTTGAGACGTGTTTGACCCTGCTAGTTTTCGACAGGGATTGATGGGTTGTAAGCAGTGAAGTGGTACAATTCAAATAGTACATAACTCACTACGATGGGGACATATATAAATTCTTGATCCAATGCACAATGTTATTAGAGTTGCCCACGAGAGTTGTGGCTATAGTATTCCTTGTTGTTTGCATACTGCTACTAGGATAGATTAGATGGGTTTCACTGCTTCTACTAGGAAATTGTCAGCTCCGTGCTTCCTACCAGCGATAGATAGTTGCAAAATCAGTGCCGAGGATTGCATCATCGACATCTCAAGATATCATATAATATGATTGGCTTCTCGCAAAATAGCTTCTTTGTATCATTGAGGCATTCGCAAAATAAACTGTAGGACCCTTGGTTGAACTTACTTCTGAGGCCAAAGTTTGAATAATACTCTCTTATGTGTTTTTAAGTAACCAAATCGAACACCATAGACTGACCTTCAACGGTCAACTTCTCTTTGAATTTTGGGACAAATCTATCGATTTAATTAAAAGTAATATAGCTGTATAGGCAGCTCTGTCAAAATAATGCAGGTCGAGTGATGTTGATAGTTGGAGCTTTAGTCTTCCATGTGGTTAAGTTAGTGACTCGCTACAGTTCAAGTCTGCACGATCATTTTAATGCCATACTTCATACTTGTAGCATCACAACTTCCTTCACATGGTTCAAGTGTGCAAGATCATTTTAATGCCATACTTCATACTTGTAGCATCATTTCTTGTAAATAGTTCAATGAAGGATTCTTTTGATTATTTTTTAACCTAAGTTTCTTTGTTCATGTAAATGTTGTTTTGCTGCTTCTTTGTATTTAATTTTATTGACGTAGTCATTTGATTTAGTTTCTGCAGGTTATAGTATTTGTTCTTTTTCAAAGGTTGAAGGAATATCTGTAAGAGTTCCTCCCAATGGCTTTGTCTACTCTATCTTCGTACGCCAACTGTAACGCTATGCTGTGCTCAAACTCAGTTACATCTACCAATACTTGTCTTGGAGGCCGTAAGGTATCCTGCTTGGGTAATAACCTCACTTCTGGACGGTTGTTTCAACCTTCTTTTGTGTCTAATGGGACAAGATATAATCAGTCCTTAAAAGTGAATAATATTGAAAGGCTGACATCTAGAAATGGAAGTCGATGCTATTCCGTTGAAGTTGAAAAACCCTCCTTCTCACTGGGTAACAAGTTCCAACTTGATGATGTGATTGAAGCTCAACAATTCGATAGGGATATTTTAAATGCAATATTTAAAGTGGCTCGAGAAATGGAAATGATTGAGAAGAACTCATCTGGAAGTAAAATTTTGAGGGGATTCCTAATGGCGACACTATTTTATGAGCCTTCAACTCGAACTAGACTTTCATTCGAGTCTGCAATGAAGAGATTAGGTGGGGAGGTGTTGACAACTGAAAATGCTAGAGAATTTTCTTCGGCAGCAAAAGGAGAAACTTTGGAAGGTATATGAATATCCATATCTCATTTTGTCTTTTTGACTTTTTCAGTGATTGATTGTTAATTTCCGTTTTGTAGACACAATAAGGACTGTTGAAGGTTACTCCGATATAATTGTTATGAGACACTTTGAAAGTGGGGCAGCTAAGAGAGCAGCTATAACAGCTAGTATTCCCGTTATTAATGCCGGAGATGGTCCAGGACAACATCCAACTCAGGTATATCTACTAATATTGATTTGTTAGTAAAAAATAAAAGACAAACTCTTATTCAAGATAGGTAAATTTTAAGTATATACTAGAGCTTGCAGATAATGTGTCCCTTGTGCTTCCAGTTTTCACTACTTTTAATGTCTCTTGTTTACTTAACTTTTTGTTGATTGGTGGAAACAAGAACTTTTGACAATACCTGAAAAGGGAGATTAGTGAACATTTTCTATCTGTAATTGTTAATCCTATTTCCCCCCTAACATTAGGATACATTAGGAAGGATCCGGAGTGATGAAGCCTTTCATCTATATAATGAATATAATGTTATGCATAACAAAGCTGAACAATATATCATGTAATACCATTTATATTATGCCAGGTATATCTTTTGTTTTCATGGTATTGCCTATCGTCTTGTATTCTTTTCTTTTAACGGGAATTCTTGTATTCTTTTCTTTCCTTTCCTTTCAATTTCTTCTTTTTTTTCCTTTCTTTTTCTATGGGAAATTGTGCACATACTCGGAGAGTATCCTCTAATTTCTCAAATTTTAAATATTATCTGTTGCATGCAGGCTCTTCTAGATGTTTATACAATTGGAAGAGAAGTTGGCAGATTCGACGGAATTAAACTAGGGTTGGTTGGAGATCTTGCAAACGGGAGGACAGTCAGATCGTTGGCTTATTTGTTCGCAAAGTACACAGACATAAAGATTTATTTTGTCTCTCCTGATGTCGTGAAGATGAAGGTTTCTTCTTTGCTCATACACTAGTCAATTTTAAACTTTAAGAGGTAAGCAAACCATCTGAAGTCCATTGAATTTTTCTATGTTTTGTAGGATGACATAAAAGACTACCTGACATCAAAGGGTGTAGAATGGGAAGAAAGCTCAGACCTTCTAGACGTTGCTTCAAAGTGCGATGTAATTTACCAGACAAGGATTCAAAAAGAGAGGTTTGGTGAGAGGATTGATCTTTATGAAGCAGCTCGTGGGAAATACATAGTCGACAAGAAAGTGGTGAATGCGATGCCAAAGCACGCTGTTGTCATGCATCCTCTCCCAAGGCTTGATGAAGTATATAACTAACTACACAAATGCACAGTTCTTTCTTTTTATGTGTGTGCATTGCAGAAAAATTGACATCTTCTTTATTTTGTAGATAACATTGGATGTGGATTCTGATCCTAGAGCTGCTTATTTTAGACAAGCCAAGAATGGGCTCTATGTCAGGATGGCTCTTTTGAAGCTTTTACTTCTTGGTTGGTGATGATATTAGAAGCTGTTGCACGCTACCTCCTGCATGGTTTAATTATCTCTCTATGGTAGAGAGTGCAATAATGTTTTTGCTCGCCGGATTTTGTGAACTGAGGCTGCTAAAATTTATTTTGCTTCAGTCGGAGAACTGATGACTTAACTGAGTTTGCAAAAGTTATGTCAAGAGACCGCCTTTTTGTTGTTCCCGCTCCAGTTCAAATGTAGCTCGAAGAACTTCAGTATTGATTGTACCGCTATAATAACCTTTGAAACGAGTACCATTTTTGGCAAATGAAGGCTCCCGTTTGTTATTTAGATTTAGATTATTCTGGCTCCTTCAATGAATAATATATTCAATTATTGTTTGTTTTGTTATTTCTTCCTTTTCAATTGTTTTTTTTATTTTATTTTGAAAGAAGCTTCTTTTATTTTGTGAATCTGAGTCTCAGTATCTAATGCAATGTGCGGTATTGAGGAGAAAAGATACAGGTTAACTTATTTTTTCTCATCGCTAAAGTTCTCGTTAAAGTTCTGGGTTAAAGTTCTCATTAAAGTTCTGGAATATATGCGAAAAATTGTTTGCGAATATAACAGAACTATGATCCCTAGTTCATTGTTCATGGATTCTTCTTCTTTATATTTTTGGTCTGATGTTTTATCAGGATGGAGCTAAATGGATGCAGTTGTAAGAAGCCAAAAGGCTGCATTGCATAAGATGCGCTAATAAACGAATTTTTTGCCGTACTGACCCACTTTTTGAAAATATTTGGTGCTCTGACCCACTTTCAAAAATAATTAGTGAACTGACCCAGTTTTGGACACGTAAGCAAAAACCGTTTTTGGGAAAAAGGCATAGGTTATTTACATGCCGTTTTTCCCAATAACGACATCTACATTTAAAAAAAGTGTCATACCGTTATTTGGAGTTACGGCATAGGTTATTTTGTTTTTTGCCAGCTTGTAGTCTCCATTTAGAGAAAAAATTGCAAGCGTGAAAACCTTATAACAAATGCCGTTATTTCAAATAACGGCATTCTCAATACTGATGTCGTTATTTGGAATAACGGCATCAGTTATAAAAACTTTTTTAAAAAAATTAACTTATTCATCAGAAAGGATGAATAATAAGTTAATTTTTTATTTAAAAAAATTATAACTGATACCGCTATTTGGAATAGCGGCATCAGTTATAAATTTTTTTTTTTAAATTAACTTATAATAGCGGTATCAGTTATAATTTTTTTAAATAAAAAATTAACTTATTCATGAGAGATGATGAATAATAAATTACTTTTTTATATAAAAAATTTATAACTGATGCAATTATTCCAAATAACGGCATCTGTTATAAGGTTTTCACACTTGCAATTTTTTTTCTAAATGGAGAATACAAACTATTGAAAAACAAAATAACCTATGTCGTTACTCCAAATAACGACATCCAAATAACGACATGACACTTTTTTTTTTAAAATAGATGTTGTTATTGGAAAAAACGGCATGTAAATAACCTATGCCATTTTTCCCAATAACAGTTTTTGCTGATGTGTCCAAAACTGAATCAGTTCGCTAATTATTTTCGAAAGTGGGTCAAAGTACCAAATATTTTCAAAAAGTGGGTCAGTACGGCAAAATTTTCCTAATAAACTGGTTGTTACTATTATAACTCAAGAAGGTGGTTGGTTTGATCAAATGTGTGAAACTAACCTACACATGCCGGGACAAAGCATAGCGGAAGGTCCAGAGAGCCCCCAAAAAATTGAAAATTCCCTTAAGACTTTTTATAAACCCCCTTTTAAGTCTCTAAAGTTTTATAGCTTGACGCCCCTAAAAATTATTTTTAAAACCCCTATATATATAGTTATAGGATTTTTCCTTAGTCCTTTGGCGAAATTGTTCTAGCTTCGTCTCTTCACACATGCAATGTACATGTTTTTATTTTTCTTTTTGCTAAGAATAAACGTTAGAAATGATGATGATATGTATAACAGAAACATATAACATGTGTCTATTACCATGATCGAGAAGATAATATAGTTTGTCCAAAAAACAAAAAACAAAAATAATCTATAAATAAAACAAGAAGCATCTAGATATGTGAGTTCTGTTGGGATTGGGGCATCAACAAAGGCCCTCTGGTCGCAGCGGAACTAATTAGAGCAATGAGAAAGTCGAAGTAGACGAGGCGAATAAATTGAGCAAGCAAGTAGATCCACCAAACTAACACAAACACAACAACGATGACTTATCCCGGTTAGCTTCTGCTTAATCCGGGATAAGTCATTGTTGTTGTGTTTGTGTTAGTTTGGTGGATCTACTTGCTTGCTCAATTTATTCGCCTCGTCTACTTCGACTTCCTCATTGCTCTAATTAGTTGCGCTGCGACCAGAGGGCATTTGTTGACGTTCCAATCCCAACAACTGGTATCAGAGCTTCAGGTTGCTGAGACCCTTAGTTAAGATGACAGGCCACAGTATTTTGAAGATCAAGCAGTTCAATGGTAAGATCAATTTCAATCTTTAGAAGACTGACATGTATGATGTTCTTGTTAAAAAACGATTGCAGTTAGCAGTCAAGAAGAAAGAAAAGCCAGCTGATATGAAGGATGACGTTTGGGAAGATATTCGTGAAAGAACCATAAGTTTAATCCGACTATCCTTGGTGGACGAGGTCAAGTGCAGATTTCTTGTAGAAACTGATGCGGCGAGTTTATGGGAAAAACTCATAGCTGACTACTCTGGTTCGTCGTTATTAGATCGAATGCATTGGAAGAGGAAGTTGTTTCGTTTATCTATGAAAGAATGTACCGATCTACAAGACCACATTATAGACTTCAATAAGGTATTATCTGAACTTAAAGCGATCAACGCAGATGTGTGTGAGGAAGATAAAGTTTTCAACCTGATATATTTACTACCGGTTTCGTACGAGCCTTTGATCATGACCATGCTACACGGTAGATCTACCAAGGTGAGTATTTCGGTAGATGGTGTAATCAAAGCATTAAAGGAAAATTAACTTAGGAAGGAGACTCATAAATCATCATCGTCTATTCCTACAAGTTGTCTAGCAGTGGATGGTCCTTCGGGAGAAGACAAAGTGCTTTGCAAAAGAATTCGATCCATTGCTGATATTGCATGAGGCCAGGACATATCAAGAAAGACTGTTGGAAATTACAGAATCAAGAGAGCGCCAAGAACGAGAGTTCAACCGCTAATATAGTTAGTGCCTTTGGTGTATTTGATTCAGGTGGTTCATGTCTTCTTGTTTCAAATTCTTTAGAAGTGGATCCTAGTTGGTTTCTTGACTCAGGGAGTTCTCATATTTGCTCCAAGAGGGAGTTGTTTTCTACTTATAAGTCTACTACGGGGCGTTGTGTGACAACGGGAACTGGAGAGATTTGTGAAGTAGTGGGTGAGGGGACAGTTGAGTTGAAGATGCCAGGTCTAAATATGTTCACTTTAAGGGATGTTTTGCATATTCCTCTGCTGAAACGGAATCTGATTTCCTTGGAAACTCTTGATGCACGGGGCTACAGGTACACAGCTCGAGGTGAAGTTCTGTCTGTTTTTCAAGGTCGTAGTAAGGTGATTAGAGGTATGAGAATGGTTGGGCCAAGCCAAAACAATCTCTACAAGCTTTGGGGAATTCGAAATACTTGCGCAAGTGTTGCTCCTTTTTCCGTTATTCTCGCAAGCTCAACTAGTTTGCCGCAACTAGATTCATCGAGAAGAGACCACGGCGTTCGAATATCGTCAAGAGGTGGAGAAAGCCTAAGGGTAGGTGGAGTTCGTGCGGAGTTTGGCAACTTTGTGAGTACATCTACGGAGGTGTATCCTTGAAGGGGTATACTGAATTTGATGAGATTGGGTAGAGATCATTTCAACTAGAAAAAGAAGCTATTGTTCTAAGTTTTCTTTGCAAGTGGAATTTGTTAGAGTTTGGAGATGAGTAACACATTATGTGATGCACTCGTATGCAATCCAATGTGGAGTTTGTTCGGGTTGTGTCTTGTATACTCGTTGTTCCGATTAGAAGAAGGTAATATGAAGCACGGAGGTCGAAGCGTCGAAGTGAGTAGAAGGAGAAACAGCAACAGTAGGGTGCAGGCTAGTTGAGGTCAACCGGTCTTGGTGACAGTCGACCGTGCCCCCCGACCGCTCGAAGTACAAGGAATGTCAGAGAGTGGTACGTTCGACCGGTCTTGTTGGACGGTCCACCGCCCATGGCGCTGTGTTCATTTTTGGACTTCGATTTGTTAGGTCGTTTCAGCCCAATCTTCAACTTCACGTTAGATCGTGCGGCTCCTATTCAGTTACTTCTTTTCAGGTTATATCGGACGACTGAGAATCAAGATTAGACCTAGGTTTCTCTCTATTCTTCTATATATATTGTAAACTCCTCCTTGATGAGAGTGGAGTACTTCATAGATTCTTTTCTCCATTGCAAAGAGAGGCTCGAGAGAGAGATAGTTCTTGGTGGGTGAGTTTAATTCCTTGTATCAAGTGAATCAGTAACTCCTTGTAATCTCTTCTAGTTGAATATCATATCTCCCTATATTTTCCCCGGATTAAGCAAAAGCTAACCGGAATAAGTCATTATTGTTGTGTTTGTGTTAGTTTGGTGGATCTACTTGCTTGCTCAATTTATTTGCCTCGTCTACTTCGATTTCCTCATTGCTCTAATTAGTTCTGCTACGACCAGAAGGCGTTTGTTGACGCCCCAATCCCAACAATTTCCATTACAACCCCATAAACAAGTTCTTGATCTTAGTCTTTTCAAGGCGAAAGGATCTTTTGATGGTTTTTTTTATCTTCATTTTAAGTCTTCTATTATTCTTTAAAGGCAGTGGAGATTGGGGGGGGGGGGATTTACATGCGTCACCGTCTTTTTTACCACATTGATAGAAATACTTTTTAATTTAGCTTTTTTCCCCTTAAAATGTTACAAAGATTGATTGATGAAGAAACGAGGGGAAAGATATCCTAAACATAAATATTATCGTGATTCGCAACTGTCATGGTCGTTTCCAACCGTTTTGTGTATCGCCCAAAAGAAAATAATGTTACAAAAAACCAATAAAATAAAAAAGAAATGAAAATTACAAAAATCAAACCAATTTATGTCGAGGCTTGTGTACCACACAATTTCCTTAAAACAGATTCGCCTCGTCCTTGTGCTGAAGTTTGTTGAGGCGTCTGTCTCCAGGATACAATGACCACAGAAGGTCGACGTAGGCACCATGCCACGCTATTGAACTTAACAGAGCTTGAAATCAATCACTGAACAACTTGATAGAGGAAGTATAAGAACAAGACAATGGAGGGAGAGAAGAGTTTCTGGTATGTTGATTTAGAGGAGAGGGGTGGCTATTCGTGGAGCCAAGGGTGAAAATCTTAACGGCAGACAATACATTGACTGCATCAACTGTAACGACAGACATGAGCTTAAAGGCACCACTGTAACAGCGGACAACACCATTTCTACAGTTTAACGTGTGAATAAATGGCAGACAAAATCGTTTCTGCATTTATTTCAGCCGTTACAGATCGGGGAAAAAAACTGTAGTAAAAAGTGGCTCTGCACGAGGTGGGTTTACGTCGGTCCGACATTGGTGTCCGCAGGACATGCGGGTGCACACAAGTCGCATGCAAACCGGTCCAAGATTTGCACCCCCCCTGTGCGCGAGAGAGAGCCTCTTGGCTTGCTATCTTACAATGCCAAGAAAGATGTTATTATATATCCTCTTCTAATTACTCAAAAACGATTCGTAAATGGTGTATAAAATACTCATTTTCTAACATTCCCTACATGACTGAAATTGACGATCACAGACACGACAGACTGACACGACATACTTGGTGATAGAATTCAGCGGTCGAGACTAGCATAGGATAGGTAGGTGTTACCCTTTGAACCTTCTTTTAAGAAAATATGTTTACTTTACTAACTAAACAGTAGACGCGATGTACTTGAACTGTTCTGTCATTTTTGTAAACGATGACATATCTCACATAGGAATCTTCCTAACGCATTTTAGTTCTCACTGTTATGTTTGTTTTTGACATGAACATACGCCTGGTTCTGCAAGAGCTTAGCAAGAATATTGCTCTACATTATTCCCTTGGAAGCATCCCTTCTTCCATCTCACATAGGTTGTAGCGCCCTGAATTTCCAATATAATATTTCAGAAATACGTGGCACAATTCCCAACATCTACCTCAATGTAATAGTAAACATAGCCAAAACACAGATAAATTTCTCAACTTTTATTCCATCAATTCTTTACAAAACACAGCGGAAAATTAAACACTTTGAATTACAATATCTTCTTTTACAACACATTCTTTTACAATTTACATAAGTCACAACATCATTCTACCACAAAGCATCCAAATCCCATTGCTATAAGCACTTACCTGTAAAACATGAGGCTAGAGATAACCCTAATCCCCAAAACTATAGGGGTCAGCCATAACGGTGTGAGTGACATAAAAAAATACAATGTAAATAAAACATAAAGAATAAAGTTATAAACAACACATACCAACAGTAGTAACAGATGGAATATGAAATGACAGTAAATAAAACATGAAAACATCAAGTAAAACTAGACTAAGTGTCAAGTGTAGGAAAACAGAAATCAAACATGCATAAAACCAAGTCACGAAAACACAAATGCAATATGATGACTCTCTAAACTATACTTGTCGGATTCTATGCATTCCATACTACATAGATTCGGTGCAAACTCTTATCGTTCTCCACTTTATAGGGTTAGATCCCTCGTTACGTAACTAATCCTACTACGGTGATGGAAACAAGATCCAGATTACTCCGCGAATAGGCATCACAACACTCAACGCGCAAGCATCATGTAAGAATAGCTAAAAAACCGGAGAATCACCTCCCTACCGTGTACCCCACTGCCTCCCCTCAACGTGCAAGTACACAGGAACATCCCGTGAATAGACCCGTCGGCCCTTGACACGCGAATGTATCTGTATGTTCCGTGAATAGGCATTGCAGACCCTCGACATGCGAACATACTAATAGTCCTCTCGAGACAGAATACACAAGTCCTGGAATGCATCCGTTGGACTGGACCCTAAGAGCATATACTTATGTTTCCCAAGTTCCATCACATCTCCACTAGTGTCTGTCCTTAAGTTTGTTATTATTAAAATACAAATTCCCACTCTCTAGAGTTAGTGTATCCTGCCGGACTTAATTCCACAACAACAACCCCAAGACCCAACTGGTCAAAATTCACAAAATCTCATCTGCCGGTTCACGGGACTCCCACTCAATTCCTAGAGACTCACAAATCGAATATCAACACCAAAACTTTCAATAAAACTCTTTATTTCATCATCAAAATGTTTATATCAATAACAACTTATTAAATCAACAAAACCAAACTCATTCAGTATACTTATAAATTTCTAGAATTGAAATAAAATATTAAATCCATTAAATAACTGAGAATCATATTTTGAAGTCATAGAATATCACAAAACATCAATTTCATCGGAAACCGTATATATTTCACTGTATAAAGTAATAGAAATACAGTTTAAATTCTATCATAATCAAAATGTAACTCCCTGTAAAATACTGTAATCTGTAGTAAAAACATCATCTAAAATAGTAGATCAATAATCCATAATATCGAAGAAATAATCGTTCAAGAAAAATGACAGAAGAACTCACAAAACAGCCAAAAACAATGATGTCGGTCGACCTTCAAAAGTCACAGTCGACCGACATGACCGTCGACCTTCATTTTAGTTCAAAAAATAGACAGCCGGCCTTCATGTCAAAAACAACCCATACAGCAGCTTTAAATTTCGTGCACTTCTCAACTGATACTAATTTAAATTTTTTAAAAGCATGAATTTAAAAAATTAAAACCCTGAGATGATCAAATACAACTTTTCTAATATACTGGAGTTCATAAATCAAATTAAAATCTCTTCAAGTTCACAAAAGAGCAATTTTTCATAAAATTTTCAAAACAGTAAAACATATATATATATATATATATATATATATATATATATATATATATATATATATATATATATATATATATAAGTGTGTATGTGTGTGGGTGAGCATCAGTAAAAGCGTCAAGAAAACATCGTATATAGGTAATATATTCTTCAAATCAATCTCAGTATCAAAACAATCAAGATCCAATTGAATTCACAACAACTCACAAAAACACAATTTCGGCTGAAAGCATTCGACCCGAAAACTTCAACCCCTCTTTTCACTTCAAGAATTGATCTTTTTTATCCAAAATTCATTCCGCAACTTGTCATACATATTCCCTACTGATTAAATTAGTTTACCCATGAATATATGCAACTACAAGTATTAATCAAGTTTTATCCATCAAAACATCAAGAACAGAGTATATACATTCACACACAGCAAGAACCCTACTTTACTCCCTTTCATGCAATAAACTATTAGATATTTTATTTATTTTCCACTTAATCAAATATAATAATTAATTTGATTAATTAATTATGTGGACAAATATGTGATCCATTTAAATGGAAAGTTACAACTAATTAAAGAAACTTCCCCATGATTTATGTGATCCATTTAAATGGGAAGTTACAACTGATTAAAGAAACTTCCCCATGATTTATGTGATCCATTTAAATGAGAAGTTACAACTGATTAAAGAAACTTCCCCATGATTCTCTCCCATCATTTTAGGAAACCACCCACTATTTTTGCAATTATCATAACTACTCTATGATGGCTAGAGTAGTATAAAGATGAGAATGAAAAGGTCACCAAATTCACTCTCTCATACAATTCTGATATACACCATCTAAAGTGAGAAAGGAGAGTTTGGAACCAAAATTGAGATTGACAACATCAAAAGGCTTTTGGCGAAAACGGTTTCAGGCTTTAAACGGCAATGGCTGGAGGTACGATTATCGATTTCATTTTATCGCTTCCGTTTCCATTCATGTATATTCATATGGCGATTAGAGTATACATGAAATTTTTTTTTTTTTTTTGTCTTACATTTGATTTACATAAAGTGGTTTTGACTTACATTGGTATCAGAGCCAAAAACTTATCTCTACCTTATGAGGTGTACAATTAAATCACTTTACAGAATTTGCTACTTTTAATTGTACATGATCAAATTATTAAAGAAAATATGTCGAGTGATTTGTTAATTTTAGTAATTGGAGAGTAGCCACAGCATCTCTAGTTATTTAAAATTTCTTATGAAATCACATATGGAAACTAGACATTAATTTGTAATTAATCATATGTAATATGATGAAATATGCCCACAGAAAATTTTATTATATTTGTATGATTAATTAGGGTGAAATATTGAATTATGTTCCTTAATCTACCCACAGGAATTAAGGAATGAATATGGTTTAATAGTTTTATCATACAGTTATGAATCTAATTTTGAGTAGGACTTTAACCCACAGGCAGGTTTTATGTCACTAGATTCATATTTTTATTCATGATTTGCATTGGTAAAACATGATAAAGTTAAGTCTCAAATTTTTGTTTACAAGCATGTATGTATATTTCTTTGCAGCAATTTTACCCGGGAACATTTCTGATGTCAATTGTGACATTCCTGAATTAAAGGGTGATAACTATAAGGTGTGGAAAGAAAGAGTGCTTCTGCAATTGGGGTGGATGGATATCGACTATGCTATTCGGAAAGACAAACCCCCTAGTATAACTGAGACTAGCACTCCAGTTGCAGTTGATCTTTATGAAAGGTGGGAGCGATCTAATCGCCTCTCAGTTATGTTCATAAAGACCAAACTTTGTGCTAGCATTCGGGGTTTTGTCGATAAGCATACTAAGGTTAAAGATCTCCTTAAAGCCATTGATGAGCAGTTTATAGATTCTGACAAAGCTCTTGCTAACACCTTAATTATGAAGTTTTCATCCATAAGGCACAATGAGTTTAGGTGTGTGCGTGATTATATCATGCGCATGAGGGATATTGCGGCCCAACTTAAGGATTTGGAAGTTACCATGTCTGAATCTTTCCTAGTACATTTCATTTTGTGCACTCTCCCTTCACAATATGGCCCTTTTAAGATCTCTTATAATACACATAAGAATAAATGGTCAATTAATGAACTTATGACCATGTGTATTCAAGAGGAGGGCAGATTGAGGATGGAAGAGGGAGAAAAGGTAAACCTTACTACTGCTTCTTCTTCAAAGAAGAGAAAGGATCACATTAAGGAAAAGGGAAAGGGAAAGCTTTCAGCAAACCAAGGCATAAAGAAGGAGTCTACGTGTTTCTTTTGTAAAAAGAAGGGACACATGAAGAAAGACTGCATGAAGTTTAAGACTTGGGTTGAGAAGAAAGGTAATTTTCTAGCGTTTGTTTATGAATCTAATATGGTTAATATTAATTATAATACATGGTGGATTGACTCTGGTACTACAATCCATGTTTCGAATACCTTGCAGGGTATGACAAACCTAAGGAAACCGATGGGAAGTGAACACTACATCTATTCGGGTAGTCAGACCAGTTCACATGTGGAGGCCGTTGGGACATGCAGTTTAATTTTAAGTAGTGGTTTTAGTTTGCATTTAGAAAAGACGTTTTATGTACCAGGTTTCACTAGAAACTTGATTTCAGTTTCAAGACTTGTACCTTTGGGAATTTCCTTTTGTTTTTCAGATTCTGGTTTCAGTATTTTCAGAAATTCTGAAGTTATTGGATATGGTATTTTGTCTGATGGTTTATATCGTTTTTGTTTGCAAAATGATATTACTAATAGTTCTATGCATGTTAATACTGGGTTAAAAAGATGTATTATAAATGAGGACTCCTCTATTTTGTGGCACCGGAGATTGGGACATATCTCCATTGAGAGAGTTAAGAGATTGGTAAAGGATGGGGTACTTGGTACTTTAGACTTTACTGATTTCGATACTTGTGTTGGTTGCATTAAGGGAAAGCAAACTAATAAACACAAAATTGGTGCCAGAAGGAGTTTAAACCTATTAGAGATCATACACACGGATATTTGTTGTCCAGACATGAACGCTAATGATCCGAAATACTTTATCACCTTCATAGATGATTATTCACGATATATGTATCTTTACTTACTTCGTTCTAAAGACGAAGCTTTGGATGCCTTTAAATTGTTTAAGGGTGAGGTAGAGAAACAATGTGATAAGCACATTAAGATTGTGAGATCAGATAGAGGTGGAGAGTACTACGGTAGATACACCGAGAACGGACAAGCACCAGGTCTATTTGCAAGATTTCTTCAAGAGCATGGGATTGTTGCCCAATACACCATGCCTGGTTCTCCAGATCAGAATGGTGTAGCAGAAAGAAGAAATCGAACCTTGATGGACATGGTGAGAAGTATGAGGAGTAATGTTAAACTTCCATCATTTTTATGGGTAGAAGCTCTTAAGACGGCAGTGTACATATTAAACCGGGTTCCTTCCAAGGCCGTCTCAAAGATGCCTTTTGAGCTATTCAAAGGATGGAAACCGAGTTTGCAACATGTACGCATTTGGGGATGCCCGTCTGAGGTGAGAGTGTACAACCCACAAGAGAAGAAGCTAGACCCAAGGACCATTAGTGGGTATTTCATTGGATATGCTGAAAGGTCTAAGGGTTATAGATTTTATTGTCCGTCTCATAATACCAGGATTGTGGAATCAAGAAACGCTAAATTTCTTGAGAATGACTTGATTAGTGGGAGTGATCAATTTCAGGACATTGTTCCTGAAAAGGATTATGATCAACTTCCACCCACTGTTTCAAGTGACAAGTTGATTGTCATTCACGCACCTCAAGCTAAATTGCATGTTAGACAGCCAACTATTGAGATTCCACAAGTTGACAACAATCTAATAGATCATGATGGTAATGAGGAACAAACAGTTCATCCTGAGGATGAACAAGTTCCATTGAGGAGATCTACTAGAACAAGGAAATCAACTATTTCTGGTGACTATTTAGTGTATCTGCAAGAATCAGATTATAATATTGGAGCCGACGATGATCCTATGTCATTTTCACAAGCCATAAGTTCTACAGATTCAAACTTATGGATGAATGCCATGAAAGATGAGATGGACTCTTTGGCATCTAACCGAGTTTGGGATCTTGTCGAGTTGCCAAATGGTGAAAAAGCCATTGGATGCAAGTGGGTCTTTAAAATAAAGAAAGACTCGCATGGCAACATCGAGAGACATAAAGCTAGACTTGTTGCCAAAGGGTTCACTCAAAGGGAAGGAATCAATTACAACGAGACTTTCTCTCCTGTATCAAAGAAAGATCCTTTCCGAGTGGTGATGGCATTAGTAGCTCATTTTGATTTTGAGCTACACCAAATGGATGTGAAAATGGCATTTCTCAATGGTGATTTAGAGGAAGAGGTTTATATGAAACAAACTGAAGGATTCTTCTCTAAAGAGGGTGAGCATTTGGTTTGTAAGCTTAATAAATCCATATACGGGTTGAAACTGGCTTCCCGACAATGGTATGTGAAATTCCATAAAGTGATTACTTCATTTGGGTTCGAAGAAAATGTTATGGATCAATGTATATACCTTAAGGTCAGTGGGAGCAAGATTTGTTTCCTTGTGTTATATGTGGATGATATTTTGCTAGCAACCAATGATAAAGGGTTGCTATATGAGGTGAAACGATTTCTTTTAAGTAACTTTGATATGAAAGATATGGGCGAGGCATCTTATGTCATCGGCATAAAGATCCATAGAGACAGATCTCAAGGTATTTTGGGTTTGTCTCAAGAGGCCTATATCAACAAGGTCTTAGAAAGATTCGGTATGAAAGATTGTTCACCAAGTGTAGCACCCATTGTGAAAGGTGATCGGTTCAGTTTGGACCAATGCCCCAGGAATGACATTGAAAGGGAACGAATGAAAAATGTTCCATATGCTTCAGCTGTTGGTAGCATTATGTATGCTCAGGTCTGTACTAGACCCGACATTTCATATGCCGTTGGAATATTAGGAAGATATCAGAGTAACCCAGGCATCGATCACTGGAAGGCTGCGAAGAAAGTAATGAGGTACCTTAAGGGTACTAAGGATTACATGCTTATGTATAGGCGGACTGATAGTCTTGAGGTGGTAGGCTACTCCGATTCTGACTTTGGGGGCTGCAATGATTCACGTAAATCCACATCAGGATATGTGTTCATGCTCGCTGACGGGTCTATATCCTGGAGGAGTGCCAAGCAGACATTGACAGCCACTTCTACGATGGAAGCTGAGTTCGTTTCTTGTTTTGAGGCTACCTCACATGGTGTATGGCTGAAAGGTTTCATATCAGGGCTAAGAGTTGTTGACTCTATTAGCCGACCGATAAGAATGTATTGTGACAATTCAGCTGCTGTCTTTATGGCTAAGAATAATAAGAGTGGAAGTCGAAGTAAACACATCGACATAAAATATCTAGCCGTAAAGGAATGTGTGCAGGAAAAGAAAGTGATCATTGAGCACATTAACACTGAATTGATGATAGCTGATCCCTTGACTAAAGGCATGCATGTTAAAGGATTCAAGGATCATGTAATCAGGATGGGACTTGGTTCCATTATGTAGCACATTCATTGTGTTTGTCTGAAACTTTCATTTAGTTGGATTATTTCTCATTTGGAATTGTGTACGTACTTATTTTGGTTATTTTGTTGAGAAATATCATTATGTTTGACCTAGAGTAAACATATGGTCTACTCATTAAGTTAAGTGTGAGTGGTGAAAGACTAAGTATATTGTGATACATGGAAGATTAATTCTTGCTCTTAAAGAGAATTAGTCGCCATGATTCGTATACGGAGTCTCTCTCGTTAAATGGATCGAGTGGGAGAATGTTAGATGTTTTATTTATTTTCCACTTAATCAAATGTAATAATTAATTTGATTAATTAATTATGTGGACAAATATGTGATCCATTTAAATGGGAAGTTACAACTAATTAAAGAAATTTCCCCATGATTTATGTGATCCATTTAAATGGGAAGTTACAACTGATTAAAGAAACTTTCCCATGATTTATGTGATCCATTTAAATGGGAAGTTACAACTGATTAAAGAAACTTCCCCATGATTCTCTCCCATCATTTTAGGAAACCACCCGCTATCTTTGCAATTATCATAACTACTCTATGATGGCTAGAGTAGTATAAAGATGAGAATGAAAAGGTCACCAAATTCACTCTCTCATACAATTCTGATACACCATCTAAAGTGAGAAAGGAGAGTTTGGAACCAAAATTGAGATTGACAACATCAACAGGCTTTTGGCGAAAACGGTTTCAGGCTTTAAACGGCAATGGCTGGAGGTACGATTATCGATTTCATTTTATCGCTTCCGTTTCCATTCATGTATATTCATATGGCGATTAGAGTATACATGAAAATTTGTTTTTTTTTGTTTTGTCTTACATTTGATTTACATAAAGTGGTTTTGACTTACATAAACATCATACAATCTCATAGTGTATGTTCAAATCAGCAATAATATGAAGGAATACAGCCTACCCATGATTTCTATTAAGCTCTTTAACAATCTCAAGTCATCAATATAAAATTTTAATCATCAATAGCATAGTTTTCATGAAAAGATTCAATTTTTATTCATCCATCCATCCAAATTCTTTATATCATCATACAAACTCCTAAAATGCTTTCTAATAGACAAATCATCACATACAACATGTATACAACAGCAAGAAACCAAACTTATGTCACTCACCTTATTAAAGAATCAACCAAAATAATAAAGAGAATAAGAAAAGTTCTTACTTTCGCAAGAAAACCAAGATTCTCGCTTCAAAACTCCAATAAATCAATAATAAAGAAAACCCTTTGTGTAGTGCAGCAAAGAGACGACTGCACCTCTTCTAAATAGGCCGAAAATTAGGGTATTAGGGTTTCGAATAGGTTTTGTAAAATACCCCTTTTGAATATATCTTTATATATATAAATCCTTATACTTAAAAATTAGATAAACCAATTAAATTTAGATTTAAAAACAAAAAAAATACTCAGATCTGGCTGGCACTGGTTTCAAAATCCAGAAAAACAAATTTGTAATTTTGGCCTCTAAGTGGCAATTTTGCAAAAAGACCCTTCTTTAAGAAATTTGCGAAATAAACCAAATCTGTTAAAACAAAAAGTAAACTTTTTTACCTCTAAGTTGGCTAGCCATCATACTCGGTCCAAAAATCTGAAAATCTAGAGTTTTCACTCCAAGTGGTAATTTTGCACAAAAATCCATTTTTTTGTAATATTTGCAAATATGCCAAATAAATATCAAAAAAATCCAAAAAATTCATAAATAATACCTAATAATAAATAATAGATTTCCCTAAAATAATTTCTATCTTTGAACCTCCCAATAAAATATTTGCACGTGTTTTGCGCGTGTAAAAAGATAAATTTCAGAAAATATTTATTAAATCATCAAAAATCATTTTAATTCATTTATTAATCTCAAAAAAATTATTTGAAAATCTAGGGTGTTACATAGGTGATATCTTAGTTAAGAGTAACCCGCATTACTCTGCTTGAATTTTCGACGCATAATAATCATTAAAAGCCTAGCTTAACCTCTTATCTTACGGGAATCACTGTTTCATCATAGGAATGGACATGAGAAAATCCCCATAGTGATTAAAGATGGTATTTACAATTTAGTTATCTCTTTGAACCTAGATCTTGGGATCTCCCGACAACTAGGTTGGGTGTCTATTATATCGACTTATTCTTTCATATGCTTTAGTCCCATTCCCCTCGATGATTTATCAACTAACTCTTTTTTTAACCATTTGATTAGCGGATCCACAATGTTATCCTTTGACTTTACATAGTCCACAGAGAAAACTCCAGTAGAGAGTAGTTGTCTAATAGTATTATGTCTTCAACGAATATGTCTAGATTTACCATTATACATATTGCTTTGTGCTCTACCAATTGCAGATTGACAATCTGAATGTATGCAGATTGGAGGTACAGGCTTTGTCCACCTTAGAATATCCTCAAGAAAGTGGCGTAACCATTCAGCCTCTTCCCCATATTTGTCCAGTGCGATAAATTCAGATTCCATCGTGGATTTAGCGATCACTGTTTATTTCGAGGATTTTCAAGAAACTACTGCATCACCTAGTGTAAACACATAACCATTAGTGAATTTTGAATTATCACTAGATATCCAATTTGCATCACTGTATCCTTCAAGTATAGCCAGATATCTCGTATAAGCAGCCCATAGTTATGAGTAAAATACAAGTACTTCAGTACTATTGTAATTCCTTGCTAATGCTCACTTCCAGGATTACTCGTATATCTACTTAGTTTACTCAATGTATAGACTATGTCTAGTCTTGTACAACTCATTAAGTACATTAGACTGCCTATGATTCTAGAGTATTCTACATGAGATATACTCTCACCTTTATTCTTGGATAAATGTAAAGTTAGATTTATTGGAGTTCTGACAATTCCAGAATTATCTTTATCAAATTTTTGAAGAATATTGTCAATATAATGTGACTGACTTAAAACAAGCTCGTCTGAGGTTCTTGTGATTTTAATTCTCAATATAACATCAGCTAGTCCCATGTCTTTCATGTCAAATCTTAAGTTCAACATGTTTTTAGTAGATTTAATCATCTTATCACTGCTTCCAACAATAAGCATGTCATCCACATACAAGCATATTATGATATATCCACTTCAGTGTCTTTGACATATACGCATTTATCACATTCATTGATCTTGAAACCATTCGTCATCATGACATTGTCAAATTTCTCATGTCATTGCTTTGGTGCTTGTTTTAAGCCATTTAATGACTTCACCAGTTTACAAACTTTCTTTTCTTGTCCTAACGCTGAAAACCCTTAGGTTGCTCCATATAGATTTCTTCATCTAAATCTCCATTAAGAAATGCTGTTTTCACATCCATTTGATGTACTTCAAGATTGCGTAAGGTTGATATTGCAATTACCATCCTACTGGAGTTTATTCTCGTCACAGGATAATATGTATCAAAGTAGTCCAGACATTCTTTTTGTCTATAACCTCTGATTACAAGTCATGCCTTGTATTTATCAATTGATCCATTAGGTTTCATTTTTCTCTTGAAAATCCACTTGGAACCAAAAGGTTTACTACCGGTGGAAGATCCACTAGTTCCCAAATATGATTTTGCAAGATAGTTACAATTTCTCTCTTAATGACTTCTTTCCATCACTAGAGCTCACCGCTTCTTTGAAAGTTTGGGGTTCACCTTCAAGCATAAAATTCAAGAAATCTGGACCAAACGATTTTTCGGTTCTTGTTCTTTTACTACGTCTAGGTTCCTCCTCAACTTCTTCATTTTGGTTTTCACTATCGTCACTGATAGTCTCATGTGTTCGTTTGGAAGAACTTTGTTCTTCCTTAGACTTATATGGAAATACATCTTCAAAGAACGATGCATTTCTAGACTTCATTCTCGTATTCTTCGGTATCTCAGAGATATCAGATTTGTACACCAAGAATCGATAAGCACTACTATTATGTGCATAGCCGATATTTATTTGTTTTAGGGATATTAATTATTTTACTACACTATTCAAGTTTTTCACAATGACAAGAACCCAGTAAGGTTAATTATTATTGCGATATCCTATAGGTATTATGACAAAGGATGAAAATGACAAGAAGCGAGTGAGGTTTCGGAAACAGAATTCCAGATCTCATAATAGGAGGGTCAAGCAACGCAAAGATGTAATTGTACAATCAGTAGTGGGCTCAATTTCTAAATTATTTAATGCAAAATCTCAAAAATCTCTACCTTTGAGTCAAGTTGGAGAAGCTATTGGCACTAGTGATGAAGACATAGATGGAGTTCTTGATGAGTTTATACATGAAGATGTTGATATAGATGAAGACGCTTATGGAAAAGCTAGTGATAAAGATCATGCAGAGCCTATGAATGAAGGTATTCATGTAGTAAATGAAGAATCTAGGGAGGAGCATAATGAAACCATCCTTGACTTTGCGAAAGATGGTGATGTGAAGTACGATTCGGGATTGTGGGAAAGTATCAACGATTCTAAAAGAGTAATGTTGGTTCACAGAGGCCCAGTTAAGATTTTAAAGGAAAATGATGAGTTTTCAAGAGACGAAGATAGTGGTAGGTGCTTTTCATCCAAGCCTTACACACGTAATTTTTCAAATTGAGAGAAAAACGAAAGGAAGTTGCTTGTCTAATCAAATGAGTTAAATAAGGTGTTTTGTTTTTGTTGCAAGTTGTTCAAACATAAACCAATGTCAAGTAACTTGGCAAAAAATGGGATAGATGATTGGCATAACCTTCCTACAAAGCTTAGAGACCATGAAAGCAATACGAAGCATTCGACAAATATTGTGAAGTGGGTTGACTTGCAAAGGAGACTAAACCTAAAGGAAACAATTGATAAAAAATGGAAGCACAAATCGGCAAGGAGAAAATTCGTTGGAAGAATGTACTTGTTCGCATTATTGCGGTTGTGAAGACCCTTTCTCGAAATAATTTGCCATTTCATGGAACAAATAAGAAGATTTATGAGAAGAACAATGGACTTTTTTGTCAACTTATTAAGCTTCTCGCGAAATTTGTTTCAGTTACGCAAGACCATTTTCAGCGTGTGGTAGATAAGGAAATGCACAATTTGAAGCTCATGCTGGTCGTGCTTCAAGGCGGAAGCTGTAAGTATTGGAAACTTGAATGCTTCATGTGATCGACTGTGCGAAGCTGTCGATTGTTTCACAGTAAAAAATTTGAAGTCTATTGAATTGGCAAAAGAATTAAATATTCAAGTTATTAATAATCCACATTTAATTCTATATTTTCAAGTTGAAGTTGATTGTTTCACAGTAAATCAAAATTCACAGTAAATCACATTAAATTGAAAGGAAAGGACGAACAGAAGAAGAGTAGATATTATACTTTTTGATGGAGACTGGAGAGGAAGGACCGAATGATAGGGACTTAGGGTTTCAATTAGGGCTAGGGTTAGATTTAGGGTTTTAATGGAAAGGACAAGATGTTTCCCATCAGAGCCTCGGCGGAGAAGGAGCTACGGTCGGATACTCGGAGGTAATGGAGGAGCGGTGGAGCAGCGGAGGATTTTGGGTTTCGAATCGGGGATGGGAAAAAGAGAAAGAGAAAGAGAGTCGGGAAATGGAAGAGGAAGAGCAAGAGGAGAGTTTTTTAAAAAAATCAAACTTTACACAAAGGCCCTTAATAAATTATATATATATATATATATATAAATTTTTAAACAAAATTTGCCCCACGATAGGGGGGGTTACCCAATCCCAGTGGTTTGCCAGGCTTTCCCCTGGGCCCTGCCTGTTGGTATCATCAGTTAGAGATGTGAAGTTAGGTTGGAGGTTTGTATTGATGGGTTCGATGGGGATTGGTTTGAGTTGAGAGAAATTTGTGGTCTTTGCTATGTAATTGAGGAGTTGGTTCGTCAGTTCGTGTTGTGGGCATTGATAGAGGAGAGGATTTGTTGGTGTAAAATGACAATGGAGATGGTACTAGTAGAGAATAAAATGAAATATAATATGAAAAGATTAAGGTGTGTTTGAAAACAAATTAGGTTATGTTAACCAAAGTTTACCTTCAGGTGAGATATAGAGGTTTGCCAACTTTAGTTATGACACTTCTTCCTATATTTAAAAAGTTAACTTCACTCCATTTGTAGGGTGTGTGTGTGTGTGTGTGTCAAGCCAGTCAAGTTAAGTCTATTGTTTAGTGAAGAGGAAATAGATTGTCAAAGTTGAGATGAATTAGGTTTTAATGGAGTTGAGATGTCTATACATATTTGAACTTTTGGGCTTTGGAAAGTTGAGGTTAGTGAAGTAATCTAAAGATTCTAAACTCCAAATGGTTTCCCAAACAGTACAAAGTTAAGAAAACTGGATCTTGAGAGTTTAGCTCTACAAAATTATAGTTATCCTAGCATAACTTAGTTTCTATACAAGCCCTTAAAGTTTTTAGGGTGTGTTTGGGATTGGAGTTAAAGAGTTATGATAACTAAAGTTATGGAGAGCTTTCACATATAATTTCACCTTAACAAGAAACTTTGCACTCTTGGTGCTCATTTTGGAGCTGAAATCACTTTGGGCTGCCATACACATAGACAGAAGATAAGTTTAAGCTGGGAGAAGAGGTATGATAACCATAGTTGTGCCTCTGCTTGAAAGATATGTTAGGAATGTGTCTTGAATACTCGTGGTTCAGATTAGAAGAAGGTAAGATGAAGCCCGAAGGTCGAAGCATAGAAGTGAGAGAAGTCAGAAGAGAAAATAACAACAGCAACAGCCAGAGAAGGGGTCGTTAACCGGTTTTGTTGGACGGTCGACCGACCGCGGTGCTGTGTTCGTTTTGGATCTCGATTTGTTGGGCCGTTTCAGCCCAATCCTAGACTCCAAGTTAGATCGTACGATTCTTATTCAGTTACTTCATTTCCAGGTTATATCGGATGATTGAGAATCAAGATTAAACCTGGGGTTCTCTTTATTAATCTATATATATATATATATTGTAAACTACTAAAATATGAGAGTAGAGTACTTCATAGATTATTTTTTCCATTGCAAAGAGAGACTCGAAAGAGAGATAGTTCTTGGTGAGTTAGTTTAATTCCTTATATTGAGTGAATCAGTAACTCTTTGTAATCTCTTCTAGTTGAATATCAGAACTGCCTATATTTTCCAATGGATTAAGCAAAAGCTAACCGGGATAAATTCTCGTTGTGTTTGTGTTGGATTTGTGGATCTACTTGATTGCTCAATTGATTCGTCTCATCTACTTCGACTTCCTCATTGCTCTATTTAGTTCAGCTGTGATAATGGGTGTTCGTTAACGCCCAATCCCAACAAAATATATAACTTCGCTTGTCCTAACTTTGTTCCCAATCACGTCCAAATGTTAATATTAGACATGTGGGAAAACTTGCTGAGTGATTGATATGCGAATAAGATAAGGAATTTGTCCATTTCACTTATTAAGTCTTTAAGTGCATGGAAACATATAGGAATTCTGGAATGGAATTGGAAAGGAAATGTAGCGCCAGTTCCTTCCAAAATATGTTGTTGGATTAATAATATCAATGACTGGAGACAGTTCTGGGGTATCAGATTTGACTATATCGATCAATAATGCTGGCAAATGGTTATGGAGAAAATAATTGGGGTTGTCATTTCTTACCCAAAACTCATGCAGTTCTTATTGTGTAAACTAGTGATTTTTTTGGATTTGAATACCTTGCCCCAATCTTAATTCGGAGAGGAACAGTAAACGTACTTCTTGTGACTTGGCTCAGGCTTGAATGTGGTCGAGAAAACTTTAAGGTAATAGGGTATGTTTGGATTTTATTTTGATTTTTCATATTATTACATAAATATTTTTAATTCGGAGAGGAACAGTAAACATACTTCTTGTGACTTGGCTCAGACTTGAATGTGGTCGAGAAAACTTTAAGGTAATAGGGTATGTTTGGATTTTATTTTGATTTTTCATATTATTACATAAATATTTTTGAGGTCGATTAGGGTTTGGGACTTAGGATTTAATTAGCTTCTGGATATGTGATCCAAGTTGTACTCAACGTACGGAAAATTTATCACAAGTTTACTCGGGGTTTATAGGGAAGCTTCAGTTGCGCACTCCTCTTTGCACACTTCTCTTGCGCACTCCTTCTCAGCCTTTGGATTTTAATCCTCATCATGATCAAAATCCAGTGGCTCTCCTTCTCAGCCGCTCTCTTAGTTACAAAAGATGGAGGCACTAAGGTCATTTTCCCATTTTTTACTCTATTTCCTCCCTCTGCTCTCTCTATCTCCCGCTCTCTTTTCTCTCGTTCTCCAAATCCCATGTTAAGCCAAACCCTAGCTTCCTCGAATCCACATCCAAAGGCTGCCGCTTCAAATCTAGCTCTCAAATCGCAACTACCCTCTCCTATCTTCTCTCTCCCCGCTCTCAACTCTCCTGATCGAAACCCTAACTCATCGATTCGAAGACGATCAAAACCCTAACTCCTGCTTCCGAAATTTCTCGACGTCCTGTTGTCGAAAATTCTCGATGCCCCTTCTCCTGCTTTCGAAATCCCCCCATATCCCAAAAAACCCATACAAACACACCCGATCAAAAACCCTAACTCCACCTTTCTTCTCCATCCCGACATCTTCGTTCAGGTATAATTCTGTTAACATTTTTTACCATTATTTTTTTTTCAACTCCCTTATTTTGTAATCTTTGTTAGTTTTTGTTTTGCAAAAAATAATCTTTAGGTTGATTTATGTTTACATCGGGTTAGATAACTTGATAACAAATTTAATCTCAATATTAATTAGACAATTGTTATATGTTTTCCATTCACTTGTTCAAACTCATTATTGTTAATTAATTTGTCAGGTAATGTTTGCATCTCAAGAATAGTGTGTGAAACAAGACGATCAACTACAATATGTTAGGAAAGTATTTGATTCCCATTTATACATTTTGGGGTTTGGTCTTTCTATATTTTTTTGTGTTGGTACAGGCAGTGATAACGCACCTTATTATCTGAAAACCAATTTGTTGTCGGTAGCTAAGGGCAACTTTTGTTAGATTTTCGAGCATATGGTATTTATGCATACCCTCCCACATCCACCCGATATATGTTCATGATCTTCATTGGGCAGCTCTCCTTCTCCCGCTATCTCAGTAATGTAGAAGGGTGTATTTATGCATTTTGAAGGGTGTATTTATGCATTTGAAGTGATGCCTGATTATAAAATTGATGGAGGGAGTATTTATGCATTCAAGCTGATGCTTGATTATTTAATTAACTGATGCTTGATTATTTATGCATTTGAACTAGTTGGCATGGCACCGCAGTGCAGCCCTAGTGTGAATAGTGTGCTCTGAGCCTACTAATATTTTTGACTTTTTAAAATATGTTTAGGTTAGTTTAATTAATCATACTTCAATCTTATGCTTTTTAATTTTGTTTGGGTTAGTAGGAGAAGTGGCAGCAACTAGGAGTTGATAAGTTCAGAAGCACATATTCCAGGCAGCAGCAATACAAGCAGCAGCAAGCTGTAAGCATCTCAACCTACCACTAATTAGATACTAACAAAATGGTAATTACTAATTAGAAATGAAAGGTTAGAATAAGTCCATTATCTGTATTAGATTTGCCGCGATATTGATAAATTCAACAGATTAACGCAATTTACTATATATGACAATAGTGGAGTATATGAACTGTAGATAAAATTATGGGAATCGATTGAGATTGTTTGGGCATGTTCGGTGGAGACTAAAATACTACACCAATCACGGATTTCCATAATTGTAGTAGTTAGGACAGAAGACTAGAAGTAGACGTACATGGGCTTGATTTGGGTAATTAACAAGGTCATAATAGTTGTGCGATCGAAGGGTATATTAAGTTTATTGTCTGGATTTTTCTGTAGAACTGTCAAAGTTACTTAGTAGTCAAGAAAGACTTCAATGTGTTAATTGTCTAAATTCACTATGAATACACTTTGTCATGTATTTTCAACTTTTCTGAAGTAATATTGTGTGTTTGCATTCTGTGCAGCAACTGGTGGCAGATGCAGGCAAAGGTGACCCCAATAGCAATATCGACAGGTGCAAGGTCACGGAGGCAGCTGCAGATTTGCTTTGTGCAGCCTCGCACTACGGTAAGATAGAAGAGGATCAAGGCTACGGAAAGTATGTGGAGAAAGTTGAGACCATTCTTCATAACTACAGTTCGAGCCATTCTCCGAAGGCACGTCTATTCTTGTATGCTTCGGTGTAATGTATAATGAAAGGCTGAGTGTTTGTGTGGCTTGTCTATATGGAGCGGGATATTTATAGTTGTTTGCTTGGAACTGATTCTCCATAGATCTATTTGAACTTATTCCATATTCTTTGTACATCAGTACAATATATAAAGTAATCTAATTCCATTTCCAACTTGTTGAAGATCATTAGATCATCATTTCTCCAAATGAGAGTATATGGAGGAATTCTTGTGTGTGACTTCACAATCTTCAACCGAGTATAACTGAGTATTTATTTTGGTAATATGCATAATGGCCGGTGTCATTTTTACTGCATTGTGTTACTGTTTCTTCTTTTTTTCTAGGACAAAAATCATGATGACTGGCATTTCCTTTGTAATTTAGTGAGATAGAGGGATTGTTATGCTGCTTACACAAGTGTGTGTCATGGGCAGTAGCAGCAGGAGTATCATTCTTCTAGAGATTATCAGTGTAGTACGATTTTTGGCGTATCCTTCGTATTGTTGCCTCCTGCGATCCAATTCATGTTTGTGAAATTGTGAACAAGAGGAATGTAAATCATAAACGCCCTAACACTCTTATTGTGGAATTGTGAACAAGAAGAAATGTTTTTATGCACTCTTATTGTATTTTTCATTTCATTTCAACTACTCTGGGAGGACCAAGATTTCTTCCTAATGTACCTTCTTCAGCGTATCGGATTTTACAATTCACTCCTTCAGTTCCTAGCGTCATTCATGACTTAGATGGTGAGAAATGAGAACATGCATAGATCTCCATGTTCAAGTTATAACCAATTTCGACTAGTGCTGCTAGATAATACAAACTACTCATCATCTGTAATGCATTCCATGCCAGAGGCAACAAGCGGGAAGGAGCACATAGCATGTACACTTTTAATTAATGATATCACAGTAGAAGAGACATAATTTACTCTCAACACTTAACAGGCACATTGCCACAAGATAATACAAAACAAATGACAGACATCAAAACTGGAAGAGACTCTAAATTAATTATCTATTGTTGAAAGGTTTAATCATCCTACAACTGGGAATAGGGAGATACAACCAAAGTACAAAATAAAACAAAATCAATTTCGACGAACAAGCGCAAGACTGTCGTGTTCACATCCCACATTACAACTATGCCATTCATCTCAACTTCCTTCTTTGACAGACCAAGTACATCTCAGTCTGCGAACAAAGTATCCAATCCAAAGGTCAGATAAGAGAAATTTAGACTAAGGAATTAAGAATGTAACTATAAGGTTACAAAAATAAACAAAACAAAGTAGGCCCAGAACATATAATTTAAACTAGGGTTGCATTGCAATGCAATGCCAACTAGTTCAAAAACATAAATAATCAATAATCAATATCGGAAGGAAGAAGTAGAGGGACAAGCAACAACTAAAATCTGGCCTTTCTGTTAGCATATACTGGGATGAAAATGGCGAGCACTATTAGCATAATAACTGAGAGAGGAGATAGAGAACTTTCCAAAGCAGGGCCGCTTCAGTTGCACACCCCTCTTTACGCACTCCTTCTGCGCACTCCCCCTCAGCCACTGGATTTTGATCCTCATCATGATCAAAATCCAGTAGCTCTCCTTTCAGGCACTCTCTCAATTAATATGATGGGGCACTAAGGTTATTTTCCCATCAGGTTCACACACACAAATTAGTAAATAAGATTTGACAGAGCAGAAATAATGTCCCTTTACAAGCCCCATTCATATCGGTGGATGTTCATTACTAGATTGTCATCACTGCCTACTTTCACACACACAAAAACAAGGGACCAACTTTGTAAATAAGATTCATATAGTCAAATACTTCCCTGATAAGATTATAGGATTTACATAGTTGTCCAATGGCTGCATTCTCTTTCATTACCTGCAAAGTCATTAAACTTGCTCATCAGAAAATATTTGAACAAATGAATGTTGAATAGTGTAAGTAAATGGAGCAAAGCATGATAAGATACGTCAATAATCTATATCATCAGATGTGTCTTCTTCGGAACTTTCTTCTTCAACATTTTTTCCCTCTAAACAAATGACAGTAAGAGGTAGTTGGTCAAAACCAATATTTTTTTCTTTGTAAAACACAATATTTAAGAGAATTAATTCAAATTCAACTGAAAGTTAGAAACTTAACCTAACAAATTTTTTTGGGCAATTTCTTGAATCGTGTTATTGGTCACGCAAACCGCAAGCATTGCACTTTCGGGGTTTTCCTCTTTTTTTCTCTCTTGTAGGCTTCATTCTCTTCCCACGAGGCCTTCCTTTTGTTGTGCATTGTACTGGCTCCTTCACTTCAACTTGAGACAATTTCAAATGTTCTTTACATGCTTCTCCACTTATTCCGGGTTGCATAAGATGAAAGTCTTTGATATTTTAGAACATTTTCTCATGCATGAATTCGTAGCATTCATTAGAAGCTATTCTAATATCAACTTGTTGTTTTGCTAGATTACTCAACTCACAAAATCGAGAACCAAAATTCTCACATGTGCCTTCACTTGCCATGCTTCTTCTTATTACATCTTGGGTCCATCTTCTTAAAATATATTGCTTTGATAGTTCATTATGATCCGAGTACTTGAGATACGCAAAAATATGCTTGCAAGGAATACCCATGAATTCAAACAACTTGCATGAACAACTAGCCATTTGATTACTTTTGGAATAAGTAACCAGTATGTTATTATCTGATTTTCCACACCGCTTCACTAAGTATAATATATTCAGCTCATTCTCATCCTCTAGTAACATACTTAAATTCTCGCCATTGCCTTCGGTTGGAACAGATGTATATCTTCTTCTCATCACATCTCGGATCCATCTTCTTTTAATATATATATCTGGAAGAGAAGTGTGATGGCTGAACCGAAGAACCGCTAAAATATGCTTGCAAAGAATGCTAACGAAGTCGAAGAAGTGACAAGAACATATAATAATTGTACGGAGTTTGCATAACAGAAGAAGGTCAGATGGTTCTGATTCTCCACAAAGTATCAAATGGAAGGTTGAACTATCCGGCGTCTCAAGATCGGCAAAGAAAGTCACATTATACATGAAGCTTTTTGTAACTTCATCTTGGAATTTGTAAAAAAAATTCAAAGTGTATGTTCGCGCCATTTGTTCCTCCAAAACCCATGAGCTCTTCAATTCCGGTCTCTTCTCACGGTTACGATGATTTTCTTTCAGTTCATCGTGTCTTTGCCTTCCCAAAAAACGATCGAAAATGACGGAAAATTCATGCAAGGAGTATTTCTTTTCTATATGATGTTTCAGGGCAGAATGCGATGACTCAACCCGTTGGCTACTCAACATGCCAGCCCAAAATGAATCTTTTGCATAGATGGGTGCCCATTTTTTACGGATTTCAAATAGATCGTTCATCCATTTGTTATTCTGTAATCCATACTGCAAAAGCAATAAATTCATTTTTTCTTCAAAATCATGTACATATTCGGAATCGTCGATGATAGTTTTCAATGACGCCTTAAGCTTGTCGACATCGTTCGACATACGCACATCCTGTGGTAACTTATCCAATATGTGCCAAATGCAAAACCGGGGCCGAGTCTGGGGGAAAACTTTCTTCACTGCGGCGGCGATCCCACGGTCTTGATCAGTCATGATGCCTGATGGAGCACGATTCATTATTCCTAACCACTTTTCAAAGAACCATTTAAACGAAGAGGTCGTCTCATTTGGAATGAACCTGCATCATAAGAATATCGATTGGCAGTGTTGATTGACTCTAACAAAATGAACAAATAACATTCGGGGTCTACTTAAATATCATAAAAAAATGAAGGATCCGTCTGTTTCTTCGATTCGAAAAAATCAATTAGCATATTCTTGTCGTGTCTTTTCAATGCTTTTTGCGAATCTCTAAGTAAATTTCTAGCATCTTTTTCGGTGAATCATATTTGATCATGACCACCACTAGCACTTTCAAAGAAGAGCATTTGTCGACATGTATGGATATTATCTTGGTTAAATTGATCTATTATTCTTTGTATCAAACGGTTTCAGGGAAAAAGATGCCTTCTACCGGATGAGGTGAATTCGTGATTGCGTGCTTCGTGAAATGAATACAACACCCACGTATTATTTGTTTCGTTCAGTTTTGCATGAACTAAAGTCTTGCAACCTGTTCTAGAGGTTGTTCCCCGTTTACCATCACTATGTTGATTCGGTGACGACCCGGCTTTATTACACAAATAGGACTTATCTACTTTCACTCCTCCCTTTAATATATTTCTACCCTTACGCATTGCAAAACCCCCACATCAAGCATATGACGTATAAAAATTTTCGACCGCAACTAAAGTATGAAACGTCATATCTAACTTTGGTTTTAGGTGTTCTTCGACTAACGACATAGAATCAACGATTTGTTATACCCCCCAAAAATTATTGCCGGCAACCAAACTTTCCGTATCGTTGTTCATCTATATATTTTTTTATTAATACGCAAATCATATATAAAACAATTTGTTAACAAAAATTTGGCATATATATAGATACGAAACAAAATACGTGAGAAAACCGCCCAAACGACGTTAAAAAAAACAAAACTTTGTGATTGGGTCGGGCTTGCTGTACACAAGCCAACACAACTTGTATAAGCGAGTTTAGACTCACGGTTTGCAAGATACAGCCGTGTATCGCTTTCACTCTTGAAAAAAAAGCGGAATGTGATATCCGGACGCATATAGTAAACAGTGGGTGAGAACTCGTAACTACAAATTGTTTTGGCTTGTGAGTGGTGAAACCGACCTACTCACAAAATTCCGTATTTTTTGAGTTGGTTCTTTATTGTGAACTCGCTCAAAATATAACAAAATACGTGATAAAACTGCACAAACGAAGTCCAAAAAATACGAAACTTTGCGATTAGGTCGGGCTCCTCGCACACAAGCCAACGCAGCTTGTAGTTGCGAGTTCCGCCCCACAGTTTGCATGATACTCGCCTCTACAAGTTGCATATCGCTTTATTTCGATTTTATTGAATGAAAGCGATACACAGACATATCTTGCAAACCGTTAGTCAAAAATCGCTTCTACAAATTGCGTTGCCTTGTGCGTGGTGAGTCCGACCTACTTGTAAAATTTTGGAATTTTTGAATCTCGTTTGTTTGTTTTTCCTATATTATTCTACTACAACTAATACTACATCTACAAAACTATCCATAAATATACAGCACACATGATACAAAAATTGTACTGTATAAATTGTAGACTAACTATGCATAATACAAAAATTGAAAACTAAAATATTGAGAAAAAATTCAATAAATTAACATAGTTAATTCTACTAAATTGTGAAAAAGTGAATACCTTTCACAATGTGAGTATTCGGGAAGGAGATAGGGGCCGATAGGAGTCGTCGCTGTAGATGAAGTAGTTATAGACTTTATGTAGCGTCCCGATTTCCAATACTGGGAAACCGTGACACGAGCCAAGACCTTTTCTTCAATTAGTCACAATACACAGAAAAACAGGAGAATTTAAAACTTTTATTTCAACACCTAGTGTATTACAAGTCTGAATATTGTACAACTGCAATACCTTACACTAGAGTTACAATATTACCTTTACAATCCCAAGTATTACAACCTTCAACAAATTACATCAGAGTACAAGGAATGAAGAACAACACTTGGTAACTCTCACTTGAGTACTTCTCAACTAATAGATAATCAATACATATACTGCAGCGGAACTAAACATAACACTGACTCCTTGTTTTCCTCGCCTTGAATCCTTCTGAATCTCGCCATTGTACTTCGGCGATCCAGTACCTATGGAAGTGGGGACGTCAGTATTCACTGACGCTTAAAGGCCGATCATATAGCAGCGAATCTCCCAAACAATATACAAAATATAACAATGGTGTTGGTGTAGTTTAAGTGTTCGTGAGTGCTATGACTAGATTCTAATGCGATATTTAAATATAACTAGGATGCTCCTATTCTAATATCAGCAAGTCTCCGAAGCAACATGCAGCCCATACTACATGCGACCCCATCTCAAGCCGTTTCTCCATATATAGGGATTTGAACCCGCGTTATGAATTTCTAATTATACACAACCTGTTCCTGACACCTACACATGACTGATGAGGTTGCAGATGTGGTCATGTCCCACTGATGCAGTACGCCCGTGGTGTCTATGTTCGCCACTGCTACCCGGCTCACCGGACTTCACACAACAAACAGACGATCGTCATTCCAAAATCCAAATCATAGGGTTTCGCCAACGCAGGGTAGCGCGAAGCCTACCCTGTGGCACCCTCTAGGGTCTCGCCAGCGCAGGGCAGCGCGAAGCCTACCCTGTGGCACCCTCAGCCACGGTACTCCAGGAATTAACAGCGCGAGATACGCAACCCGTGTCCTCAACTTGTGAGACGGCATCGTACGTATCCCTTTGACAGGAAGGTACAACCCATTATCACCACCTAAGGCCTGCCTCAAGGGACAAGTTGGTCGTAAGGCGCCCCCTACAACCAACTCCTCTCTCTTCGGCTAGGGTCTGAGCAAAATGACCTTTTTAAGTCACTACCTTAATGATGTCCCTGACTCGACAATCCTAGGGACGATAATATTATAAACACAACATGCTAGGCCTTAAATTAGACCTCACAAGACAACTCTACTAGGCTGCTCAACCTAGACTTACCAGAATCCCTCAGGATTCGGTTCATGGCCTATCGATCCAAGACCCCGGCAATACGAATGCATTCGCATGCTACTACCTGAACTTGGATTTCGTCACACTCCGGTCCGCAATCAACCAACGGTTAAGATCTGACGGCACCCCCAAAGTGACTCATCCACAATTCCCTAGGAGTAAGCTAAACACACGTCTTGATGGTCGATAGCCCTAGGGCAATGATATCACCCTAGATGAGCACAACAACTGCGTATTAGCTAAGATGCTACATACGAGTAACAACCACATACGAGCCAATAAGCTACGTATGAAACCATAACTACCTACGAGCCAGGCGGGCCTCGTAGGAGATAAAAACGTACATACCAGCCAAATAAGTCGCGTATGAGACCAACAGCTACGCACGGGTCGGTCGAGCCGCGTACGAGACAACAATCTACATACGAGCCAAATAAGCTACGTATGAGACCCACAGCTACGTACGGGCCAGTCGAGCCACGTACGAGCATAACCATATGCAAACAACCATACAGGTAATCAATCTTAAAAGCAACCAAACGTGCTTACTAGCAAACTTGATCTTCTATTATTAGAAGCAACAGAAGAATCCACTAACAGTCTATGATCGGTATTCTACTAATGAAAAACCGAAGGCGACATAACAACCATTATCAACTAACTATTACTAGTGGTCTTCCCAATCCTCATTACTTCAACCTATAGCGCCTAAAGCATGGCATATAATTGCAAGCATCTTCCTACGACAATCTAATTATATAACATAACCACTCACCACAATACTCCTAAGTACGAATATGATTAAGCATGTGCTTATATCAATCTTAGCATGAAAATCACTACGATCTAGACATGAAGTCCACTACGGTCAAGCATAGGTTATAACTTGAGCGTGAATGCTTACTACTTATCATGACTAATCACCACAACCCAAGCATGGATATATAACTAGTATGAACATGCAACATTCCAGGGCATGGTAGGTATTCTAACATCAATCCTACAACATTCTAAGCATGTATTTAAACTTAGCATGGTATACCTCAATCCTAGACATGGTATGCTACTTTCACATTAACATATAGCATGGTATACATTTTAGTAACCTTCTAGTCATGTATACTAGTTACGTATCAACCTACAATATAGCATGAGTTTCTACAACAATTCTAGCATGGATAGAATATAATATAAAAATCACTACAACTAACCATGGATAGTTTCTTTAATCTAAGCATAAATATCATTAGTATGGATACCATCAACTTAACATAAACAATAATTAGCATGACACCTATTTACTTAGCATGAATAATGATTAAGCATGATCATCTACTAACATAGCATGAACATATACTTATCTAAGCATGGGTATCATGTAAGCATGAATATTTATTTAATCTAGCATGGTATACAACTTTCCTACCATTGATCTAGCATGGTATACAACTTACCTATAAGCATGCGAGTATGGATAATTTAATCTAGCATGATATACCACTTTCCTACAACTATCTAGGCATAGATAAATGAAACTAGCATAGTATACTACTTTCTTATAATCATCTAAGCATAGACAAATTTGGCTAGCATGGTATACTACTTTCCTACTATCATCCAAGCATGAATCTTTATTAAGCATGAATAACTACCAAGCATGAATATCTTACTAAGCATGGGTAGCTACTAGTATGAACATACAACATCCCTAAGTATATATATATATTTCTAAACATGGTAGACATTTTTAGCATTAATCCTACAACATGTATGTCACTTTTAAGCATGGTAGATAACTTTAGCACAAATCCTACAACATGTATATCACTTCTAACATGGTAGACAATTTTAGCATTTATCCTACAACATGTATGTCACTTCTAAGCATGGTAGATAATTTTAGCACAAATCCTACAACATGTATATCACTTCTAAACATGGTAGACAATTTTAGCATTTATCCTACAACATGTATGTCACTTCTAAGCATGGTAGATAATTTTAGCACAAATCCTACAACATGTATATCACTTCTAAACATGGTAGACATTTTTTGAATGAATGCTACAACATTCTAAGCATAGAAACATGATAGGTAATTTTAGAAAGGATCCTACAACATGTATATCATTTCTACATATGAAAGATAATTTTAGAATGAATCCTACAACATTCTAAACATAAATAACACTCCTACACATGGTAGATAATTTTAGGATGAATCCTACAACATTCTAAGCATAAATAAATTAATCTAATCCAATCTTAGCATGGTATTTACTTTATGAACATAAAATAAACATCTACAACTAGCATCTACAAATACTTTTTTTTTATCATCTACTACTACTACCACTTTATGTTAACCATGAATATAACATAAGCATCTACAACTATCTACTATTACCACTACTTCATTTTAACATAACATAAAGCATCTACAATTATTTCTTTTTATCATCTACTACTACAACTACTTTATGTTAACCATGAATGTAACATAAGCATCTACAACTACTTCTTTCAACACTTACTACTACTTCTTTATTTTAACAACATACCACTACTACTTTATTTTAGCAACATACTACTACTACTTTATTTTAACAACATGCTACTTTTATTTTAACAACATACTACTACTACTTAATTTTAACAACATGCTACTTTTATTTTAACAACATACTACTACTACTTAAATGTCTACTAATCTTTATTAGCATTTATTTATTACTAGTGATCATAAAAAGAGATCTTTTTAATCCTTTTAGAACTAGTGATTAGAAAAAGATCTTTTTATTCATTCTACAACTAGTGATTTCTTTTTCATAATCAAAACTAACATCTAATGTGTGTTCTTTTTACTTTAAGATTATAAAAGAAAACTACAATAATAAAATGAGGTAAGAACCTTCATCCAGCATATGCTTATTATTATTTGTCAAAGTCCAATACAAGTCCTACAACTAAAAATGGTTGTATAAAATGTTCATATGCTTTATGTATAGTCCATATTAAAGTCCTACAACCCCACAATGGTTGTATGTACAAGTCCATATGTATATGTCATTTTAGTCCAATAACAAACACAAACAACAACTACCACTATAAAGATTTAATCTTTATGTCCATTTATTTCCATTTCATTTTATGTGATCACTACTTTTAACATTTACAACATACAAAGTAAGAATCACATACACAACATTTATCACCACATCCCATTCCAAAAACCAAAGAAAACACAACAAGGAAGGCAAGAAGAAGAAGAAACATAAAAAACAACCATACAAACAAGCAAACAAACATAGAGAAACCCCCACCCAGTTCTCTTTGTTTGGAAGGACTTGCTAGCTTAACCTTCTCCTTCCCCTAGCTCTTAGAACTCCTAGGAAAACCTACAAGCAAACTCTCTTGTTAGTATGAGGTTCTCTCTTTCTTTTCCTTTCCTTTCTTTCTACTTTTTGATCTTTCTAAAATGAGACAAGGTGGAGAATGAGGGGGTATTTATAGGAGGAGAGAATGGTGGATAGTGCAAAATTGCAAATACACATTTGCACTTTGGCCCTCCCTTAAATTGGGGGCCGGCCATGCCCTAGGAGGAGGAGGGGTAAGGTGTAGGTATGGTGAGGTGGAGGTGAATGTGGGGGAGGTGTTATGTGAGGGTTTCTAGAAGGGTTCCCTTAATCATCTCATGCATACAAACCCTAGTTTAAGCCTCCTAATCAAACCCTAACCATCTTATTAAGTTGTCATGACAAGATGAGTACATTGTCCCAGAGTACATGCTACATATTTTGTATAATGTACTAATCGACATACTACACGTATGTGCGCATATATGTATGTATACCGAAAATCTTCGCATAATCCGTATAAAAATGATTTAATCTCGGAAATAATAATAAAATAAGTTCTATTATTAGTCCGGAAGATCACGGTATCAATTTGATACAATACGGATGTATACTGACCGGTATCTGGGTACAGATAATGTCTATGAATAAACCGGGTGAAAATCACCAAAATAATTCAATTTTGGAATCAAAACAAAATAATAATAAAATAATAATAAAATAGTGATTTATACGAGGTAATATCCATCCGGGATATTACACTTTAGGGTTTTGAAGAATTCGGCTAGAGTTTGGGTGATTTGGGATTTCGGCTAGGGTTAGGGTTTGGGGTATTCGGGAGAGGGAGAGAGAGATAGAAAGGCTTCGAGAAGAGGGGGAGATCGAGAAGGGGAGGTCGGGTGGCGTGGATCGGAGTAGAGCTAGGGTTTTGAAGTGGGTTTCACAAGCTCCAGAGAGAGAGAGAGAGAGAGAGAGAGAGAGAGAGAGAAATAGTTGGCTGCGAAGTGAGGGGAGAGGGATCTGAGTATGTACAAGTGTTTGGAAAAACCCTTGTACATAACAACGGCCTAGGTTGGTTTTTTTTTTCATAAAAAAAAACTAGGCCGTTGTTCCCAACAACGGCCTAAGTGTATTTTATCGCAAAAAAAAAAATACTTCACTCCAAATAACGTTAAGTCTGAAGCATTATTTGGTGTGATGTCACGCCCCGCTTCCCAAAAATACGGAATGCAAGCACGTGCCGCGGTCCAGCGAATGACTTGTGTCATCCATAGGCTGTTATTAGTTCAACTCAATAATATAAACAGAAAGTAATACAACCACGCATGCAATGAAAGAATAATCACATAAATAACAATATTGGAATTTAAGCATAAAAATAACCAATATCAAAATAACCCAACATCTGGAATTAACAAACAACATTCAGGTCAACGCCCACAATACAAAGGAAACAATATTTGTTCAAATTATTAAAGTTCCCAAATAAAGCAACATTTATTTAAGCGGCGCAACAAAACATCTTCTTCACCATTGCTGCTCCCCTAGTCTGTAAGGTAAATCTCCTTGATTACCTGTAAGATGTTCATCTAAAGAGAGGAAAAATATCCTTAGAGAAAGTCGCGGACAGCAAGTAGAGAAACAGAGAACAATGACAATACCGGTATAACGATGAATTCAATGAATGATGAAATCAATAGTGCTGAACAGTGAAAAAGAGATAACAGTACAATGTGCAATAACGATGATTTATAACGATAACGATAAACAATAACAATAATGGTAACAATAACGATAACACTGTTCAATAAAGATGACAATATGCAATGACAATGTGATGAAAGTCTTAAGTCTGTTATTTATTTTTAATCCTAGCTAATGCACGTACTACTGCATCCCATTCTGTAGGTTTCATGCATACAATCAATTCCATTTAGACTAAGGTGGTAGATTCTATAGTTCATGTACTGGGTATGATGACGATAACGGTAATAACACTTGATATGTGTAATTTCTTACACAATGCCGATAACGATAAAAACACTGGACATGTGTAATTTCTTACACGATGCCGATAACGGTAAAATACTGAATATGTGTAATTTTTTAAACGATGCCGATAACAATAATAATCACTAGCCATCATCCGAGTACAGCCACTATATTGTCAACTACCCTAGTCAACCCTTAATCCCGGCTTGATTAACATTATTTATTCAATTAACATACAACAATGCAATTAATAAGGGACACTAGAAAGATGAAAAAATAACCCTAAGATCATGCAATATACTCTATACAAATAAATGTACCAAATATAACATTATAGATTCAATTATGTATTATTGAACATACGAACCCAATTCTGGACAGCAATAGGTTGCTGCACCAAAATCAGAATTTCCGTTGCTACGAGATAGCAAATGTGGATCCGTTAGAAGGTCTAGAAACTAGACTCCTGCCCGGTTCCAACACATATAATTAAGGTATATAAAAGTTGTGGTAACATGTGTCAAAACAGCAAACTATACAGGATTTGTATTTAGCTAGAATTTGTGAAATTGTTTTTATACATATGGAACGAGAATGAAAAAACATTATTTAATTCTAGGAAAATTAGGGAATATTCTATAATGTGTCTAGTATCAGAATGCAAAATTTTGAGTCATTATCTTACATGTAGCATGGTTAAATTAATTGTGAATCAAAGTGTGGCAACAGTTTTTAAGATCTGGGATTGTACGACACAGTAGCTGTAAAACTGCGATATCTCTCGAACCGTAACTCGGAATTCAAAAATTCTGAATGTTATTGGCAACTATACACTTGGGGCTACATTTCATATTCAGAAAGGTATTGATTTTAATGACATTATCTAGGTTGAAACAGCACGACAATGTTCAGGTTGGCAATAAATTTAGGGTCTCAATATAATTTTTCATACATAAAAATAATCAAGATGTTATGAATGCTGAGTTAGTGGTTAACAATCATAAATCACAACAAGTTATCCCTATGTGAACATGGTATTATGATATATAATGTCCATAACTCTACTAATTACAATCATCTAATTTATCATTATCAATCACATGAACAATCAACCCTAATATACAATCTACAATAGTTGTGTATAATGTCTTCCCTAAAAAAAAATAGTTGTGTATAATGTCATGAGATGAAATGCAACAATAGTTCCCTATTCTTATATTCAATAACTAACTACATGAATGCATGTAAGATCTCTATACATTAGTGGCAAAAAGACGGCACGAAGTTAAGACTACTACTTGGATTCGCTCATGTAAATCCGTAGTATCCCAACGATAGATAATAATAACAATACACGATATTCAATATGGATCTACTTGTGAGATTTAATAAATAATCTCGAATACGATACAATACAATTCGAGAGTAAGGTGACTTGCCTTTAGATGACGTTAGATCTGATATATTGAGAATAACGGGATCGGAATCCCGGCGACACGATGACGAGCAAACGATCACGATGATCACGATCGGGTACGGATCTCGTTGATCAAGATGAAGATTAAGCGAATCCAACGGCCGAGATCGAACATAAAATATATAAGAATTAGAAGAGTACAAAAAGAGTAATTATACCATGATTGACAATTTGATGAATGAGAACAAAAAGTGGATCAAATGTTTAACTCACCAAGTAGAAGACGAACGAGACGATCGAGACGATCAAGGACCGAGATCAAGTGTGATCGGTCGATCGGATGGCTGATATTGAAGATCAAGATCAAGATGGTGATCACGATCGCGATGATCAAAAAAGATCCGACGGTCAAGATCAAGATCTTGATGATGATGATGGTGGTGGTGGTGATGGTGATCAATGCAAAACCAACGACTAGATCTAAGAGATCAAGAGGTGATGATCAAGATCAACAAGATCAGACGACTAGGATCTGATCGGATGATCAAGAGGAGATCGACGGCCCACATTCAATCAAGCATGATGATCAAGATCCAATCGGACGTCTCACGATCACTTGATCAATACTTCGACCAAACGGCACCCATCAATAATGGCTTCGCCTGGCTTGGCGAATAGCGGCAATGCTGGACCGGGACGACGAGGTGGCAGCCGCAGGTGGCTGCAGCAAGGCCTGGCACTGCTCGCTGGCGTCGGGGGGAAGAACAGCGCAGGGGAGGCACTACACTGGGCTGACGTCGGGACGAAGGGAGATGGCAGGGAGCGGTGTTGAGTCGAGGCTGCCAGTCGTTGGAAGAGCACAGGGTGGCGGCGGCCAGGGGACAGCGATGGAAGGTCGTCACGCTGGCATCGCGACAAGGAAAGGACCAGGGCAGAGGTCGCTACTGCCGTTGTCAGAGAGCACAGGGTGGCGGCGGCCAGGGGACAACGATGAAGGGTCGTCGCGTTGGCGTGGCTTAAGTGAGGAGACGACTGCGAGGTAGTGACGGGGCGACAGCGGTGCTGGCGACGCTTCGATGGGTAATGGCGATGGGTGATGAGGAAAGGGATGATGAGGAGAGGGGGCTTCGGTCGAGGGCATCGAGATGAGCGGACGAGGGCAGAGCGGCGGGCGAGGATGGGGAAGACGATGAGTTTTAGGGGGATCGGGATGGAGTAAAGGTAGGGCGGCTGGGGGTATTACATAGGGATATATAGGTTAGGGTTAAAAGGGGTTTAACAGGTATAGGTATATATATATATGAAGAGATGGAGAAAACGGGTATATGGGTTTCAGGTTATTGGGTTTGGGGAATTAAAATGGGTACATGTTAAAGGGTAGAGGGTAGTAGGTTATAGGTTATTGGATAAATGGGTTTCGGGTTGGATTCAAAAGAAATAGGGTTTTAGGGTTTAAATAAAAAAGATCCAATAGAATGGATAAAATAATCTATAGAAAGCAGGATTGTATAACAAAATATATTTGTACTATAATATGGAAATTATTCGAAATAACTACAAGTACAATTATCAATAGAAATAGATTTTTTTTCCCTTTAGATTAACAATCAAAGATAATAATAATAATAGTAAAAATACTAATAATAGTACTGATAATAATAATAATAATAATAATGATATACATATCAAATAGGATTTGAGATAAACAAGTTTTTAAAATCCAAACAGTAATAAAATAAGGTATAAACAGCCGATCACTTAGAAAATAAACAATAAAGTTAGAATATACTATTATTCGAAGTAAATACAATTCCCAGCTCGAAAAGATTTTAATAGAAGGCCCAAATCGAGTTTAAAACAAAAAAATAAATTTATAAATAATCAAAATACGGAAAACATTCAGAAAATACAGAATTGGGGAAACATGGGTTACTCGTGAAATTCCCAAATTGCCCCTCCGTTACTTATCATCTCCCGCTCCATCACAACGGAAGCGATCTAAGTCGTTGATCACGATCAACAACGATCCAACAGCTCAGATCGCTGTTTTCACACAAGGTTGAAAACAAACCCGTTTTCAACCGAGCATTACTACACACACACACACACACACACACGCACACACACAAGATTTTCCCGTGGGCACGTGCCTACGGCACGTCTTTAGAACGATACAGTATATGAAAAGCTTTGTAAATAGTAAATCAACAATTATGTAACTTAAGTTTGAATAGTATGACAATAATTAGTTGTAAATAAATGTCATATATATAGGGAAAGCTTCGGTTGTGCACTCCTCTAGTGCACACGACGTGTGCACTAGGCCTTCGGGCGTTCATATCGAAGATCCGAACCGTTCACATTGATCTACGCATCTAAATTAGTCTAAATATGTAAAATCAAATTATTTGAAATTCATTTGCCCATCCATCATGTGACTATAAAAAACAATGATTTTTAGTCATACAATTTTGTAATACTTCAATAGATGGGTAAATAAATTTCAAATAATTTGATTTTAATATTTAGACTAATTTAGATGTATAGATCAATGTGAACGGTTCGGATCTTCGATATGAACACCCGAAGGGCTAGTGCACACGCCGTGTGCGCTAGAGGTAGTGCACAATCGAAGCTTTCCATATATATATATATAGAGAGAGAGAGAGAGAGAGAGAGAGAGAGTTAAATAAATAAAGGAGTTGTTTTGAGGAGGGGGAGAGAGAGAGAAAGAGAGAAATAATTAAATAAATGAAGAAGTTGTTTTGGGGGGATTTGAATTTGAGTTTTGGGGAGAAATTTTTGGGTGGAAAATGTATTTTCTGAGGTTAGATATGGCCTTTAATTTTGAGGGGATTGAAGGAGAGCCACTTGATAGCTTTCTTTGTATTTTATAATATATATATATATATATATATATATATATATATATATATATATATATATATATATATATATATATATATATATATATATATTATGGGTGTGTATGACCACAATTTTTTTTATATGCCACTTTTCGAAATAATTTGTAGAAAGAGGACAGTTGCCAAAGTGTTTTCGCTAGTGAACTCAACAACTAAACTTGCCATTCCCAATGGCGAGTTTAGTTGTTTCGTGCTCGCCGATGGAACACGGCGAATGTAATTTTTTTAATAGAAACTCGCTGTTCCCAACGGCGAGTTCAGTTCAAAATTTTCAATGAAGACTCGCCGTTCCCAACGGTGAGGACATTTACATTAGATTCGCTGTTGGGAACGACGAGTTTAGTTCATTCAATTTATTTTTTTATTTTTTTGTATATTTTTAAGACTTGCCGTTCACAACGACGAGGACATTTACACCAAACTTGTTGTTGGGAACGACAAGCTTATTTTAGTTATTATTATTATTATTATTATTATTATTATTATTATTTTATTTTATTATTTTTATTATTTTTTTTTATAAAAGATTCGTTGTTCTCAACGGTGATGACATTTATACTAAACTAGTTGTTGGGAACGCCGAGTATAGTTCAAAAAAGTTTTCAATGGAGTTTTTTTTCGAAAATTAACTAAGTACAACAGAGTTTAACTCTCTATGAAATTCCTACATCCTCGTCGTTCCGAACAGCGAGTATAGTATAAATGTCCTTGTCATTGGGAACGACGAGTCTTCGCTGAAAATTTTGAACTAAACTCGCTATTCCCAACAACGAGTCTAGTGTAAATGTCATCGTCATTGGAACGACAAGTCTTCATTGAAAATTTTGAACTGAGCTCGCCATTGGGAACGACGAATTTCTCAAAAAATTAGCACTAAACTAGCCGTGTCCCAACGATGAGCATGAAATAACTAAACTCGCCGTTAGGAACGAAGAGTTTAGTTGTTGAGTCAACGAGCACAAATACTTTGACAACTGTCATCTTTCTGCAAATAGTTTCGAAAAGTGACATATTTAAAAAGAATAGTATGAGTTCGGCCTTATTCCAAAAAAAAAAATTTTTAAAAATTTAATTTTTTTCTAAAGTGCAAAAACAAAATGTCAATTATGTAAATAACACAGTTAACAAGGACTATAATAAAAAAATCCCATCCTCTATCCAAACCCTATATAATCCCCCCTCTCTCATCTACCACGCTTTTCCCAAAACCCTAACCCTTGCCCTAACCGCCGCCATTTCCCCGTCTCCTTAAGAAATGGCGCGAACGGCGATGAAGAAGAAGGCGCCCTCGTCGGCGTTCGTGATCGACTGCGCAAAGCCAGTGGAGGACAAGATCATGGACATCGCCTCGCTCGAGAAGTTCCTTCAGGAACGGATTAAGGTCGTCGGCGGGAAGGCCGGCGCCCTCGGAGACGCCGTCGTTGTGAACAGGGAGAAGAGCAAGATCACCGTCTCGTCGCAGGGCCCGTTCTCGAAGAGGTAGTCAAATTTTGATTCATTTTAGGGTTTTAAGTTTCTCTTTTTGTTTCGTTATGATTGGTTTTGGATGTGAAGATTATGGTTAGATTGTTTATTTTGATGGGTTGTGTGTGAAATGGCTGGGGTTGGCAGAAAGTTGAATTCTTGGACATGGAATTGAGGATTTTGTTTATGTTCTTGTTTGGGCGTGATTGGTTAGGCATGTGTAGTTAGTTTAACATGGTTTCAAAAAAGGTAAAAACCACATTTGAACGGCCTGTTTGAACAAAATTTGAGCTTGTTTGGAGCATCTGCAGTAGTTCCTTTTTTTTCCTCCAAAGTTTGGAAAATATACGGAACGACACGCTGTAGTCAATAAGCCTAGTCGTTCCCTATTTCCAAAATTTGGAAAAATTGCTAGTGGCTGTCTATATTTGAGAGAAGCAATAGGAAATCCTCAAATATAGAAATTGCAAGATCATCTTGCGTCCGTTCTCAAAAAATTGTTTCGGACGCAAGATGATCTTGCATTTGAATTTAAAAAAACACAGGTCGGACGCAAGATGATCTTGCGTCTGATCATTTTTTTAAATGAGTCGGACGCAAAATCATTTCGCAAAATCATTTTGCGTCTGACAAAAAAAATCAACTAAATGTTTCGGATGCAAGAAGGTCTTGCGTCCAATTGAAAAAATTTTTAGAAAAAAGGCCAGGGACGCAACATGATGTTGCTTCCCAACAGTTTTGCCCCCTTTTGGTCCATTTAATTCCTATGGACTACACCCTATAGGATTATTTATGCACCTAATGTTAATTTGAGATTGCGTCCCGCTTCCCAAAAGAATACGGAATACGAATACGCGACAAAAGCCCAACAAATGATTTTCATCATTCATAAGCTGTTCAAGAATCTTCACAACATATAATATAATCAGAGTCGGAAGCCAGAAAAGTCAACCACATGCACATATGAATCAAATACCAACAAGAATACTTGAAATAAAATATATTAATCTCAAATAGTCATGATCTGAATAACACAAATATCCTGGGTCACATCGCCCAAATACATAGAATACAAGAATAAATTCTAATACATAAATACGATTATTGTTCAAGCAAACTATAAGAAATAATAATAACAAGATGCAACACTAATACTTCATGTCACCAATACTGTTTGGAACATGTTCTCCAAAATCTGCAATTCAACGAATGCAGGAAAGAGGAAAAGAGAAAAATAAGTACCCGTCAATTGCAAGTTACGGACCACTTATAATGTAGGATACAAGTACATGGGGAAAACTAAACAAATCTAATTAATAGCAGAAACAGATCTAGCATGATATACTAATATGTGTCAAGTGTCAAGTGTCAGATAGTATGCAAACAGATATACAGATAGTGTCAAATAATAGTGTCAAGTGATAATGTCAGACAAATAACAGGTAATCAGATGATCAGATAACAGATAGCCAGGTACATATAACAGATTCAGATTCAGATTCAGGTTTCAGATACAGATATAGATGTCATGTTCTTATAAGTCTAGTATGATTACTATCTAGGTAGTACTTCATGCGCCTCAAAAACATAACACATGGTTGCTATAACAAACAATTTCGCTTTAGATTTCGTAGGGGATCTTATAGGGCCGTGTACTCAAGGTTCAGACAGATATCAGATAATCAGATTAAACAGATAGAACCTAGTGGTTCTGTTCTTCTCTACACCTTCTTTAGGAAGTCATGTAGACATGGTCATAACAGATGCAGACACATATAGAACCTAGTGGTTTTCTTCTCCTCTACACCTTTATATAAGAAGTAATATAGATAGGGTCAGATAACAGATAACAGATAATCATATGGAAAACACGGGCCCCCTTCTAAGTACACATTTCTATGCTTTTTCACTACTAGATCTTTTCCATAAACCCTGGCTTGGTCATTTATTATTATAATCAGGCATGCATGTATGTGTTGCAAAACAAAGCATGGATAACAAGGTATAACATGTATCAAGTTCAGGGTGCAAGATAAACAAGTACATGTACAAGATAACACATAACAGGGTAAAACAACTAGTTTTCTAATTCAGGACAACAAGACAGTGTTGTACAAAAATAGTGTTTCCCGCTACTACAAACATCCAAATCTGGATCCGTCGAAGGATCTGGAAATTAGACTTCCACACGAATCCAGCGAGTATAAATAAGTCATATAGTAATTCACAACATCATAACTCAAAACAAAGGTTGAATCCAGAAAACACGTCCAGTCAGAAATTAGAAAAACAAATTCAAAGTCAAGAAAACAACATCAAAACTCATCAAATAAATCCACGAAAAATCTGGGGTATTCCCCTATGTGTCTAGAATCAAAATATAAAGTTTCATAATATTCTAGTAAAATTTGTTCAGTCATCAAAAATAAGAAAACATCAAGAAACAGTAGTTTGGCAAATCTGGGGTTCCCAACATTGCTGTACGAAAACTGAATTATCTCGCAACCAGTGAAACGAAATCCAAATCCGCCAGAGGGAGATGAAAATAGACAACATATTAACTTTATTTCACGAACATTTTTTATACAGTAAAAAGAATCAGGGTGAAAACACAATTCTCTACAGAACAACAAGCAAAATACAGCAAGTATGACTTTTGTAAACACACATGAAACGACATAAAACTCATCAATAAATTCCATCAAAATTCTGGGTAATTCCTAGATAGGTATAGAAAAACTAACCAAAGTTTCAGATCAAAATAATATGTGTAGCATAGTTCTTTAAAATGATTTGTTATCAAAATTACCGAAAAACAGATTCTGGAAAAGATCGACACCTCTGTAGTAAAACAGTCATAACTCATACGAAAACAAAATTAAGCAAGGTCAGAGGGGTTTGAAAATAGACGAAATTATCTAAAATTCGCATTTTATACCGAAATTAAGATACTGACTTTAAAACAGTGCAAAACAACAAACAAGACAGAATAGCGACAAAATACAGATTTCTCCCTTAAAAACAAAATCAACATAGATTCAAGAAAATTGATCCAAACACATCCAAACATGAAATCGAGTCTACCAAGTGTCTAAACATCATGAATTATATCTAGCATGCCCACACCAAATATAACACATGGGTCTCAACTAAATCACGAATTCTCACAACTAGTCTCACATACATGAACAAAATCACAAACGGGTAAACCTAAGTTAAATTTATGTCAAAGTTTGTGTCGTGAGTCATCTATGGTCAAGTTTTCACAATAGAGACAAAACCCATCAAGCATATCACAACCAAGAGTCGTCTCTAGACCCAACTACACTATAGGTGAACTTTTTGACTTGTATCAAACAAATAAATTGGAGTTCAAGTTACTTGTCTGAAAGACGATGAATCCAACGGAGCAAAGAGCAAGAATAACGGAAACATATTCCCAGGCCCGAACTCAATATCATGAACAAGCGAACACGAACAAGATCACGAACCAAATGGATCACACGAACCGAAGCGAGCAACGAACTCAAACGTACGAAACGAAACCAACGAACCACACGAACCAAAAGCGAGCAACAACCACACGATCCACGATCTCAAAACAAACACAACTCCCGAACACAAACGCGACAACGAACCCAAGGGACGATCACAGACTACGAATGAGAACCACTCCAACCAATAACACGTGTATGGGCGATACACGTGCACCCCAACAACAACCAAAGCAACAAGAGAACGATGCACGACACGGCGCGGCGACGGGGCTGTCACGGTTGCCGCGAGCTGCTGCTGCTGCTGGAGAAGAACAGCGGCATGCTGTTCTTGCTGCCCACTTGGTTCGCGACGAGGGAGAGCATCGGGGGACGGGGAGGCGACGCCGCGGGGGAGTAGTACAGCGCACGGGGTAGTGGCACGGCGACTGAACGTCACAGCGTCGAAGGGCTGCGACGCTGAGAGATGCCGTGGTGCTGTCGATGGCGCTGCACTCGCACCGAAGGGAGGAGGACGGGGTGTGGCAGGGGAGCTGGCTGGCGCGATGGTGGGTGGTCGCGAGGCTGTTGGACGGCGCTGCGTCGGCTGAGAGGATGGGAGATGGGGCAGACGATGGAACAGAGTGAAGGTGGCTGGGAAAGATGAAGAGTCGGTGAAGGGAGATGAACAGGGTTATGTAGGAATAGGGTTAGGGGTTTCGGGTTGGGTACAAGTTAACGTGTCTGGGGATATAAACGGGTTTGGTGAAATATAAGGGAAATGGGCTTCAAATGGGTTTAAGGTAATGGGTATTGCTAACGGGTAATCAAATGGGCTTTGGGTTAGATGGGTTATAGTATTAGAGTTTTAAAATTAAATAGGAAAATTTAATAACAAATAAAAATATTGTTTACAAAAAAATGTAATTTGCATTACAAAATAGTATTTATTTAAAATAGATACAATATAATTAGCACATAGAAATGGATTTTCAATAACCCGCCGAAATTGGTAATAATAATAACAATAATAACAGTAATAATAATAAGAGAAATAATAATGAAACTAGGAATTGTATTTCAATATAAAATCATAGCAAATAATTACAATTTAAAATTATTGATCGAAAACAGATTTTAAAATAGAAGATCCAAAAAAAATACATTTTGTCAAAAAAATTTGAAAACCGGAAAAATAATTTGCGAAAATTTTTAAAATACAGAAAATACACAAAAATACATTTTTTTGGAAAAACAAGGGTTATAATCCTATCCACCTTACAACAAAATTTCGTTCTCGAAATTTGCTTAGGCGGTACATAGGACAAGGCAAAAGCAAACTGGGGAAGGGTAACAAAACAGAGGACTTAAGGGGAAGTAACAAAGCAGGGGTAAAACCAGAAATAGAAGGGGATAACAATGAGGTCAAATGGAATTTAGAAAGAGAATAAACAGTATCAAAAAGAAAAGAACCAACACAAGATAACAAAGCAATAAGGGATCGGCAGAACTGAAATCAAAGAGAGAAAGGACAGAGAAGAATTGAATCAACAATAAGTCAACGGATAAGAACAATTGCAAGAGAGAGGGGAAACCAAAACAATGCAAGGAAGGAGATGCAACAATAGGATCTTGGGACCTGTGGGTTATGGGCCCACCACACTTCCGCTGCACTACTTTGATGGTGACGTTCCAAGCTGCAGACAAGTCGTTGTAGACCACGCGACAACAAGCGACGATCCGAGCAGGAAGAAAAGAATGAGACACTAGATCAAAATTGGGATTTAGAGAAGGGCTTTAATTTAAATAATTAGGTCAAAACTGACGGGTGTTAAGAAAAATAATATTAGAAATACAAAAATCAACACATAATAATAAAAAAATAATAATGACAATAATAATAATAATAATAATAATAAAATATTAACAATACTGGTAAGGATAATACAAGACAAAATAATTTGGGGTTCATCATTTTGGTGAAAGTAATTCAATATCATCATCAAAAATAAAATAGTAAGAAAAAATACAATTATAATAGTAGTAGTAGTAATAACAATAATAATAAGGAAAACAATAATAATAGTAGTAGTAGAAATTCTTTGATGTGGGTTCGCCTCATTTATATCCATATGTAGTCTTGCCTTCTCGACATCAAGTTGCAGGTTACCATCTGGATATTCGGTTACACATTTTGCCTCCCCGATATCCAGTTGCAATTTGCCTCCATTGACGTCTAGTTGCATGTTTGCCATCTCGACATCCAGTTGCAACAAAACGATGAATGAGATGATGCAATCTTTCACATGTACTTAGATATTGATTGCTCAATTTAAGTACGAAGTTACGTTTTGAAATTTAAAATACACAGTTATTCGAAATCACTAAAAACCCTGTCATGCCCCGCTTTCCAAAAAAATACGGAATACGGTTGTGCAACAAAAGCCCAGCGAATGATTTTCATCATCCATAAGCTGTTTAGGAATCTTTACAATATCTCACAGTATAATCAGACTTGGAAGCCAGAAAAAAATCAACCGCATGCACATATGAACCAAATACCGACAAGAATACTTGAAATAAAATATATTAATCTCAAATAGTCATGATCTGAATAAAACAAATATTCTGGGTCACATTGCCTAAATACAAGAATACCATTATTGTTCAAGCAAACTACAAGAAATAATAATAACATGATCCAGCATTAATACTTCATGTCACCAATACCATCTGGAACTTGTTCTCCAAAATTTGCAATTCAACGAATGCAGGAAAGAGGGAAAGAGAAAAATAAGTATCCGTCAATTGCAAGTTATGGGCCACTTATAATGTAGGATACAAGTACATGGGAAGAACTATCTAGCAACAGGGTATAAGCATGATGTCAAAATAAACAACTAGCATGGCAAGGTGAACAAGTGTAAATGGCATGAGTCAAGTGTCAGGTAATCAAGTAACAGGTAAAAATGTAACATGTATCAGGTAATCATGTAACATGTATTAAGTGTCAAGTATCAAGTCTCATGCATCATGTAGTCAAGTGTCAAGCAAGCATGTATCATGTTCAAGTATTATATTCAAGTATCATGTTCAAGTCTTGTATTGATTACTATCTAGGTTATACTTCATGTACCCATATTATAACACATGGTTGCTACAACAAACAGTTACGTTTTAGATTTCGTATTGGACCATACAGGGCAGTGTACTCAGTTATTCACAGAATCACAGAACTTGGTCGGTAAACTTGATCGGTAACTTGATCAGTAAACTTGATTGGTAACAGAATATTAACTTGATCGGTAAACTTTATCAATAACTTGATCGGTAAACTTGATCGGTAACTTGATCGGTAACAGAATATTAACTTGATCGGTAAACTTGATCGGTAACTTGATCGGTAAACTTGATCGGTAACAGGTCATACAGGAAACATAAGTCTCCTTCCGAGTATACGTTTCTGCACTATCCACTACTAGATCTTTCCCATTAAAACCCCGACTTGATTATTTATTATTATTCTCAAATAGGCATGTATAAGCATGAAACAGTGTCAAACTAACATAGTATAATCAATATCAGGTCTAGGATAACAAATAAGCACGCATAGATGATAGACAGTCACATAAACGAGCAAAACAGTGTATGTTCATATTCAGGACAACATGACAGTACAATACTAAAACAGTGATTCCTGCTACTACAAACATTCAAATCTGGATCCGTCGATGGATCTGGAAAATAGACTTCCACACGAATCCAGCGAATATAAATAAGTCATATAGTACTTCACAACATCATAACTCAAAACAAGTTTGAATCTAGATTACATGTTTAGTCAGAAATCAATAAAACGAATTCTCAGTCAGGAAAATCGCATCAAAACCTCTCAAATAAATTCAGGAAAAATCTGGTGTATTCCCCTGTATGTCTAGAATCAAAATATAAAGTTTCATAATATTCCAGTAAAATTTGTTTAGTCATCAAAATTAAGAAAACATCAAGAAATAGTAGTTTGAAAAATCTGGAATTCCCAACAGTGTTGTACGAAAACTAGAATATCTCGCAAGCCGTGAAACGAAATTCAAATATGCTAAAGGGCGATGAAAATAAACAAAATATATTAACTTTCATATTTCATGAATATTTTTCATACAGTAAAAGAAATCATAGTGAAAATAAGGTTCTTTACAAAACAGTGAGCAAAATACAGCAAGTATAGATTTTATAAACGAGCACGAAACAACACATAAAACTCATCAATAAAGTCACCAAAATTCTGGGTAATCCCTCACTAGGTAAAGAAACACTGACCAAAGTTTTGGATCAAAATAATATATGCAGCATAGTTCTTTAAAATAATTTATCATCAAAATTACCCAAAAACAGAATCTGGAAAAGGTCGACACCTCTGTAGTAAAACAATCATAACTTACTCATACGAAAACAAAATCAAGCAAGGTTTGAGGGGTTTGAAAATAGACGAAATTATCCAAAACTCATGTTTTTTACCGAAATTAAGATACTGATTGTAAAACAGTCCAAAACAGCAAACAAAACAGATCAGCGACAAATCACAGATTTTTTTCCTTAAAATAAAATCGACAAAGATTCAAGAAAATTGATCCAAACTCACCCAAACAGGAAATTGAGTCTACCACGTGTCTAAACATCATAAATTAGGGTATCTAACATGTCCACGCCAAGAATTCCACATGAGTCTCAATCAAAACACGAATTCACACAAAAGTCTCACATACACGATCAAAAATCAAGAACGGGCGAATCCTAGGTTAATTCATGTCCGTATTGTGTCGTGATTCATCTATGATCAAATTTTCACAATAGAGCCAAAACTCATCAAGCAAAACACAAACAAGAGTCGTCTCTAGACCCAACTACACTATAGGTGAATTTTTTGACTTGTATCAAACAAATGAATTGGAGTACAAGTTACTTGCCTTAATCGACGACGAAAAACGGCGATGAGCAAGAATAACGGAAACAGATTTCCGGGCAAACGACGAGCCACGAACTCCAACGAACACACGAACACGAATAGCACCATGAAAACAATGAACCAACTAACAACGAACGACTAACAACCACGAACAAGAACGAGAACCGAAACCAACCAAACAATCACGTGCATGGGAGAAGCACATGCACGCCACACCGAAACTCGACGGAACACACCAAGAGAAGGCGATGGGGATGCGGCACGGCGACGGGCCGCAATGATTGTTGCGGCTACCGAAGGTGGAGGGGGACGGTGCAGCGTGCTGTCACTGCTGTCCTCGGCCTGTGACGAAGGGGAAGCACCGGAGACGGGGGTCAGCGACGCTACGGATGTTGCGGAGGCGCGGGGAGACTCGTCACTGGCCTGCAGTGGCTGTCGTCTCCTAGAGGGAAGGAGAACGGAGGACGAGAGAGTTGAAGTCGCGGCGTCGGGGTGCAGTTGCGACTGGCCTCCTGTGGTGCGGTGCTGCCGCAGTCGGCGCCACGATGAGGAGGGTAGGGCGAAGGCAGGGAGCGATTGGGAGAGAGATGAGAGCGGGAGAGGGATTGGTTAAGGTGCAGAGGAGTTTGGGAGAGGGGTGCAGGGGGTGCTCGATTGCTGCTGCGGTTGCCGAAGACAAGCGGGAGGATGGGAGACGGAAAGGGAGGCCGCTGTATGGGTTTTCGGAAGAGGAGTGGGTGGCTGGGGAAGATGAAGAGACGGGGCGGCATGGGTGGGTATATAAATATATAGATAAGTTGGGGTTTAGGGTAGTGACTGGGTTTAGGAGATAACGAGGTAACTGGGTTTAGGAGATAACGAGGTAACCGGGTATTGGGTAGGGAGATGCTAACCGGGTTTTGGGGTATAGGTAACGGGTCTGGTATATAAATGGGTATGGGTAAGGTGTTGATGGGTTACGGGTCGGGTAGTTTAGGATTATTTTTGTTATAGTTGGGTTTGGTTAATAAGGTAATGGGTATTTATAATAAAAGTCCAATAAGAAATAGGGTATTAAATCTAATAAAATAACGGGTTTCGGGTTTTGGGAAAATAAAATTACCAATAAAATATACAATTGGGATTTTATAGAAATACTAATAATAACAAAAATAATAACAATAACAACATTAATCATAAACATAATAATAATAACCGAAAAACAAATAAATTATTGATAGATTTTAATAGAAGATCCAGTAGTACATTTTAACAAAAATAGTTCGAAAGCGGAAAACTAATTTACAAAATTTTTAAATACAGTAAATATACGGAAAATACATTTTCGGGAAACAGGGGCTACAATCCTATCCACCTTACAACAAAATTTCGGCGGTACATAGGACAAGGCAAGAGCAAACTGAGGAAGAGTAACAAAGTAGAGGGTTAAAGGGAAAGGAACAAAGCAGGGGCAAAATCAGAAATAACCAGAAATAGAAGGAAGGGGATAACATTGAGATCAAATGGAACGATGAAAGAGAATAAACAGTATCAAAAGAAAGGAAACAACACAAGATAACAAAGCAAGATAAAGAAGTAGATAGAACTGGAATCAAAGGGAGAAAAGACAGGGAAGAATTGAATCAAACAATAAGTTAACGAATGAGAACAATTGCAAGAGATAGGGGAAACAAAAACAATGCAAGGAAGGAGAAGCAACAATATGATCCTGGGACCTGTGGGTTATGAGCCCACCACGCTTTCGCTGTGCCACTCTGATGGTGACGTTCCAAGCTGCAGACAAGTCGTTATAGATCACGCGACAACTAGCGACGATCCGAGCAGGAAGAAAAGAATGAGACACCATATTAAAATTGGAATTTAGATGAGGGCTTTAATTTAAATAATTAGGTCAAAACTAATGGGCTTTAACAAAAATAATATTAATAATACAAAAATCAACACATAATAATAATAAAATAATAATGACAAAATAATAAATAATAATAATAATAATCATCATCATAAACATACTGGTAAAAATAATAATAATAATAATAAAATATTAACAATACTGGTAAGGATAATAATACAAGACAGAAAATAATTTGGGGTTCATCATTTTGGTGAAAGTAATTCAATATCAACATCAAAAATAAAATAGTAAGAAAAATACAATAATAGTAATAGTCATAACAATAATAATAATAATAATAATACTAATAATAATAAAGAAAACAATAATAATAGTAGTAGTAGAATTTCTTTGATGTGGATTTGTCTCATTTACATCCATCTGTAGACTTGTCTTCTCGACATCAAGTTGCAGGTTTGCCTCCACGACATCAGGTTGCAGGTTGCCATCTGGATATTTGGTTGCACATTTTGCCTTCCCGATATCCAGTTGCAATTTGCCTCCATTGACGTCTAGTTGCATGTTTGCCATCTCGACATCCAGTTGCAACAAAACGACAAACGAAATGATGCGATCTTCTACGCGTACTTAGATATTGATTGCGCAATTTAAGTACAAAGTTACGTTTTGAAATTTGTGATATTAAAATACATAGTTATTCGAAATAACAAATTTTTTTGTTTTTAGAAAACAATTTTATAGAAGATCCAAAATATAACAAATAATAATCGAAATTCACAAAATATTCTGAAATATATATATATATATATTTATTTATTTATTTATATATATATATATATATATAAAGAAAATATAGGCTTCTGATCCTCATTCCTTTTCCCTCATATTCAATTCTTTGATTTCTTATTTTCTTTCGTCTCTTGTAGTCCTCCTCCTTTGTTGACTCTTTATTGAGTATAAAATCCATTCTTCCCCTGCCTATATTTTCTTTATATATATATATATATTCGAACATTTTGTGTATTTCGATTATTATTTATTATATTTTGGATCTTCTATAAAATTGTTTTCTAAAACGAAAATTTTGTTATTTCGAATAACTGTGTATTTTAATATCACAAATTTCAAAATGTAACTTCGTACTTAAATTGAGCATTCAATATTTAAGTACGCGTGGAAGATTGCATCATTTCGTTCATCGTTTTGTTGCAACTGGATGTCGAGATGGCAAACATGCAACTAGACGTCAATGGAGGCAAATTGCAACTGGATATCGGAGAGGCAAAATGTGCAACCGAATATCCAGATGGTAGCCTGCAACATGTTGTCGTGGAGGCAAACCTGCAATTTGATATCGAGAAGGCAAGTCTACAGATGGATATAGATGAAGCGAACCCACATCAAGGAATTTTTACTATTATTATTATTGTTTTCCTTATTATTATTATTATTATTATTATTGTTATTACTATTACTATTATTATTGTATTTTTTCTTACTATTTTATTTTTGATGTTGATATTGAATTACTTTCACCAAAATGATGAACCCCAAATTATTTTCTGTCTTGTATTATTATCCTTACCAGTATTGTTAATATTTTATTATTATTATTATTATTTTTACCAGTATGTTTATGATGATTATTATTATTATTATTATTTATTATTTTGTCATTATTATTTTATTATTATTATGTGTTGATTTTTGTATTATTAATATTATTTTTGTTAATGCTCATTAGTTTTGACCTAATTATTTAAATTAAAGTCCTCTAAATCCCAATTTTAATCTGGTATCTCATTCTTTCCTCCCTGCTCGGATCGTCGCTTGTTGTCACGTGGTCTACAACGATTTGTCTGCAGCTTGGAACGTCACCATCAGAGTGGCGCAGCAGAAGCGTGATGGGCCCATAACCCACAAGTCTCAGGATCATATTGTTACTTCTTCCTTGCATTGTTTTGGTTTTGCCTATCTCTTGCAATTGTTCTCATCCGTTGACTTATTATTTGATTCAATTCTTCCATGTCTTTTCTCTCTTTGATTTCAGTTTTGTCGACTCCGTTATTGCTTTGTTATCTTGTGTTGATCCTTTTCTTTTGATACTGTTTGTTCTCTTTCTTGCACTCCATTTGACCTCATTGTTATCCACTTCTTTTTCTGGTGTTGCCACTGCTTTGTTCCTTCCCCATTAGCTCTTTGTTTTGCTGCCCTTCCCCCCAGTTTGTTTTTGCCTTGCCCTAGGTACCGCCTAAGCAAATTTCGAGAATAAAATTTTGTTGTAAGGTGGTAGGATTGTTAACCCCTGTTTTCCCAAAAATGTATTTTTGTGTATTTTTTGTATTTTAAAAATTTTCGCAAATTATTTTTCCGGTTTTCAAATTCTTTTTAAAATATATTTTTGGATCTTCTGCTAAAATCCATTTTCGATCAATAATTTTATTGTAACTATTTTCTATAAATTTTTGCATTGTAATAAAAATCTTATTTTTATTATTATTACTCTTATTATTACTATTACTGTTATTAGTAGTACTATTATTATTTTTATCATGGCCTTATTATTATTATTGTTATTTGTATTATTGTTAATATTGTTGTTTTTGAATGTTTATTAAAAATCCATTTTATGTATTAATTATATTTGTAGTTATTTTAAACAGTCTCTATACTTTTAATGCTATATTTTTTTTATATATTTTTATTGGATTTTATTAAACCCATTACATTACACTAAACCCAAACCCGTTATGATCTTTACCCCTATGTATATATAAACTGTGCCGTCCCCCCTCATCCTCTAAACCCTACTCCGCCGTTTCCTCTTCCTGCATCTCCCGAACCCAACCCTTCAGCTGCTGTCCTTCCGCTCTCTCCCGTCTCCTGTCTACTGCCGTGTCGCGTCACAGCACCCCGTCTCCTTTGCACGCCTCTCCCTCGCGACGCCCAGCCGTCGCGGCACCCCGGTGATCCTCCTCCTCACCTGCTGCAGCGCGCTCTGCCCATGGGTGTGCTCCCTCCGACGCGCGACAGCCTGGGCGACAATAGCGCGCCAACCTGCACACCTGTGTGTTGTCTCCCCTCTGTCGCAGCCACATGCGGCAGTCCCGGCCAGCCTGTGGTGCCTCTTCCAGCCGTGTCGCGCAACTGCAGCGCCTTCAGCTGAGGGCAGCGGCAGCAACCGCAGCATCAGCCCTTGCTGGCGATCCCCCGCCTGGCCTGCCTCCTCCGGTGCTCCTCTGCCGTGCCGTCGGCTATCGTCGGAGTAACCAGTGCAGCCATTTGCCGTGGGGTGCCATTGCTGTTGATGTGATCATGGGTGTGCTGTTCTTGATCATGTGGGTTTTTGATCTTGATTGAGTGATTATTGGCCGTTCGTTCTTGATCAGCTTTGTTGTGGGCCGTCGGATCTTCACGATCTCATATTGATCATCATCTTGATTATGGACCGTTGATCGCATTATCACCATCTAGGAGTTTTTGATCATCTTTGATTAGTGGCCGCTCGATCGTCGATCTGATCCGATCATCATCATCATCATCAAGATACTGATCACATCTCGATCTTGATCTTGATCTTCGATCAGAGTCGTCTGATCTGATCCGATCGCCTTGATCTCTTGATCCCAGCCATCCGATTGTGTTCGTGGGTTATTTGTTCTTTGGATTCGTGATCTTGTTCGTGATTCGTTGCTGTTGAGTTCGTGCCCGGTAATCCGTTTCCGTTATTGTCTTTCTTTTGGTTGGATTCGTCGTCTTTCAGGCAAGTAACTTGTACTTCAATTCATTTGTTTGATACAAGTCAAAAAGTTCACATATAGTGTAGTTGGGTCTAGAGACGACTCTTGTTGTGTTTTTCTTGATAAGTTTTGTCTCTATTGTGAAAACTTGACCATAGATGACTCACGACACAATCTTGACATGAATTAACTTAGGTTTACCCGTTCTTGTTCTTGTTCATGTATGTGAGACTAGTTGTGAGAATTCGTGATTTGGTTGAGACCCGTTTGTTATAATTGGTGTGGACATGCTAGATACCCTAATTCATGATGTTTAGACACTTGGTAGACTCGATTTCATGTTTGGATGTGTTTGGAACAATTTTCTTGAACCTATGTTGATTTTGTTTTTAAGGGAAAAATCTGTATTTGTCGCTGTTCTGCTTTGTTTGCTGTTTTGGACTATCTTGAAGTCAGTATTTTAATTTCGGTATAAAACATGAGTTTTAGATAATTTCGTCTATTTTCAAACCCCTCTGACCTTGCTTGATTTTGTTTTTTTATGACTGAGTTATGACTGTTTACTACAGAGGTGTCGATCTTTTACAGATTCTGTTTTTCGGTAAATTGGATGACAAATCATTTTAAAAAACTATGCTACATATATTATTTTGATCTGAAACTTTGGTCAGTTTTTTACCCAGAATTTTGGTGAATTTTATTGATGAGTTTTATGTGTTGTTTTTGCTTGCTTATGCAATCTATACTTGCTGTATTTCGCTCGCTGATTTGTAAAGAACCTTGTTCACTATGATTCCTTTTACTGTATGGAAAATGTTCGTGAGATATGAAAGTTAATATATTTTATCTATTTTCACCTCCCTTTGGCGGATTTGGATTTCGTTTCACTGGTTGCAAGATACTTCAGTTTTCGTACAGCAGTGTTGGAAATTTCAGATTTCCAAAGTGTCGTTTCTTGATATGTTCTTAATTTTGATGACTAAACTAATTTTACTGAAATATTGTGAAACTTTATATTTTGATTCTAGACATTATGGGGAATACCCCAGATTTATCCTGAATTTATTTGAAAGTTTTGGATGCAGTTTTCCTGACTGAGAATTCGTTTTCCTGATTTCTGACTGAACATGTTTTCTGTTTTCAAATCTGTTTTGAGGTATGATGTTGTGAATTTCTATATGATTTATTTATACTCGCTGGATTCGTGTGGAAGTTTATTTTCCAGATCCTTCGACGGATCCAGATTTGGATGTTTGTAGTAGCGGGAATCACTGTTTTAGTACAACACTGTCTTGCTGTCCTGAATTAGTGGTTTTACCCTGTTATGTGTTATCTTGTATCTGTATTTGTTCATTTTGCACCCTGAACCTGATACATGTTTATGCCCTAGTATTTTTGCTTTGTTTTGCGACACATACTTGCATGCCTGATTATAATAATAAATGACCAAGCCGGAGTTTAAGGGAAAGGTCTAATTGTGGATAATTCAGAAACGTGTACTTGGAAGGGGGCCCGTGTTTTCCATTTTGATTCATGTTGATACATGAACCTGTTGATGCATGGACCTGTTGCTTGTTGATGCATGGACCTGTTGATGCATGTACCTATTACATGTTGTCGCACGGACCTATTGGTTGTGTACCTGTTGATTCATGAACTTGTTGATGCATGAATCGGATGATTCGTGTACCTATTTTGATTCATGAACTTGTTTCCTGTTTCTGTTCTGAATCCTGAGTACACTGTCCTCTATGGTCCACTATGAAATCTAAAGCGAAATGTTTGTTGTAGCAACCATGTAGTAAAAGGTGGGATGAATGAAGTGCTACCTAGATAGTAATCACTAAAAGACTTAAACATGGTACTTGAACATGATACATGCTTGATTGACACTTGATTACATGATACATGAGACTTGATACATGAGACTTGATACATGTTACATGATTACCTGTTTACCTGTATACCTGTTATCTGATACCTGTTACATGTATATCTGTTTACTTGATTACTTGTCACTTGATTCATGCCATTTATACTTGTTCACCTTGTCATGCTAGTTGTTTATTTTGACATCATGCTTATACCATGTTGCTGGTTAGTTTTCCCATGTAAGTGGCCCGTAACTTGCAATTGACGGGTACTTGTTTTTATCTTTTTCTCTTTCCTGCATTCGTTGAATTGCAGATTTTGGAGAACAGGTTCCAGATGGTATTGGTGACATGAAGTATGAGTGCTAAATCTTGTTATCATTATCTCCTGTTTTCTTACTTTGAACAATATTGTATTCTTGTATTTGGATTTATTATTGTATTTGGACAATGTGACCTAGGATTATTTGTGTTATTCAGATTATGACTATCATATTTTATTTCAAGTATTGTTGGTATTTGGTTTATATGTGCATGTGGTTGACTTTTTCTGGCTTCAGATTCTGATTATATTGTGATATGTTGTAAAGATTCCTGAACAGCTTATGGATGATAAAAATCATTTGCTGGGCCAATGCTTCCCCAAAATACGGAATACGAGCACGTAACATTGGCCCAGCGAATGATTTTCATCATCCATAAGCTGTTCAAGAATCTTTACAACATATCACAATATAATTAGAGTCGGAAGCCAGAAAAAGGCAACCACATGCACATATGAACCAAATACCAACAAGAATAATTGAAATAAAATATAATAATCTCAAATAGTCATGATCTGAATAACACAAATATCATGATCCACACATTGTCCAATTACAAGAATAAATCCAAATACATAAATACAATTATTGTTCAAGCAACTACAAGAATTAATAATAACAAGATCCAGCACTAATACTTTATATCACCAATACCGTCTGGAATCTGTTCTCCAAAATCTGCAATTCAACGAATGCAGAAAAGAGGGAAAGTGAAAAACAAGTACCCGTCAATTGTAAGTTACGGACCACTTATAATGTAGGATACAAGTACATGGGGAAACTAACTAGCAACATGGTGTAAGTGTGATGTCAAAATAAACAACTAGCATGGTAATGTGATCAAGTATCATATAGCATATATCAAGAGTTAATTTAACAAGTATCTTATAAACATGTGTCAAGTATCGAGTACTAAGTAATCATGTATCGAGTGTCAAGTTCCAAATCTCAAGTATCAAGTCTCATGTATCATGTAGTCAAGTGTCAAGCAAGCATGTATCATGTTCTAGTCTTTTAGTGATTACTATCTAGGTAGCACTTCATGAATCCCAGCTTTTACTATATGGTTGCTACAACAAACAGTTTCGCTTTAGGTTTCATAGTGGACCATAGAGGGCAGTGTACTCAGGGACAAGTCAAGTATCAAGCACGAGTCGCGTAATCGTGAACAAGTGGCAGCAAGTATCAAGCACGAGTCATGTAGTCATGATCACGTGACAACAAGTAGTCAAGCACGAGTCACGTAATCGTGAACACGTGGCAGCAAGTATCAAGCACGAGTCATGTAGTCATGAAACATGGCACAAGTAATGGGAAACACGGGCCCCCTTCTGAGTATACGTTTCTGAATTATCCACTATTCGATCTTTCCCTTAAACCCCGGCTTGGTCATTTATTATTATAATCAAGCATGCATGTATGTGTCGCAAAACAAGGCAAGGATAATAGGGTATAAATATGTATCAGGTTCAGGGTGCAAGATAAACAAGTACAAGTACAAGATAACACATAACAGGGCGAAACAACTAGTTTTCTAATTTAGGACAGCAAAGACAGTGTTGTACTAAAACAGTAATTCCCGCTACTACAAACATCAAAATTTGGATCCGTCGAAGGATCTGGAAAATAGACTTCCACACGATTCCAGCGAATATAAATAAGTCATCTAGTAATTCACAACTTATAACTCAAAACAGGATTGAATCCAGAAAATATGTTCAGGCAGAAATCAGGAAAATGAATTCTTAGTCAGGAAACTGCATCAAAACCTCTCAAATAAATTCAGGATAAATCTGGGGTATTCCCCTATATGTCTAGAATCAAAATATAAGGTTTCATAATATTCCCGTAAAATTAGTTTAGTTATCAAAATTAAGAAAACATCAAGAAACGACACTTTGAAAAATCTGGAATTTGCAACACTGCTGTACGAAAATTGAAGTATCTCGCAAGCCGTGAAACGAAATCCAAATCCGCCAAAGGGAGATGAAAATAGATAAAATAAACTTTCCTATTTCACAACCATTTTTCATACAGTAAAATGAATCATAGTGAAAATAAGATTCTTTACAGATCAGCGAGCAAAATACAGCAAGTATAGATTTCATAAGTGAGCATGAAACAACTCATAAAACTCATCAATAAAATTCACCAAAATTCTGGGTAATCCCTAGATATGTATAGAAAGACTGACCAAAGTTTTGGATCAAAATAATATATGTAGCATAGTTTTTTAAAATGATTTGTCATCAAAATTACTGAAAAATGGAATCTGGAAAAGATCGACACCTTTGTAGTAAAACGGTCATAACTCACTCATACGAAAACAAAATCAAGTAAGGTCAGAGAGGTTTGAAAATAGACGAAATTATCTAAAACTCATGTTTTATACCGAAATTAAGATATTGACTTTAAAACAGTCCAAAACAGCAAACCAAACAGATAAGCGACAAAATACAGATTTTTCCCTTAAAAACAAAATTAACATATAACATAGATCTAAGAAAATTGATCCAAACACACCCAAACATGAAATCGAGTCTACCAAGTGTCCAAACATCCTAAATTAGGGTATCTAACATGTCCACATCAAATATTTCACACGGGTCTCAACCAAAACACGCATTCTCACAAATGTCTCACATACATGATCAAAATCAAGAATGGGTAAAACCTAAGTTAATTCATGTCAAGATTGTGTCGTGAGGCAACTATGGTCAAGTTTTCACAATAGAGACAAAACCCATCAAGGAAATCACAAACAAGAGTCGTCTCTTGACCCAACTACACTATAGGTAAACTTTTTGAGTTGTATCAAATAAATGAATTGGAATACAAGTTACTTGCCTGAGAGATGACGAATCTAACGGAACAAAGAGCAAGAATAACGGGAACATATTCCTGGGCACGAACTCAACAACAACAAATCACGAACAAGATGATCACATACAACGATCACGATCGCAATCACGAAACTAAGCACTGATCTCGATATGGATCAAGATCGGATGATCGAACGACTATCAAACAAGAGATCAAGATGATGCAGATCCGACGGCTATCAATCAAAGATCAAGATCAAATGGCCCAAAACAAAGATGATCAAGAACCAAAGATCAATCAGACAGTCCACATCCAACAAGATCAAAACCCCAAAATAACCACAACTCAGCAAAGTGGTGCACTAGCTTTGCTTATACTACCTCGGAGTAGAGAGGAGTCGACTGGGGCTGCGCGTCGCTGTCGTTGCGGAGCAGCATAGGGAGGTCGGTGGCGTCGCGAAGTGGGCGCTGCAGGGTGCTGGCCTGCAGGGCGGCACCGAGGGAACAGTGCGGCGCGGGGTCACACAGGGGATGGGTCTGGGTGCAATTGCAAGAGACGGGGAGAGGAGATGGATGAGCACCGGGCGGCGGAGCACAGGCAGTGCACTCGGGGGCGGCGCAACCGGGGAAGTCGCGAGCGCAGCCAGCGCCGAGGACAGGTTGGAGGTGCACTGGCTCGCGAAGGGGACCAGGGAGAAGGTTAAGGAAGAACGACGGCTGGGTTTTTCAAAAGGTGAAGAGGCGGCTCAAAAGATGGGGATGAACAACGCCATACATAGAGGGAGGGGGGGTTGACGATTGGGAGATGAATCGACAGAAGGTGATTGGGTTGATATATATAGGGTGGGGGAAAATAGGGTTAGGCTGTATATGGGTTATTGGGTGTAGGAGGTGCTAACGGGTGCAGATGTGGGTTTAAATGAGTAGGGATAGGTATACGGGTCGGGAGGTTTCGGGTAGGGGTTTTAGGTGGGTTTGGGTATGAGTTTAATTAAACAATGGGTTTTAAATAAAAGTCCAATAAGAAAATTAAATACAGTAGTTTAATTAAACTAATATAATTTGCATTAAAAGTATAAAGTCTATAAGTACAATAAATCAAATAGTATACACTGAGTTAATACTCAAATACTAGCAAATACAATAGGATTTTTTTTAGTATACAAACAAAAATTTAATAAAAATAAAATAATAATACTAACAGTAGAATTTAATAATAATAATAATAATAATAATAATAATAATAAAAATAACAGTAATAATAATAATAGTAAGATTTGTATCAAAATGTAAAATCATACAAAATAGTTACAACTACAATTTTTGATCGAAAATAGATTTTAATATGAGATCCAACTATTTCTTTTTTTTAAATACAGAAAAATACAAAAATACATTTTTGGAAAAACAGGGGTTACAATCCTACCACCTTACAACAAAATTTCGTCCTCGAAATTTGCTTAGGCGGTACATAGGACAGGGCAAAAGCAAACTTGGAAAGGGTAACAAAGCAGAGGGTTAATGGGGAAGGAACAAAGCAGCGGCACACCAGAAAAAGAAGTGGATAGCAATGAGGTCAAATGGAGTGCAAGAAAGAGAACAAACAGTATCAAAAGGAAATAATCAACACAAGATAACAAAGCAATAAGGGAGTCGACAGAACTGAAATCAAAGAGAGAAGACGGGAGAGAATTTAATCAAACAATAAGTCAACGGTTGAGATCAATTGCAAGAGATAGGGGAAACCAAACAATGCAAGGAAGGAGAAGCCACAATATGATCCTGGGACCTGTGGGTTATGGGCCCACCACGCTTTCGCTGCGCTACTCTGATAGTGACGTTCCAAGCTGCAGACAAGTCGTTGTAGACCACATGATACCAAGCGATGATCCGAGCATGAAGAAGAGAATGAGACACCAGATAAAAATTGGGATTTAGAGGAGGGCTTTAATTTAATAATTAGGTCAAACTAATGGGAATTAACAAAATTAATATTAATAATACAAAAATCAACACATAATAATAATAAAAAATAATGACAAAATAATAAAAATAATAATAACAATAATCATCATCATAAACATTTTGGTAAAAATAATAATAATAATAAAATATTAACAATACTGGTAAGGATAATAATACAAGACCGAAAATAATTTGGGTTCATTTTTGTGAAAATAATTCAGTATTGACAAGAATAACGAAATAGTAAAAAAAACAATAATAATAATAGCAATAGTAATAACAATATAATAATAATACTAATAATATTAAGGAAAACAATAATAATAGTAAAAATCCTTTGATGTGGGTTCGCCTCATTTATATTCACCTGTAGACTTGCCTTCTTGACATCAAGTTGCAGGTTTGCCTCCACGACATCAGGTTGTAGGTTACCTTCTGGATATTCGATTGCACATTTAGCTTCACCGATATCCAGTTGCAATTTGCCTTCGTTGAAGTCTAGTTGCATGTTTACCATCTCGACATCCAGTTGCAACAAAACGATGAATACGATGATGCAATCTTCCACACGTACTTAGATATTGATTGCTCAATTTAAGTACGATGTTACGTTTTGAAATTTGTGATATTAAAGTAACCCATTACCCTGTTTTAATTCTCCATACCCAATCCCGATTATCAAACCCGAAACCAACTGCACCCGTCACCTAACACTAACCCCTACATATTTAAATACCCGTTCATATTCTCTGCCTCTTCATCTCCTTCCGCCGCTTCGTCTTCCCCCTCCCGCTCTCTCTTTCCCTTCAACCCATCTCATCCCGATCCTCTTCCTTCCCCTCCGGCAGCGTCGCCCTGCCTCCTCGTCGGATATTCGATTGCACATTTTGCCTCACCGATATCCAGTTGCAGTTTGCCTCCATTGAAGTCTAGTTGCATGTTTGCCATCTCGACATCCAGTTGCAACAAAACGATGAACAAGATGATGCAATCTTCCACACGTACTTAGATATTGATTGCTCAATTTAAGTAGGAAATTACGTTTTGAAATTTGTGATATTAAAATACACAGTTATTCGTAATAACAAAATTTTCGTTTTTAGAAAACAATTTTATAGAAGATCCAAAAAATAATAAATAATAATCGTAATACACAAAATATTCGATATATATATATATATATATAAAATATAGGCATGGGAAGAGTGGATTTTTTATACTCAATAAAGAGTTGTTGTTTTTGAGTGTTTATTAAAAATCCATTTTTTTGTGTTAATTATATTTGTACTTATAGACTCTATACTTTTAATGCAAATTATATTAGTTTATAAAATCATATTTTATTAGTTATTGTATATAATCTTCTTATTGGATTTTTATATTAAACTCAAAGCCCATTTGATTACCCGTTTTAAACCCATTACCCTGTTTTAATTCCCCATACCCAAACCCGGTTATCAAACCCGAAACCAACTGCACCCTGCCTCACCGATATCCAGTTGCAGTTTGCCTCCATTGAAGTCTAGTTGCATGTTTGCCATCTCGACATCTAGTTGCAACAAAACGATGAACAAGATGATGCAATCTTCCACACGTACTTAGATATTGATTGCTCAATTTAAGTAGGAAATTACGTTTTGAAATTTGTGATATTAAAATACACAGTTATTCGTAATAACAAAATTTTCGTTTTTAGAAAACAATTTTATAGAAGATCCAAAAAATAATAAATAATAATCGTAATACACAAAATATTCGATATATATATATATATATATATATATATATATATATAAATATAAAATATAGGCATGGGAAGAGTGGATTTTTTATACTCAATAAAGAGTTGTTGTTTTTGAGTGTTTATTAAAAATCCATTTTTTTGTGTTAATTATATTTGTACTTATAGACTCTATACTTTTAATGCAAATTATATTAGTTTATAAAATCATATTTTATTAGTTATTGTATGTAATCTTCTTATTGGATTTTTATATTAAACTCAAAGCCCATTTGATTACCTGTTTTAAACCCATTACCCTGTTTTAATTCCCCATACCCAAACCCGGTTATCAAACCCGAAACCAACTGCACCCGTCACCTAACCCTAACCCCTACATATTTAAATACCCGTTCATATTCTCTGCCTCTTCATCTCCTTCCGCCGCTTCGTCTTCCCCCTCCAGCTCTCTTTCCCTTCAACCCATCTCATCCCGATCCTCTTCCTTCCCCTCCGGCAGCGTTGCCCTGCCTTCTCGTCGCCTGCATCCACCTGTGGCACCGCTCTACTCCCTGCATCGCAGCACAGCCATCGCATGCGCACCCCGCAGCGACGCCAGCCCGACGCTCCACCAGCGTCCTTGTCCTTCCGCTTGTTCGCCCTGCATCGCGCTCTACCAGTGCCGCGCGGCTGCACTCCGGTGCCCCCCTGTGTCGTGCACTCCCCTGCGTTGCCTCTCCGTTTTGACAGCAGTGTCGACTGAGCCAGCCGCTGCGCCTGGTAGCAACTGACGCCGCTCAGCCCTGTTTCGACGTCCCCTCGCCGGCGTGCTCTCGCCGCAGCCAGTGCCGATGTGTCGTCCGTGGGATTCTTGATCATGGAGTTTTGATCTTCGTCGTCTTGGAGTTCTTTGGTCGCTTTGATTGTGGTCGTCTAATCGTCGATCTGACCCGATCATCATTATCATTATCAAGATACTGATCACATCTCGATCTTGATCTTGATCTTCAATCAGAGTCGTCCGATCTGATCCGACCGCCATGATCTCTTGATCTTATGATCTTAGCCGTCCGATCGTGTTCGTGAGTTATTTGTTCTTTGGATTCGTGATCTTGTTCGTGATTCGTTGTTGTTGAGTTCGTGCCCGGGAATCTGTTCCCGTTATTCTCTTTCTTTTGTTTGGATTCGTCGTCTTTCAGACAAGTAACTTGTACTCCAATTCATTTGTTTGATACAAGCCAAAAAATACACCTATAGTGTAGTTGGGTCTGGAGACGACTCGTGCTTGTGATTTCTTTGATGGGTTGTGAAATATGAAAGTATATTTTATCTATTTTCATCTCCCTTTGGCGGATTTGGATTTTTTTTCATTGGTTACGAGATACTTCAGTTTTCGTACAACAGTGTTGGGAATTCTAGATTTTCCAAAGTGTCGTTTCTTGATGTTTTCTTAATTTTGATGACTAAACTAATTTTACTGGAATATTATGAAACTTTATTTTTTGATTTTAGACATATAGGAGAATACCCCAGATTTTTCCTGAATTTATTTGAGAGGTTTTGATGCAGTTTACTGACTGAGAATTTGTTTTCCTGATTTCTGGCTGAACATGTTTTCTGTTTTCAAATTTGTTGTGAGTTATGATGTTGTGAATTACTATATGACTTATTTATACTCGCTGGATTCGTGTGGAAGTCTATTTTTCAGATCCAGAGGACCTGTGTCCTGCCTGCCTGTTACGTGTTCATGACTACATGATTCACGTTCCTGTTATCTGTACCTGATTGTATGCTTCCCTATAAGAAGATGTACTCGGAAGATAACCACTAGGTTATGCCTGTTTTCTGTACCTGACTGCATACTTCCTTTAGGAAGGTGTACTCGGAAAAGAACCACTAGGTTCTACCTGTTCTTGTTATACCTACCTGTTTCCTGTACCTAAGTACACTGCCCTATGGACTCCACTATGAAATGTAAAGCGAAACTGTTTGTTGTTGCAACCATGTAGTAAAAGCTGGGATGCATGAAGTGCTACCTAGATTGTAATATAACAAAGACTTGACATGACATAACCTGATTACCCGTTTACCTGTTACCTGATACCTGTCACATGATTACCTGTTTACCTGTTACCTCATACATGTTACATGTTTACCTGTATACCCGTTTACTTGATACTTGGCACATGTTACCCGTACCTGTTAGTGTACCATGCTACTTGTTTCTATTTTCCTGATTTATGTTAAATATTATATTTCTATTGACACACTTATACCATGCTAGGCCTGTTACTTAGAATTTTCTAATCCCTGTACTTGTATCCTACATTATAAGTGGCCCGTAACTTGCAATTGACGGGTATTTGTTTCACTTTTCCTCTTTCCTGCATTCGTTGAATTGCAGATTTTGGAGAACAGGTTCCAGATAGTATCGGTGACATGATGTACTAGTGCTGGATTTTCTGCTTTATTATTATTATTATTACTTGTTGCTTGAACTTGAATAAAATGTACTTGATGACTTGGATATTTATCTTGTATTTGGGCTATGTGACCCAGGATATTTGACTTGTTCAGAACCTGATTATTTGAGATTATTGTATTTGGTTTCATGTAATTTCTGTTTGTATCTTGTTTGAATTATACATGTTGGTTGATACTTTTGCTTCCGACTTTGATCATTTTGTGAGATATTGTAAAGATTCATGAACAGCTTATGGATGATGAAAATCATTCGCTGGGCTTTTGTCGCGTGCTCGTATTCCGTATTCCTTTTGGGAAGCGGGGCGTGACAGGGTTTTCAGCGAATGATTTTCATCATCCATAACCTGTTCAGGAATCTTTACAATATCTCACAAAATAATCACAGTCGGAAGCCAGAAAAGTCAACCACATGCACATATGAACCAAGTACCAACAAAAATATTTGAAAAACAATATATTAATCTCAAATAGTCATGATCTGAATAAAATAGATATCCTGGGTCACATTGCCCAAATACAAGAATAAATCCAAGTATGAAAAATACAATATTGTTCAAGCAACTACAAGAAATAATGATCATAAAATGCAGCACTAATACTTCATGTCGCCGATACCGTCTGGAACCTGTTCTCCAAAAACTGCAATTCAACGAATGCAGGAAAAAGAAAAACAAGTATCCGTCAATTGCAAGTTACAGGTCACTTATAATGTAGAATACAAGTACAGAAGATAGAAAATTCTAAGTAACAAGCCTAGCATGGTATAAGTGAACAAATGTAAATGGCATGAATCAAGTGTCAAGTAATCAAGTATTATGTAACATGCATCAAGTGTCAAGTAAACAAGTATCATGTAAACATGCATCAGGTGTCCAGTATCATGTAATCATGTATTAAGTGTTAAGTTTCAAGTCTCAAGTATCATGTAGTCAAGTGTCAAGCATCAGATAGTATGCAAACAGATATACAGATAGTGTCAAATAATAGTGTCAAGTGATAATGTCAGACAGATAACAGGTAATCAGATGATCAGATAACAGATAGCCCGGTACATATAACAGATTTAGATTTAGATTTCAGATACAGATACAGATGTCATGTTCTTATAAGTCTAGTGTGATTACTTTCTAGGTAGCACTTCATGTGCTCCAAAAACATAACACATGGTTGCTATAACAAACAATTTCGCTTTAGATTTCGTAGGAGATCATATAAGGCCGTGTACTCAGGGTTCAGACAGATATCAGATAATTAGATCAGACAGATAGAACTTAGTGGTTCTCTTCTTCTCTACACCTTCCTATAAGAAGTAATATTGACAGGGTCAGATAACAGATCCTGACAGACAGATAGAACCTAGTGGTTCTCTTCTCTTCTTCACCTTCATATAAGAAGTAATGTAGACAAGGTCAGATAACAGATAACAGATACTCCTATGGAAAACACGGGCCCCCCTCTAAGTACACATTTCTATGCTTTCCCACTACTAGATCTTTCCCATAAACCTCGGCTTGGTTACTTTTATTATGGTTATCAACAGACATGAATGTGTACGAAATAGTGTCAAACTAACTTGGTAAAATCAGTATTAGGTTCATGGAAACAAATAAACATGCATAGATAATTTACAATCACATAAATGAGCAAAACAGTGTATGTTCATATTTAGGACAACAAGACAGTAAAGTACTAAAACAGTGAATCCCGTCGCTACAGAAATGTAAATCTGGATCCGTCGAAGGATCTGAAAACTAGACATCCACACGAATCCAGCGAATATAATTAAGTCATATAGTGTTTCAGAAGATCATAACTCAAAACTGATTTGAAAACAGAAAACACGTTCAGCCAGGAATCAGGAAAATGAATTCAAAGTCAAGAAAACAACATCAAAACTCATCAAATAAATTCACGAAAAATCTGGGGTATTCCCCTATATGTCTAGAATCAAAATATAAAGTTTCATAATATTCCAGAAAAATTAGTTTAGCCAACAAAAATAAGAAAACATCAAGAACAGTAGTTTGGCAAATTTGGAGTTTCCGACACTGCTGTACGAAAACTGAATTATCTCGCAACCAGTGAAACAAAATCCAAATCCGCCAAAGGAAGATGAAATTAGATAAAACAAACTAACTTTCATATTTCACAAATATTTTTCATACAATACAAGGAAACATAGTGAAAATAAGGTTCTTTATAGAACAACGAGCAAAATATAGTAAGTATAGATTTCATAAACGAGCATGAAACATCACATAAAACTCATCAATAAAATTCACCAAAATTCTGGGTAATCCCTAACTAGGTAAAGAAACACTGACCAAAATTTTGGATCAAAATAATATACGTAGCATAGTTCTTTAAAATGGTTTGTCATCAAAATTACCGAAAAACAGAATCTGGAAAAGATCGACACCTCTGTAGTAAAACAGTCATAACTCAAGGTCAGAGGGGTTTGAAAATAGACGAAATTATCTAAAACTCATGTTTTATACCGAAATCAAGATACTGACTTTAAAATAGTCCAAAATAGCAACCAAAACAGAACAATGACAAACTATAGATTTTTCCCTTGAAAACAAAATCGACATAGATTCAAGAAAATTGATCTAAACACACCCAAACATGAAATCGAGTCTACCAAGTGTCTAAATATCATAAATTAGGGTATCCAACATGTCCACGCCAAGTATTTCACACGGGTCTCAACCAAAACACATTCTTGCACAAGTCTCACATACATGATCAAAATTAAGAACGGGCAAATCCTAAGTTAATTCATGTCAAGATTGTGTCGTGAGTCATCTATGGTCAAGTTTTCACAATAGAGACAAAACCCATCAAGGAAATCACAAACAAGAGTCGTCTCTAGACTCAACTACACTATATGTGAACTTTTTGACTTGTATCAAACAAATGAATTGGAGTACAAGTTACTTGCCTTAAATCGGGATAAAGAACGACGAACTCAAAAGTAGGAGCAAATCCTGCGAACGAAAATCCACGAACTCATGAACGATCCACACGCGCACTCAAGCACGCGCAAGAAAACCCCAAGAGCAAGAGAGCGCGAGACGGCGAATGGAGAGAAAACGGGAGAGATGAAGCACAGAATAGGGGCGCAATGGTTTGGGAAAACAAAAAAATGGTCTTGCGTCCAATTGAAGAAAAAATTGGAAAAAAGGCCAGGGACGCAACATGATGTTGCTTCCCAACAATTTTGCCCCCTTTTGGTCCATTTAATTCCTATGGATTACACCCTATAGGATTATTTATGCACCGAAAGTTAATTTGAGATTGGTTTCATTATTTGATCAAGGGATGAGATGGAATGAGACAATAGGAATTATTATGTGTTCATACGTATACAATTTTTTTTTATAAATGATTTGGATTAATTTTTTTTAAAAAACCAATGGCTGAGATTAAAAAATAAAACGATCATCCACCGTTGAACCAAATTTTGGGTTTTAACGACTACAACCCAACTCAAAATTTCTATTTCTAAGAGCCAAATTTTTGAAATTTTGAGTCTAACGACTACAGATGCTCTTGGGGGTTAAACCTTGGTTGAAAACGGCCATTTTTGTTTAAAAAAGAGGAGGGGGGGGGGGACATCAAAATGGAGTCAAAATGGGCTAAACAGGCATTTTACATTGGTTCAAGGTATAGAAGTGTTTTTTCTTAAAACCATTTTTGGGCTCGGGTTTTAATTTTTCATTAGATAACTCTATTGTAACCCGACATCTTATCCATACTAGTAATTTGCACGTGCGATGCACGTCTTAATAAATATAGTTTTTTAAAATAAAAATTTGGACGTAATCTGGATTTGAACTTAGAACCTCCTTTATAATAGTTATGCACGTGTATTGCACGGGTTGGTAGATTGACAAAATATTTACAAATGACACTAAGGTCTTCTCCCATTATAATATTAGAGATAGGAGTATTTCTTAGTTTTTAAAAATAGTGGGGGTTTATGCTAATTTTCACATTTTAAATGGGGACATTTGCTAAAATATCCCTTTTTTAGGAGCTGCACGTGCATCACATGGGTATGTTTGGTGGATTTAGTTTGATGTATATTGCACGTGTTTACTCAGTTACAAAATTAGGGTTTGTTTGTTTACAACCCCAACTCTCCTATTAAAATAGTAGAGATAATGCACCCGACAAGTTATACATTGCATGTTTCCTTAAGTTTATAATGAACTTGTGAACTTTAAAAATTTTGTTATTATTTGTGCCTGGTATATAAACTATGATGAAATCTGTGATATTTGGCATGTTCTATATATTCTCCCTTTATTCCCGGATTACTCTGTTTTTAATCCTTCATTTTTCATATTTCTAAAATAGTTTTATACGAAAAAATAGAAACCGATTTTTCTGTTTAAATTGAAAAAAAAACTGAACGGTGCATTACTGTTCCGTTTCTGTTTTTTATAACCTTGTAGTTTAGAGTTTATTTTGATGGGTTGTGTGTGGAATGGTTGGGGTTGATTGAAAGTTGAGTTATTGGATATGAATATTGAGGTTTGATTGAGAAGGAGGTTGTTGGTGTAAAATAACAATTGAGATAATTGAAGTGAAGAAATTGAAAAATCAAACAAAAAAGTGTGAAGGAATTAGGGTGTGGTTTATGTGGAATGGTTGAGATTGGTAGAAAGTTGAGTTCTTTGACATGGAATTTGAGGAGTGTGAAGTTTAGTTTAGAGATTTATTTTGATGGGTTCGATGCAGAATGGTTTTGATTGAAAGTTGAGTTCTTGGACTTCGGACAGTGTGGATGGTGAAGTTAAGAATTTGGCTGTTGTAGTGAGAGTTGATGCAGCACAATAAGTGTTTTGTCTCAAGCTCCATTTTTTAAGAGGTAATCAGAATTCGTTCCATTCTAGGGATTTATGCTTGTTCTTGTTTAAATTAGAGGTTTATTTGTTAAAAAAATAGTATATTGGTGAATAGTTTGATGTGAGTGTTATATTATGAGTTGATAGAGAAGGGGATTGCTGTAGAACAACAATAGATATACTAGAAGATGGGAGAGAATGAAAAATAGAGCAAAAAAAGTTTAGGATGTACTTGAAAACTAAGTTCAATGTCGTCCATTGGTAAGCCCTTTTTGCTGGTGAGTCAGGAGTTCGAATCCTCGAATCCTGCTTGCACAAAAAAAAAACCAAATTGATACATATATGAAGTGGGGGGTGTGGGTGCGGCTATGGCCTTATTCCAAAAAGGAATTTTTTTTAGGAGGTACAGGTTTGGTAACTTCAGTTGTCGCACCTCTACCTACATCTTAAGGTTGACTTTATTCTTTTTGTTGGGTCTTTGGCAAGCCAACAAAGTTAAGTCCATTGTTTAGGGAAGAGAGCATATGTTGTTAAAGACTTCAAGATAAACTGAGTTTGAATGGCGTTGATATAACCACATATGTCACACTTTTGGGCGTTGAAAATTTGAGTTTATTTGTAGTTACCTAATCTCCAAATGGATTCCTGAACTGTGCAAAGTTTAGAAAATTGAGATACGAGAGTTAACTATACAGAATTCCGCTCATCCTAACATTCCAGTCATCCTAACTTAACTTTGTTCCCATACACACCCTTAAACTTTTTAGTGTGTGTTTGGGATTGGAGTTTAAAGTGATGATAATTTAAGTAATGGAGAGTTGTCTCATATAATTTCACCTTAACAATTTTTTTTGCATTGTTTAGTGCTCTTTTTTGAGTTAAATAACTACAGTCCAGCCTAGAAGTTGAGATAACCAGAGTTAACTAAACTCATTTGTAATTTATCTTAATTTTGGGCTGCCAAGCACTTTGGTAAAAGATAATTTTAGTGATTTTTAAAGTGGAGGTATAATAACCAAAGTTAGCATAGTTGTGCTGCTGCTCATAAATTATAGCTTCGCATGTCCTAACTTCGTTCCCAAACAGGTTCTAAGTTGTTAAAATTAGACTTATAGATAAACTTGCAGAGTGAATCCTTGGTAAATGTTGTTGGACTCCTTGGTAAATGTTGTTGGATTATTGATATTAATGAATGGAGATCGTTGTGGGGTATCAAATTTGACTGTATTGAACAATAATGGTAGCAAATTGTTGTGGAGAAAATTATTGGGAGTATCATTTCTGACCCAAATCTCAAGGCAGGGCTTTAAGTGTACCTTCTGCTTGAATTGAGGCACACTTCATATGGACTCAAGAATTTTTTTAATTTAAAATTCCTTGCTGCAATCTTAATAGGCAGAAGAACAGTGAATGCCTTGCGACTAGGCGCAGACTCGAGTGTGTTTGCGAAAACTTTTGAGTAAGAGGGTGTGGTTTGTGGTAGGATTTTGTGTTGAATGTTGTATTATTATTTATTATATGAATATTTTTTTACGTCAGTTTAGGTCAGCGATGGAAATGAAGTGTTCTCTTTGCGTTTTCTATGTAGTATTCATTTTTGATGTTTCATATATTTTACTTGGTTCTAGCATTGAAATCTTAGTTGAAAGCTTCATATATGATTGTTATGTAGTTTGTATTTTGTCTAAGAGGTCAAATGTGCTCCTTAGGTTTAGATTTAGTGCTTAGTATGCACTAGTGGATGTTGTTGCATGACTGTATCATCCCATAGGTGAGAAAAAAGGTGAGAGTTACATAAAGAATTTAAAGATGCTTGCTAAGTACGAATTTTAAATGCTGGTCTCCTCTGTGATGGTAAATATCAAATGCATGTCTAGATTCTATTCTTCATCCAAAGTTTCTCACGTAAATAATTGAATACAAATACAATATATCTATGTAATTGATACAAATAGTTATCCTTCCTCATCGACTTATGTGCAAATTTGAGCACTATTATATTGTTTACTAAAATATATCTATTGTTGTGTCGTTGAATCCTTTCAATTTGAAACTCCTATATGGTCCATATCATCTAACAACTGTCAATCATGTTGAATGAGTGCTTTAAGTTTGCATCTGTTCATAATATGTTATGACAGACAAATAATGGATAGCAGATTCAATGTTCAAAGTGTGCATCAGTAACTCTAAGCTTAGGCCTTAGTGTGCAAGTAGCTTCTGAATATGAGTGAATTTGTACCCAACGGAACATTTATCACAATCTTACCCAGGGTTTATTTAGAGGCTCTCTACAGTGGTTCTAAGTGTAGAAACAAAAACCCTGTGTGCTAATCCCTACTAGATCAATCAGCCTCCTTTCTTTCTCAAACTATGGTTTTGGTTTGTCATACTCTTATCTTCATTGTGGATTTACTTTATTATCTATTAGCCATAGCCTTGCTCAGTTTTTATTATTCAATCGTCTTAATGCTTCTTAATCTGGTCGACGAACTCCTTTTCAATGCTGATCGACTCGTTCCCTTGAAGCCAAAGTAACTTTCTCAATCATCTCCTTTCAATCTCTTTAGATTTTTCTAACGAGTGCGGAGAGTGAGCTTACAATTCTTTCTTATTTATTTGTTTGTTTCTTTTTGTCAACCTAATAAACATGCTTTTGTTTATGATTTAGTTATGCTTAAATATTTAGACAACAGTGATGATTCCTATAGACCTGTAATGATTTTTGCGGGAATGATAGCATAATCAAAGAACATCTAAGGGACTACTAGTTGTCTGTGTTTTTCCTTATTCTAATCTTTGAAATTAGATTGTAAATTTCTAGTATTAATTTAGCGATTAGTGAATGCTTCTTAATCTGTCGATCTTTTCCTCTGGTTCCAAATGAGAAAAAAGACTTCTCTCTCAAATGTTTTAGTTTGGAAAATTCCTACTGTAACTGCAGAAGGAGTCTTCACTAATACTTATCATGAAGGATTTGAGAGTGAGCGTCGTACCCAGTGGGCTGAACTCAGTTGACCTTCTACTTGTTTGATATTTTATTTGTGTTTTGTTTCTGTTACTTTTCTTTCATTTTTTTGACAATATATGAGCGACAAAGAGTGGTACTTGATCTACATTGTGCCTCAAATTTTTTGTTTTGTTTGGATAATCTCATAGGAACTGCATATGGAGATTTTCAAACCCAGTAACCCCTCACTTGGCATTGAAGAGTTCCTGTGGCATTACCTTAAGCTCATTTGCATACTTGTTGTAATATGTATTACTTCTCATGATTCTGGACGATGAATTTTGAGACCAAATTATAGGAGGGGCAATGAGTTGCTGTTGATGACAAGACTTGTGTACCATTTCTGACCCCTAAGAGCATCTGTAGTCGTTGATACCCATATTCTGGGTATTTGGCAAATAGAAAAGGAAATATGAGTTTGTGCTGCAGTCGTCGCAACCCAAATTTTGAGTATTTGAACTATTAAATGCTGAGAAGAAACATATTATTTATCGTCCCTCCTTTAATTTTTTTAAAAAATTAATTGGAATGGAGGAACGATGATTCACCGTCCCTACAAAAAAATTCTAGTTTTTTTTAATAAAATTGACGGGATGGGAATTAATTTCCCGTCGTCGAATTTAAAAAAAAAAACGATCGGACGGGGAATGATTTCCCGTCCGACGATTTATTTTTAAAAAAATCGGGACGGGAAATCATTTTCCATTTGATAGGGTAAAAAAAATCAAGCGACGGAATATGATCTTTCGTTTGATCTTTAAAAAAAAACTTTAGTGTAGTTTTTTTAAACTGGCCAAAAGTTTTGTGTAGTTTTTTTAAATTTTGCCTTTTGGCAAAATAGCCAACGACTGCCGATGTTCTAATTAATGGGAGAAGGCTTGAATGCTGTTGACAATTGATTTATCTAGTGCAAGAATAATCATTATGATGAGTTTCGTTTCTCTGTGCTTTTGTTTGTTGTAACTTGGTTATAATATTTCGATCAAATTTTTACGGAGTATTTATTTGTGATTGCAGGTATTTGAAATACCTTACAAAGAAGTATCTGAAGAAGCACAATGTTAGGGATTGGCTGCGAGTGATTGCATCCAATAAGGACCGCAGTGTGTATGAGTTGAGGTACTTCAACATCGCAGAGAACGATGGAGAGGAGGAAGAATGATTTGTTCTCTTCTACTCTCTATCCTGTTGGAGGTGTCTTTGTTTATCTTCTTTTTTCTTTTATGAGATGTCAATTTTGTTTCAAATTGTTGGATATCTAGAGTATCTTTGTAGTATTCTTTGTTGTGGTTGATTTGTAGAAGAAACAAGTTCTGTTTGTAGTTTTGAATGATCTGGTTCTGGTACTTTCTTTAAATCTTGTTTTGCCTGCTTCTACTATTGCTCACAGGTAGGATTCATTTACTTTGGTTGATGTATTAAGATCATCCAATTGAGCTTGATTTTGTTCGTGTGCAATGCAAGTGTTGATAGTGCTGGTGATCGTTCATGGAACTATTTTCTTTCTAATGCTCTTTTATCCCTGGTCTTCTCTGCATTGCCTGTTATCTGCTGCCAAGTTGACATTGTTTAAACATGAACGTGCATATTGTATGTGCTAATATTCTATATAAAATAATAATGAGACCTGATATCTGACAAGTATGTACTGGTGGTCTAAAAAAATTAAGCAGGGACAGAATTGGACGGGTGGAGGATCTGGCTGGTCGAAAGTTGGTTTGTAAGATCTGGACCGGTTTTGGTCTTGCGCTATCAGCATCTTTAGCAGCATTGGACATTAATTTTTTTACTATTAAGGTGCTATCATGCACATTGCACATTTTGCATCAGTTTCTTTGCTTCATCTTTCTGCCGACTTTGATTAGTCTTTTATTTAACAGATGCTGATTTTGTGTTACTGTATCTGGTTAGAATTCCCTTTGGGTCACTTTCTATATATATATATATATTCTTTCTATATATATAGAGAGAGAGAGAGAGAGAGAGAGAGAGAGAGAGAGAGAGAGTCTATTATGAGATGGTGAGCGGGGCTCCTTATCTTGAGCGGGAGCTTCCAGCCATCCGATCTGAATTGATTCAGATCGAATGGCTGAGATGGGATCCCGTCTCCATCCTGTTTTGTTGAGGGTAAAATGGTCATTTGGCCCCCTCTCCTTATCTTTGGCATCCTGGCTCCCAACCCAAATCCCGCTCTCTCTATTCGATCGTAAGAAACCCTAGCCCCCTCTCCTTATCTTGCTCCCGCTCTCTTCTCCTTCTTCGATGAAACCCTGATCGAGATCGAAGAAACGAGTCTCAATGGTCTCTTTCTCTCTCTCTGAGATCGAAGACCCAAATTGCAATTAGGGTTGCGAGGCTCTCTCTCTCTCTTCGACGTCAAACCCATTTTCCGATTAGGGTTTCGATTCCTCATCGATGGTTTCTTATCAACTGTAACCCTCTTCAGCGATGGTAATGTTCCCGTTCTCATATTTTGATTCCATTTCGTATATGGGTTTTCTTTGTTTTGATTAATGCTTTGATGGGTTTGTTGTTTTGGGGTTGAAACTAGATCTGGGTTCGAAATTTTTCGGTGTTTGAGATGTTGGGTTGTTATGGGTATGTTTAGATCTATTGAGATGATGGGTTGCACACAATGCACACAGCTGGAAAAATTTCCAGATAGGGAAACTAGGTTAAATTCGAAATCCTAAGTTATATACAGATAAGTTGAAATTGTTTTTCAATGATTTAATCTCCAATCCTTTGAAATTAGTTAATAAAAAAATTCCTTTGGATGAATGCCAAATACTAATGTGATTTTCAATATGCGCGGTTGAAACGGATGCGCGAGAAATCAAGAGGAAAACCTAGGAAGTGCAATTGTTGCGGATTGCACGGGCAAGGCCATGATGCGAGAACTTGCCCAAAGAAGCTTGATAACGATATCATGAATTTTTCTATATATGAAAATTCTTAAAGAAGCGTACACTTTCTTATTTTTTTAAAAACTACTGCACAATGACTTACTTTTGCTTAATCTTTTCAATGGCAGGAGTGCATTCGACGAAGAGGGTGTGAATTCCTCTATTGAAGATAGTTCCGAGGATGGTAGCGATTATATGAACTGAGGGAAGTATTTGATTCACAAACAATTTTGTCAATATGATGCCTTACTTTATTTTATTTTAGAGGTTGAATTGATAGGCAGTGATGAGTGCATGGTATTGTCTCAGGTTGAATTTATTGTTTTCCCCACCTACCAAGTGAAATATATTTCTTTCCTTCTCTGTTTTCAGGTAGTTAGTGGGCTGATGCACCCACTTGATTTGATCATGGCATATACTTACTTGATTTTGGCTGATACTCGACTCTTTTTTTTGGAGCGACAGATACTTTGTACACTTTTGTATATTCACTTGTACTGAATATATCATTGCATATGCTTGATTTTGGCTCATACTTGATTTTTTCTGATACAATTATTTGATTTTTGAGCTCTGTTTCACAGTGAGGTCTGTTAGTTTTTGCCCTTCAGATCTGTTTCAACAATGAGATTCTGTTGGTTTTTTTAAGTTGACAGTTTCAACTCTCTCTCTCTCTCTCTCTCTCTCTCTCTCTATATATATATATATATATATATATATATATATATATATATATATATATATATATTTATGTCCCCTTCGGTTGTGCACTACTTTTGGGGAGCACTCCGTGAACACTCACGAAATAGAGTACCTATGACAAATCCGAACTACATATATTGTTCTATATACCTTAGATAGCCTAACAATAAAAAATCAAGTAATTTGAAGTTCATTTGCCCATTCATCATGCTGTTAGAATTTTCAGCTATACAATTTTGTGATGATATAAATTATGGACAAATGAACTTCAAATTGTTTGATTTTTTATTGTTAGGCTATCTAAGGTATATAGAACAATATGAGCGGTTCGGATTTGTCATAAGTGCTCTATTTCGTGAGTGTTTACGGAGTGCTCACTAAAGTAGTGTGCAACCGAAGATATATATATATATTTTTCCGGGGGGACGGGGGGTCTATAATAATATTCCACATAATGCATGTTTTTCGATTCCTGATTACGCTCCCAACTTTTGGGTAATGATTGATAAAGACAGATAACTTTATCAGATCTTTATATCCTTGTTTGAAATGGTACTCCATAGTATGTTTACACGCCCCATTGATTTCACTGTTAACTTAAAGGGGGATAATGAAGCAGAATGAATATGTATCTTTTAGTATTTAACGTGCGCTTAAAGATAGTTGCAAGCTATCCATGTTTTAAAACTATTTGTGTTTCCGTCTGGATATAAGGATGCATCGTGCAAACCTTCATAGTAAGTCATTCCCATACGTGATTACAACAACTTTCACTGAAATATAGACTTCTCGAAGCATTTCAATTTTTTGATTAGGGCATCCACAGTCGTTCAATATAAAAAATGACAAAATGCATATTTTGTCCATCCAATTCACATTAACAATGCAGTCGTCGAATGACAAAAAATGCATAAGTTCGTTAAAAAATAAACAGATGAAACATGATGTTTCGCCTGTCATTAAAAAAATAATTTATACAGGCCAAAACTAAAAAATATTAATAAAAAATATGGGACGAAACATCCCAAAGAAGAAAAAAACCCAAAATAACCTGATCGTCCGGGTTTTAAGAAAGTTTTTTTTTTGCAAAAAAAATTGCAAAAACAATTTCAAAAAATAGTTTGTAAATAATATTTGCAAAAATAATTTAAAAATTTGTAAAATCAATTTAAAAATTTGCAAAAACAATTTAAAATTTTACAAAATTTGCAAAAAAATCAAAATAACCGGACGAAACATCATGGTTCGTCCGGGTTTGAAGGAAGTTTTTTTTGCAAAAAAAAATTGTAAAAACAATTTTTAAAAATAATTTGTAAATAATATTCGCAAAAACAATTGAAAAATTTGCAAAATCAATTTAAATAATTGCAAAAAAAATTAAAAATTTACAAAATTAAATTTTAAAATTAACTTTTTTAAAAAAATTGGCTTGGGACGAAACATCATGTTTATTCCCACGCTTAAATTCATTTAACCGGTTATTTTATTTAGTTTTTAATTTTTTTTTTACTTTGGACGAAACATCATGTTTCGTCCGATCAATTAAAATAATAATCAAATAATATAGACGTTTTGTCTGCTATAATATGCATTTTGCTATATCGAATGCTATTTCTCTCTTTCTACTGTAGCCGAATTGTCAAAAAATGACAAAATAGCTCACGACTGTGTGCACTACAGTAAAAAAAAAAATGGAAAAAATGACAAACAAGCAAAGATTGTGAATTGTGAATGCTCTTATAATCAAAGACAAGGACCACTGTCAAACCCACTCGCATTTTGAGACTTCACACTCGCTGACTCAAAATGAGATTTTAACCAAATTTGTTTTTTTTAGATAGCGAGTATGTCAATTTGAAAATTTTGAAAAAAAAAGTAGGTCAGTTTGGAAAAAACTTTCCAAAATTAGGTCATTTCGGAAAAAAATTCCAACCCTCCATTGATTGAAATAATTCAATAAATTAAGGTACTGTTCATTCCGGAAAAAAATTTCCAACCCTCCATTGATTGAAATAATTCAATAAATTAAGGTACTCTTCTTTTAAGAGCCTCTTGTAAGAGCATCTGTAGTCGCTTGCCAAATATCGATAAAATGGATATTTACCTGAGAAACGTGCTGCACTCGTTTGCCAAATATCCATTTTATCGATAAATCGCTACAGTCGTGTGTCATAAACGAGAATCGATCTGAGAAATATCCATATTTGAGCGATGGTACTTCGAGTGCCGTCCCACCCAAAAAATAATTTTTTCCATGTCGGACGGCACTTGAAGTGTCGTCCCTTGATTTTTTTTTTTTCCAATTAAAAAACACCCCAAATCCCATTGGACGGCACATGAAGTGCCGTCCTTTGAAAAAAATAAAAATAATTCCAGCCAAAATTCCTCGGACGACACATGAAGTGCCGTCTGGTGGTTTTTGTAATTTTCAATTTTTTTTGCAATTTTTAATTTTTTTTTGCAATTTCTAAAATGTTTTTGTAATTTTTGTAATTTTTTCGTAATTTCTGAAATGTTTTTGTAATTTTTCATTTACGAAACTTTTCGATTATGTCGGATGGCACATGAAGTGCCGTCCGGAGTTTTTTGCAATTTTTTATTTGTTTTTGCAATTTCTGAAATGTTTTTGTAAATTCTAAAATATTTTTGTAATTTTTTGTAATTTTTTCGTAATTTCTGAAATGTTTTTGTAATTTTTTATATTTTTTTTGTAATTTTTTTTTGCATGAGGATGAATTTTTTTATGTGTCGGACGGCACTTCGAGTGCCGTCCCTCCCTTCGGCTTTAATTTTTTTTTTCCTCCGACGGCACTTCATATACCATCGCTTATTATTTTACGATAGAAAGCTAAAAAATAGTTTTTAGCGAGTGCAGCAAAAGTTCAATTCTTATTTCCATTTATCCATATATCTATATTTTCATCTTCAACGACTACGGATACTCTAAGAGACTCTTTTTGAGATGTTTTTTTAATATAAAAATAATCTCTTATAAGAATCTCTTATAAGAGATTTCTGTACTTTTTTTTCATCTATTACAAGAGCTATATTACCCCCAAAGTTTGTATTAGCCCCAAAGTATAAAAAAGGAGTTGTTACTTGCCGCCCTCTCACTCTCTCTTTCTTCTCACTTTCTCTCTCTAAGAGCATCCACAGTCGTTCATGCCAATTTTTGGGTATATAGCAATTTAGAAATAGGGAAAAAGGAATGTTGCTGCAGTCGTTAAAAGCTAAAATATAGCCGGACAGCAGATTATTATCCGTCCATTAAGAATGACGGAGGATTATCGTCCGTTCCAAAAGTTTTTTTTATTTTTATTTTTTTTTTTTTAAATGCACTACAAGACAAAATAATAAAAAAAAAAAAAAAAAAAACAAGAACAGGCCAGGGACGGGAGATTATCTCCCGTCATTTTGGCCAATGACAATGACATCTACCAATGGTTTGAAGTTTTAGTTTGAAGTTTTCAAAAAAAAAAAAAAAAAGAGAAAATTGGCAACGGACGGAAGATTATATGCCGTCAATTTCAAATGACGGTGTATAATCCCCCGTCGGCCAATCAGATCGTTTTTTGAATTTTTTTTTTTTAAAAAATGTTTCGGACGGGATATAATCTACCGTCAATTTCCTTGGACGGTGTATAATAGGCCGTTGGTTGACTTTTTTTTTTTTTTTAAAAGCTTCTTAATCATTGGACTTGTACGAGACGGAAGATTATCTTCCGTCAATTGGTTCGGACGGAAGATAATAATGCGTTAGCTATATTTTCCATTTGGCCAGATCGTCTGCTATATTTGGCACGCAACTGTTCATCGTACACCCAAATTTTGGGTTTTTAGACAACGACTGCAGCTCGATTTTTTCTATATTTTCCAAATTTTGGGTATATAGCAAACGACTGTGGATGCTCTAACAAAGAAAAAGAAGAAGATGCTTCACGAACTGCTTCTGGCTCTGATGAGACACACCGGCCTCTCTGCCGTCAAACCCTAGGCCTCTCTGCTGCCGTCGCCGCCGGCAATGATCGACCCTCCTTCAGACTCTCCGCCGATCTGTCCTTCATCCAACCGTCCGATAGGTATCCCCAATCCCATCTTCTTCTCCGCTCAATTTGCTACATTTCGAGCTCTCGATCCGTAGATCATTCCACAAGTATGGAAAAGTTAGGGTTTCCCCTTGAATTTTGGGGAGAAACAGTGTTCCTCATACTTCTTAAGAAAATGACGATTTAAAGTTTTTAGAGTAATTATCTCTAGAAGAAGTTTAGTTAGATGTTAGTCAGAGTCTGATTTGGTTAACGAGTCGAGTTAGATTTGAGTTGAATTGATGATGTGGCAGTAATGATTAGGACGGACGCACATACATTTGGAAGTGTAGAAGGGAGTCTGTATATTTAGCTTATTTAGTCTACTACTCCCTCCGTCCCGAAATGTACGCCTTTGTCGCCGTTTTTTTTGGGGTGCAGAATTGTCTATCTATTTAGGTTTATTTCCAATACAAATGGCTTTGTTTGACATTGCTTTTGGACAGTACTTTTGGGTCTCAAGGCTCTTTTAGGCTGAAAATAGGTACTCCCTCCGTTTCAAAATATAAGTCATTCTAGTTTTGTTTTTTTGTTTTTGTTTTTGGGTTTTTTTTTTTTTTTGTCTCAAAATATCAGTCACTTTAGGTTTATGAGGCAAATGTCTTGTCATTCTTTAATGTCCATCAAGTACTTTTTTATGAGATATCCAAATTTACCCTTAATTTTTTATATAAAAAGAGTAATACTAAAATTATAGAGGAGGGCAAATTGGACATTTTATAATTGATAGCTCATTTATGAGCTTCAAAAATCAAGAATGTTAGTATTTTTTGTTAATCCTAAGTTTTTTCTTAATAGGCGTGTACAAACCTAGAATGACTTATATTTTGAAATGGAGGGAGTATTTGACAAATTCAATTAAAAGTGTGTTTAATCCGACGTACGTTTTCTAAAACTACTATTTTTAGCATTTTTCTTAAAACACCTAAAGTGATGCGTTTAGTTTTTCAGAAAGTGCATGTACTTACTAGGAAAAATTTGAAGTTAAATATAATTCTTTCTAATAGTACTTTTAGTATCGGTACTTTTTAACGAAAGCACTTTTCATTCATAGCAATACCAAACAGAGCCAATATCTTTACGGTTTCAAATGTTCATTAATGAATGTTTTTAATAGAGTCCAAAATTTACCCTTGAGTTCTATGAGAAGATCATTTAATGACTTTAATTATAGAGAAGGGCATTCGTGAAAATTACTACGAGTAGATTATTTATCTCTAATATTATAATGGGAGAGTTGGGGTTGTCAGTTGGGTTGCATAATTAATATAAAGGAGGTCTTATGTTCGAAGCTAGACTACGTAAGATTTTTTTTACTTTTAAAAAAATATACTTATTAAGACGTGCATCGTACGTGTAAATTAATAGTTAGCTTTAACTAGGAGGAATGTTTGTTTCTTTTGCAGTAATGTAGATTGTTTCTTAATATCTGTGTAGAAATATAGAATGAGATACATTTTGGGACGGAGGGAGTACTTTTGAGACAATGTGTATCGGACATAACATCTTTTGACTTGGATTGGATATTAGAAACTAGTATGGCTGTTACGGGCGTGGTAAGGAATTATTTTTCAAGGGAACGGATTTTTTTGGATTTTTATTTTTGAAAAATGGGAAGAGGGTTAATGTCGAAATGAAAAAAAAGGGGAAATTTCGGAATTTGAGGAGAGTTGACAAGGCACTAGATTTTGCGAGTGAAAAATCACATTGTAAAAACTTGCTACCTAGAATTTTCTCCTCTCATTTACGGGTATTGAAATATATTTTCATATGTTTTATATTTTATGTTTTGCAGTTGAATAAACCTATCTTAAGTTTTGGAGTATGGTGCTCCAAAGACGACTTTATACAATGTGAAACGGATCTATGATAATAGTAATGTTTAGGGTTTTCTTTAACGCCCTGTTAAATGGTGATAAAATTTGTTATTGTTGCAAAGAGAAGGAAATAATATTTTCAGGTTTTTTCTTACAACTAAAGCCTATGTGGTAGATTCCAGAAAATTTTGAGGTACTGCCCCACTTTTTAAAAATATTTAGCACCTTGCTCCACTTTCGAAAACAATTAGCGATATGCCATTGTTTAGGACACGTCAGCAACAAACGTTATTGGGAAAAACGGCATAGGTTATTTCGATGTCGTTCTTCCCAATAACGGCATCTGTTTGGAAAAAAGTTTCATGCCGTTATTTGGAATAACGACATCTGTTACTTTTTGTCTAAAGATCTAACAGTCTCAATTGTGAGCTGAGAGAGAATTGCAAAATTAAAATAACCAATACCGTTCTCTCAGAGAACGGCATTGATTATACTGATGCCGTTATTTTGAATAACAGCACCAGTTATATTCGTTTTGCACGGTTACCTATAATCAATAACCCCCAAACCTTCTCCCTTTTGCCTTACGATTTTTTCCCTCATTCACTCTGACTCCCATAACCCTAATCCCTAAAAAAAAATTCCTAAAATCCCAATTATTTGAGTGATTTGTAAGTTGCCAAACAACAATTATACCTAGACTCTACTTTTGATTCTCTCATTGATTATTCCAAATCAACCGGAATCCAAATTTGTGGTAAGTTTCGAAAATCCCTAATTTTTTTTTTACAATGTTGATTTTGATCTATGAGAGACGTATGCATTGGTAGTATAGTACAAGTGATGTAGATTTGTGTTATTTAAGTAGTAATTTTGGAAAAATACTTATGGATTGTTGGTGATCTAGGGTATGTGAAATGTTGAATTGTTGATCTAGGGTTTGTGAAATTGTTGTTGATTAGCAAGAGCTATATTGGTAGTATAGTAAAATTGATGTAGAATAGATCCACGTAACTAATAGATATGTGAAGTAATTTTTATAGGAGATTGAGATGTGGATTACCTATATTGCTATCTTCGCGAAGTTAGATTCATCTATTTGTATTATGTGAAGATGTTGTGGTGGTGAATGTTTGTTATTGTTTACTAATGTTTAGTAAAATTTTAGTACAATTTTTAGTACAATTTTTAGTATCTTTAGTATTGTAATAATGTCTATTAATATTATAGTTGACACGTTATATTTAATGTTGACAGATAAATGGATCCTACACAACCATCTTCTTCTTATGATGTGAGTGCTTCATCTAGTACTTCGCATGGACCACGGGGACATCCGGGTCCAATAGATTCTACCGTTCTTTATCTGCAAGAAGATTACAGATCGCAGGCGGTTTGGAAAGGAGATGTAGAAAAAATGAGTTTCCGAATGCACACCATCATGGCGACGCACCCTCGTATTCAAAATTACTTGGTAAACAACGGATTTTACGGAATGTCGAAGTTGGCGAAAGTCAAATGTGACCACACACTACATACCGCTCTTGTGGAGCGATGGAGGTCTGAGACACACACGTTTCACTTACCGGTTGGAGAGATGACGGTCACCCTACAAGATGTAGCCGTCATTGCGGATCTTCCAATCGATGAGGTGGCCGTCATAGACAACTTGATGTTTTTTGTGCATGTTATGTGGAGATAAATTACTAAAATCAAATTTACCCATATCCAACAACCATTCATTCTACAAATCTCATTCTTAACTATTTAACCTTAAATTACTCTACATAATACTTCAGCTATTTAATTTATACAAACTTAACAATAGATTAAACATTACTAAAATACAATAACCGAAAATAAGTTCAAGTGCGGGTAGATTGTGAAGTTCCGATACTTTGTACATTCTTACCACTTCGTCTATTGTGTCCACTCACTCCGCATTTCGAACAAACTTTCCCACTGCTCCCACCTTCTCGAGCATCCATGTCATTGCGGATGCGAGTACTCCTCGGTTGCCCTTTTACCCGATGAAGATTTGAATCGGCTATGAGCACCGGTGCGCTTTGGATCGGCCAATAAGATTCGTCTGGTATAGGATTGAAAGTTGGTGCCCACATTTTTGCTAACAAATCGGTAGAGTAGAAGGCATTAATGTATGGTTGATAATCAAGCGCACGGGAAGCACATGCCGCTAACACATTAGTGCATGGAATGTGATATAGCTGAAATTTGCCACAAGTACAAGTTCGGCCCTCAAGGTCTACCGTGTGCCAATGTCCACCCTTTTGATATCCACTATCCATTCTCATGCCCATTTTCACCCCAAAAACACCTGACCGATTATTAAACATTATTGCCTCATGTAAATTGGATTTTTCACGGCGTACATCAATAAGATCCTGAATCCGTGGTGCCCATAACTTACCATCACTGATAAGTGTCTGCGCGGCTTCACGGCGATCAGTGAAGTACATGTTTAGACGGAAAAATATCTGTTCTATAATTGCGGTGACAGGCAAGCTACGAACACCTTTTAGAACCGAGTTGAAAACTTCCGAGAGATTTGTTGTCATTATACCATATCTACGCCCACCATCGGCAGTAAGTGCCCACTTCTCAATCGCTTCCTCCTTCAACCAATTAGCCCCATCAGCATTGCTCGCTTTAAGTTGTGCCATCTTTTCCTCAAACTTCTTCTACTGATTTTGACACACAATTACCTTCAACTTACTCATCAAAAATTTACAACCAAATTTTTTATGGAAATTGCTAGCAAAATGCTGCATACAGAACCGATGATAAGCAAATTGTTCCCTCCACGTACCGAACTCATTTTGAATTGCCGATACAATACCGTTGGAGTTGTCTTAGTATTTTCGTCTGTATTTGAAATTCTAGCATGTGACGACAGATGGTTTCAAAGTCTGTGTGGGCCTTGGACTTTCAATAACAACTCGTGTAGTATTTGAAAGCCTCGTTTGATCGATATATAACTCAACTGCGTTCCAACTATAACTTGGATCAAGTGTCCTAAGCATCATAGACCGCAGAGAATTGTCATTATCTACGGGTACCAACATGAAATATTGCACATCCCCTTTACTAGCCGCATAACGGGCTCTGATTTTTAGACTCATTTCACTTCTATCCCAATTGATGACTTCATATATATTATCTATTAATTCTGAGTACGTAAAGTTGCGGGGAGCCCAAATAATTACCGGTTCAACATCACTATAAGAATATCCAATCTTGGGATCCTTAATTATTTCACCCCTAAAATATAACCAAATAGGGATATCAAATTCCATACCTAAGCATAAATATTCAAATATATTCAATTCATTCACTACTCACAATAAGCATAATATGGGATTACATATCAAACATACAGTTAAGATAATAATACCTTCAAATTAAACCGTACCGCCACTAGCTTCAAAATTCGTTGTGGATGAAGAATGAAATGAGAGTGAGAGTAAGGAGGTAGGATGTATGAAATTTTAGAGCACTCCAATGGTTGGAATTTTTTGATTTAGGGATCTAGGGTTTGTGGGTTACAGGGGTGAAGAGAGAGAGAGAGAGAATAATACGAATGACAAGGAGTAGGAGAAAGGAGAAGGGTTATTGATTATAGGTAACCGTACAAAACGAATATAATTGATGTCGTTATTGAAAATAATGGCATCAGTATAATCGTTGCCGTTCTCTCAGAGAATGCCAGAGAACGGCATTGGTTATTTTAATTTTGCAATTCTCTCTCAGCTCACAATTTAGACTGTTAGATCTTTAGACAAAAAATAACAGATGCCGTTATTCCAAATAACGGCATGAAACTTTTTTTCCAAACAGATACCGTTATTGGGAAGAACGGCATCGAAATAACCGATGCCGTTTTTCCCAATAAAGTTTGTTGCTGACGTGTCCTAAACAAGGGCATATCGCTAATTGTTTTTGGAAGTGGGGCAAGGTGCCAAATATTTTCAAAAAGTGGGACAGTGCGGCAAAATTTTCTAGATTCCACTGAATGGAAGTAGAACGGTACTCTCAAAATACGAGCTTCTCTGTTATGCTTTTTTGGTGAAGGATAAAGTTAAGTAAATTTTCAAAGCAAGCAGCTAAGAGTCTGCATTAGTTTACAGTCTATTATAGTTTCTGTCTGTCTGATTGTATGTGAACATTATTTCTTTACAGGAGTGCGATTGAAAGGCTTATATCATTGGTTTTCTATTATAGAGAGCTCAATCGTTTTGCAACCGTGTCTCGCGATTTTACTTTTGTACAGACTAAGTCAAGTAACCAAAATGGGAAAATAGGGAAGCCAAGTATTTATCGCCGGGCAATTACCAATGGGATTGTCGAGATACTATCAGTTTACAAGTCTGCGGTTTTAAAAGTTGAGCAGAACTTGTTGTCAGATCCTATGCCCATTCTGGCAACCATCACTCAAGGGCTCATTAAGGTTAGTGGATTAATATGTTTTAATAACCTATATAACAAAGGTGAAGTTTTTTAAAGTATTTATGCAAAACTAGCGTTGGTATTGGGTCCTATCGGTTCGGATCCTCCACTACCCGGACCCGGACCCGATATCTCACGGGTCCAAAAATTGGATCCGGATCCGGATCCGGACTTGTGAGAATCGGGTCTGGGTCCGGATCTGAGTTCGAGTCCGGGTCCTCCTTAAAAAAAATTTACCCGTCAAATCCGATAGCAAGTATTTTTGCACCCGATACCCTACAGTTCCAATAATTTTTGCACTTAAGCATATGAATAAATATTATATTTACATATCTATCTTCAATAATTACTATTTACATGTATATCATATAACCCCATTATTCAAATTCAGAATATTTTGGGGTATTTTTTAATGGGCCCGGGTCCGGATCCGGGTCGGGTCTATTTTGAGCGGACTCGAACCCGGACCCGAATCCAGTAGTGCATTGGGTCTTATTTTAGGATCCGGACACGGACTCGGACCCAGACCCGTACATATCGGGTCGGTTCCGATCCAATGCCGGGTCCGGATCGGGTTCGGGTTTTGGGTCAAAGTAACAGCTCTATGCAAAACTAAGTAAAAATGTACAAAATTAGTAGAAACTTGAAAAGTATGTTATCTTTTATTGATGAACTTAACTGGATACAATGTTTAGTATTTATACAAGATACATAAGCACGTGCTCTACTTAGAATATAACAACTAATACAACTACAACAATATATGTAATACCCCTCAAGTTGGAGCATATATATCATACATGCCCAACTTGTCATTGTTGAACTATATTCTAGCTCTTTCAAGTGGCTTTATAAGAGTATCGGCTAGCTAGTGATCAGTGCTAATATGCCTAGTCTCTATCTGCGGAGGCTGATACGGAGTGTCACTAATTTAATTGCGAACCACATGACAGTCAACTTCAATATGCTTGGTTCGTTCATAAAACACAACATTAGTGGCTTTATGTATGGTAGACTGGCTGTTACTATACAGACGCATCAACTCATGTCAGATAACCCCCAACTCATTAAGTAAACGCTTGATCTAAGTCATCTCACACTTGACGTCAGTCATAGCACGATATTTAAATTCCACAGTCGAATGAAAGACCACGTATTGTTTCTTGCTTATCCAAGAAACTAATAAGTTTTTCCCGACAAACACAATATTTTGTGGTGGATCTCCTAGTGGTCGAGCAACCAGCCCAATCTTGTTGGCGTTACGATCAACATCATTTCAGGATTTTGTTCTTAATGTTAAGGAAAAATAATCACACAAAATATATGTAATGTAACTAACACAGATGAACATATGAATATACGTGGAAATCCCAAACTGAACAAACCACTGGTTGAGTTTGGAGCTCGGAGGGGTTTCATTATGTTGGAATTAACAAAAGAGTACAAGACATACAACACACCTGGCTACGTCAGCTTCCAACATACACAACTCACATACACCCACCTCCAATAATAACTCAACGCAAGATTTTCCTTCAACCAAGAAAGAGAAACTCTCATTCAGTCACACTCTTATTCTTTCAAGAGAACAAGTGAACACTTTACAATCACACAATACTCATCTAAGATTAGGAAGAGCTTATGATACTTGATGACTGTCCTCAACAAGTAGCATGTCTATTTATAGACTTGAGTGAACTCTCTAGATCCATCTCATCATCTTCCCACATTCATGAATGCATAGGGGCTCTTGAGAATCCACAAATATAGTCAAAGAGCAACAACTCTTGAAATTCTTCATGCATCCAGAATGTGAACATATAGAGTACTTTGAATGAGCATAACCTCTTCAATACAGTTCCGATTTGAGTGTTTCAAAGCCTGACATGCACCTGGTATAATCCTCTACAACTTTCATATTGTCCGAGCCAAATAAAGACTGCATCATGCTCAAAACTTTCATCCACAATTGACAACTTTCACAGAAAACTGCAGTTTGACTGTGTTAGAAATCGAGACAACCACCAATAATCTCCACGTTGGCGAGATATCGAACTTGCCTCCACGCACCTCTGGTGGCTAGGTGCACTTGTCAACTAACAAGTCTTCATATTTAGCGAGCTCAAGTAGTGCTTGAACTTTTCTGTCGTAACTGGTTTAGTGAGGAAGTTAGATGCATTCTTGTCCGTGTGAACTTTTTTTTACCTTGACCTCTCCCAAGTTGAACCTATCTTGAATCCGATGATAGCGGACTTCAATATGTTTTATCCTTGCATGAAATACCTGATTCTTTGCAAGAAAAATAGCACTTTGGCTGTCACAATTAACTATCATAGAGCTTTGTTGTAACCTGTAAACTCATTTCATTTGACAATCCTTTGAGACATATAGCTTCCTTTGCAACTTCAGTTAATGTTATATACTCTGTCTCTGTAGTAGACAAAACACTGATAGATTGAAGCATAGACCTCTAACATACCGGTCCTCCACCACAAGTGAAAATGTAGCCTGTAGTAGTCCGCCACTTGTCCATATCTCCCTCATAATCAGAGTCAATGAAACCGGTGATGTATTGCGCTCCATAGTCTTTCAAACATAATGTCTTGATTTCTTGTGCTCTTCATATACCCGAGAATCCACTTAATAGCTTGTCAATGTTCTTTACCTGGATTTGACATATATTTTGACACCACACTGATAGCCTGAGCGAGATCCGGTCTTGTGCACACCATCGCATACATTAAGCATCCAACTGCACTAGCAAATAAAATCTTCGTCATTTCTTCAATTTTGGCTTCAGTAATGGAGTAGACACGAGCTTGACATTCACCATGTTAGACTTCTCAAACACCTTGCCAATGTACCTACTTTGAGAAAGGCACCTCCTATTTTCTTGGTCTCTTTTAATCTCCATTCCAAGGATCTTCTTGGCGGCACCAAGATCCTTCCTGTCAAACTCTCTACTCAAAATTCTTTTGAGGTCATTTATCTTTGATATATCCCGATATACAATCAATACATCATCCACTCAACATTCTTTTGAGGTCATTTATCTTTGATATATCCCAACATGCAATCAATACGTCATCCACATATAGCATTTAGATAACCATGTGTCCATCATCAAATGTGAGCAAACACTACAATCATACTCACATATCTTGTAGTCAGTTTGGAGCATAAAGGAGTCAAAGCGCCTATACAATTGCTTTGGAGATTGCTTGAGCTCGTACAAAGACTTCTTTAATCTACACACATGATCTTCCTTTCATGTTTCCATGAATGCTTCCGACTGAGCATATGGATTGCTTCCTCCAAATCCCCGTGAAGGAAAGTCGTCTTCACGTCAAGTCGTTCCAGCTCCATGTCATGTTGTGCCACAAGAGATAACAACATCCGAATAGATTTATGCTTGATCATCAAAGAGAAAATTTCATCATAATCAACTCCCTCCTTTTGTGGGAATACCTTCGCAACTAACCTTGACTTGTAGGTAGGAGCCTCATTCTCATTTATGTTTTCTTTTTTTTCTCGATAAACCCACTTGGAGCCAATGTCCTTTCGATCTTTGGGTTTCAGAACTAACTTCCAAACAGAGTTCTTGTGGAGTGATTCTATTTCCTTCGACATAGCACCCATCCTTGAAAAGTTGATGGATCGTTTCCACTAGCTAAGAGAGTGTAGCGTGCTTCATCTTTCCATCCAAACTGTTGAGGAGGTTTGGTGATTCTTCTTGGCCTTGACTGAACAGTGGTTGTAGGTTCTATATGAATTGTTGATGTTGCTCCACCTCAGCTTGGCTCTCTTGGATATAACCTTCTTTTGAGAAAGGAATTTTAGTATGGTTCTTTTTAGGAACCATATCTTTGTTATCAGCTTTTGCTTCAAGCCTCTTATGAAACACGACATCTCTACTCAATACCTTCTTTTTGTTTGTCGGATACTCGGATCCCATAGCTTGTAGCCCTTTACTCTCTTCTCAAAACCGAGAAATATGCAGTCAAGTGACTTTGGATTCAGCTTGTCTCGTTCATCACTTGGAATATGAGCATATGTCTTTCATCCGAAAACCTTCAAGGTAGAATAATCAACATCTTTGTCCGACCAAACTTCCTCGGCGCACTTGAAATTCAACAACTTTAATGGTGGTCGATTAACCAAATATGCAGCGTGATTAACTGATTCTGCCTGAAAAGATTCAGGCAAACATGCATGTTTCCCTCTCCATGAGAGTCCGATTCTTCCTCTCAGATGCGCCATTTTGTTGTGGAGTCTTCTTCATAGTGGAATGTCGGGTAATGCCTTCTTGCTTGCAAAATTCCATGAACATTTCATATTGATATTCATCTCCATTGTCACTGCGCAAATATTTGATCTTCCACCCTATTTGGTTCTCAACTTTAACCTTCCATTCTTTGAACTTTGCAAAGACTTCAGATTTCTCCCACATGAAGAAGACCCAAATCTTCCTTGAATAATCAATTAATCATCCATAAAGGTGACAAAATAACGGGCACCACCATGAGATTTTGTTGGTGCGGTCCCCACACATCAGAATGAATGTAATCGAGAATTTCCTTCGTGCGGTTATCCTTTTATGTAATCGAGAATTGTAGTTTTCGCTAATTCGTAGCTCGGTATCTCGGTAGCTCGGATCGTAATTTCGAGCTACGTTGCACGATTTGGGCCCCTTGATGAAGATTTAGCACGAATTGTGAGACAGTAGTTTTTGCCAATTCGCAGCTCGGTAGCTCGGATTGTAATTCCGAGCTACGTGGCACGATTTGGGCCCCTTGTTGAAAGATTTGGCACGAATTGTGAGGCAACAGTTTTCGCCTTTACGAATTCTGTCGTTAAGCCTTCTGATGGGCCCCCTTGGGGGTTGTGGGGGCCCAAAGCATTCGGAAGCCCAAGCGACGCCCCTTTTTTATTATAAGTCTCCCCCCCCCCTCACTACTCTATTATTCTTCACTTTTCACTCTGAGAATTCATTTTTTCTCTTGGGTGGCTCTACTAGCGGTCGCGGCCAAGCGCTCAATTCTCCTGCGAACTATTCCGACCGTAACTATCACATCAAGGTAAATATATATTTTATTTTGTATATTTTTCAAGATTTCTAGAGTGTCGTCGGGGAGTGAGACCTCCACCTCGGACCAAGGGAGTGATCGACCGTTGGTAGTTCCCTCTGCGGCGGACAAGGGGAAGGAGGTCACAGGGTCGGTGATCGTGGAGACGGTAATGGGGAATGTGAGGAGTGCGGGTGAGTTAGGTAGGCTGCCGTCCACGCTATCCAGCCTCGGGAAGGTTAGGGATTATTCTGCCAACCTTCTGTCCAATGCAGTATACGGGAGGTTGGCTTCATACGAGGAGAATAAGCCGAGGGAGCACTCCGAAGTTGATGACATCCCCTCGGTTCTTCGGAGAGGGACCAACTGCGTATTAGGAGGAGCTTCATGATACCATCGGAGTTCACCCTCCTCCTCCCTGGTCCAGGGTTTCGAGCGTGTTCGGCGACCTCGCCCGACAAATGCGTCTTTCCGTATGACGCGCTCAATGCCGGTCTCCGCGTTTCCTTACCAACCTTCGTGACTGAGGTACTGCAGTGGTATGGATTGAGTCCAATACAATTCATGCTGAACATGTGGCGGCATGTCATCAGCTTTATTCTCCCATGCCAGGCAGTGGGGATCGAACCTCAGCTCGTTGTGCTCCGAAGCCTGTATCGGATCAACCGTATGAGAAAAATGGAGTACCGGTACTACTTGTCGCCACGGCGGGGCATCAAACTGATCGAGAAGCCGGACTCCATCAAACAATGGAAGGCGAAGTATTTTTGATTCGAAGTACCAAACCATGGGACTTCCCGATGAGGTGGAGGGAAGATGTTCCGAGGTGGGCGAAGGCCGAACATGTGTTGACTCTGGAGGAGGATGAGGTCGTGTCGAAGCTCCTTAGTCGTCCGACCTTGAGTTGGAAGGATATGACCGAGGAGGTTCTCTTCGGTGGGGGTCTCAGTCCGATCGACCCCAGTATGCTTCAAATAATTTTATTTTTATATTTATTTCGAATTCTGTTTTCTTCTCGTGCTAACTCTTTTGGCTTTCGTTCCCCCAGAGGCCCTGGACATGGGCTTCCGAGCTATGCTGCTTGACCGAGGTGTAGGCGGCGGGAAAGGCATTGATAAAAAGAAAAGAAAGAGGATAACGGCGGGACCCTCGGCTGGCCGAGATGCTAAGGGACCATCGGCGGGGGCCCCAATAGTGGACTTGGCATCCCCTTCTCCGTCCGCTCCCTCTGCTACTCTTCCCCCGTCCGCTCCTTCCGACCCTTCTGCTCAGGCCTTCACTGTTAGGGCTGCACTAGTGCTCGAGGCGCCCCCTCTTACCGTCGAGGCCGAGACGATCCTCACCGAGGAGTAGGGCTGTAAATCGGACCGGACGGGATTTGTAATACCCTGATTTTCCAATTAATGAAAAAAAAATATTTTTATTTTGCACGTAGTGTGCACGTGCAGTATTTTGGTTGAATTAAATCTTATAATTATTTTATTGTGATGTGTATAAATATTTAGATATGTGTTTTCAAATTGTTTTATACAAAAGCCTTTCTTTAAATAAATAGAAAGCCTTATTTTAAAGCCTTTTTAAAGCCCAAAGAATACTTCGTTTATTTTATTGTTTGGGCCATTTATTTTAAGCCCATGGTTTAATTCTTTTTTTTTATTATTTACAACTTGTAATGTGTAACTTTTTTTTAAAGACTTGTTTTTGTGTGTACAAGTTCTTGTTAGGGTGGCTTGTGCATGCACGTGCATGTTGCATACACGTGCAAGAACACACCTCCTCTTGGCCGGATTTGGAAGGGAGTGGGGCCTAGTCATGGGTAGTTATTTAGGGTGTGGGTAGTTAGTACAACTCCCTAGTCCATCCTAGCCCTTGATCCTATAACTATCTACTAAATCCTAACCCTCCATCTCACCCAAATTGGTGTATAAATACCCCCTCTCATTCAATTGTTTCTTTTACACTAAGATCATATTGTAAGAGAGGTATATTATGAGAGAGTTGTGTGTGACTATTTTGTGGAGGCTGAGCATCACTTCTGAATGTTTCGGTGTGGAGCAAGGAGCAAGGAGCAAGGAGCAAGGAGTCGTCCATTGCATTAAGGAGCTTTTCTGGATTTCGGTTATTTTCGTCAATAAGGTGGGTGTTTCTCAGGACTTCTAATGTAGAAATTATGTCATGATTATGATGATTGTTACCATGCTTGTGAAAAGTAAATTCAAACGTATTAGATTACCTTGTGTATGTTTATGGTGGTGGTCGAATAATGTAGTAATGACACTTTAACTAAGACTGGAATGGGTCGGTACAGTCGACTGCCGCTTGGACAAGTCGACTGGTACGAGGCCTATGTTTTCTCATGATTTGTTAGAAAGTTTCATGATGTACATGTGTACAAACTAAAATGATATAGTAATGCTAAATTCATATCCCCCATGTTATATATGATGGAGGAGGCATGAACAGATGAAAAGAAACTAGTGATAATTAGTAAAATTGGGAATAACCTGTACAGTCGACTGTTGATGTGAACAGCCGACCGATGCATTGAATTAACTATGAATAGTCCAGTAATTCCTTGAAATGAGGTATTTCTGTTGTGTTGTCCTAGTGTAATAAATTGAGATTAATATTTTATCTCTGCAAGTGAATGATGAGTAAATGAAAATGCATGTTTAACATTTTCTTGAGGAAAGAAAAATATCAGTTATGTAAAAATTATATGTTGTATGTCAGTGAACAGCTAAGAATATTACATATTTATGTAGTATGAATATGTTGTAATGTGACACAATGATGCATGTGAATGGAAGAACAGATGGAAGGATAATTCTTAATTTGAAATGTGAACCTGTTCAGTCGACTCAATGCGAGTAGCAAGTCGACTGGGCTGAGAATGGAAATGCACAGTTAAAACCCAGAACAGACGACTGATAGAATGACAGTCGACTGTCACGTGAATGATATTTTGAATATAGAAAGTTGCGGAGCAGCCGACTGGCTATGTGCAGCAGTCGACTCTCCCGAATGGTTATGAAGAACTTGAATTGACTGAACAAGTCGACTGGACTTCTCCAAGTCGACTGTCCAGAGTATTTTGATATGTTAGAGAATCTTATTCTGTTTATGTTGAAGAATGTGAACCTTATGGTTGATGTTGGTAACTCTATTTTGTTGTTGCATGAATTTTCATGAGATGAATCATAGATTGAAATGAGAATTAAATGAATATGATAGTTAAGATCATGATAAAGAAAGTCTGTGAGACTATTAAATGAATTATGAGTTGAAAATGCTCAAATTGGAAATTGAAACCAAAGAGTAGCTAAGTCTCCCCCGGCATTGGAAATGAAATGAAATGAGAATTGAAAGACCAAGGTTGGTCATGTATTGAAATGAATGAATAAGTCCGGTTTAGTGGAGAGGCTAACTCTAGAACTTTGATTTTTATTCATGATTTTATTAAAATAAGGACTAGTACATAGTAAAGATGTGATGAAAGTAAGAGAAAAACATTGAGTATGAGGGCTATTGGGTAGCGGCGAGAGCGTATCCCAGGAATTCCCATGATGAGTCTGGGTGAGGATGCTACTCCAGAGTACCGTCCCAGTGGCGACGCTCGTGGGATGTTTGAAGACTACGGGTGGTGTCATGTCTATGGTGAGAGCTGAATTACCACAGGATGTCTGCATGACGAGTCATGTCAGCGATGGGATTCCCTCCAGAGTGCCTAGACATGAGTTCGTAGGTCAGAGAACATCTAGGATACTTACCGTAATTACAGTAGTAGATTAAGTCATAACGAGAGATTGAACCCTACCAAGATGAAGAACGATTAAGAGGCTTGCCCTCGGGCCTATGTAGTATGGGATGCATAGAACCCGAAAATCTTCGGCAGGAAGCACGTCATCAGTGTCATGTAAATTAAGTAATTGCATTAAGGATTAAGTGCACAATCACGACACGACATCATTAAGATTTCTCTTTACTTTATTTTTGATTGTGAACAAGTTTATGATCTGTTAAGAAATGAGAATCATTATACTGTTTCTGGCATAGAGAGGATGGCCATGTATAATTATCGTCGGTTGAATAAACTGACGTGCCCACAGTGTTGTATGCAGGATCAATGGCATGAAAAAGAGCAAAGAGGAACAAATGCTTAAAGATTATACCATGTTGTTGTACATTTATTTAATTGTTGTAATTTTTACTTCCTCTGTGCAAATGAAAAGTGTAATATTGATGTAAACTCTGATGTAAAGTGTAAAGTTTGAATTTCCTTGTAAAATTGTACTAAAAAAAGTGAAAAGATCCTGTAGAACATCTCGAATTCAGTGTATTTGGGATTCGGGGCGTTACAGAGTGGTATCAGAGCCACGCTTTCTACGCTTTCCATATTGGTACAAATTTATAAGGAATGACACCCTAGAAGTGGACATTAGTGTGTGTGTTTGAGTCTAGAGATTTAAATGTAAGTGACTTACATTTGTGTTGCTCTATGACTTATGCTTCTTCCTCCCTACTTTCTAAGATGGATGATCACTTCGACCCTGCTGGAGACGATGACTGGCATATCATTGAGGAAGAGTACCATCCTGGACAGGCTGATTCTGAGGACGAGTACCACCCTGGGTAAGCAGATTCTGATGAGGATGAGTGGCCTGAATCCCGAGAGATCACCCCACCTCCGGATTCATCTGATGATTCTTCTTCTGATGAAGAAGAGGGACCAGTTTTGAGTAGTCTTGTGACTTCTCTTCAGAGGCAGGTAGAGACACTGCGAGAGAGAGTCGGATTATTGGAAGCTCAGCTGGCAAAGCGGAAGGACGACTTTTCAGTTCTCAGTCACCGGGTATGAGAACTTGAAAAGAGGAAGAACCTGACTGATGTGCTGAAGGATGAGGTTGATGAACTACGGGGAGAACTTCGAGAAGCGAAGAGGAACCGTAGGAGTTAAATTGTTGTAGCTTCTATTTCTTCCATTCTGATGTTAAGAAATGTTTTTAATTCGAATGTATAAAGTTTGGAATTCAATGAAATGCAAGTTGATTTAAATTCTTGTCTTATACTTCGAATTTAATGGATCTTTTGCATCAGAATATGTCGAGGAGAGGAGCTAGAAATGGGGAAGGTTTGGATCTGGAGACAGAACTTGCAAGGGTCTACCAGACGCTCAATGCAGTGGCTATGAACCAAGGAAAGGGGCCGGTGAATCCAGTGCCCGAGGCGATTAAGCTGGTGGAATCGTTCAAACGAATGAAACCACCTGTATTCGAGGAAAAGTCAGACCCAGATGCGGCTGACGACTGGATTCGTCAAGTGGAGACAATCTTTGAGGTGTTGGAGACCCCGGAGGACAGCAAGGTCAAGTTGGCAACTTTGCAATTCGAGAAGGACGCGGCTGTGTGGTGGTAGTCGATGAAGAGGACCATGGGAGGCATAGTGCTTGGCTGGGAGGAATTTCTGGAAGAATTCCGCAGTCACTATTTCCCCTCCGATGTTCAAGAGAAGAAGGCTATGGAGTTTCTGTCGCTACAGCAAGGCGGCATGTCAGTGAGGGAGTATGAGACTAAGTTTACTCAGCTCTCTAGGTATGCACCTGAACTGGTGATGGATGAGGCTAAGAAGGCTCGTAAGTTCGAGCATGGGCTGAGACCAAGCTTGAGGTCCCGGATGATACCTCTTGGTATCAGGAGATTTGACAAGTTGGTGAAGAGAGCGGCAGTGACGGAAGCAGATATGGAGCAGTTCCATGTTGTTCAGAACCGGAAGAACAACTGGCAGTCTGGAAAGAGGCCTGCACATTCTGGAAGTTTTAAGGGGCAACCATCTGCACAAAGGTTCAAACCGACAGGGGCGAATGCTGTTAGTGTAGCTGGAGGACCTAGAAACAATGTGGTGAGACCTCCTGCGGTGACTTGCTACAACTGTGGGGAAACGGGGCATTACAAATCCCAATGTCTCAAGCCACGAAATGGTAATAGCAATGCACCAACGCAGCAGTCTGGGAAGAGGCCGTACCAACCAGGACGAGTATTTGCCTTGACGGTGGCTGATGTTGATGAAGCAGATCAGGTCATCTCTGGTACGAGGGCTGATGTTTAGTGGTTTTTGTCATTTCTTCTTTCCGCTCATATTGTGAAACTGTTATGTAATGGTGTGTATTATATAACAGGAGAACTTTATCTTAATGGAATGAAAGCTGTTGTGTTGTTCGATATTGGATCCTCTCATACTTTTGTGTCTCCTAAATTCGCTAAAGTGTTGAGAGTTGAACTGAAGATTTTTCCAGGCAAGATCTTAGCAGTAGCTACTCCATCAGGGGAAACTTTAACCACTGACCGGTATTACGCTGATTGCGAGATTGTGATTGGGGATCGAATCTTTGGGATTGATCTGATCGAGCTGACTATCTTGGGAGTCGATGTTATCATTGGCATTGATTGGATGTCGGTGTACAGTGCAAGCATCGAGTATAAGACCAAGACGGTAACAGTGAAGGCTCCAGGTGGACCTGAAGTCACTTTCCAAGGGAAGCAGAAGTGTTCTAAGCTGGTGGCAACTAGCCGCAAGGAAGAGACTCCTGTGGAAGTGCAAGGGATTCCTGTGGTTCGGGACTATCCGACTGTGTTCTTGGAAGATTTTCCTGGTTTACCCCCGCATCGTGATGTAGAGTTCAGCATCACTGTTCAACCGGGAAGTGCACCCATTTCTAAGGCACCTTATAGGATGGCTCAGTGGAACAGAATGAGGTGAAACGGCAGATTGAGGAACTGTTGGAGAAAGGCTTATTCAACCTAGTGCGTCACCTTGGGGAGCACCAGTGCTTTTGGTAAAGAAGAAGGATGGATCGATGATAATGTGTATCGATTACCGGGAGCTGAATAAGGTCACTGTTCAGAATAAGTATCCTATTCCTCGAATTGATGACTTGTTCGATCGTCTACAAGGAGCAGCTGTATTTTCCAAAATAGATCTTCGATCAGGATATCACCAGGTTCGAGTGAAAGCCGAAGATGTGCACAAAACTGCATTTAGAACTCGGCATGGGCATTACGAATTCTTAGTTATGCCATTCGGAGTGACGAATGCACCCGCAATCTTCATGGATTTGATGAACAGAGTTCTGAGGCCGTTCATTGATTCTTTCGTCGTGGTGTTTATCGACGATATTCTTGTGTACTCCAAGTCAGAGGAGGAGCACACCGAGCATCTGGCTGCAGTTTTGGACCGCAATAATACTCGGACCGCAATAATAAAGCATCAGACCGCAATAATACTCGGACGGACGTATGTCCGGCTCGAGCTCGGTAAAGAATCAGACCTAATAATATGTTCGAGGTCGGTTCGTATAACAGTTCGGACGGTCCACGGTCGGACCATTTCTTGAGCCGGACTCGGACGGATGACGGACTGTCCTGTTCATTTTACACCCCTACCGAGGAGCACAAGGGGCTCTTCATCCCCGACTGGAGGGTAATGAAGCATGACGGCTTCCTCGGGGATCCCATCATGAGCATGCAGGCTCTCCGCCACTTGCCGACCTCGAAAAATCGAGCGTCGTTGAAGGCGGGGACGGTGGGCGACGACGCCCTCGAGATCGCTAGGGCGACGATGTCGGTGAGTAAATTCATTGAGTTCTCAAAATTCCCAAGTGTCTTGCCCCAAACCTTAGCCTTTTTTTTTCCAGATCACGTGCCACTTCAGCCACCTCTTAGAGCAATTCGCCGAGCAGGAGAAGGAGCTCAAGGCGACGAGCAATATGGATCGGTCGGAGAGGGTCAAGGCTGTGAAGATGTATGAGGCAGGCGACATCTATCAGAGTCTCAAGCTACTCAGATGAGCCTCCTTGAGTCGGCCTTGGCGAAGGCGAACGAACGGATCGCCGCCGAGGCTGCGAGGGCTGACAAGGAGAAGGAGAGGGCCGATCAGGAGAAGGAGAAGACTCTGAAGGCTGCTGAGGACAAAGCGAGGGAGAGGGAGGCAGCGGTGGCTGCAGCTGCGGAGGCGATTAAGGCCGAGACGAAGGTGCATATGCGCGCGAACATGGAGTAGTCTTACGCCAGATCCCTCAAGCACGTGGAAGCTCGTCTCCCCGGTTTTGACAGCTCGGGGTATAGCCTGTATGCCCCTCTCGAAGGCGAGTATGTCCCTCCCGAAGGCGAAGCTGCTGAGGGGATAGAAGGAGCCGAAGAAGGAGATGAAGGAGAGGAAGAAGAGGAGGAAGAGGACGACGTGGCGAACCCTGAGTCAGCGATCGTGGAGGTGCCGAAGATGATTGCGGAGTAGCCCTCTCAGGTGGCTCTTTGACTTTGTCTGTACTCGTTCTTTTTTCTTTGTTTTTGTACTACCTTATAGCGGACTAGCACCACTCTTGTATCTTCTTTTTTGTCAATGATATGAAGTTTTTGGACATTATTGCACTGTGAGGCTCAAAGAAGATTAGAACCATCTTGTAGCTCTGTTCAGAACCTGAGCATTTGACATTGCGTTTTTTTTAAATTGGTTTCCCCAGGGTAGCAAAGTATCAGCTCTCCGCCATAAGCTAGGAGTTACGGAGTTAGGCCTCACCGGATTTCGGGAGATGCTTTATAAAGCAGAGCGGTAGTTAGGCCATGTGAGATTGACCTTGGCTGGCCGAGATGTCGAGATGAGGCATCTCGAAGAGAGGATTCGCGAGGTATCCCTCGACGACGAGGAGTCCTGTCCATCGATGGCTGCCAACCAAGGTCTGAGGCTTAAGTTTCTTCGTTACTCTCTATTCGAGGCGAGATCTGAAAGGAGCGAATTGAAGAACGTGGTGCTCGAAAAAAGTCTAGAGGCGGCGCATCTTCGAAAGACTCTCTCCGATGTTTCGCATGAGGGCAGTTCGAGCCGATTGCCTAGCTTAAAGATCAGAGTAACAGATGACTCACTTAGAGAGCAGGTTGTCGAGCGAGAGGCGGAGAACCTTTGTCTGCGACTACTTTCTGAGGGGAGCAACGTTAAAAGCACTTCGTGCCCTCGAGGTGAGTATGCCCTTCCACGAGTTAGCACTTCGATCCCCTCATTTGCGAAACCCTTGGGATGCACAGAGTGGAGTGGCCGGCTCTTCGAGCGGGGCGTCTATTGGGGCGACGATGAGACTCTTGGGTTCTGGTGACGCGGCTCAGCTCGCTGGCTTAAAGATTTTTTGCGGAAGCGAGGCGAGAGCACCATGGCGCTCGCCGTCCCCGAGTGTCACTTAATAGTAGCATCCCACTCCCCAGAAGGGGCTAGAGTGAAATTTTGTAGTCTCTTGTATGATTTTTTAGTCTAGAATTAGACTTGTATCTCAAATTTTGATGAAATAATATACCCATTTTTTGAGCTTCTTGTGAGAATTTGTGTTTCGCTAATGTTCGCAAGAGTATCCACAGTTGTAGGAGCAATTTTGAATGGTGAGCTACTTTGTACTTGCTCGTTCGCAAGTAGCAAAAGTGGCATCGAACCAAGTGTTGGACTTCGAACTTGTCGTTTAGAGAGTATCAACAGTTGTAAGAGTAATTTCGAATGATGAGCTACTTTGTACTCGGTCGTTTGCAAGTAGCAAATGCGGCATCGAACCAAGTGTTGGACTCCGAACTTATCGTCTAGCGAGTATCAACAGTTGTAGGAGCAATTCCGAATGGTGAGCTGCTTTATACTCGCTCGTTCGCAAGTAGCAAAAGTGGCATCGAGCCAAGTGTTGGATTCCGAACTTGTCGTTTAAAGAGTATCAACAGTTGTAGAAGTAATTCTGAATGGTGAGCTACTTTGTACTCGCTTATTCGCAAGTCACAAAAGTGGCGTCGAACTAAGTGTTGGATTCCGAACTTATTGTTTGAGAAAGTTTGTGCTCGGTGAAAGAACATTAAGACTGTTAGTGTAGGTGCCCTAGAGGCAATACAATGATCAGTATTATTGACATTATGTTCTTTTGATTATATTAATAATTTATTATGCTTCGTATTTACTGCGTTATAAATATTAGCATGATAAATGTCCTTGGATTATTAATACGAACTATATGAACATGAGATTATATATAGTATAATAATCTTAAATGTCCCTAGTCGAGTATTATTATTATTAGGACAGTAATAATACATTGAGACCAGTATGTTGATTGATTGATGACCACCTCTCATGGGTCATTAGTATAGAGATACTAAAATCAATACATAGGTAAATGTAAGAGTACATTGTACTGGACAGACCCACTGTAAGATTCTACATGGAATGAATTAATAAGTGTCATAAGTAATCTCACTGTGATAATGGTGTAATGGTCCTCTGACCTGAAATCATTATATTTCTACACGAAAATTAATGCACTTTGATTCTATCAAAAGTTATCTTTAATCGGGTAATGATAAAGATAGTATTGGGTTCATTATGAATCGTGTGAGAAATATGAATGATCTAGAAGGAATTTAACCCTCCTAATTTTAGGAGCGATATTATCGGCCTCTTGTTTGAGTGAGACTATGAAATGCATGGCCATGCTCAAATATTGATTTGTTTGAATAGTCTACTCATCGATCAAGAAAATAAAGATTAAATTATTAAGAGGATGACACGTCCCATGCCTCTAGTTTAATCTATAATATCAAGGTTAAAAGGATTATATTACATGGAGACATTAGTCACGAAAGGTTTAATTGAATCACCAATTATTATTATTACTTGGGTAGCAATGATGTATTACTAGATGCCGCTCATTGTTTATAATTTTATTATAAGATAATAAAATTATTGCCAACGTAATAATAACCTAAAGGGTCACACACTTAGAACGTTTAAAAGGAGTATTAATTTAAATTCGGAATTTAAATGATTCGAAATTAGTTATTTATTTAATTGAGTTGGACTTAATTAATTAAAGGATAATTCGAATTTAAATGATAAAACCAAATCAGATTGGTCTTATCAGAAGCCAAACTGATTACAGTTAATTCGAATTTAAATGATAAAACCAAATCAGATTGGTCTTATCAGAAGCCAAACTGATTATGGTTAAGCCCACCTCTTATCTTTCCCTATAAATACATAGAGATGTATTGGATTAGGATGATCTTTGACAAATCCGTTTTCCACAGAAAACCCTAGCCGCTCAACTGTTGAGAGGCAAAAAGAGAGAGAGAGAGAGGCAAGCATCATCGGCTAGTACCGGCTCCATCGATCGTTGGACGATCGGACGTTCGTGTGGACTGCCTTAGAGATGCGGATCTAGCTACTAGGGCTGCGTGGTGATTGCAACCTCCATCTTTCAGCCTTCGTAAAGCTCCGAAAGGTAAAATTTTATTTATCCATTATTAGCCATGTCTTGTACACGGATCCATGGGTTAGGGTTTCGGATCTGTTATCATTTCTTTTTCGCTGCGTCTGTGCCTCGAAACCCTACAATGGTATCAGAGCTACGTGTATAAGGGGCTGATTTAGTTACATGTTTACTGCATTCGATGCATGTATGCATGTTTTATGAATCTGCCTTGATACAGTTATATGATATGTCGATATAATATGTTATGTCGATCATATATGATTCTGTTATGCTATATATATTGTGATTTGATGATAAATAGGTATGTTTTACAATCAGCTATGACTGATCAGTAAGCGATTCTGTATGTTATGCATGATGTTTGGTTTATGTGGTGATATAAACTGATGGACAGATAGTGTTTGGACACGATCTGTAAACTGGGACATGATATGAATGTATATGATACATGGTTCCGGAACTGTATATGATGCAGTGGCGGCAGAGACTAAAAGATATGATCTGTTGTTCGAAATCGATGATTTCTGAATAAGGATAGTCCTCTGGAATTAAAAAAATTTCTGATTTCGAGCTCGACCCCCGCCCGGGGCTGCCGCCCCCGGACCCCTGCTGCATATATATATTTGTGTGTTCTTAATTGTTTACCTGAGCATGGTGCTGGTTATGGCCTTAAGACCCTTAGATTAATGGTTTATGTTTTGGTTTTGTAAATACGACTTGCATGTCGTTCTCTTCATTCTTGTAATTGTATAATCTCGAATGTAACTCGAGTTTTATTATGTAAGTACATAAGTACAAGTTGTTTTCATTTATTCAATGTAATGTAATTGAAGATTGAAGGACGATCCAAGAAATGGAGCAACCAAGGAGAATGAAGACATGTAATTGTATTTATATTTTCCACCATAGATTGACCTTGATCCTTTCATAAGCTTGAAAGGATCATGTAGGATAAAGGCCATAACCAAGCACGTTTACTTACTGCACTTTACATATTGATGTATGAATGTTTCTGTAGAATACATTGTGATGCATGCTTCAATTAGATTAATAATGTATTAATGTATGTATTAGATACATCATCCATGCCATGCCTGCTTAAACAAGATAAAATCTGTAACGATGGAAGATGAACATTAAACAAACGATCATGAGATTCTCGTGTTTATGAAACACGGCAATTAAATATGAATTTCATTGATTCAACGATTGAATGATTTTGTCAACAACGGATCACGAATCTGTAAGAAAAGGGGTGCCAATAATGCCGTCTGTGCGTTAACCTCTGATCTGGAAATCATTCATTCAACGAATTTTGATTTGAAATATTTAGTTCCAAGAATTGGGAATCTCTTTATGATAGGATCATCATCGTTTATAAGTAAACCCCTTAACAAAATATTAAGTTAATTAGATGCTTTCCAATGAATTGACACTCATCAAAGCCTAGATCATAAGGGGTGGGTTTGCCAAAGTAGAGCACTCCTTTTAATCGTGGTTAGGTGCGAAAGAATAAATGTGATATTCGTCATGTTAATCATTGGGTCCAACTTAACTAAGTCGTCACAATAGGATTGTGGATAGTGAACTTAGAAGCATAGAGTTTGGCGAAAAAATTTATTAGATAAATTAGAACAATAGTTGTTCACCAAACTATCCAAGAATTATATGTGATATAATTGACAAATGTTGTCTACCTAAATAGTTATGTTTTGGGAGAATTGGCCAACGCTGACTCAAGGCATAATGAAATATGGATCTTGGCTCACTAGAAAATTAGTTTCCGAATTAATAGTAAGGGCTATTAGTTTGAACAAAATAGTGGGAGGTATATTAAGTTGAATGTACCATAATCACTTGAACATAATTATTAATTATTTGACAATCTAACTTATCTTATGCATTTTTAACATTGTAGATATTAAATGGCACAAAACACAAACAACTCTTTCTCCGTGCGATCAGTCCTTGAGAAGGACAAGCTGACAGGAACAAACTTCCTTGACTGGTCTAGGAATTTGAGGATTGTCCTCAGGCAGGAGCGTAAGCTCCAAGTTGTTGAAATTCCTCCACCGGTCCATCCTGGTGACGGTGCAACTCGTGCTCAACTAAATGCTTACCAGAAGCATATTGATGATGCGACAGATGTTGCCTGTCTCATGCTTGCAACTATGAGTGCTGAGCTTCAGAAGCAGCATGAGCATATGGATGCTTATGCTATGCTTGAGCATCTTCAGACGATGTTTCAAGTACAGGCTCGTCAAGAAAGGTTCAATACGTACAAAGCAATCTTTAACTGCAAGCAAGGAAATAACCCGGTTGGACCGCATGTTCTGAAGATGATTGGGTATTTTGAAAACCTAGACCGTTTGGGCTCCGGGCTTTCTCGAGAGGCTCAAATAGATATTATATTGCAATCTTTGAACAGCAACTATGCCCAGTTTATCATGACTTTCATCATGACCGAGCAAGACAAAACACCCACTGAACTGTTGGCACTGTTAAGAACTACTGAAGCCAACATGCAAAAGGCACCTGAGAATGCTCCCATAATGATGGTGGGCAATAAAGGTGCTAAGGGAAAGGGGAAATGGAAGGGCAAGAAAAAGATTGGATCTAATGCAGTTGCTCCTTCCAAGCCCACTTTCAAGAAAGCTCTCAAGCCTAAAGGTGGTGTTGCTAAACCTGATAAGGGTGATTGTCACTGGTGCAAGAAACCAGGTCATTGGAAGAGAAACTGTCCAGCTTATTTGGAAAGTCTGAAGAACGTGAAATCTCTGAATATTTCTGATTCAGGTATTCATGTTATAGAAGTCAATTTATCTACTTCTACATCTTGGGTATTGGATACTGGATGTGGTTCTCACATTTGTATTAATGTGCAGGGACTTCAAAGGAGTAGATCTTTGGCAAAGGGAGAGATCGACCTACGCGTTGGCAATGGAGCAAAGGTTGCTGCTTTGGCCGTAGGGACTTATTATTTGTCGTTGCCCTCTGGGCTTATTTTAGAACTTGAGAACTGTTATTACGTGCCTGCGATTTGCAGAAACATTATTTCTATTTCTTGTTTGGACAAGAAGGGTTTTTCGTTTATAATAAAAGACAATTGTTGCTCTTTTGCTTTAAATGATTTAACTTATGGTGTAGCGCGTTTATTTAATGGTTTATATGTTCTAGATCTTGATCTTACTCTCGTCTATAATATGAATAAACGTCTTAAAGCAAATGACTCAAATCAAACATACCTTTGGCATTGTCGATTAGGCCATATAAATGAGAATCGCATATCCAAACTACATAAAGATGGATTTTTGGATAAGTTTGATTTTGAATCATACGATGAATGTGATGCTTGTTTACTTGGTAAAATGGCAAAAGCTCCTTTTACTAAACAAGGTGAAAGGGCCAACAAACGATTAGAACTAATACATAGTGATGTATGTGGTCCAATGCGTTCTATGGCTAGAGGTGGCTTTTATTACTTCATAACATTTACTGATGATTTCAGTAGATTCGGATATGTGTATCTTTTGAAACACAAATCTGAATCCTTTGAAAAGTTCAAAGAATTTAAAGCTGAAGTAGAAAAGCAAATAGGCGGAAGTATTAAAACTCTTCGATCTGATCGAGGAGGTGAATATTTAAGCCATGATTTTAAGAATTACTTAAAGGAGTGTGGTATAGTATCACAGCTCACTCCTCCTGGAACACCACAATGGAATGGGGTTTCTGAAAGGAGAAATCGTACCTTGTTGGACATGGTCCGATCGATGATGAGTCATGCTGAACTTCCAATAAGTTTCTGGGGTTATGCCCTAGAAACGGCTGCATATACACTAAACCGAGTTCCAACTAAAGCGGTTCAAAAGACTCCGTATGAGATATGGACTGAGAAACGTCAAAGCATGTCATTTATGAAAATATGGGGATGTGAAGCGTTTGTGAAACGTATGATCTCTGACAAGCTTGGACCAAAATCAGACAAGTGTTATTTTGTGGGGTACCCGAAGGAAACTAAGGGTTACTTAATCTATAATCCGACCGAGAACAAAATAGTTGTTTCTCGCACTGCTGTGTTTCTTGAACGAGAGCTAGTCTCCAAAAGAATCAGTGGGAGGAAAATAGAACTCGATGAAGCTCGAGACCCACAAGATAATGTTGAACCCGAATTGGAACCTGAGCAGGATATTCAAGATAATATTCAAGATGAAACTGCTCAAGAAACACAGATTGTTCGTAGATCTGGTAGGATTCGCCATAAACCTGAGAGATATTATGGATTTCTCTTAATAGAGAATGGTGATTTGATGCTCATAGATCAAGATGAGCCCCTCACCTACCAAGATGCTGTGAACAGTCCTGACTCTGAGAGATGGCTAGAAGCCATGAAATCTGAAATGGATTCCATGTATGATAACCAAGTATGGACTTTGGTTGATCCACCTGAAGGGGTAAAACCTATAGGGTGCAAATGGGTTTTCAAAAAGAAAATCGACATGGAAGGAAATGTTCAGACCTATAAAGCTAGGTAGGTTGCAAAAGGTTTCAAGCAAATTCATGGTATTGACTATGATGAAACTTTTTCACCTGTAGCTATGGTCAAATCCATTAGGATTTTGCTTGCAATAGCAGCTTATCATGATTATGAGATCTGGCAGATGGATGTCAAAACAGCCTTCCTTAATGGGAGCCTTGAAGAGGATGTGTACATGACACAACCTGAAGGTTTTGTCAGTCCAAGGGATGCTAGAAGGATATGTAAGTTGCGTCGATCCATTTATGGACTGAAGCAGGCCTCAAGGAGGTGGAATATTCGTTTTGACCAGACAGTCAAGGAATTTAGCTTTATTCAAAACGAAGATGAATCTTGTGTTTACAAAAGGGTTAGTGGGAGCCACGTGGCATTCATAGTATTATATGTTGATGATATATTACTTATCGGGAATGACATACCTTCTCTACAGGCTGTTAAGACTTGGTTGGGAAAAAATTTCTCAATGAAAGATTTAGGCGAGGCGACCTATATATTAGGGATCAGGATCTATAGAGATAGATCCAGAAGATTGATCGGCCTAAATCAGAGTACATATATTGACAAAGTACTGCATCGTTTTGGGATGCAAGATGCTAAAAGGGGATTTGTCCCGATGTCTCATGGGATATCGATCTCGAGTGACAATAGTCCTAAAACATTGGATGAAAAGGACCGCATGAGTAAGATTCCATATGCTTCTGCAATTGGATCTATCATGTATGCAATGATATGTACTCGTCCTGATGTGTCATATGCTTTGAGTATGACGAGCAGGTTCCAGTCTAATCCAGGTGAAGGTCACTGGACAGCTGTCAAGAATATTCTTAAGTACTTGAAGAGGACTAAAGATTCATTCTTGGTATATGGGGGAGAAGAGAGACTAGTGGTAAAAGGTTACACTGATTCTAGTTTCCAAACAGACAAGGATGATTCTATATCCCAGTCTGGTTTTGTGTTTTGTCTCAACGGAGGTGCTGTAAGCTGGAAAAGTTCAAAGCAAGAAACAGTAGCTGATTCTACAATGGAGGCTGAGTATATTGCTGCTTGCGAAGCAGCTAAGGAGGCAGTTTGGATCCGAAATTTCATCACAGGGCTTGGTGTGGTTCCATCGATCGTAGACCCTATCGATCTTTATTGCGATAACAATGGAGCCATAGCACAAGCAAAGGAACCAAGATCGCACTCCAGGGCAAAACATATACTTAGAAGATATCACCTTATTCGTGAGATTAATGAACGAGGAGATATACATATATGTAAAGTGCAAACTAATGATAACGTAGCTGACCCACTGACTAAGGCTTTGTCGCAGCAGAAGCACGAGGGTCACACTAGTTCCATTGGTATTCGATACATGAGTGATTGGCTCTAGTACAAGTGGGAGATTGTTAGTGTAGGTGCCCTAGAGGCAATACAATGATCAGTATTATTGACATTATGTTCTTTTGATTATATTAATAATTTATTATGCTTCGTATTTACTGCGTTATAAATATTAGCATGATAAATGTCCTTGGATTATTAATACGAACTATATGAACATGAGATTATATATAGTATAATAATCTTAAATGTTCCTAGTCGAGTATTATTATTATTAGGACAGTAATAATACATTGAGACCAGTATGTTGATTGATTGATGACCACCTCTCATGGGTCATTAGTATAGAGATACTAAAATCAATACATAGGTAAATGTAAGAGTACATTGTACTGGACAGACCCACTGTGAGATTCTACATGGAATGAATTAATAAGTGTCATAAGTAATCTCACTGTGATAATGGTGTAATGGTCCTCTGACCTGAAATCATTATATTTCTACACGAAAATTAATGCACTTTGATTCTATCAAAAGTTATCTTTAATCGGGTAATGATAAAGATAGTATTGGGTTCATTATGAATCGTGTGAGAAATATGAATGATCTAGAAGGAATTTAACCCTCCTAATTTTAGGAGCGATATTATCGGCCTCTTGTTTGAGTGAGACTATGAAATGCATGGCCATGCTCAAATATTGATTTGTTTGAATAGTCTACTCATCGATCAAGAAAATAAAGATTAAATTATTAAGAGGATGACACGTCCCATGCCTCTAGTTTAATCTATAATATCAAGGTTAAAAGGATTATATTACATGGAGACATTAGTCACGAAAGGTTTAATTGAATCACCAATTATTATTATTACTTGGGTAGCAATGATGTATTACTAGATGCCGCTCATTGTTTATAATTTTATTATAAGATAATAAAATTATTGCCAACGTAATAATAACCTAAAGGGTCACACACTTAGAACGTTTAAAAGGAGTATTAATTTAAATTCGGAATTTAAATGATTCGAAATTAGTTATTTAATTAATTGAGTTGGACTTAATTAATTAAAGGATAATTCGAATTTAAATGATAAAACCAAATCAGATTGGTCTTATCAGAAGCCAAACTGATTACGGTTAATTCGAATTTAAATGATAAAACCAAATCAGATTGGTCTTATCAGAAGCCAAACTGATTATGGTTAAGCCCACCTCTTATCTCTCCCTATAAATACATAGAGATGTATTGGATTAGGATGATCTTTGACAAATCCGTTTTCCACAGAAAACCCTAGCCGCTCAACTGTTGAGAGGCAAAAAGAGAGAGAGAGAGAGGCAAGCATCATCGGCTAGTACCGGCTCCCTCGATCGTTGGACGATCGGACGTTCGTGTGGACTGCCTTAGAGACGCGGATCTAGCTACTAGGGCTGCGTGGTGATTGCAACCTCCATCTTTCAGCCTTCGTAAAGCTCCGAAAGGTAAAATTTTATTTATCCATTATTAGCCATGTCTTGTACACGGATCCATGGGTTAGGGTTTCAGATCTGTTATCATTTCTTTTTCGCTGCGTCTGTGCCTCGAAACCCTACAAAGACAAGTTTTTCTGAGAGAGAGAGAACTGCTTTTTATTAAAAATAAGTGCTAAATGGCTTGAATTCCCAAATCAAATACAAATTTCTAACCCTAATTTCCCAAATTAAAAATCAAACCCTAATCCTCAAATATAATTACCCAAAATCCTAATCTCTTACTCCTCTTCTTCTTCTTCCTCCAAATCTCGACCTCGACCCCTACCGAAACCCTAGCCTCCACTTCGCGACCTCGATAGCATCCCCGAAGCTGCCTCCTCATCCCTTCGTCAACCCCCAGTCACGCCACCCCCGTCATCCCGCAACCAAGCTTCGCCACCCCTCCCACACCAGCATCGACCTCCTCTTCCCCTCTTCCACCACTGTCGCCATCGTCGTCTTCCTCCCCTATGCTGTCATTGCCATCGTCGAAGAGCTGCCCTCACCCAGATTCGACAGCAGCAGACCCGACCCCAGGTCGCCGCGCCGCTCGACACCCCTGACGCGCCATCAACCACTGCCAGATCCAGCCACCCGCCATTCCAATAGTAGCTTCCTCTTCGATTGTCGCAACTGTTCTTCGAACTCTCGGTATACTCTTTTCACTTTTCAAATATTTGTGTTATACTGCTTTATCATCTATATTATATTATCTGATTTATCTGTCGTACGCAAATATTAAGATTGAGTGTTCCACTTGCCTAATTAGAGTACAAATCAATATTGTATCTTTTACTTGCTAAGAACGCTTCGGGATTTATTGATTGTTAGAACTGAATTATTAATTGGACTTGTTAAACTTAATTCACTTCTTGAAAATCCATTAAACCGATTAATTATTTAAAATTCTAACTTTGATCCGCACTATACGTTAGTAAAATTATTCCATTAAGATTCTTAAAAATTCTCTGTTTAGGATTACGTTTTACATTATGGCTGCTTTTGAATTGCAAGCCATTATTATATTTGCACAAACAGACTAAATAAGAAATGAACAACTTAGAAATGCTCTAGAGCTAGCTAGAAGTTGCTTGGAGCGGTGTTTTAATACCCTCTTGGTACTTCAATAAGTGCTCCGCATTCCATGTCCTTGACACTCTCTTGGCTCCCGGGTCTTCAAGTTGATAACCGCCAGGTCAGACAACTTTGGAGATCTTGTATGGTCCTTCCCAGTTAGGTGCTAGCTTGCCTTTCTTGCTTGGAAAAGAAATCGATAACTTTCTAAGCACTAAATCTCCTTTTTTGAGATCAGTAGAGCGGACTCTCTTGTTGTAGGATAGCTCGATCCTACGTCGATAAATCTCTTACCGAATGGAGGATCTCTCGCGGATCTCATCGATGAGGTCCAAGTTACCGCGAAGCTCAATCGTGTTTTGCTCTTCGTTGTAGGCGATCAACGGTGGGGAAGGTAGACCGACCTCTAGTAGGATAACGGCTTCAGAGCCGTAAGTGGGGTTGAAGGGAGATTCTCCCGTGGGGGTCCTCTTAGTAGTACGATAGCTCCAGAGCACATTGGGGAGCTACTCTACCTATAAACTCTTAGTAGATTTTCTCGGTCTCTTTTTCAGGCCGGAGAGAATTTGCCGATTGGCATTCTCTACTTGATCGTTGAACTGTGGGTGGGAGACCGAGGAGAATCGTTGCTGAATGCCCAGGTCTGCGCAAAAAGTGCGAAAGGCTACCCCCGTGAACTGAGTCCCATTGTTTGTTACCAAGATTCGAGGCACACGTAATCTGCAGACAACATTTTTCCAAAAGAAATGCTGCACTCTATTCTCTATGATCGTCGCTAGGGACCCGATTTTGATTCATTTAGAGAATTAGTCGATCGCCACAACAAAGAACTTTAGCTGGCCCGACGTTGGAGGGAAAGGCCCGAGCAGGTCCATTCCCCTCATTGCAAAAGGGGTTAGACTGGATAGAGAGGAGAGCTGGGCTTGAGGTAAGCGGCGGGTTGTTGAGAATTTTTGGCAAGGGCCGCATTGGCGAACGTGTTGTTCGGCATCGCGAAGGAGAGTGGACCAGAAGTATCCATAATTAAAAATTTTGCGGGCGAGGGACCGTGCTCCCAAGTGAGCGCTACACATTTCTTCATGGACTTCCTTCAAAGCATACTGGGCTTCCTCGGGGGAGAGACATCTCAGGTAGGGTCTACTGTCTACTTGAGTGTAGGAGCGTTTGTACATGACTCCCTCGATGAGTGTGTACCGCTCGGCTCTCGTTCGGATCTTTCGAGCCTCTTTAGGGTCTAAGGGGAGGATCTCATCTTTGAGGAACTCGAGCAGGGGCCTCATCCAATTCTCTCCGAGTTCTAAGGGCAGCATCTCTATTGGCTCAGGATCTTCTTCCTTGTTGCTGGGCCTCAGGAGAACTTCTATTAAGACAGTTTGTTCGAGCCCTTGGAGGGAAGAGGAAGCTAGCTTCGAGTGGGCGTCCACCTGCGCATTCTCTTCTCGGGGGATTCGCTGGAGTTGCGCATCCTCGAAAGAGACCATCAGACCTTTGACTTTGGCCAAGTACTTGGCCATGCGACCGTCTCGTGCTTCGTATTCCCCTGATACCTGGTTCACCACCAGCCGCAAGTCGCTAAATATCTTGACACGCTTGGTCCCGGCCTTGCGAACCATACACAGGCCAGCTATAAGGGCTTCATATTCAGCCTCGTTGTTGGACGCCAAAAAGTTAATACAGAGTGAGTATTGGAGGATAAAATCATTTGGGCCAGCCAGGATGACCCATGCTCCACTCCCATCGGTGCACGAGGACCCATCAACATACACTGTCTAGAACGGGGGTTCCTCTATCGCTTTGCTGGTGTCGGGAATTGTGCTCTCTACTATGAACTCTGCTAGGGCTTGAACCTTGATAGCGGTTCGAGGCTGATAGCTGATATCATGCTGGCTCAGCTCGATAGATCACTTTATAAGGCGCCTCGAGGTCTGGGGCTTGTAGAGAACTTGTTTGAGCAGCTGGTTGGTAAAAACGACCACCGAGTGAGACTGGAAGTATGGGCAGAGTTTTCGGACCGCCATGACCAATGCATAGGCCATCTTCTCTAGCTTCGGATAACGGAGTTCAGCGTCCCTGAGGACCTTACTCACATAGTAGATAGGCTTCTATGTCTTGTCTTCTTCTTTTTCTAGAACAACACTGAGGGTCTGCTCTGAAGTGGCGAGGTATATGTAGAGGACTTCTCCGTGCTTAGGCTTGCTCAAGAGTGGGGGGTTGACTGTAGCGCTCCGGATCTCCGTTACTGGACATCCGTGACACTCACCAGAATCTTTGCCTTCAAATGCATCTCAACACAGTAATAACACGGAAATTTAAAAACTTTTTATTGCCAAATAAAGTCATTACATCGTTGATTACAACCGATACCTTGTTCTTGGACAAAGAGTACAAATTACATCCACTTATTACAACTTATTACAAATATTTACAGAATCCACTTGTAAAGCTATGAGCTACGTCCCGGAATGGTAATCGACTGATTACTGCCGAACTTCGCTAAGTGGTCCATCGGCTTCCCTGGGACTTGCTCCTCAGCTTGAGGCTTCTGCTGCGCTACTCTGATATCTCTGCACCTGCTCGAAAGGTAAGAGTTTATACCTAAAAGGTGGGGAACGTCAGTACTTCGACTAACGTAAAGCTGATAATAACAGCGATCCTCTAAAATTCAATCGCAACCATAATTTTATGCAAAAGAGAAAAGTGATGTGCCAAAACAAGGGTTTAATGGATTCGGGTTTTAGTGCAGTGGTATGCCATGACCCTATGACTAGATGCAACAAATCACATGCCTGACTCTAATGCAAGCAAGACTTTGGAGCACGAATGCATCCCATACTACATACGCCCCTAAATCTAGCCGTCTTTCTCCACAGTTTAGGGATTCAAACCCTCGCCATGCATCCTACTCTACTCAACCAGTTCCCAATAGATTGTCCGTCGTCCAAGGAGGTTGCATTTGGTCGGTCTAGTTCCGCCACTTCAGTGCCTAAGTGGTGGTCGTGTTTTCCACTTGGTACCCGCGTACGGACCTCTTCAGAAAGCCGCATTGAATCCAGTCGCAAGACCGTGTGATTCGTGTGTCCACCCCTAACCTGGGCTATGGACTGACGCATGCGTGTTCACCCCTAATCCGGGCTATGAACTTATATATATAAAAACAACAAAACCCACGTGCATAGGAACGTGAGTGCCTCGGGGGTCAAATCCCCCTAGCCTCCCGTACCTTACTCCGGCAAAACTTTGGGAATTAACAGATCGAGATACGAGCCGAGGACTCACTTATGAGTGCCGAAAACGTATCCCTACGACAGGAAGGTACAACACCGACTATGGTCTGCAAGTACTAATGCAATTTTCCAAACCCCTTAATGTGTCACTCTAATCCCAGCCTCATTCTAATCACTTGGGTAAAGAGAAAATTGCTTCCGAAAACTTGCCTATCGACCTCTAGCCCTGGCGATACCAGTTTGGTTTGTTACTTCCCCGGCTTGGAATTGTCCAGCGCCATGGCCTACATTCACCGCTAATCCGGTAATGAATGTGTGTTCACCCCTAACCTGGGCTATGAACTTATATTAATAGCACGGCTTGGATGTCCTACGCTTTGGCGGAAGTTCATAACTTAGGGTCGACAGATGCAGGGTATCATCTTACCCTAGTGACTAACCCGAGTCACACACCCATTATGGGAGTCAACAACACCAACGAAAGATACCAAACGTTCCTAGACAAGAGTTATCAACTCTAATAGTACACAGGGAAAAAGTCGTCACAATACCTAGTCAAAACCAAGACTAAGCAACCTACGGGGTTTCCGCCCGAAACTTAAAAACGTCATAACTTCCTCGATACAACTCTGATTGGGGTGTACGAGCTCAATCCAGAAAGTTAAGAACCTAGGCTATAACTTTCTAGTTGATCATAAACTCAAATTCTATCATCTAAGTCCCCAAAATGGTTTCTCAAGCCTCAGCCTGTGTACTTCCTGTACACGGGCTGCACCTTACCGGTAGCACAAAACACTGTTCACTCATCAGAATGCTACAAACCCAAGTTCTATGGAAAGGTGTGGATGTTCTCTACAAGTCTCTAGTTGGTCATGAGTCCAAAATATACCAATAGATCACCCTAACACACACATTACTCACAAGTGTACCAAGTCACACACTAGGACTTTCTAAATCAGAGCACTTAGCTCAATTCCTGGCCTCTGTTCAGTATTACAAAAATCACAATAAATCAACCTCTTACTGGAAATACCTGAAATAGGTCTTGTTTGAAAGGTCTTGATGTATACTACAATCCTCTTATGAAACAGTTCCTCAAATTTTGCTCTTAAGGAGCCTCAAATGTACCATCTTTACAGGGTATCAAATTTGACTGAAACCAGCACAGTACATGCTAATAAAATCATCATAAATTTTATACTCATCCAAATGACACAAAATTTACATTGAAGAAACTATATATCATAATAAACAACATGCAAAAGGTTTCATGTTCAAACTCTAAGTCTACGCTGAGTTCTCCCTATTTCAATTAAGCACATAAATCAGCATGTTCTTCAGTTATAGCTCTCGCTACTGCTTAAAGATCAATTTTTATCATGCCTATAATTTCATCCAAATATTTTTCTGATTTTACTGTAGAATCTAGACACAAGTGGAATACAGGGTAAAAAATTCAGATTAAGAAATTGCTCCAATTAATTATGAAAATTCCTACAATCGCAGGCATCATGTTAACCAACTACTGATTCTGCCTTACGACACAGTTTCACAAATGGATTTTATTAAAATATCAAACCATCTCAGAAAAATCCAACATAATTCATGAAATATCTAGACACATATAGTAACAATCTGTAAAACTTTTATGATCTAATTCAATGTGGTTTGCTCTCGGAAAAATCTAGGAAATAGCCTACAGATCAAGATTCTAGTTCTAGTTTCTGATTTCAACTTCCAATCTTCTTAAGTATTCATTCTAACACTTACTACCACACATGCTTGCAAGAAATCAATCAAGAAACAATAAGAAAGGTTTAGAGTAACTCCCACCCTGATTTGATGTAGAGTAGTTGATTTCCTCGAGCTTTCCTTGAGAATCCCTCCTAAAGCTCATTCTTCAATCTCTCTTCTTTCTCTCATTCTCTTCTTTTTTCCTTGGTTGAGTTATGAAATTTCAAAACAAGAGAGATGGAAATGAGGGGTTTTTGATGGAAGAGTGAGTGAGGAAAGAGGGGGAGAAGGTGAGGCCGGTTTTAGGTAGTAGGGGGGTAGGGTGTAGGTTGTTTTGGAGTGAAACCATGGGCTAGCCAATGGTTTTAGGGTGTGTTGTGTTGGCTGCCCAATTTAACACTTAAATGGATTTTTTGGAGGCGAGATGAGGTATTTATAGAGTGTACGCAAGATATACCCACCGTAGTATCATACAGTGTTATATTTGCATAGGTGTCGTACCAAAAACTAGTGTTTATACCAGTATTGGTCCTCCTCATTCTCGTGCATCTTTTAGAACGCAACCCTCCTATGAACCGCCCCGCAAACCTATCCGCATATCATGATAGCAAAATCAAATATAACACTGCAATCATATGCACGCATACAGACAATATACATATATACACATATATATAAGCATCGTACAATTCGGGGTGTTACATTGACTAAGTAGGCCTTGAGCTGATCAAAGGACTCTTGCTGTTGTTGCCCCCACTCGAAACCTTTAGCCTCCCTGAGGGCCTTGAAGAACGGGAGCCATTTTTCTCCGGACTTAGGGTGAAAATGCCCTATGGCCGCAAGGTGTCTGGTGAGTCTCTGCACAGCTTTAACATTGGAGGGGGGAGCCATGTTGAGTATGGTCTGAATCTTCTTGGGGTTGGCCTCTATGCCCCTTTGACGGACCATGAACTCCAGGAACTTGCCGGATGAGACACCAAAAGTATACTTGTTCGGGTTCAGTCTCATATCGTGTCTCCTTAACACGTTAAATGCCTCTTGAAGATCAGAGACATGTTCTAATTTGCTGACGCTCTTCACCAACATGTTGTCTACGTAGACTTCCATATTCTGCCCAATCTGTTCCTTGAAGACCTTGTTAGCAAGGCGCTGATAGGTGGCACCGGCATTTTTGAGCCCAAAGGGCATGACCCGGTAGCAATATAGACCCTGGTCGGTAACGAAAGATGTCTTCGGGATATCTGGAGGGAACATTCTGATCTGATTGTACCCGGAGAAGGCATCCATAAAACTTAGGAGTTCGTGGCCTGAGGTTGCATCAATCAGGGTGTCAATACTCGGGAGCGGGAACGGGTCTTTGGGGCAGGCTTTGTTTAGATCCGTGAAATCAAAGCAGATCCTCCAGCTCTCGTTGGCTTTCTTGATCATCACGATATTGGACAGCCACTCAGGATAGCTGACCTCCTGTATGAACCGAGCCTTTAAGAGTTTCTCAACCTCTTCTTCAATGGCCTGTTGGCGCTCGGAGGCGAATTTGCGTCACTTTTGCTGGACAGGTCTGGCCCTCGAAGCGACACCGAGGTGATGCATGAGAAGCTCTTCGGAGATTCCCGGCATGTCAGTCGCAGTCTAGGCAAATAGATCACAATTTCCCCTTATACAGTGGATAATGTCGGATCTGACAGGAGGAGGGACTTTGCTAATCTGGAATGTCCTGGTCGGATTTCCTTCTGAGAAGGCCACCTCTTCCAGCTCATCGACCGGCTCCGATATAGGTGGGTTACTCCCTTGGGGGAGTTCAAGAGCTTCAAGGGAGAGGACTGGTCCTCCCACCGAGGTCATGTAGCATTTGCGAGCCGCTTCCTGGCTCCCTCTAACCTCTCCCACGCATGTTGTGGGGAATTTCATTTTCATGTGACAGGCTGAGGGTATGGCCTGGAGAGCAGCTAGGCCTGGTGGGCCCAGGATGGCGTTGTAAGCGATTTTCACATCTACCACCATGAAGTCCATTGGCTCGGTTCAGGTGGTTGGAGTTTTGCCAGCGGTTACGTCGAGAGTTATGACACCCTTGATCGTCACTGGCACCCCTGTGAACCCGTGGAGAGTAACCGGTGGGTTGGAGTTGATCCCTAGACAGTTTGAGACCCTGGAAGGCCTCTAGAAAAAGTATGTTGACCGAACTTCTGTTGTCGACCAGGACTCGGCGCACATCGAAGTTGGCCATATGGAGGTTTATTACCAGGGCATCACAATGGGGCGTTCAGACGCCCTCCAAATCTCTATCTGAAAAAGTGATGGGGACCCCAAAGCCCTTGGGGGAGGACGGTTCTGCACGAAATTTACTTTCTGGAAGAATGCTTTTCGAGAGGAGTTTGAATCTCCCCCGTTGAGCCTCCGTGGATGAGATGTAAGACGACCTCTGGTTCGGAGTCCGGGGTCTCGGCGTGCTGCTCGGCTCGCTTATTAGCCCCCCCTAGGGGGCGGAGGAGGATCTGCCCTGTCCTTTCTTACAAACCTGGAAGTTTCCCTCTCTGAATAAGGGCCTCGATCTCATCTTTTAGGCACCGATAGTCATCCGTGTCGTAGCTGTGGTCCCTGTGGAAGCAGCACCACTTGTCCCTGTTCCTTTTTTGCCCGATGTGTTCATCTTTGGAGGTGGTGGGAGAAGTCCCTCTTTCCCCTCCTCCATCAGGATGGCTGAGACACTCGCATTGAGTGGAGTGAACTTCTCAAAGCGGGGAGGAGGGCGACGCTGGCCTCCATTGTCTTTCTGGAGCTTCTTAGCTCCTTCTTCAACGCCCTTCCGTTTGTTCCCAGAGGACGATCCCTCAAGAGCCGAACGGGTGAAAGCCTCTTCCGCTCGGATGTATTTCTCACTCCTAAGCAAGAGTTCCAAGAAATCCCGAGGAGGCTTCCTGGCAAGGGATGCTCTAAGATTGTTGTTAGTGACGTTGGATTGGAAGGCAGCAGAGGCCACGAACTGGTCCAAGGAGGCGATGGATCAGGCCTCCACGGTGAAACGTTTAACATTGTCTCTTAGCCGCTCGCCCTTGCTTTGATGAAGCAATGACAAAGAAGTGCTCGTCTTTTCAGCCCGATGACTACCCACTAAGTGAGTAAGGAAGAGCCCTTCGAACAGGTCGAAGAAGAATATGGAGGCCATGGCTAGTCGTGAGTACCATTCTCTTGCAGGCCCCTTCAGCATGGCCGGAAAAGTTTTGCAAAGAAGCGCGTCCGACGCCTAGTGGATCATTATGAGAGTTTTAAAACTCTAGATGTGGTCAGCGGGATCGGACTCCCCGTTGTATGATTCAAAATGAAGGGGCTTGAAGTTCTCTATGACTGGTGCTTCCATTATGGTTCGGTAAAATAGAGGCCTGCTGGGGCGGAAATTCCTCGCCCGTTGTTCATCTTCTCTGTCCAGTCGGCCGAGGCGCCTTTCCATCTCGTGGAGACAGTGGTAGACCGAATCCTTCCTTCGGTCATATCTTGCTGAGCCCCGGGACTCGTCCTCACACGGAAGGGGACTTGGAGAGCGGCGGTGATAGTTTGGGGCAAGTTGAGGACTGGGAGTGTGGTGCCTATAGCTTGGGGCAGGTAAAGAACTGGGAGTACGACGCCTATAGCTTGGGGCAGGTTGAGGATTGGGTGCCCGCTGATTGTGGTCGGGAACAACATTGAGGGTCCTCAGGTCTGCCTCTTGAAATTGTTGGAACTCTTCTCTCGTAACAGGTGCCTACTACTCTCGGTGGTCCCGTGGGGAGAGTCGACTGATTGGAGAGCGGATTCTCCTTTGTCGACGCTGGGGTAACTCCCTTCGCCTCCTGGGAGAGTTGGACCTTCTGCGATCTGGCCTGCGGGGGGATCGGCCTCTAGGGAACCGGATCGCTGGACCCCTTTGATGTTCTCGGCGGGTATCCCATCATGGGTCCGCCTATCATCCAAGCGGGTCCGAAGATCTATTCCATGCTGCCTGTTGACGATAATGTGTTGGAGATCCTTCGGCGTTGGGGGACTATGCGAGGCCATGGAGTCGGACGAGGGTTTATGTATCGACACATGGTTGTGATGAGGAGGTTTCCCCTGTCGACTTCGGCGGGAGGGTCCCGTGGCAGCCCCTTGTGGCTCTTGAGGAGCCTGCTGGGGTTGAGGTTGCTGAGGAAGGGGCATCCCAGGCTGCGGTTGCTGGACGGGTTGAGGGAGAGACTGTTCAGGCTGCTGGACTTGTTGAGCGGGTTGAAGAGGGACCTTCTGGAGTGGAGGAGGAGAAGGAAAGGGAGTGACTCTACAGTTAGAGGTCGTCGTCTTTCCCTTCTTTGGAGGCATAGCTTGAAACTACTTTTGCTGATGAAATAGGACTGGATTGCTTTTTCCGTTCCCCACAGACGGTGCCAATCTGTTGCTGCTGATTTTGGTGTGGGTGCAAACAGATGAATTTGTGGATTCTTGAAGGAAACAAGTAAGCAAACCTGTTGACTTTCACCGGCGCGTTGACTAGTTTCTCATTGCTAATGTGAACCTGCACAAAGTTGATACACCGGGATGGATCCCGACGACGAACCCTCCGACGCTCTTGTCAGTAATCAGAAAGATTATGAAAGAGCTTTAGGTAAAAAAAGATTGATTACCTTGTTACGGTGGGGGAAGGGGTATTTTTAGTCGCCTTAGGATCGAGTTTCGAGATAAGGATAAATCTGTACTTCCAGATATTTATGGATAGGAAGAGAGTTTGACTCGTTTCGTGATAAGAGGGATTGTTTAAACCGTCTTTCAGGGATAACCACGAATTTGAATTACTCCTTATCTATCTGGGTTGGTTTGTAACGGATCGTTACCCATACCCAGTAAGACAAGTCCATTTTCGGGCTATTCGGCTTTGAAGAACGACCCAGTTTCCAATTCGGACCCGTTTGTAGGTGAAATTACCGTTTACCCCTGGGAGCTTTAAGATTCGTTCCCAATTTAAACGATTCCAGATTAATCCTATTTTTAGCCATATCAGTATACAATATTGCGCAGTAGCTGCCTTGCAGGGAGTCAAAAGGCACCTTTTTTCCGGCAGTTCCTCGTGCGCCTAAATTTCATTTCTTTCTTTGAGGTAATTTTACATGAATGGTTAAAAAAATAACTGATTAGGGTAAATTGAGGGCAAAACCTCCTGGTCCTCCGATGGTTTTGCAAAAATATCCTTATACTAAAAAATGCCTCATCTCTGGATCACCTTCTGAGGGTTACATGGGATCACTGCACGTTAATCATACTTTAGTTATAAGTTTATTTTATATGGTTAATATTTGATTAGAGCATCTGTAGTCGGTCCCTATATTTCCAAAATATGGAAATTAGGAACGGTACCTGTCTATATTTGAGAGGCGATATAGGAATTCCCAGATATAGGAATCGAAAGATCATCTTGCGTCTGTTCTAAAAAAAAATCTCGGATGCAAAAAGATCTTGAGTATGATCTTTTTTAAAAAAATAAAAAATGTTCGGACACAAGATGATCTTGCGTACGATATTTTTTTTTAAAGATGTCGGACGCAAGATCATCTTGCGTCTAACCAGATTATATAAAAAAAAAAATCAAAACGGTGATCGGACGCCATAAGATCTTTGCGTATAATAAGAATTTTTTTTTTTTTAAAGAAAAGGGAATGGACGCAAGGTCTTGCGTCCGGGAAGATTTCCCCGACTTATTTGGAATTTTTTTCTATGGAATAGTCCCTATAGGATTATTATGCATATGAAATAAATTTGAGATTGGTGTGATTTTTTTGATCAAGGGTTGAGATGGAATGAGCCTATAGGAATTGTTATGTGTACCTTCGCGTACAATTTTTTTTTATACAAATGTGTTCACTTTTTTTTTTAAATCAATAGCTGAGTTTGGTGTGAATTGTTTATATTCACCGTTCGATCAAATTTTGGGTTTCAACGATTATACGCCCAACTCAAAATTCCTATTTCTAAAACCCAAATATGAAAATTTTGAGTCTTAAAGACTGCAGATGCTCTTAATAGAGAACCAATGGCATATTCCAAGAATTTATTTAGGTTTAATGGGGCATTGAGTATAGGGATGTATTCGAGAAAAACCTCTTTCTGCAGTTTTACCTATAAGAGTATAACACTAATTTTATAATTGACTGAATATTTTTCTTTCTCTTCTTCAGACAACAGGCCTGCAAGGAATTTTTTCCCAAATTGGCCCACTTTTTGAAATTTTTTCCTAAACAACCCTACTTTTTAAAAAAAAATTCCAAAACGCCCTACTCGCTATTCGAGAAAGCGAGTTTGGCTAAATCCTCCTCGCTTTTTCAGAAAGCAAGTCTTAGGGGTTGGTTTTGCAACTGCCTACACTCGCTTTCTTAAAAAGCGAGGGGATTTAGCCCAAACTCGCTTTTTGAAAAAGCGAGTGTCGATTGGGACTTAAACCCCTAAAGTCAAAATCAGATCTCACTTCTTCTTTAATTCTCTATCTTTCTCCTTCTCTTGTAACCCCGAAATCCGAACCCATCTCTCATCACATTTTCGTCAAATAACCACAAAAATTTGTCGATTAACCCATAAAATCGCTCTGAAAACCCTAAACCCATCTTCCGAAAGATCCAAATTTTGGTATTTTGATATACTTGAAGAGGATGGCAACTTCAACTCTTCTACCCAAATATCTACGGCTATATCCTTTTGAATAAGCTTGTGAAGGTATGATGCATATTGGCCAATTATTTTGTTCATTTTCATAGGTTTTGTTTTTGGGTAGATAATAACTCGTATATTCGTATAAATATACGTAGGTATGGATTACGATATTCCTATTTGGTTATACTTTGGTAGTGAAATAATTCGTGATCCAAAGATTAGTTGTTGTTAGAGTGCGGTGGATCCTGAAATGGTTTGGGTACCTCGTACCATTACATTGGCAGAATTAGTTGAGAAAATTTATGAAGTTACTAATTGGAATAGAGATCAATGGAATGTGAAAATTTTAGCTCGATACGCAGCAGGAAAAGGAGATGGTCAATATTTTATGATAGTGCCCATTTCTACTGATAATGCTATGAAGTGAATGATTGTTAGGACACTTGATCTCAATTGTACTTGGTCTGCATTAGAGTTATATATTCAGCAAATCCAAATTTTGAATGCTCAGCCACATGATATTCCTAGTTCAAGCTTCGTACGGGTAGTATCGACACAGCATATGAGGTCTAATCCCGTTCAAACTTTACAAGCAATCCCACTGTCCTCACAAGAAGACACCTTCACAAATACAACAAACTCGGATTCTACAGAAGTTGAGTTGCCACGTCAACATAGTCCGGTTCATGACTATGTTCCAAATGACACTTTATTTGAATTATTTCAAAATGCTACCATTAACAACGACTTATCAGACGATGATGAAGAAGAGGAAGAAACAGACGATGAAGTTGATAAGAGTGTAGAAAATGATGATGGGGACGAAGATGATGATGTAGCAAATGTTAATCCTACGAACAGCAGTTCTAATGAAGTGAGAGCTACTGATAGCTATGCCAATGTTAACGCTCATGTTACCAAGGAGATGATAGAAGGTGCTAGAGTACATCAAGTTCCACAAGAGTCGTCTGGTTCATCCAATGTAGACGAATTGTACATTGGACAGGAGTTTGTAAGTAAAAAGTCGATTCAGCAGGCTGTGAAGCTGTATTCTGTCAAGAAACATAGTGAATTCGTCACATTGAAATCTTCACCGTCACTAGGGGTGGGCTCGGTACGGTACCAGACTTTTTGACATTGTACCATTACTATACCAAATTAGTTCGGTTTGAAAATATGCAAACCGTTACCAACCAAAAAATTCGGTATACCGAAACTTCGGTATACCGACTACTTCGGTTGGTACGGTTCGGTATTGGTGTTATACCAAATATGACCCAACAAATACCTTCAATGATAGATAGTGAAGGATGTGAGTCAATTAGTCGTCTCTCAGTCTTTTTCTGTGCATTCTCAAGCAACGACTCGAGGGGTTTTAATTTTATTACCAAACTGTCTAAAATTACAGAGTTCCTATCATCTTTGAATATCTGGTCAAATCTTTATTATCAGAAAGAATAGGAATAGGCAATGACTTGAATGTATCATCAGAACTATCATGTAGCTTAGATTCAGTTCGAGCTAACTCAGTGGAAATTTCAGCACAACACTGCCCTAACAAGGCAAGTGTCATTGGAGCTACCTCTTTGTACCTTTTCTGAAGATCATTTTCCAAGTATTTTCGGAGTCTATTGAAACCACTGAAAGCCCCAAATTTCTCTTCATCAAATCCGCCTATGACATTTTCTCGAAGATGACGAAGAACCTCAGTATCAACTTAAGAAATTTGCTTGTGGAATTCTTCATTAGATGTTGAACCCCTGTCCTTTGAAAGAGCAACAAAATAAGGGTGTGTTTTATCCCCTAGGTATCCACTAGAACTAAGATAAGTATCCACTTATGATCTTTCAGTAAACTCCTTCAGCCTATTGTCAAACTTTGAAATGACTACAACTGTTCTTTTAAACTTTGTTTATTCGGTACGGTACGGTAAAATACTGACTGAATTATATTCATACCGAAACCGAACCGAATTTTAGAACTCGGTACGGCTGTACCGTACCATACTTTTGGTAACCGAATTTTTCGGTACCAAATCAATTGGTTCAGTTGGAAAATCAGCCGGTTGGCTCATTTCGGTATGATTGGCCACCCCTAACCGTCACTGTACACTATTAAATGTAAAATGACACCTAGAAAATGTACAATTGAGGAAATGGTGCAAAGTCCCTTAGTAGTAAGTGAAGGTGGATGCCCTTGAAGATTACGAGCAATTGTTCCAATTGTTCCAAAAGGCGGGACACATTTCGTGGTGAAGAATATAGTTGGGCCTCATACTTGTACGAATTCCATGTTGAATCAGGACCACTGTAAAGTTGATTCTAACCTTGTTCGCAATTTGATTATGAGTGTGGTGAAGTCTGAGATAGGTTTAACACCATGGGCCATTATTGAGATAGTAAAAGTACAATATAATTATCAGATTTCATATAAGAAAGCTTGGATTGCAAAACAAAAAGCAATTGAGAGGCTGTTCGGTACATTCGAAGAAGCATACACGAAGTTGCCTTTTCTACTATCAGCGATATAAGCAGCAAATCTAGGAACTGTTGTCCACTGGGATAAATATCAGTCTAGTCCTAGCGAGAAAATATTCAAGGAAGTATTTTGGGCATTTGGTCATTCGATTGAACGTTTCAAGTCTTGCAGATCTGTTATTAGTGTTGACGGGACTCAAATCTACGGTAAGTACAAGGGTTGTTTGTTAATTGCTGTCTTCCCAAATGCGAATGATTGCTTATTTCCATTTGTATTTGCATTAGTTGATGGAGAGAATATAAATACGCGGACATGGTTCATGAGTTGCATTCGGTATTTTGTCACCGATCGTACTGAGTTGTGTGTTATCTCTGATTGTTATGCTGGTATTTTGTCTGCTATGGAATTGCAAAATAGAGCTTGGAACGAACCTAATGCATATCATCGTTATTGTATGCGTCATTTCGCTACAAATTTTTTCAGTAAATTTGGTAGCAAGGCATTGCAAAAAAAGGCAAAAATTATAGCGTGTCAAAACCAACCCAAAAAGTTCATGATCAAACTCGCTGAACTTGAAACCGTCAATGTCGATGCGGCTAATTGGTTGAAAGAGCAACCGGTTGAGAAATGAGCACTTTATGCAGATGAAGGTCGAAGATACGACATAATGACTACGAACCTATCAGAAGTCTTCAATTCAGTCTTGAAAGGTGTCCGTAGTTTATCGGTAACTGCAATTGTGGATTATGATCTTCTATCGTCTAAACTCTTACTTTACTACTCGTCGACAGGAAGCCAATAAGCTTTTACCTGAAAGGGAGATTTTTACTCGAAGAGTACATGATTTTTTATTCGATCAAACGGAGGAATGTCACCGATTATTTCATCGAACCGGTGCTGATTTCATCTCTCAACATATGTAGAAAAGCTGGCTACCCAATAATGTCTGGATTGTCGACTCATTCTAGTAATAGAATGCATATCAGCATTGAATGGTTCGGCAACAGAAATCAATTGATGTAGACCAAACGGACGTAGCACTCTATCCACATAGTAGAACTCAACTGTGCCAAAGTTGATTAATGGTGCTTTAGTCAACCATAGATCGCGCCTGAACAAGAAAATAGGCGGTAGACGAGCAACACGCGCCTCCGTGTACGACATCCACACGATGCAATCATCTGCCAACCTGTCCAACTCATCACGAAAGTAGGTCAGGCACCTGTTGGGGTTGGCAGTCCATGTAAGATTGCCGGACCAGTACACACCGAGTGGAGGTAACATGTGCTTGTCCTTGGGGAGATGGACCCAGTGGGGTGATTTCCTCCGCACTATGGGCCGGCCCACGTGAATACGCTTCCAACTCCAGACTTGTGGCAATATCATTGGACCATTCATCTGCACGGAACCAAAACTGCACAAACACAAACTCCTGTAGAGGGACGATAACGCGACACTACCCCAATTGTACTGTCCGACTCGTCTCAGATCTGCAATCAATGGGAGGTACATCAAGGAGACAAAATGTCCAGTCGAATTTGGGAACAACTTGCCTCCAAACAGTATAAGAATGTAGGCCCTGCAGTAGCACTGAACCTCCTCATCAGTGGAATCTTCATTTAATCGGTTCTTGAATGTGTCCTTCAACCACTTCAACCGAATAAATTTTCTATTAACTGCTCCGATTTCCACTTCGACACCGAGGTATTGTTCTACTAAATATACCGGGTCGAAGTCCATTGTGCCGGTCACTGCCTGCCCATCAACTGGAAGGACGGTGAGTACAGAGACGTCTTACAGTGTCACTGTCATCTCCCCAACTGGCAAGTGAAAGGTGTGTGTTTTAGGCTGCCATTTCTCAAGCAGTGCGGTAAGAATAAGCTGATCACACTTGATGGAGCTCATCAGTGTAATACCATATAATCCACAGTTCCTTAGAATCTCGTGAATCTGTGGGTGTATAGGTAGTGGATGACCCCCCCTAAATGTACATTCCTTCGATTTACCTTTCCACACATCATTCGAATGGTGCTGCGACAGGAGAGTAAGGAGTGTAGGGTCGAGGGGACCTGGACCTCCGACTGGAATATAAGATGATGGAAGGGGCTGAAGAAAAAGTACCCGCCACATTTGGATTAGTTGAGACCTATACAACAACAACATTTACATCAAAAGACCGATATAACATTTTCTTGTATGATAATCAAACTAATCGAATATAAACAATTATAAGTTTACATTAGTACGCTCTGTTCCACCACGACGACCACCACGTCCACCACGAGGAGGTGGGCCAAAAGAAGTACGTGGTCCATCGCCGCGAGGAGATCTACTATTCAATCCCTCCTCCACATTTCCCATCGTGCGTGCCATTTATAATAAAATAGAGTATACTACAACTAAAAACAATCGTTATTAACTATAGCAAAATATATAACCTACATATATACAATCGTTATTAACTATATCCAATTTTTACCTCCAAATTCGACATATATCCAAATTTTATCCACTGCTTCAAACTACATATCTCTACTAACCCGTGCAACGCACGTGTTGGTAAATTTTATTTTTTTTTGCCCTTTTCATTCCCCCCCACCAAAAAAAAATTCTCCCACGTGCAAATCACGTATTTTTTCCCTTTTCATTCCCCCCCTCAAAAAAAAATTCCCACGTGCAAAGCACGTGTATAATACTAGTATCTACATAAATATACAACATTAAAATAGCTCGAGACTGATAAATATACTGCAAGATTTACCCCCGTATTCGAAGCACTCCACCTCCACCACAAGCTTCACCCCCAAATTCGAAGAACTCCACCACAATTACCCCCAAATTCGAAGCACCCCCCAAATTCGAAGTGGACAATCGAATTAAGATGAGAAATGGAAGAATTTCGTGAGTGATTCGACGAAATTTGGTGGGTTAATGGCTGAAATCAGATTTCAATTTGTTTGGGTTAGGGTTTCGTGACGAAGAGGCGAAGGAGATAGAGAAGAATGAGATCTGAGTTCGAGTTGGGGGTTTAAGACCCAATCGACACTCACTATTTCAAAAAGCGAATTTGGGCTAAATCTCCTCGTTTTTTGAGAAAGCGGGTGTAGGTAGGTGGAAAACCTAAACCTAAGACTCGCTTTCTGAAAAAACGAAGAGAATTTAGGGTATTTTAAATTTTTTTTAATAAAATAGGACATTTTGGGAAAAACTTTCAAAAAGTGGGATAGTTCGGGAAAAAATTCACCTGCAAGAGGGGGGAATAAATGTTGTCAGGCCACGCCCAAGGCTCCAACAGTTATGAGCTTGAAGTATTTAGATTCCCTGATTTCCGGACGCACCCCCTCGTTTCAGAAGTTGATGGGTCGAGGCCGCTATATTTACTTTCAGCTCAAGCTTTCGGAAATAGATCCCTCTCCACTCAGATTATGTGGAGTGACTACTTACTCAATCACAAGCATCTACAGTTATACCTGGCAATCTTGACCCGTGACCCGTGGGTACCCACGGGTGTACCCGTACGGGTCGGGTACGGGTAAGGAAAATTTTGAAAAAAAATGAGCGATTACTTTTTTATCCGGCCCGTGAACCCGCGGGTCGGGTTGGTTATACCCACGGGTACCCGTGGGTACCCATGTATTTAAATAAATTAAATTAAATTAAATACTCATCAACTTGAGTTGTAATTTATTTGAGTGTGTTGAGTTTGAATTTTATTTGGTTTCATTGTTTTTAATGTAATTAATTTCAAGACTTTAGAAACTTGTCATATGGTTTCATTGTTTTGATTTTGCAATTGTATTTTTGATTATGTTTAAATTTTGTTAGACTCAATTATGTCTGTAAAAATAATTGCTCTTTCTTTTCATGATTGGACAAATTATTGCTCTTTTGTCTTTGTTGATGAAATGATAAATTGAAATCCTAGTTGGATTTTGAATGTTGATACATATATTTATTTGAACAAGGAGCATAAAAAAACAACAAACAACAAGCTTATTAAATTATCGTTCTTGATTGCATTTGTTGTTGTTTCAGTTATTCAATTTTATATTTTACATTTTTAAAAAAATGATAGCATGTTGCTAGTGTTTTTAATCAATTATTCAATTAAAATAAATTTTTAATTTTTTTTAAAAACCCCAAAACAAACTCAAAATAAATAATGAAATATTGGCGGGTACCCATGGGTACTTGTGGGTACCCGCGGGCCGGGTCCGGGTTGGAAAAAAACTTTTAAAAAAATTGCGGTTACTTTTCGACCCGGCCCGTTGGACCCGTGGGTCAAGCAACCCGTACCCATGGGTACCCGATCCGGCCCGTTTGCCAGGTCTATCTACAGTTATGCTTAGATAACAACCCCCTACTTGTTTCACCGTAAGGGTGTCTCAGAACTGCGATGGAGATCAACTCCCGACACAAGTGGTCTTCAGAGAATCTGAATCCCAAAGATTTCATGTGCATTTGGCAATAATGAGGAAGATCAGTGTTTTTCCATTTGCGAGTGCAGCCAACGACCTTGTACTGGAAGTGAAGTTATATGATGAGCGAGACTGGAGTATTTTGCCATGTGCAGCCAAAAGACTGTAAGGGCATCAGACATCGCTACGGTATATTTTTAAACAAGATCAACCATTAATATTTTTAGAATGGGAAAGTCCATCTGATGAAAGGCAGTTTACAATTTCAGAGTACAGAGTGTCAGTTATGAAGGTGTTATTGTTGCAAAAATTGTGAAGACATCATTAAGTCACTGTTAATATCTACCATTTGATTTTGAGTGCTCTAAGCAAAAACACCAGTTGCAATCATATTTCAGATCAAATTATACCCACCTGACCGAGCAGCGGCAAAATTCTGACCCAGCAGTTTGTGAATTTCTGTATCGGTTGATACTTCAAGCCATGACACAAACAGTCAGTCGAAGACTATGGAAAGATTCATCTTTGCAGTTAATTATATGCATGAATTTGTTCTTAGAATGGTGATGTGTTCTCTGATGTAAAAGGTAGCTAGAGATATGGCACATCCGATGTAAAAGTTCAGCACATCTTTAGCAAGTTGAGATGTGGTTGCGTGTGAACGGTAGATATATAGCTTCACAACTGTATTGCACTAAGCAGTTCATCTACACTTGCTTCTCATTGGAAATAGATGAATACTATTACTTATTTAGAGAAAATATAAGACAAGTACAAATCATCTACTTCTATTTAATAAGACTCGAAGCAAAAGTCATCACAAATGTGTAATTAAACAATAGAATATCAGATACAACCATTACAAATATCTCCCCTATTGCTGCAGCAATAGGCATTTTCCATGTCCACCATTATCCAACATGTACATTGCAAGTGCCAAACACTATTATGATATGATATGGGTTACTAACCAACATACCAACTCAGTTGCCACTCGCCGGAAGGCTGTGAATACTAGCTCATGTAATCAATAATAAGATAAGAAAGGAAAGAGGGTGCCCTCTAAGTAGGAACAAAGGTCAAGTTACATTTCCTCGAATCCATCTTCATCACCTTCATCCTCTAGTCTTAGAAATTGCGTTCTCCAAGCTTCCATCTGTTGACCAAAAGAAAAAAAATGGCTGAATACTTGGCCAATCTTTAGAAAAGCATTGAAGCTCAACTACCCTCACCAACATTATTTACAGGAAAAAGGTTTCGATCACACTGCATAAATGCATTAGGCCCTTGTTCCTATCCTTGTTCCTATCCATGCAAATGCAGGGATAAATCCCGGATCAACTGGGAAGAAATAATTTCCTTAAGCAATTAGTAGTTCAGTTTTATATTTAAAATTCATATTACCTGGGCATCAGAAAATCGCAGCTGTCTTGCAACGAATAGTACATCGTTGTAATCTCCAGGTGGAGGCTCTAACTGCAGGTTTCTTGTGATTTTGGTGTACTCAACCACATCAACTTGAAAGCCATGGCTCATAAAAAGACTCTCGACCAGGTTATGTTTTGTACACTGCCAAAGAACAATGATTGAATATAGGTTTATTATATTGCACGGACAGTGACATGATAAAAGAAAATAAGAATATCAAAATTTGGTTGAACACATGAGAGAGGGGAAGAGAGACTAACTGTATTTTCTAGCCCAGCTTCTACCAACAAGGTAGGTAAAACTCCCATAAAAGTAGATCCTTCCATTGCCAAACTGCTGACAAAAGACAGTATATCTTCAAACTTTGACAAGGTCATCAAAGGTAGCCCCTGCAAAAAATTCATTAATTAGTACTTTGTCCCACATCAATCTAGAGTAGATTCTATGATCACTTCGATGACCATCTATGGTACTGTTCTTTTCTTTGCCTCTTATAAGAGGTTACCTTTTATAAGAGATTTACAGAGAGAGATTTACAGTAAGAGCCAGCCTCTTGTAAGAGCCTCTTTTTGAGGTGTTCTTTTATATAAAAATAACCACTTATAAGAACCTCTTATAAGAGATTTATAAGAGATTTCTGTTCTTTTTTCATGTCTTACAAGAGCTTGTTCTCTACTTTTAGACATTTTTGCCCTTACTATATAATTTCTCTATTTATACCAACATTAATTATTATTACTGACTAGTATTTGTTTGAAGTTCTTCCTATTTGCAGTATGTAACAAATTAAAATCTATATATCATCTTAAAATCATCTGTTTAAAATCTGTACATTACACAAAACTACGAAATGTAAATATCTAACTCAAAACATCGACAAAGCCTATGAATCAAAATGCTTTCTTCAACCCCTTGAAATCCATGGTATCAATACAATCATATTTCTCTTTAGACCCATTCATCATCTTCAGCAATTCAGTTGCCCTCTCCTTAGTCCTCTCATTGCATCCAACTTGTAATAACAATAGAACCTTCGGAAATGCCCCAACTTGAATAGCCTCCTTCAAAATGCCATTCCGTCCTTCATCATCATCATCATCATCTTCTTCTTCTTCTTCTTCTTCTTTTCCTTTGTAGTTCTTGCATAGCTTCCATAGAGAAGACATTACAAAGTCGGTCGCTAAATCTGAAACCCTGAACATCTTCTTAACCAACAGAGGCGCAGTGAGAGCATGACTATAAGCCGCTTCCCTGCCCTTGTCATAGCTAAATATCGAATTCAATACTCCTAATGCTCTTTCGCACATTCCTCTTTCAGGTTCGAGTAGTAAGTCAAGAAGGAGGGGAACCAGACCTGACTCGGTTGAAATCCTTCCATTTTCAACAAAGTGTTGTGGGAAAGGAAGATCTGGGGATATCATTAATTTCGGGGTAATATTGACTTTTTAAGTGATAGAAGACTTTTAAGAATTTGAAAGAGGCTACTAGAAGCCGTTTAGGTTTAGAAGCGATTTTGGGGGAAATCGCTTATAAGAGCTAAAAAAAGAACACTAAAAATTATGGGAAAAGAAGTGGACCACCTCTTACAAGAGGTGGACCACTTATAAGAGGAGAAAAAGAACAGTACCTAAGTCTTTCCTAGTAATATGGGGTCACCTCTAGAAAAATTAGTAACCATATTACAAGAATGCTGATAAATCAACTGAAAATACTTAAAAAAGAACAGATTGGTCTTCTCTCGTATAATTATGTATTACTTTTTAAGGACCACATACGATGTAAGCTCGCATTTAAGGTAACCTAGTAGTTTTCACGTGCAATGCACGTTTTGATAAAGAGTTGGAGTTGAACGTGCGATACACGTAAGTCGGTAGTAATTAGCATGTGCAATGAATGCCTTAATTTCTAAAAAAAATTGGAGCTAAACGGGCGATACATGTATTTTTTTTTAAATTAAGAAGATTTTTTTTATTTGTATGTGCGATGTACGTGTTGATAAATAGATTTGGAGTTGCACGTGCGATGCATGGGTTTGTTTGGTGACAAAGTGGTGTTTATTGTGTGACAAAAAAATATTAAAAAAATGTTTGTTTGTGACACACTAAATAGTAGTAGATATAGGCGTACTATAAACAAGTATTTTTTTAATAAAAAAACAAATTTGCTACTCCATATATTATCATAATTTAGTAATATCAAAAATGCAAGTTAATATTTGTTTATAAACAATTTGAAAAGTGAAGCAATAATTACAGTATAAAAGGATGGGAAAAAGAATCTCGTTGAATCAAAAGGCTACAATGACCTAATGAAGTTGCAGTCTTCATATCACCTGAAGTACCCATAAGCTTGGCCTGGTACCGCTCAATCCCTTCCCACATAAAGTCACCTGTAAATGAGGAGTCTCCAGAGAAACATGGAGCAGCAAACAACCTTTTGAAATTTTTGCTCCGACACCTATGATTCCAAAGGAAGAGTTCTATCAAGAATAGTAAGAAACCATACTGTTATGCATAAATATAGAAATACGAAATCCTTCTTGGTGTGATTCTAGGATCAATTAACAACAAAAATGAAGAGAAAAAAATCAAAACATGTAATACGTAGTAAATTACTTTTATATCAAATAGAGAATATAACAGATTTTTTTCTTTTCATTTTAGTTCATTAAACTAAGGATAAAATGTAACTAAATCATGATCAATAAAAAGCCAAATCGACGCCCATAAATTAGGAAAGTAAATCCCATAAGATAATAGGCTCTGGAGGGAGGAAAAAAAACCAAGAAGATTTTTTTTTTTTTTTTTTTTGAAGCGCGAATGAACTAGGAAACAAACACAAGAAACTCTTCTAACTCATTTAAGAGTAAGCGTTATAAACTAGATCTGCATGTATGTTGCATGTACAATGTATTGCTTTTACATATTTCATATTCAAATAAAAATGCTGAAAGGGTGAAATGCATATAAAGAACCTAGCTTTCTACCTGGTGTAGTTGATTAATAAAGGCGGAAACATTTAGTTGAGAAAGAACATGTACCTTCAAGCCTCTGAGATGCTTCTTTGAAAACTCTTCCAGGAGATATGTCATAAATAACAGATGAGCGAGGCCAGCTCAGCCTATATGGGCGGGTGTCCATACCATCTGTCAACAAAACAATCTATATGGTATAAGGGCATATTAGTGAAACAAACAGATGGAGAGATGTTCAAGTCTTCATATTAACAAATCTACCTGTCTAAGCTCATCCGAGCGGTTAACAAGACTCAGTAATTTATCATCAATATACTTTGTTGCCAAGCTATAGTAACATGGAGATGATGCAGCTGTTTCCACTGTGCATTGCTCTCTCATCTCCTGCATTGTACCAGAAGAAAGAAAGCATCCGGCGTATGGGTCGATGAACAGGGGATCTAAAACATACACTAGTAAGTTCAGCACAAAAATAAAGTAAGAATACCAATTAATTTAAGAACCAACCAACCCAGTTAGAGCATATTAATACATAAATTGAAGCATAGCTCTTTAAAACTTTCCATTCAACTTATTTTAGTAGATAGAGTTATCATTAACACAATAAACAGCAAGCAACCATCTCTTTGCATGTGACGTGCAATGGCAAAAAAAGCATATAGGAAGTAGTCCAACCATTTTTAAAAAGTTAAATAACAAAACACTATTCATTTTGTATATATATATATTTTTAATTTTAGTAAATATTCAAAGTAAATGTTCAATACAAACGTTCCTGATTCCGTTGCATCAATCAATTTTGTAGTGCAAATAAGATTAAAGAACCAAGACTAAGAACAAATAAAGCTATTGGAGAGTACGACACAAAGACTTCTTATCGATCACAAACTAATAAAGGTAATTATTTATAAGAGTCAGATGGCATTTCTCATGCCATCTTTTATTTCAAAAAAAAAAAAAAAAAAAAAAAAAAACTAATAAAGGTAATTGTCTTAATTTTCCTTTCATGCCATTTTCTCATTGAAAATGTTATGATCAACATAGTGGTGCATTTTACCACATTTTGGCAACCCATCTTTACTATTCCGACCCAAACTCTTTTGAAGTCGGTCTTCCATACTATCATAATATGTAAGTGAAGTCAACCTGCACGTGCAACCAGGGCCGGCCCTGAGTTCCGGGGGGGCCCTAGGCGAACTTCCGAAATGGGCCCCCTCCTGCCCCATATAAAAAAAAAAAAAATACGCGCGAAACACGTGCCTATATTTACAAGTTTGAAATCGGGGGCCCCAAAAATGGCGAATTCCGCGGGGGCCCGAGGCGGCCGCCTTGCCCGCCTACATATCAGGGCCGGCCCTGCGTGCAACATGCACATTTATTCATTCTTTAACTAGCCATGATCTTACAATAAACACTCCATCTTAAAGATCAAAACAACTACATATCACTTCTTATATAAGAACTCATCACTAATACAAACATTACTCATCATTTTCTTCATGGGCATTTCATTAAACAAGTTTTTTGATAAAAAAAGGATAGAGTCAAACGACTCCAGCTCCAAACAGAATATATATAAATAATAAGAAAGTATCATACAACGAACAGGTTTACAAGATGTAAAACACAAAAAATACGAAACCAGTACAACAATAGCAGCGGCACTGAAGCCATACAAAGCAAAGAACTGAAGAAGGAATTTGCTGCAGGCATCAACAACCAAATAAACATGGGAAGAGGAAAAAACAAGCATCGCTATCAGCGAGATTAACTCAAGAAATTTCATTAAACAAGTTATCGATATTAATTTTAAATTAAAAAAAGAAAATCCATTTTTGAGCAATTTCCTCAAATGGGTTTCCTATAAATTATAATGTACTGAAAATCAAATGCTAATATAAATACATTTTGTTCATGGGCATTTCATCAAATGGGTTTCCGCATCAACAAACAAATCAACCCCCCCCCCCCCCCCCCCCCCCCCCCCCCCCCCCCCCCAAAAAAAAGACACAATTTTTATCAATTTTCTCAGATGGGTTCTCTAAAAAATGACTGAAAAATCAAATGCAGATAAAAGAATCGTAAGACCTGAACGAAGTGACTCCTTGAATCGAATGGAAGCCGCAGTAAGTGCAGCTGTGAGATTCGCATCGCCGCCGCCGCCGCCGCAATTGCTGGATTTTGCGGCGAATCTAGAAGTCACCGCCGTCTTCGTTTTGGCGCCAAAATTAGTAGTAGTGAGGAAGAAGAAGGGAGATTGGAGGGAAGCCATTGCTTCTCGATTAGGAGGTGAGTGTTTTCAGTTTCAGACCCCTAAAATTGGGATTTCCCCCAGATTAGGCCGCCTTTTGAAACCAATTTTCAACATAGACCACTTTCGAAACTAATTTCGAACATAGACTACTTGCAGCCAAAGCCCCTGGCGTGTTCGATTGTGAGGCAGCAGTTGGGAACTGCGGCATCTTCAAAAATGTGTTTTTTCGAGACCACAGTTCCCAACTGTGGTCGTAGTTAATTTCATAATTGGCCTAAAGTAATTTTGAGACTTAGACAAATTTTTCGCTATACCCCGCAAACGCCCACTCCTGCACCCCAAGCCCCACCTTCTCTCCACCTCCTCTCCGATGTCACCTCACCGGCATCCCGATGCTAGAACCCCACTGCCATTCCCCTATTGCAGCCCGAGCTCTCCATCAACCTCTACTGCGTCCACCCAACGATGTCTTCTTCTCCATCAGCCGCAACACCAGGCCCCACCGCTCGCCGCCAACCTTCACCGCAACCATCACCAACCATCCCTCTTCATCTCCTCACGCGCATGACCACCAACAGCCCTCCATCGAATCCCCTTCCTGCTGCATCCAGTCCACCTCGACCTCCCACTCGTCTACGGCCTCTCCCGACCAACCCCTGCACTAGCTGCCGACCACTAGCAAACCTATTGCCTCACCGTCACCTCCTCGAGCTCGAACAACAGCTTCTCGATGCCTTCAACCTCTGCCTCACCCCGACTATCATTGTCGTCACTATTGCTCGCCATCATCGCCTATGTCGCTGCATGTGTGTTGTCGTTGCTCTTGCTCGTTGTTGTTGTTGTCGCTCTTCTTATTCCCTTCATAATTGTTGTTACAGGCAAGCATCCCTTGCACACTCTTTTTGTTCTTGTACAATCATTTTGTTTGAATTCCGTAAGTAGTTTCATAATTGTTACCATGTCTTAAATTCCATTTATCGTCAATGTCCATACAAATAATCCTTGTAGATAGAAATTATCGAACCATCATATTGTTGCATGTTTTGTGATTTCTTCATGTTTGAATTGTTTACTTGATAGTGTATTGAATCATCTCTTTTGCCTCTGTCGATTCGATACACACAGAAATATCATAAACTTCATCGCCACTTCATGTATTGCACGAACACGAATTGAAATTTCATATATAGGTAAATGCATATAGATAAATATGGACTCGAATGAATTCTTTTGATTGTGTGCAATTGCTTAGTTGAATTCTAAAATTTTAATACCGTTGAGAAATAAATTTTGATAGGTTAATTGTACAAATATATATTCTGGTTTCTGATTATGAATGCAATCCATTTCTGAATATAGAAGTGAATTTCTTGTAGATAGTGATTCTAAAACAATGTATCGGAATTCAGAATATTTTAATTTTTTTTTTTTATAAATTCAGAACAGTATATAAACTTAAAACTTTATATATGAAAGTTATAGCCCGTTGTGACTAGAATTCAGAACAACTGACAGATATGAAATCTGTTTATTGAGTGCTATATACACTGATTTTAATATTGTAACATTTTTAATTCTAGATTACTGTTTAGAAGTACATCGTCATGATTAAGTGACTAAAATAATGTGTTATCAGTAGAGTTAAGACCTGATATTAAGTAGGATGTTACTAGCATGATTAGGAGTTAATTTATAAATTTTGTAAGATTTTTAAATGAATTTGCAGTCAACTTTATATATAAGAATTTGACTCTGATATGCTGTCTGAACACGAAACCAGTAAAGAATGAAATTATACACATAAACACTTTGATATAATATGTCGCGTGAATATGCGTTGGAACCGACAGGGAGTCTATTTTCTGGAATCCCTGATGGAACCTGATTCTCTTTCCCGTAGCAGTGGGAAAGTCAGTTTTTGTACAGCAACGTTGTAACGTCCCGAATTTCAAATAAGACGAATTCGAGATTCTACAGAATCTTTACTTCACTTCGTACAATTTTACAAGGAAATTAAAAATTTTCAATAATACATTAGAGTTTATTACATTTTTGTTACACAGCGGAAGAATAAAAGAAATACAACAATGCAATAAAATACAACTTGTACAACTATAATAATGTAAATCATCAACTGCATCATAACATCTTTACTTCTTCATAAAAAGTCCATTACCTGTATATTAAGCTGTGGGCACGTCAGTCACTTACAACTGACGAAAATATTATACTTGGCTATCCTCTCTATGCTGTACATATAACGATCTCATTACTTTAATAAATCACAAAAATTGAATGAACAATAAAGTGTTAAATTGTGACTACGCTAAACATATAAGTGTATGCCATGCCTTAATGCCTAATGCATTATATCTATATATTATGCTAATAGGAGAGAGAATGTACCCCTTCTCCCCTTTCTCCATTTTGAATTAGAGAAAGGAGAACAAAGTAGGAACTCACACCTACCTGAACACACGTGCACCTCACATCTTTTCATTAACAAAATAAAATAAATATAAAAAAATCATCCTTCTCCTCCCAAACCAAAATCGTAAACCCTAACCCTCCAACGCCTAAATCCCCCCTAACGCCCGATCTTCTCCGCCGCCGCAACAGCCGCTGGCTTCTCGACCGTCGCCCCTTCGCGAAACCACCCCCCCAATAACGTCAACCCTAATCCTCCCTGCCTAAATCTCCCCCACCTTCTGCCCCGCCGCCGTAGCAACCGCTCACTACGCGTCCACGTCGGTAGAACCCTCCGCCGCCCCTTCTCGAAACCAAAAGGTACATGGTACTGCAATATCTATAACATAGGCATAGCTAAATTTCTATTGTCTAATGTTTATCCAAGGGTTATGTGTGTTTCTAATTTAATCATATACCCTATTTTTTTCTAATTATTGCTTTGAATAGAGATTGATAAGCATCAGTCTATGAAATTTCATACACTCATACTGCAATTATATCTATAACATAGGCATAGCTAAATTGCTATTGTCTAATGTTTATCCAAGGGTTATGTGTGTTTCTGATTTAATCATATACCCTATTTTTGCTAATTATTGCTTTAAATAGAGATTGATAAGTTATTAAGTTATGTTTAATTATATTTTCCGTGTCAGATTTTATAGTATAGCAATCTGGTAGGTCATCATTATTCACCCTATTAATGAATGCAACGTGCTCGACAGATTGACGGAAAGAGTTATAAATGTGATAATTTTGAATTTTGAGATTCAGTAGCGAGATTCGTGATGAATGGTGGTAATGTTGTAGACATAGACTAAGTACTAGAAGAAAATTAACTAGAGAAGATTTATCACTTCTTTTACTTCCCACTATCAGTGTATGAAAATTCATTCCAGTGTATTATGCTAGATAGCATGGCACGTGCACTGCATTATGTAAAAGTTATTTATGCATAAAAAAAACGAGTAGGCTTTCCCTTACCTTATGGCTTATTATATTAGAGATGAGACAGCCTCCATGTATTCAAACAAATCCTTTCATAAAGGGGTCTGTGCATTCTAACTTCGAAAGATGCAAGAGAAATTGATCTGAGTCTTGCAAGGCCATACCATACCATCTCCCAAACCTAGCTAGCATCTCTCTGTCGTCAACCAGTGACTTGACAGGTTTGGAGGGTTTGTTATGATTTTGTTATTCCATGATAGATTTGAAACATAGGAGAGCTGTTAACTTGGCAGTGCTGTAACCATAGGAATTGTACACATTGATAAAGAACAAATCAAATTATGCCCTCTTGGCACAACACAAGGATGACTTAAACTTGGACCCTTTTGTCTATGGTTCATGGACAGTTGGTCAACTACTTAAGTGCAGATTCAGTTGATCATACCCCGAATGGTACAACTGAGCAAGATATGATCCGCCTGAATTTCTACATACAATTAAGATGAATTTCTACATACAATTAATTTATGCAATTCATTGTATCTATAATTAGGATTAAAGTATTTGAACAATTGCATAATTATTGTGATTGAGTTTGGAAGTGTCTTATTGCATCAAATGCTCAAGCTTGAAGATTGTGTTTTTTGTAAGATTTTTACTACATAATGGTTGAATGTTCATAGATTGAATTATAATTATACAGGGAAAAAGCTGTATATATGGGTATGTTCTGCCGAATTTTTCATTGAATGATATTGATGTTTTAATATATGTTTTGATAAAGTCTATGCAATATTGCACAGTGGGTATACTAGTACATTTTATACTAGGATGACACTAATGCATACTGTTCGAATTCTATGCATCTCATACTACATTAGTCCGAGGGCAAGCACCTACGTACTCCACAATAAAGGGTTCGATCCCTCGCCATGACAACTACCCAGTAATAAGACAAGGTTCAGATCATTCCACGAATTTGAATTCCAACCCCGGAGTCCACCGCTGACTGTTATAACAGATCCCACATCGTGCGAATCATCCCGCAAGTGACCCTCTAGCCCCGGTATACGTATATACATTGGAGTATGGCAAACTATCCGTCCGACTACTCAAGATCCCGGAGTCCACCGTTGACCCGTCCTCATAGTCCCTGATTTAAATATAAAAGCCCGTCTCCCACAGAGCAACCTCAGTCCACCAATTGGGTCTATAGCCACGAAGATCCATCGCCGACTATATAGAGCACCCCACTTACGTTTGCCCAGGTTTACTACATCTTCACTTATGTGCCTAATCATTTAGTTCAAAATATGAATAAATTTCCAAGCCTAGAATTAGTTTTACCTCCTACCGGACTTTCTCAACAAATACGAGATAGCTCCATGGGCATATCTCAAATCTTTTCAATTCAATGGTGCCGGTACCCGAGGTCTTACTAACTCTAAATCACAACTTTATTATGTACAAGAAAATCCATGGGTACACATACCTTTTAATAAACATGTCTTAAACTCAAATTATTCTTATCTTTAACTTATTCACAAAAGATCAATATCTTAGCCACAAAGCAATCTTTTCTTAGTCTTGACACTAGTCATGATCTAGTTATTCATAACAAATAATAATTCATATCCAGTACACAATTTCATCACATGAAATTTTTTTCACAATTTCAAGCCCTTATGATGTCTCAATTATATAAATAATAAAGCATAATAAAAAAAAAAGGGGTGCTCTGGTTTTGAACCCATGACCTCTGGTCAACCACGATCAACGCCCAGACCTAGACTCGCTAGCCTCTTGGTCCATGTGGACCTAGCATCAAATCCTAATCCGAAAAGATCATATACTGACTCTCAGTTACAGGATTTTATTAAAAGAATTAAAAGTAGATGTGACTATCAAGTTTCAAACTCAAGATCCCTTACAAAGAGTGCTCTATATTGAACTGGCTAACCAATAAGTCCAAGTGTATTTTCTGTTTAGAAATTGTATTAGTATACTTTTGTTTAAATTGTTCAGAAAGTGGTTTTTTTTTTTTCACACAAACTCGTTTATGCAAAGATCCAATTTTTTTAGGATTTTGAATAAATTTTCTCTTGACTGAGATTGAATTTTAAAAACAGTAAACAACAATTTTGAATTCATTAAAATCCTATTTCCATTTTCTTAGACAATGCTTCTTCTCATTTTACACATAAGCTTGCATTACTCAAAACTTGAACTTAATAAAATATTCTTCATGAAAACTAGTTTATGTTCCTACTTATGCAAATTAAAATTTTATAGCACACCAATAAGTCTCTCAATCATGAGAAATTCACACAAAAAATTCTCTTTTATGAAAAATTATTATTTTCAATTGCAATCAAGGCAAAATATACATATGTAATCACTTTTCATGGTACTAACTAAATTCATTTTATTTTCTTTCTTCTTTCTTAGTCATCATAAATCTAAGACATGATTTGAATAAGACATTCTTCAACAATTTTTCATATACCCAACATGCACAAAAAAATTGCAAACATACTAACATGATTCATAGCATAAAAGAATTCTCATTTAGCATGGTATCTATTTTTACTCAATCACAACAAAACTATCCTCATTCATAGCATATTACACTAGCATGAATTTTATCTATATTTTCCACATCAACATTAACTTATACTACTCATTTATAGTGTTTAACATGTATATTCTACAACTAGAAAGTATGAAACCACTCACCTCAATTGAAGATTGAACAAAGTGGAAGCACAACTCCTAGCAAGAACTTCTCCTCCTAGCAAGAGCTTCTCCTCCTAGCAAGAACTCCTCCAAGCACAAGAACTCTCTCACTCTCTTTCTTTTTCTTTCACTTATTTTGATTTTTTTTTGTGCAAAAGAGAAGTAGGAATAATGTGCTATTTATAGGATATTGTTAGGGTCTAAAGTGCAAAATTCTCAACCTAATAACTCCTTCCTTAATTTCCTTCAACCCTTCATTTTCTTAACTCCTAACCTCCTAACTCTTCATATTTCCACCTCTTCAAAAAACTAACCCCCACCTCTTCACGACAAAACAAGCCAACTCCCACCACTTCATCTTACACGTGCACGTGTTGTGCACTAGTGCACACACATACAGAAAATAAATGCAACTCCTATAGTTTAAAAATGTATATTAAAAGTTGTAACATGTCATGTAGTAGTCCATGCACAACTTAAAAATAGAATTTTATTAATGGGCTTGTCCCATGGGCTTTTATTTTAATTAACTAATTTAATTATTCTAGTGGGTTCTCAGTTTAATTAATCTAATGGGCTAGAATCTAACTTTAGGTCCATCGGTTTAAGGAAAGGCTAATAAAAATAAAAATAAAAGACTCATGCATGCTAAAATAATAAATGAGAGTAAGAAAAATAAAGATGGAAAAATTAGCACGTGCATTGTACGTATAATAATATTTTAATCAAAATAAGGAAAAATGAATTTCCGTTTATAAAAATAGATTTGAATACCTAAAATAAATACTTTAAATACATATAAAATATTACACGTAGTGGTGGAAACACATAATCGATACGTGCATCAAAATCACGTAAAAAAGCACGTAAAAATACAGAGATTTAAAATTTAATATTTAGTTGATTTAAATCGGATAAAACATACGGAGAAATGCATAAATAGTCAGGAATCACAATGCGTAATGAAAACACGTTACAAATATTACCAGTAACGGTACAAAATACATGTGCGTAACACACAGGAGCAAAATTGTCATTTTCAATTTTGCTGGGTGTTACAAACGTATTGCTATCCAGAATTCACATCTTCATGTTATTTAAATTAAAAAAATATATTTATTTCTCGCATTTGATTAATTGAACTTGTGCGCCATGCATTGCATAATTTCTGCTACCTTCTTTTCACTGCCTTGATACCCATTTTATTGGTTGCATGTTCATGAATAATTATTGTAAAAGTATAATAAGTCGGGGTGATAAAGGAAAAAACCTAGCAGTTGACAATATAGGAGAGTGTACTCGGAAGGAAACTCGTGTTTCTCGTAATAGTGACTCATGATTACATGTTTACCTGTTTCCTGTTACAAGCTATATGGAATTAAGTGCCACGTCTTGAGACAACGGGGGCCACCTCTAGAATCCATTACATTATTATATGATTAAATGATTACATGATTTCCTGTTATATGTTCATATTTTCATGATATGATTCATGTTATTGTCACTGAAAGACCCGAGTACATGATCATATAGAATTCACCATTAGTGTCTAAACGTTCACATTTTTTTATTCACCCGAACATGTGGTGTGGGACGCAAGATTGGATGCATTTGATAGGATTAATAAATGATTGATAAACTTAAAATTAACACTGAACACATGCATGATTCATGTTTACAAGTTACATAATTGATATTTACAAGTTGCATGATTCATGTTTACATGACATATTTTCTGTTACATGGTTCATGTTTACATGACATGTTTCCTGTTAGATGATTTCTTGTTCTCGATTGATTATATTTTGAGACTTGTTCCAGTTGTCACTTGCATTACACTTGATCATGTTGTATTACAATTGCATCACCAGTTCTTATTTCCTTTCTTATTCAGTCCTTGTTTAATTCTTTCTTGTTATATATATTATTTTTCATTATCATGTTTGTTCCGTATTTGAATTCATAGTTCTTATTGTTTTCCCTGTTATACCTTGTTTCTTGTTCGTATTTTGCTTGTTATTACTTGTGGCCCAAAGCTTGCTTAACGGGTACTCCCTCCTTTCTTTAAGTTAATGTTTATACAGGTACAGACGATTGGATACTAAATGAACTTGGCAAACTGTTTACTGCATTGTATACTGTCGGACTTTTTGTAAGTTCTTGTATCTCAGATATTGGTTATTTATTCCATTCTTGTTCATGCGATTTTTATTGTTATCTGTGTTGTTGAGGTTGATGGTATTATACAACTTATGGATGATATGAGTTGGAATACTTATATCATTCGCTGGGGTTCAATTACGTGCCCATGTTTCTCGTAAATGGGAAGCGGGGTGTGAAAATTTATCAAAAAATGTAAAAGAAAAAAATATTGCGTATATATTTTATGTTGAACGGGAGTTTTTTACTTTCAATTTTGTAATTATATGATACCATCAATTATTTAACTACGGGATATTTAGTGATGAGATCTACTATTTCTAACATATGGTTGAGTAAATATCTGCATAATATATATAATTTGAGTTGTACGCCTAATAAGAAGAATTAAAAAAACTCATAATGGTGTAATTCGACTCATTTAATTTGAAATGATAAATATAAAAAGGGTAAAAGGGATATGAGCAACTTGCTCATTTAGTAAATGAGCAATTGATTATGTGGCATGCATGTGATACACTGGACAACTAACTCCTTTAAGAATTTTCCAATCACATGTATGCCACATCATCAATTGTTTATATACTAAATGAGCAAGTTGCTCATACCCCTTTTTCCCATATAAAAATACTATTAAGAACATAAATAATGAGATTATATTCAATTATATATTTTCAGTATGAAAATGTACTTTCTCAAACTTAATTAGATATTCAAAATTTTATAAATACATAGTATAATTTTATTAAAGACATTAATAAAAGCTTATTCACAATCCAAAACTAAGTTATATTTAAAAATATATGAATAATTAGCAATTTGAGGGAATTGAACAGTGGTTCTCTTATAGTGGAGTTTAAACAACCTAACCACAAAATCAAGTCTCTAATTATCAATAAAAATATATAGAATAATACATATACATATAAAATAATTGTACAGATATCTAAATCTTCCTAGTTTTATAAAAATCCAGGGTGAGCAGCCGAACGCAGGTCCGTATCTGCTCCGCCACATAGTCCTAATGCTAGAGGTAGAAGGATCTGCAATAATGTTCCTCGGCTCTATCGTGACTTCCTTTTTTTAGAAGTAGATCAAATACTCACTTTATTACATAAATAGATATATTTAATGAAATTAAGATGACAAATGACATATGACTGAAATATGCTATGTGTCACCTTTAGTTCGCTACGGTGCTTTTTAGATCTACGATTTACTTTGAATGGTGTGAATTATAGAATTTTTTGCCGTACTAGGCCACTTTTTGATAGTATTTACGTTTTTAGGCCAGGTCCCAAACTATTAGCGTTCGTGGGCTAGCCTCTGCCACGTCAGCAGCGGCCGCTATTGGGAATAGCGGCCTCTTCATAGATACCAATTTTGTGCCCCCACACTTGGCTGTGTACGAAGGGGATCAGGAAATGAAGAGGTCGCTATTGGTACTAGCGACCTCTTCTAACCGAGGTCGCTAGTGGCATTCGCGACCTCAGATGGGCCCCCGAATGCTTATGCTTCTAACTATGAGTCTTGGATGTTTATACTAAGGTCGCGATTACCGATCGCGACCACAGGTATGATAGGTCGCGATTGACATTAGCGATTATGCTGTTTGCCAAATCAGCTTATCCTCTATGATGTTTATACTAAGGTCGCGATTACCAATCGCGACCACAGGTATGATAGGTCGCGATTGACATTAGCGATTATGCTGTTTGCCAAATCAATGTGACTCATAATAGCCTACAACTGTGGTCGCTATTGGGAATAGCGACCTCAGTTGGAGGAGGTCGCTAGTGGCATTAGCGACCTTCTTTACACATACTCAGTCCAATTCCCCCGTACTCTACCAAGTGTGGGAGTACAAATTTGGTGGATATGAAGAGGCCGCTATTCCCAATAGCGGCCGCTGCTAATGTGGCAGTGGCTAGCCCACGAACGCTAATAGATTGGGACTTGGCCTAAAAACGCAAATACTATCAAAAAGTAGCCTAGTACGGCAAAAAATTCTGAATTATATATGTGGTCATACTTTTTTCATTCTTAATTTGAATAATCTTTATGTACATGTAGAATTGCACTTTAAGTATACTTTATTTTATAGGAGTTGAGTTGAATAGAGAAGATTTGGTTTTACATCAGTTGCTATGATCGGTGTCCTTGAATGACTTGGAGCATCCACAATTCGCCCGCTATATATGGATAATATGTATTTTTTAACTTTTTTAGCGTTACAGTTGTGTACTATATATGCATATTATTCTTTTTTCACTGCAGTAGAATGCTATATTTAAGAGCAGATATAGCAATATGCATAATATAGAGGACGAAATATCATGTTCCGTTCCAAATATTTTACAATATTTTTAATCTATCGGACGAAACATAATGTTTCGTCCCAAATATTTTATAATATTTTTTTGGGATCAGACGAAACATGATATTTCGTCCGACGAAATTAGCTTTAAAATCCACGGACGAAACATCATGTATGTTTCGTCCAGTGATTTTTTTCTCAAATTTTTTGACTTTTTTGGAATTCTATGAGTTGGATTGTATATGATTTTTTATAGATTCTTGATTGAGACCGTTAGATTTTCTATTGATTCTTGATTAACTTATATGGTTTTCTATGGGTTTATCTTAAACTAACACTTAAAATAAATGAAGAAAAAAAAACAAAAAAAATTTCACGGACGCGAGAGTTTTGCTCATTTAAAAATTGTAAAAAATTAAAACATTTAGTCGGATGACGTTCAAATTTTCTCTTACTTTGCTACATTTTGTCATTTCACCACTGCAACAAAACAACAATATGCTATTTCTATTTATACATATATGCATTTTATAGCATACACGACTGTGGATGCTCTTAGGCAGTTAGAGCATCCACAGTCGTCTGCTATATCTGGATAATATGCATTTTAAAGTTTTTTTAGCGTTGTAGTCGTGTGCTATATATGCATATTATCCCCTTTTCGCTACAGTAGAATGCTATATTTGAGAGTAGATATATCAATATGCATATTATAGAGAACGAAACATCAAGTTTTATCCCAAACATTTTATAATATTTATTTTTAATCTATCGAGCGAAACATCTTGTTTTGTCCCAAGTATTTTATAATATTTTTTTGGGATCCGTCTGACGAAATTAGTTTTTTTTTTTTTTTAAAACTAAAAAATCCCAGAAAAGGGGAAAAAGTCACAGACGAATCATCATGTTTCATCCAGTGTTTTCATCCCTCAAAATTTTTGACTTTTTTGGGATTCTATGGGTTAGATTGTATATGATTTTCTATGAATTATTGATTGTGGCTATTGGATTTTCTATCGATTCTTGATTGACTCATATGGTTTTTTATGGGTTTATCTTAAACTAACACTTAAAATAAAGGAGAAAAAAACTAGCAAAATTATAAAAAATTCAGATTTTTAGTCGGTGATGTTTCGTCCGTCCATTCAAATTTTCTCTATGTTATATTTTGTCATTTCGTCACTGCAGCACAACAACAATATGTTATTTCTATTTATGCATATATGCATTTTATAGCATACGCGACTGTGGATGCCCTTAGTCAGTTAGAGCATCCACAGTCGTCTGCTATATATGGATAATATGCATTATTTAGCTTTTTGAGCGATGCAGTCGTGTGCTATAAATGCATATTATCCTTTTTTCGCTATAGTAGAATGTTATATTTGAGAGCAGATATAGCAATATGCTTATTTTAGAGAACGAAACATAATGTTTCGTTCCAAATATTTTATAATATTTTTAATTTATCGGACGAAACATCATGTTTCGTCCTGAATATTTTATAATATTTTTTTGAGATCATCCGACGAAATTAGTTTTTTTTCCTGACTAAAAAAAATACCGGAAAAGGTAAAATAACCACGGACGAAACATCATAATTCATCGATCGTTTTTTATATAAAAATGTTGACATTTTTTGAATTCTATGGGTTGGATTATATATGATTTTCGATGAATTTTTTATTGCTCTGATGATTTTCTATGGATTTATCATAAACTAACACTTAAAATAAGAGGGAAAAAATAAAAAACAAACAAAACTCCACCGAGAATTTTGCTCATTTAAAAATTATAAAAAATAGAAAATTTTAGTGGACGAAACATCATATGTCGTCCTTTCAAATTTTTTCTTAAACTGCTATATTTTACTATTTCACCACTGCAGCAAAATAATAATATGTTATTTTTATTTTTATTGATGCGGTTTGTTTTTGGGGGGGTGGCTGCACCAGGTGTGAGTTCTTCTCAATTTGTATTTTTGCGGAAGCTTCGGTACTAGATGGTACGCCCGACCCTCAGCTGAGGGAATGGCTCGGGAGTAGGCGGGAGTGAGGTGGAGGTCGGGTGCTCGGCTCGGATCTAGAGGCTTGGATCTGGGGGTCTCGTGTACCTGCACTCGGCCTAGGAACACCGGGGTTGATCCCGGTGGCAGGCCCTCCGACGATCTAGTCAGTCACTGAAGATTAACAATAACTAGAGATTTTTTAGAGGGGAGAGATTGATTACCTTCTGAAGGGGGAGAGGGCCTGGTATTTATAGGCAGTGCCAAGCTGGTCTGGATCCGTTTGGGGCCGGGTCTGGACCCGGTTGCCCGAAGGCCTGACTTGGCAGAAGCCCAGGAGGCTTAGGGCTGACCTGGCAGACCTGATGATCAGGGGTGAACGGCTTCTGAGGGGATCCTGTGGCCCAGAAAGGGCAACGTCATCTGACCTATATCAGGAACCCCTCACTCCTAGAGGGTTAGGTAATCCAGCCGTGTAGGAGTGGTTTTTTGTCTCTGTAGGAAGAGTGGAGTGGTGTGTATGGTGAAAAAGAGATCCGTATCTTCCTGTAGCGGTCAGCGGGGTAGGATGAAGGGGATCCCCTTTTGGAATTACAAGGGGTGCCGGGCACCGAGCATCGAAGGTCGGCAGGCTAGCCCCCTCACTTGTTGTAAAAGCAAGTGGACACCGAGATCTATGGAGTAGGGGTCTTCTTGCCGAGCGTAGAGGGTCGGTAGACGAGCCCCTCACTGGCCGGAAAATAGTTAATTTGGAGCTCGTGGTTGCATCCAAGCATCGACCCCGAGGTCGCTTGTCCGAGTGTTGGGGGTCGGTAGACGAGCCCCCTCACTTGCTGTAAAAGCAAAGGGACACCAAGGTCTTTGGAGTAGGAGGTCTTCTTGCCGAGCATCGAAGGTCGGCGGACGAGCCCCCTCACTTGTTGGAAAAGCAAGGGGACGCCGAGATCTGTAGAGTAGGGGGTCTTCTTGCCGAGCATCGAGTGTCAGTAGACGAGCCCCCTCACTTGCTGGAAAATCAAGGGGACGCCGAGATTTTTGGAGTAGGGGGTCTTCTTGCCGAGCGTCGAGGGTCGACGGACGAGCCCCCTCACTTGTTGGAAAAGCAGGGGGACGCCGAGATCTGCGAAGTAGGGGGTCTTCTTGCCGAGCGTCGAGGGTCAGTAGACGAGCCCCCTCACCTGTTGGAAAAGTAAGGGGATCCTCTTGCCGGGCGTCGAGGGTTGGCGGACAAGCCCCTCCCTGATTGGGAAATAATTTGGGGCTCGTGGTGACATCCGAGCGTCGAGGCCCTAGCCGTTGAGAGAAACTTTTTGGGGCTCGCGGTGACATCCGAGCGTCGAGGCCCAAGTAGTTGAGAGAAAATTTTTGGGGCTCGGGGTGACATCCGAGCGTCGAGGCCCAAGCCGTTGAGAGACATTTTTTGGGGCTCGCGGTGACATCCGAGCGTCGAGACCCAAGCCGTTGAGAGACATTTTTTGGGGATCGCGGTGACAGCCGAGCGTCGAGGCCCAAGCTGTTGAGAGAAACTTTTTGAGGCTCGCGGTGACATCCGAGGTCGATGTCCATGCCGCTGAGAGACATTTTTGGGGCTCACGGTGACATCCGAGCATCGAGGCCCAAGCTATTGAGAGACATTTTTTGGGGCTCGCGTTGACAGCCGAGCGTCGAGGCCCAAGCCGTTGAGAGAAACTTTTTGGGGCTCGCGGTGACATCCGAGCGTCGAGGCGTAAGCAGTTGAGAAAAAATTTTTGGGGCTCGCAGTGACATCCGAGCGTCGAGGCCCAAGCCGTTGAGAGACATTTTTTGGGGCTCGCGGTGACATCCGAGTGTCGAGACCCAAGCCGTTGAGAGACATTTTTTGGGGCTCGCGGTGATAGCCGAGCGTCGAGGCCCAAGCCGTTGAGAGAAACCTTTTGAGGCTCGCGGTGACATCCGAGGTCGATGCCCAAGCCGCTGAGAGACATTTTTGGGGCTCACGGTAACATCTGAGCGTCGAGGCCCAAGCCATTGAGAGACATTTTTTGGGGCTCTCGGTGACAGCCGAGCGTCGAGGCCCAAGCCATTGAGAGAAACTTTTTGGGGCTCGGGGTGACATCCGAGCGTCGAGGCCCAAGCCGTTGAGAGAAACTTTTTGGGGTTCGCGGTGACATCCAAGCATCGAGGCCCAAGCCGTTGAGAGACATTTTTTGGGGCTCGTGGTGACATCCGAGCGTCGAGGCCCAAGCCGTTGAGAGACATTTTTTTGGGGCTCGCGGTGACAGCCGAGCGTCGAGGCCCAAGCCATTGAGAGAAACTTTTTGGGGCTCGCGATGACATCCGAGCATTGAGGCCCAAACCGTTGAGAGAAACTTTTTGGGACTCACGGTGACATCCGAGCATCGAGGCCCAAGTCGTTGAGAGAAACTTTTTGGGGTTCGCGGTGACATCCGATCGTCGAGGCCTAAGCCGTTAAGAGAAACTTATGGGAAGAGCTTGGGCGAATAACGATGAAGTACCCAAGAAGCTGACCCTGCGCACCGAGCCTCCGCGTTGGTCGACAAGGCCGAGGGCAAGAAGGTATTTTTACTTATTAGGCTGACGTCATCAAGATCCTAGTGACCGTTAGATCTAGATGTGAAGATCAAATGACCAGATCTCTTTGCAGAATTCGAGGAGTTTCACCTGTGCTTATAAATTCCCCTCCCCTCACCCCACTTCTTCACTTTGATCTCATCTTCTTCACGACAGAAATATCCTTGCACATCGCCGATGACCACTTTTCGTTAATCTTCGCATCCTCTGGCAAAACAGGTTAGTATTTTTGTTTTACCATGTCACGCTCTCAGTCCGGCTCCAAGGCAGTCACTTCACGTCGCGCTGAGGAGGAAGTTCACTCATCTTCGATATCTTGGTCATCGGGTGACTTGCATCCGGTAAAGGAGGAGGACTGCCTATCAGTTTGTCAAAAAAAGTAAAGGCCTATCAAACCCTGAAATGAATGATTTGATCATTAAATATTCTGTTCTTCCTTCAACTTCGATTGGAATAGATCAACAATAACTCTGAATTTTGCATATATAATACTAATTCGGGTCATGATTAATCGTTTGATATGTCAGTATGTATACGTATGTATTAGATATATAGTCATCCTCTATCAGTTGAAGGGTCGGAGGGCGAGGGCGACGTAGCTTTCATTATCGAGCACTTGCAATCCCGTAGGCCCGGTAAGGAGCTTGCAGAGGAGGAGCATGAAGAGAGACCCCGAGGGAGACTCCGAGGAGGGGTTAGTGGACGAGGAGAGTGAGCCCGGGGAAGGAGGCCCGGAGGAAGAGGAGCAGTTCGAGGAGGGCGATGTTCAGGAGGGGTCCAAACAAGGGACTGCAGGTGGTAACAATCATGGTGAGGTCGGAGGAACTACGGAGGAGGTAGAGGAGGAAGAGGCAGTCCTCCCACCGTTGCCTCCTTTAGCGACCCCTTCCCCTGATAGGAAGGCTCGGCCCCGAAGGAGGAAGAGGAAATGGATACGGCCCGACATTCCGGATGAGAAGGACAAGTATGAATATGGCTCCAGGTTTCAGTACCCCCCTCTTTCCAGCCAAAATCCAGGGTCGATCAGGATGTATTCCGACGATGTGGGGGATCTTCTGGCATACACTTCACTGTTGGGGGCTGAGGGTCGGCCCATGATCAAGATGGATGGCGTGAAGTGCGCCTTGCCCAGGGACTCTTGCCTATCTTGAGGGCGGCTTACTTTATTCTGCGAGAGTTCGAGCTGATTGTGCCGAACCCAGGAATCCGCCCGACCACCGCACTAGAGTCGAGCTTCTGTATGTTCCCTGAGGATGCTTTCATCTCGAGTTTGAGACTTCCGTTGCACCCGTTCATCAAGAGGGTGCTAAACTGGGGGGATCTGAGCCCCATGCAGTACGGTCCTAATTCCTGGAAACACTTAGTGTGTTTTATTTTGAAGTGTCAGGAGAAATGGATTAAGCCGAGGCTGACTTACTTCCGAGCCATCCTGGGGATGAGCTCGCTCGGTGACCAAGAGGGGATCTTCTACCTTTTGCCCCGGCCTCATAAGAAAGTGATGCACGGACATCCGGACTCCATAAAGGGGTGGAAGGAGAAGTATTTTATAGTCCGAAGCGAGACACCTCGGGAAATCCCCACAGTTTGGAATTTCGGGAAGCCGAACCACAAGCCACGAACAGAAGAGACTTGACCGAAAAGGAGTGGGAGAAGGTCGATAAGATTGTGGAAGGGCACAACATTGGGTGGCCTCGCATCACAGATTTGCACCTCGCCCGAGCCGGACTGAGCCCAGCCAACCCTAGTATGTTTTTGTTTTCATTTCATTTTTTCTTCTGCCTTCACATTAACATGTTGACTTTTCCCTTTTTGTAGAGATGTCTGCCAAGGAGCTCGACAACCGCAATGCCGTAGTCGCCTTGGCTACCAAGAGGAGGGCCGATATGGCGAAGAAGGCTGCCTCGGGGGCGGGGACCAGCCAGACCGCGACACCAAGGCCTGAGGAGCTGACCTTGAAGAGGGCAAAGAAGCACCACTACCATTTGTTGAGGTCGAGAAAGATCCGGAGGCGAGCTCCGGTAGTAAGAAGATTGCCGAGGTCGCGAAGGGACCTCTTCCTCCACTTTGACCGAATGCCACAGAAATGGTGGGTCGCCAGGGTATGAGGCCGTACGGCCCGACTGGGGGGTCAAGGCGGGGGATACACTCTTCGAAGGCCCGGTTGCAGTGGAGGTGGTGGAGCACCTCACCACGGAATGGGACCGCATGAACTTGGTTGTGGAGACGGCCGAAACGTCTTATATGCGGTTTGCGCAGGCCCACCTCACGGTAATTCCCTTTCCTCTTTTTGGTTTGGCTAGAGAAGGATTCTTCTAACTTGATTCTTCTTGGCCAGGCGATACAGCCTGCACAACACTTTCACGAGTGCCTTGAGAAGGAGATCGTGGTCCAGAAGAAGAATGTCGAGCAGTATTTTCGCGAAGCCACCAAGCTGAAGGACGAGCTGACGGCGGTGGAGTCTGCCCTTGCTGTCGCCCAAGCCCAACTGGTCTCGACCATGGAGCATCATGCGAGCGAGCTGGCGCAGTTTAAGGAGAAGGCCAAGAAGGAAAGCGAGGAGGCGGCGATCACCATGGCGGACACCCTAATCACCTCGCAGGATGAGGCCTATAACAAGGCCAGGGAACACATCCTGCAGATCAATCTGAACCTTTGGATTGGCCATCTCCACTACGGGTGGCAATTCCCCTAGCTTCCACTGACACCCCGAGGTGGGGAGGACGAGGAGCAGGGGGACCCACAACAGGAGGCCGGGGGCGACCAGGATGACGAAGAGGTGCCGTCCCCCTCCTTGATAGTAGTGTAGGAATTTCCTTCTTTTTCTTTTACTTGTAATTGCTGAATGCGGACTGGCCACCGCATTTTTGTAACTAGAAAATTTTGACTTTATAAAAAAGGATTTTTTGGTCGATACTCCATGACTTGTGTTTTTCCGTCTCTTTTGTGACCTGTTGTTTTTCCCGTATTTTTGATAGATGCACGAGGCCCTCGGCACCGACCTTGGTTCCGCCGAGGTCTCCTGGGTCCGAGCTGGGCTAGGGGCCATGGAGAATGTTCTGGCTCGCCAACATAAGCAGGCTCGGGATAGAGAGGTCGCAGTGAATTACTTCATGAACAAGTCTAGAGAGCTTAGCCTGGAGGTCGCTCTCCTGAAGAGGGCCATAGCCGACCGGGACTGGTGGGCAGTTGGGACGAACTGGTCGATCTCGGATGCCTCGAGTGGGCAGTCAGCTTCGAAGTCTTTTCTTCGTGAGGCCGTTGTAGAGAAAGAGTTGGAGATCCGTAGGCTGAGGCTCATGCTTGGCGCTGGCCTGGTCCAGGAGGGGAGCAATTCCATGTTGGGACCTTCTCCGACCTTTTTCTTGGAGGAGGTCCAGCCTGCTGATGCGGGAAGCTTCGTTGCCGGGGTGCCCTCGCTGGCTGGGCCGGCCGAGCCCGCGAAGGATCCCGTGGGAAGCACCGAATTTGAGTTTCAAGCCGAGCGATGAGTCATCTGTAAACTTTTCATTGTATTGTGGCCATTTCTGGCGCTCTGAGTAATAAAATCTTGATTTCTTTGCTTCGACAATTTTTTGAGTGAAGGCAGGAGTGTAGCTCGAGGTCTTTGCTGAGTCTGGCCTTGCTGGAGGTCACTGCCGAGGCAGAATGGCTCACTCGGGAGTCCGCGGCTCACTCGGGAGCTGAGGCGTAGTTTCTTGCAGGTAGCACCCCCCTTACTTGTTGGAAAAGCATGGGAACGCCGAGCGTCTAGGGTCGGAAGACGAGCCCCTATCACTTTTTGGAAGTTTCCTGGCACATAGCGCCCTATAAAGGACGTTTTGCCTTCCGATAAAATTAGTGGCGACATTTCACCTTCCGCCGTTTGGGCACCCCGATGCAAAAAATGTGCTTCTCCGGTGGCTATATAATCCTTACTCCATCCCCCCTTTTTCACGAGGATTTGAGATTGACTCATTTACCACCCTCGAACAATTCGGGGTTTCGGCTCTGAGGCCGCTAACCCCGAGCTGTTCGTGGGTGAGAGGTGGGTTGGTCCAGGGGAGAGATCCGGGGTGCTTGCCGAAGGCGGATGCCCCCAAAGTACAATTTTTTGGCTGGGGTCCTGGTTGGTGGCTCCCCTGCCGCCTTCGCACAACCCCGAGTTGTCGGCGTGTGAGAGGTGGGTCGACTGACGACCTGGGTATAAAATTCATGGTCGAGAGTCTCGGATTGGTGGTTCCCCTGCCACCCTCTGACAATTCAGGGTTTCGGCTATGAGGCTGCTAACCCCGAGTTGTCAGCGGGTGAAAGGTGGGCCGACCCTAGGTTCGGGACTCGGGGCACTTGCCGAAGGCGAGCGCTCTAAATCTAAAACAAAAATTTTTCTGGTGCGGTATGAGTGTAGCTGAAGGTCACCATCGAGCGCATAGGTCGCCGAACTTGAAAAAACCGAGGCCCTGCTCGAGGTCGATGCCGAGCCCTCATACGAAGATAAGTTGATATGGGTGTGGCCGGAGATCATCGCCGAGCATAAAGGTCGCATGGCTTGAAAAAGCCAAGGCCTTGCTCGAGGTCGATACCGAGCCCCCATACCTAGAGAAGCCGTTATGAGCGTAGCCAGAGATCATCGCCGAGCGTAAAAAGTCGCATGGCTTGAAAAAGTCAAGGCCTTACTTGAGGTCGATGCCGAGCCCCCATACCTCATTCTCGGGTAGGTAGTATGAGCGTGACCGGAAATCATCGCTGAGCGTAAAGGTTGCTTGGCTTGAAAAAGCCAAGGCCGTGTTCGAGGTCGATACCGAGCCACCATACCTAGAGAAGCCGTTATGAGCATAGCCGGAGATCATCGCTGAGCATAAAGGTCGCAGGGCTTGAAAAGCCAAGGCCTTGCTTGAGGTCGATGCCGAGCCCCTATACCTCGTTCTCGGGTAGATAGCATGAGTGTAGCCGAAGGTCATTGCCGAGCGCATGGGTAGCATGACTTGAAAAAGTCAAGACCCTGCTCGAGGTCGATGCCGAGCCCCCATACCAAGAGAAGCCGTTATGAGCGTAGCCGGAGGTCATCGCTGAGCATAAAAGTCGCATGGCTTGAAAAAGCCAAGGCCTTGCTCGAGGTCGATGCCGAGCCCCCATACCTCGTTCTCCGGTAGATAGCATGAGTGTAGCCGAAGGTTATCGCCGAGCGCATGGGTAGCATGACTTGAAAAAGTCGGGACCCTGTTTGAGGTCGATGCTGAGCCCCCATACCAAGAGAAGATTTTTCTGGCTCGTGGTTCCATCCGATCGCCGAGCCTCAAACAGGTTTGAGGAGATTTTTTTGGCTCGTGGTTCCATCCGATCGCCGATCCTCAAACTAATTTGAGGAGATTTTTGCGGCTCGTGGTGCCATCCGAGCGCCGAATCGAGACTTGTTTTAAGAAAGCTAATACGAAGTCGAAGCTTGTTTTAAGAAAGCTGGCATAATTACAACATATTCTGACTTTACCAAACAAGGCACGACATGCCGTTCACATTTTTACAATTTACACGGGGGTATCTGTAGAGGCTAATCCTCTCCTTCGAGGAATTTGATGAGGTGTTCGGCATTCCAGGGCCTCTTGACAGCCTTGCCCTCCGTTTTGGTGAGGCGATATGTGCCCGGACGTACAACCTCAGAAACTTTGTATGAGTCTTCCCAATTTGGGGGTAGTTTTCTCTTTTGGTTGGGGTTAGATACCGCCAGCTTTCGGAGGACGAGGTCCCCTAGCTTGATGTTGGTGGGACGCACCTTTTTGTTGTAGAACCTTTCGATCCTCTGCTGGTATGTGTTTCTTCTGATGGTAGATTTTTCCTTGACCTCATCTATGAGGTCCAGATCGGCACGTAACTGTGCCAAGTTGCTTGCTTCATTGAATGCCATGATCCGGGGTGAAGGAAGCCCGATCTCGAGGGGGATCACTGCTTCTGCACCGTATGTTAGATTAAATGGAGACTCTTCCGTGGGGATTCTCTTCGTCATTCGATGGGCCCAAAGAACGCTTGGCAACTCGTTGACCCATAACCCCTTGGAAGAGTTATCGAGTCGTTTCTTGAGAACGTCGAGGATCTGGCGGTTCGCATTATCGGCCTGGCCGTTCGACTGTGGATGGCATACCGAAGAGAAGCGCTGCTGGATCTCGAGGTCCTCGCAGAACTTTCGAAAAAAAAATTCCCGCGAACTGAGTCCCATTATCCGTGATGAGTATATGAGGGATCCTGAATCAGCATACGATGTGTTTCCAGAAAAAATTGTTGGGTCTGCTGCTCGGTGATCGTGGCCAGGGGCTCGGGTTCGATCCACTTCGTGAAGTAGTCGATCGCTACTATTAGAAACTTTCTTTGGCCCGTCGCCTTTGGAAATGGGCCTACCAGATTCATCCCCCACATATCAAAGGGGATCAGACTGGCCAAGGAGCGGAGGTTTGCTTGCGGAGCCCTTTTTACTGAGGAGAACCTTTGACAAGGGCCACACTTTTTGACCAGGGCTAGAGCATCTTGCAACATCATGGGCCAGTAATACCCGTGATTCAGAGCCTTTGGCACAAGCGATCGGCTTCCCATATGGCACCCACCAATTCCTTCGTGGAGCTCTTTGAGAGCGTACCTTGCTTCGTCGGGGGTTAAACAGCGGAGGTATGGCCTTCCATCCATCGTGGTATACGACCGTTTGAAGAGGGTCTTGCTAATCATGGCGAACCTTACTGAACGGACCCTGATCTGTCTTGCCTCGGCTTAATCTTCGGGGAGCTCTCCTTTGATTAAGAACTTTCTGATGGGAGTGGTCCAATCGTCAGGCTGACCTCCGTCTTCTATGCAGAAGGTCTCGGGGTGGTCGATGCTAGGCTTCAGGAGTACTTCGATCAGAACGGTGCGATCGAGACCTTCGAAGGACAGGGAGGCTAACTTTGACAGGGCATCGGCCTGGGCGTTATGCTCTCTGGGGATCCTCAAGAATGTAGACTCGTCAAAGGATGCTAAGAGCCACCGAACCACGACCAAGTACTGGATCATCCTATCGTCACAGGCCTCGTACCCTCCGATGATCTGATTGACCATGAGCTAAGAGTCACTGAAAGCCCTGATCTTTCTGGCACTGGCTTGATGTGCCAGGTGAGCCCGGTGATCATGGCCTCATATTCGGCCTCATTGTTGGAGGCCGGGAAGTTGAGGTGGAGGCAATATTGGAGAAGGAAGTGGTCAGGTCCTCGCAAAATGATGCCCGCACCACTCCCCGCTTCGTAGGAAGAGCTGTCGATGTAAACTTCCTATGTCTGGTCTGCTTTCCCACTTCTGGTTGCTCGGAGATGGTGCATTCTGTGATGAACTCGGCGAGGGATTGCCCCTTGATGGCCATCCTTAGCTGATAGCCGATGTCGTATTGACTAAGCTCGATCGACCATTTGACCAGTCGGCCGGAGCTCTCGTGCTTGTAGTGGACGACCTTCAGAGGTTGGTTCGTGAGGACCTGGATTGAGTGCTCCTGAAAATAGGGGCAGAGCTTCCGCACAGCCATAACCACGGCGTACACCACTTTTTCCATTTTTGAATATCTGGTCTCGGCCGTGAGCAGAACCTTGCTCACATAGTACAGTGGCTTTTGGACTCCGTCCTCTTCTTGAACGAGAATAGCACTGAGCACATTTTCCGAGGCCGAGAGCTAAAGCCAGAGGGGCTTGCCTGGTTCGAGCTTGCTGAGGAGAGGAGGATTAGTGAGGTACTCTTTTAATTGGGCGAACGCCTCTTGCTGCTGAGTGCCCCACTCGAAGCCTCCAGTTTCGCGCAAAGCTTTGAAGAACGGGAGGGACTTCTCTGTGGACTTGGAGAGAAAACGGCCGATGGCCGCCAGTCTTCCCGTGAGCCTTTGAACTTCTTTGATGTTTCTAGGAGGGATCATGTTTACTATGGCCTGAATCTTCTCGAGGTTCGCCTCGATGCTGCGCTGGCTGACGACAAACCCGAGGAATTTTCCTGAGGAGACGCCGAACGCGCACTTCGCCGGATTGAGTGTCATATTGTGGGTCCGAAGGACCCCTAAGGCTTCTTCCAGGTCAGCGACATGGTCCTGTCCTTGCTGGCTTTTGACGAGCATGTCGTCGACGTACACCTTTATGTTGCGACCGATTTGATCCTTGAAGACTCAGTTGATGAGCCTCTGATAAGTGGCACCGGTATTTTTCAGCCCGAAGGGCATAACCCGGTAGTAATACAGACCTTGGTCGGTGACGAAGGACGTCTTGGCTATGTCAGAGGGAAACATCTGGATCTGGTTAGCCTGAGAAGGCCTTCCATGAAAGAAAGGAGTTCGTGACCCGATGTCGCGTCGATCAGAGCGTCGATACGGGGGAGAGAGAACGGATCTTTCGGGGATGCCTTGTTGAGGTCAGTGAAGTCTTTGCAGATCCTCCAGCTCCTGCTTGCCATCCTGACCATCACGACATTTTCCAGCCACTCAGGGTAGCTAACCTCCTGTATGAACCGGGCAGACAAGAGTTTATCCACCTCTGCGTTCACTGTCTGCTGCCTCTCCGGGGATCACGTTGAGTTTGTGCATGATCAGGTCTTCGGAGATCCCGGACATATCAAAGGGCTTCCAGGTGAAGAGGACGACATTGCGGCGAATGCAATCGATCAGTTCATACTTGAGGTTGGGATCGAGGGAGCAGCTTATGCGGAACCACTTCGACATGTCCCTTGTCTCGAACGAGACTTCCTCTAATTCGTTCGTGGGCTCGGGCTCGGACTGGCTTCTCTCGGGCTGCAGCTCGATGGTGTTCAGGGGGAACACACCGCCCCCGACTGCCGTTATGTAGCACGATCGTGACACTTCTTGGTTCCCGAGGATGACCCTGACACCTGACTCGGTGGGGAACTTCATCTTTAGGTGGTAGGCCGAGGGAACAGCCTGGAGAGAACAGAGCCCCGGTCGGCTGAGGATGGTGTTGTAGGCTGCCTTGACGTTCACAAACATGAAGTCCATCGACTCGGTCCGTCGATGAGGGTCGTACCGGTGGTGACATCCAAGGTCACGATCCCCTCGATTGGTACTGGGACGCTGGAAAACCCGTGTAGGGTGTACCTGGCTGGCTTCAGCTTGTCTCAGGGGAGCTTGAGGTTCCCAAATGCTTCAGAAAGAGGATGTTAACCGAGCTTCCATTGTCTATGAGAATTCGACGGACCTCGTAGTTCGCCATGAAAAGGCTGACGACGAGTGCATCGTAGTGCGGGAGCCGGACCCCCTCCAGGTCTTCCCCTAGAAAGAAACAGGGAGCTACTGAACCTGGGGAGAAGGGAGACCTCGGACGGCATTTACCTCCCAAACGAACGCCTTGCGAGAAGTGCTGGATTCTTCTCCCATGGGCCCCCCACGGTCACAATGTAAGATGGATTGACCTCCAGTTTCTTCAGGCTCGGGGTTTCGCTTCGGACGTGGTTTGGGCGTGCGAGGAGGAGGAGAAGGCCTCCGGTTCCTCGTGTCTATTTGGTCTCGGGCATCTTCTCGTGTGAATTCTTGGAGATACCCTCGTCTGATGAGGGCCTCGATTTCGTCCTTCAGGTCCCGGCAGTGGTCGGTGTCGTGTCCGTTGTCCCGGTGGAAGCGGCAGTAGAACCGCTGATCCCTTTTCTTATAGTTGGTCAGTCGGGGGCCTCTGGACGAGGTCCCCATCTTCGATTGCAAGGAGGATGGCTGACACATTCTGTGTTAGTAGCGTATACCTTTCAAAACATGGGATCAGAGAGGCCTTCTTCATGCCGACCCCATCCCTCGGGGCCTTCTTGATTGGTTCGGCCTCATCATCTTTGCGCTTTTCCTTCCCTGGGACCTCTTTGAAGTCCTCGGGTTTCAGGGCCTCTTCGGCTTAGATGTATTTCTCGATTCGATTGAGCAAGTAAGGGAAGTCGAGGGGAGGCTTCTTGGCTAAGGATGCCTTCAGCTGGCCGTGCCGGACGTTGTGCCGAACGGCTGCCGAGGTGACCCCAGCATCGAGGGAGGATACAGACCTTGCCTCAGTGGTCTATCTCCGGACGAACTGCCGGAGTGGCTCCCCCTCCTTCTGGTGGAGGCCCAGCAGGGATGCGCTCTTCTTCTCGGCCTTCCTGCTAGTAACGAAGTGGGCGAGGAAGTCGCCTTCCAGCTGGTTGAATGAGTATACGGAGCCGGCGACGAGCTTAGAGAACCATTCTCGAGCCGGGCTCCGGAGGGTGGCGGGGAAGGCTCGGCACAGGAGGGGATCCGATACGCTGTGAATCATCATGAGGGTCTTGAAACCCTCTATGTGATTAGCAGGATCACCCTCGCCATCATAAGTTTCGAATTGTGGAGGGCAGAAATTCTGAGGTATTTCCGCATGTAGGATTGTGGTGGAGAAAGGAGGTCGGGTCGGCCTGTGAGCCGGGGTCGTCCTCAAGCCATCCTCAACGAAGTGGTCAAGGCGGTTCTCCATTTCCTGCAGGCACCATAGGACATCCTCGTCTTGCTCTGGTGGGCGGGTTAGACCGCGAGACTCACTGACTTCGGCGTCCGGCAGGGTATGAGACTGGCAGAGTGTCTCGTTCGCAGGGATTCCCAAGATGGCCTGCAGGATCTCATTTCGAAAGTCTTGGAACTCGCGGCGGGTGACTGGAGCTTGTCTGGCCGGGTCGCATTGGGGCGGCGGCCTTCGGTCGGCTCGACTGAGCTCCGGCGCCTGCCCTAGGGATGGGTGCCTAGGATGGTCGGGACCGAGTTGGAAGCGGTCCCTCCCCTCGTTGGGCTGGCTTGCTGGTTCTGGATCTGCCGACGGAGGTCGGTTGCATTGAAGCGAGAAGCGCCGGGCCTGGGTCTGCCGTTGATCCTCAGATTGTTGGATCCGTGGGTGTCGACGGGGGCGTCCTGAGAAGGGACGTCCGGACGACGTGCAGAGGTGACAACTCTCCTGGGCTTGGGTGCCATGTGAGCTCGGATTGAAGGGATGTCGTTAATGGCTGGGTTTGGACTTGGGTCCATACCGAGGTTTTCCACAGACGGCGCCAACCTGATGCGGTTTGTTTTTGGGGGGGTGGCTGCACCAGGTGTGAGTTCTTCTTAATTTTTATTTTTGCGGAAGCTTCAGTACTGGATGGTACGCCCGACCCTCAGCCGAGGGAATGGCTCGGGAGTAGGCGGGGGTGAGGTGGAGGTCGGGTGCTCGCCTTGGATCTAGAGGTATGGATCCGGGGGTCTCGTATACCTGCACTCGGCCTAGGAACACCGGAGTTGATCCCGGTGGCCGGCCCTCCGATGATCTAGTCAGTCACTGAAGAGTAACAGTAACTACGATTTTTTAGAAGGGAGAGATTGATTACCTTCTGAAGGGGGAGAGGGCCTGGTATTTATAGGTAGTGCCAAGCGGGTCTGGATCCGTTTGGGGCCGGGTCTGGACCCGGTTGTCCGTGGGCTTGACGTGCCAGAAGCTCAGGAGGCTTAGGGCTGACCTGGCAGACCTGATGATCAGGGGTGGGCGGCTTCTGAGGGGATTCTGTGGCCCAAGAGGGGCCACGTCATCTGACCCATATCATTTATATATATGCATTTTATAGCATACACGACTGTGGATGTCCTTAGTCAGTTAGAGCATCCACAGTCGTCTGCTATATATGGATAATATGCATTATTTAGCTTTTTGAGCGATGCAGTCGTGTGCTATAAATGCATATTATCCCATTTTCGCTATAGTAGAATGTTATATTTGAGAGCAGATATAGCAATATGCATATTTTAGAGGACGAAACATAATGTTTTGTCCCAAATATTTTATAACATTTTTAATTTATCGGACGAAACATCATATTTCGTCCCGAATATTTTATAATATTTTTTTGAGATCGCCCGACAAAATTATTTTTTTTTTACTAAAAAAAATACCGGAAAAGGTAAAATAACCACGGACAAACCATCATATTTCGCCGAACGTTTTTTTAAAAAAAATGTTGGGACTTTTTTTGAATTCTATGGGTTGGATTGTAAATGATTTTCTATGGATTCTTGATTGACTCATGATTTTTTATGGATTTATCATAAACTAACACTTAAAATAAGAGGAAAAAAATAAAAAACAATCAAAACTCCGCCGAGAATTTTGCTCATTTAAAAATTGTAAGAAAATAGAAAATTTTAGTCGGACGAAACATCGCATTTCGCCCTTTCAATGTTTTTTTTAAATTGCTATATTTTACTATTTCACCCAGTGAACCAAAATAATAATATGTTATTTTTATTTTTACATATACGCATGCATTTTATAGTATATACGACTGTGGATGCTCTTAGAGTTCACATCCCATGTGTTGGCACTGTATGAACCAATCACATGTACTGTTTCCGGGTCAAATCTAAGTGCTATAAGAGCATCTGTAGTCGTTAGCTATTTATGAATAATATGCATATTATCCATAAAAAGTCGCTGCAGTCGTTAGCTATTTATCCATATTTTGGATAAATCGCTACAGTAGATTGCTATATTTAGCAATCCGCATAGACGATATGCATATTTGGCGCACGGCACATCATGTGCCGTCCCAAAAAAAAAATTATTTTTTTTTTCGTCGGACGGCACATAATGTGCCGTCCCATTCGTAAATAATCTATTTTATTCAATTTTTAATTCCAAACCGCATTAAAAATATCCAAAAAAAACCCCCCACCGGACGGCACATTATGTGCCGTCTCATGCCTTCCCCATATGTCGGACGGCACATTATGTGCCGTCCCATTGTTTTTTTTTAGTTTGGTTCAAGTCTTAATTTTTATATATATATAGTTTGGTTCAAGTGCAACGTTCAGGATATATATATAGTTTGGTTCCAGTCTTAATTTTTAAATGTTAAGACTCAGCAAATGCAAATGAGTCTTAATTTTGGTTCAAGTCCTCATGGAGGATCAATATATATTTTGGACCAAACTAATATAATTAAAAAAATTGGACCAAACTATATATAAGAACTAATATAATTAAAAAAAATTTTGGATGGGTGTCGGACGGCACATTATGTGCCGTCCAGGATATACGGGGGCAAATTTTATTTATTTTTTTTGGTCTCGCCTATAAAAAAAAAAAAAAATTATTTCAGCGTTCGGACGGCACATTATGTGCCGTCCCACCTGATTTTTAATTTTTTTTGTATTTTTTATCTTCAGACGGCACATCATGTGCCGTCGCGTATTTTAATATTAATAGAAAGCTAAAATTTAGCTTTCAACGACTGCAGCAAAACTACGATATCTATATCTATTTATCCATATATCCATATTTTACCATTCAACGACTACAGATGCTCTAAGTAATTACATTTGGGAGACATCAAATTTGACATTGAGCCATCAAATTAATTAAGAAGGATAAAAAAAATCTGTACACCCATACTTTATAAGCCGGGCTGGTCGTGAGGTATTTGCGGCATTGTGCAATTTTTTTTTTTTGAACCCTTTATAGATACGTATATATTTTTATATATATTAATAAAATATAATTTAATGACGGTGACATAAAAAATTAAAAATAATACCCAAAAAAATAAAGATTATCTTTATTTTGCTTTATAACATCAAATACTCTATATTTTTCATTAAGCATAGTGACAACGACTCTCGCACCTACCAAAAAAACAAAAAACAAAAACAAAAACAATCACATCTCATCTAAAATAATTTCTTCTTGTAAATCACCTGGGGGGTTGAATAGGGTGATTGTGCGGAATTAAAAAATTAATAAAATAAAGTGCAAAGTAAATAAAAAAGTTAAGAGCAGCAAACACAGATGACGCAGTGATATAACGTGGTTCGACCCCCAGATCTACGTCTACACCACCAACTTGTAGCAATTCTTCACCACAAGCGTCCACTATACTTAAAACCCTTTGTACAGTGATTCTCGGATTCAGACCGAGAGACCTATTACACCCATAGGACTTCCAATACAAATCCCGTCAATCTCACCGAAGTGGAAAAGAAAGAAAAACTAAAAACTCAAGATCGTTAATGATCCCTAACTGAAAAATACAGAAAAATTATCGCTCACACTCGGATTGATTATCGAAAGATTAGTTCAGAATATTTTCTTAGAAGTAATTGGTTAAAGAATATACAGTGGACTCGTCCAATATAAGTAGACGGGGAAGTGTATCGATCAAAAATAAAAACGATACATTCCAAGAATACACACAGTGCAAAGTGCGGTCGACCGGCATATTGGTGCGGTCGACCGTTCAGCTCTCTGACGTAAAATAGAGAGGTGAAAGGTCGACCGCTTCTCAAGCAACTCAAGGTTGCGGTCGACTGCGATGCGGTCGACCGTCATGAAGTACGGTCGACCGGTATCGCGTTGTATATTCCGAATCCACTCTGTTTTCTTTCCATAAACTAATCAATCTTTAATCAATCTTATACAATTAAAATCTCACGAAAATAGAAGGAAAAATGCAGGTCTTGATATCTTCCTCTTTTGCTTGTAGACCACATGAACTCTTTTTGAATATCTTCCTCTTTTGCTTGTATTTGCAATCTTTCTTTATTGCTTTCCTTGTTTGAATATTCTTGAAGCTCTCTTGGATCTCTTGTTGATATTATTTAATCCTGAAAATCTGAACAACTAACTTTATACTTATTAGTATTAATGAGTACGTTTTGTGCACACCAAACTAAGAGTCAACAATCCCCCCATTTTGGTGTGAACAAAACATGCTAGAATGTTTGAAAATTAAATAGGCCACATAAATACTCCCCCTGAGTTTAGTATATCCCGTTATACAGATTTTCATAAGTAAGAGCTTTTAAGAGAGATATAAATACTCTCCCTTAATTCAATGCCACCTGTTATACGGAACTACAACATATATGATTAGTGTGAAACTTTTTAAACCATATTTGTAGTTGAAAACATTCCAAAAAAAATCTCCCCCTTTATGGAACACACCAAGAGGGATTAAGTAGAAGAAAAATGAAAGCACGTTAAAAAATATATTCTAGTCAAAGCACGTTAAAAAAAACTCATTAATCAAAATAGACAGGAGGGATAGCGTTTGAAAAGAACAAAATGTTGCTGTAAAAGAGTGGAAGAGAATCTTCTTACATGATACCATTGATAGCGAGACTCTTTGCTATACAGTGAGAGCTCTTCATAATATCATAGATTTGAGATCCTCCCCAATACAAGTATAATAAAAAATTGAATTTCAATAATCACAAAAAAATAGTTTTAAAAAGAGTTTGTATCGAAGACTAGAGAGGAGACCGGTCGACCGCAAAAGAGACGATTCAAACATTTCCCGAGAGCATACCAGTCGACCGCACCTCTTTTGTCAAAAACATAATGAATCACAGAGGGCAAACCGGTCGACCGCACGGTCGACCATTTATCTTGTAAAGACAAAAAAAAATTCCAGAGGATGAGCCGGTTGACCGTAAATACCAAAAACCTATATTTTAAAATTAGTGTATACAACAAATTTTGACCGAGAATAAACTGGTCGACCACCTAGTCGACCGCAAAATAGAATTTCATGCTGAGATATCAATCACATCTAGTTATCATTTCAAAAAATGAAATCGTTTTTCATCTAAAGGTTTTGTAAAAATATCAGCAAGTTGTGAATCTGTGGAAACATACTCAAGAATAATATCCCCTTTTTGAAAATGATTTTTAATAAAGTGATACCTAATATCAATATATTTTGTGTGACTGTGTTCATCAGAATTTTTTTTCATATGAACAGTGCTAGTGTTATCGCATTTAATTTGAATGTGATCAAGAAATACCTTGTAATCTTCTAGAGTATTTTTCATCCATAGTACCTGCGCGCAACAGGATCCTGCGGCGATATATTCAGCTTCAACAGCTGAGAGAGTTACAGAGTTTTGCTTCTTGGATGCCCATGAGACAAGGCAGTTGCCCAGGAAGTGACATGTGCCGCTAGTACTTTTTCTGTCTATTAAGTTCCAGGCATAATCCGCGTCTAAGAATCCTACAAGCGAGAAGTTTTTATTTTTCGGGTACTAATGTCCAATATTTGGTGTGTCTTTAAGATATCGAATGATACGCTTAACGACAACCAAATGCGATTCTTTGGGACACGATTGAAAGCGTGCACATAGACAAACACTAAACATAATATCTAGACGAGATGCAGTAATATAGAGTAAACTACCATTCATACCTCGATAAGTAGAGATATCAATATTTTTACCAGATTCATCTTTTGAAAGCTTGGTGGTAGTGGCCATAGGTGTTTTGTAAGCATTTGCATTTTCAAGTCCAAACTTTTTGACTAATTCCTTGGCATACTTAGATTGATTTATAAAGATGTCATCCTTTCTTTTTTGTATTTGAAGCCCAATAAAATAAGTTAGTTCTCCCATCATACTCATTTCGAATTGATCCTGCATTTGCTTTGAGAATTCATTGCAAAGATTTTCATTAGTGGATCCAAATATAATATCATCAACATATATTTGAACAATTAAAATATCTTTAAAAACATGTTTTATAAATAGTGTAGTGTCTACATTTCCTTTAGAAAAACCTATGTGAAGTAGAAATGAACTTAGTCGTTCATACCAAGCACGAGGAGCTTGCTTCAAACCATACAATGCTTTATCAAGACGAAATACATGGTTTGGGTGTGTAGGATCAGTGAATCCCGATGGTTGTGCAACATGAACTTCTTCTGAAATAAAACCATTTAAAAATACACTTTTAACATCCATTTGAAAGAGTGTAAAATCCATATAAGCAGCAAATGTAAGTAAAATACAAATGGCTTCAAGCCGTACAATAGGTGCAAAAGTCTCATAAAAATTTACACCTTCTTGTTGATTATAACCTTGTGCAACAAGACGGGCCTTATTTCTAGTGATTGATCCGGATTCATCTAACTTGTTCCTAAACACCCACTTAGTTCCAAGTATAGTTCTATTATGAGTTCTAGGAACAAGTCTCCATACTTGATTCCTTTCGAATTGATTAAGTTCTTCTTGCATGGCAATGATCCAGTCATTATCTTACAAGGCCTCCTTAATGTTCTTAGGTTCAAGTATGAAAACGAATACGGAAAAACACATGAAATTTTGAGCTTGTGTGCGAGTAGTTACCGCTTTTGATATGTCGCTTCGTATAAGAGTTGGTGGATGGCTAGACATGATTTTCCATGCGGGGCATCTTTCACCTGTGGAAATTTGATGTTGTACATGTTCATCTTCCATTGCATCAATTTGTTTTGCAGGCATCTCTTCTATTTGCGATTTGGATGTATCTTCATCTTGATGAGATTTTTAATTTTGAGCATTCATATATGGGTCTTCTTCAACGTGAACCTGTTTCTTTTCAACCCGAACACTTGTCTCATTATCATCGACAACATGCAATATTTCTTTGGTGTAGGGATTAGTTTTATCAAAAATAATATCAATAGATTCCTGAATTGTGCATCTTCTTTTATTAAATATACGATATATACGATATGCTTTGCTACTAAGAGAATATCCTAAGAATACACCTTCATCACTTTTACGATCAAATTTTCCCAAATTATCAAGAGTATTTAAAATAAACACTTTACATCCGAAGACACGAAAGTAATTTAGGTTGGGAAATTTACCATAATATAGTTCAAAAGGAGTTTTCTCAAGATATTTTCTAATGATTACTTGGTTAATTGTATAACATGATGTATTGACATCCCCCGCCTAAAATAATTTAGATAAATATTTTTCACTAAGCATGGTTCGGTTCATTTCTTGAAGAGATCGATTTTTCTTTTCAACAACCCCATTTTGTTGGGGAGTGCGAGGACAAGCGAACTCATGTTTTATTCCTTTTTTTGTCACAAAATGAGGTGAAGAGTTCGTTTTGAAATTCTCCACCATGATCACTACGAATAGTGACGATGGTGAGGCTTTTTTCATTTTCCACTATTCGACAGAATTTTTGAAATACGTACAATGTGTCATCTTTTTGTGCCAAAAAGAAAACCCAAGTAAATCTAATATAATCATCAACAATTACAAAAGCATATCGTGCACCACCATTACTACGTGTTCGTGATGGTCCAAAAAGATCCATTTGTAAGAGTTCAAGGGGTCTAGAAGTTGATACCATTTTCTTGGGTTTGTGAGAACTTTTAGTTTGTTTACCGAATTGGCACGACTCACATGGTTTATCTTTCTCAAATTTGATTTTAGGAATCCCCCTTCCAAGCTTCTTGGTTACGAGTTTGTTGAGATTGTCCATGGCCGTGTATCCAAGTCTTCTATGCCATAACCAACCATCCTCATTTCTTGCAACAAAGCACCTCATATTTTCCTGTGCTAATTCATTAGAATTTATAACATTGATATTGTTACATCGGTTAGCTAGAAGTAAACAAGATTTATTGCTATCTAGTACATTGCATGAATTTTTATCAAAAGTGGCTGTATAGCCTTTATCATATAATTGGCTGACACTAATTAGATTATGTTTCAAACCTCTTACCAATAGAACATCCTCAATGGAGCATGAGGAACCAAAGTTTATTTTACCTGTACCAATGGTTTGTCTCGTGCTATTATCTCCAAAGATGATGTCATTTCCTTTTTTTCCTTGATAGTGATGCAAAATATTTGCTGTCACCTGTCATATGATTTGAACATCCACTATCAAGGTACCATCGATCTTTAGTCTTGATACATTGAGGTACCTACACCAAGATTAGTAGGTATAATTTTGCGTGCCCAAGTTTGTTTTGAACCTGCATTTACATCCTTTCTTACCCACACACAATTAGTATTTCTTTTTAATGGACAATTAAAAGAAATGTGCCATAATCTACAACATTAATGACATGTGATACGACTATGTCTTGAGTCATGCACACTTGCATAGCTTTGAGTTGGTTTATGATTATGTTGGAGATTGTGCAAGTGTGTATGACATGATGATTTATATTTTTGATGGTGTATTGGCTCTTCGTAACCAAGCCCTTGATTATCATGATAAGATCTTGAATTTTTTGAAATAAGATAACTCGGCCCTTCATATTTTTTAACAATTTTTTCAAGCTCAGTTACTCTTTTACATAATCTTTTCCTGGTCATCTCATCGTCTTTTGTGTTCCAACGAATAGTGTCTAGTGTAGCATCAAGAATCCTATTTTGTTCAAGAGCTTCATTACATCCTTCCACTACCTCACCAAATTTCTTTTTACATTCTTTTAAATTATCTGTGAGTTTGGCGATATAAACAGATTTCTCATGAATTTCTCTTAAGTGATCACCATGCGTTGCTAAAGATTCTCGAATTTGTTGTTTTAAGATTTCATTTTCCTATAGCAATACATCATGCTCTTTTCTAAATGACTCAATTTTTTTCAAGGTCAAGGCATTTTTATTTTTCAATTTTTGATTTTTTGTAATATAAGAGTCATGGGTATCATTTGAAATTTGTTTATATTGCCTAAGTTCACAACTTAATTTCTTAGCATAGTATTTCAAATCATTACACATGTGTACTAGTTCATCATAAGTGGGTTCTTCGATTACCACTTCTTGAGATGGTAATTGCACCTCACCATTTCCAAGAGCCATAAAGCCGACGTCATCATAGCCTTGCTCTCCCTCACTTGAATCGGAGTCTAACCATATTGCCTTTAGCGCCTTCTTTTTTAGAGTTGAGTTTGAGCGGTAGTAGTCCTTATTCCTGTCTTGTGAGACGGGACAATTTACACGAATGTATCCAGGCTTATTGCACTTGTAGCACACGTCATCTTTATCTTTCTCACTTTCTCCTTCGTACCTGCCATATTTTTTATGTTTGAGATACTTACGAAATTGCTTGGTCAATAGAGCAATGTCCTCATCTGACTCCTCACGATCTGAATCTGCTTTTGATGGTCAGGATTTTTCTGCTTTTAGTGCAATGGTCTTTTCTTCGGTATTTGGTTCAATCCTGATGTTTTGTCTGTATCTTTTGGTCTCCGACATTTCCATCTCATATGTCTTCAGCTTTCCTTAGAATGTGTAGTAGTCGAATCCCTTCTCTTCAAGAGTCTCCCTTATTGCAGCGGCGTTTACATCCCATTCTGGCGTAAGACAGCTTATGGGCTTTCTGACCTTTCGGTCATCATCTAGCCCCTTACCTAAGCTCTCAAGTTCGTGGGCAATGATATCAAAGCAGGCGAGCATTTGATCCACATTTCCCCTAGCAACATGCGAAATACATCAAACTTATAGAAACATAAATTAACTTTAGCTTTTACCTCAGAAGCGGTTCCTTCATGCCGCTTCAGCAAGTTGTTCCAGTTCTCGTATGCTGTTTTGCAGTTACGTCCACATCGCATTAGTTCTTCGTTATTAAACCCTGCATAGAGAGCCATAATGGCTTTGGAATTTGCCATCTTGAGGGCCAACTCTGCTATTGTGAAGGATGTCTTCTCATCGCTAACTGGAATATCTGTTTTATTGATGCACACATTCCATACTTTTTCTCCGAGCATCTGTAACAAATGAGACATACGAACTTTTCAGATGTCATAGCATTTTCCATAAAAAAATAGTGATCGTGTAAGGCTTGTCCCATTGGAGATAAATGGCTCCGATGAGTACAAGTTATCGGGAGGAGGGATTTCGTCCATTGGACCTTTTGCTTAAGCTTTTAAGCTTTTTGATAAGCATATCGCTTTGATACCACTGTAAATCACCCTTGGGGGGTGAATAGGGTGATTGTGCAGAATTAAAAAATTAATAAAATAAAGTGCAAATTAAATAAAAGAGTTAAGAGCAGCAAACACAGATGGCGTAGCAATATAACGTGGTTCGACCCCCAGGTCTACGTCCACACCACCTGCTTGTAGCAATTCTCCGCCACAAGCATTCCACTATACTTAAAACCCTTTGTACAGTGATTCTCGAATTCAGGCCGAGAGACCTATTACACCCACAGGACTTCCAATACAAGTCCCGTCAATCTCACCGAAGTGGAAAAGAAAGAAAAACTAAAAACTCAAGATCGTTAATGATCCTGACTGAAGAATACAGAAAAATTATCGCTCACACTCGGATTGATTATCGAAAGATTAGTTTAGAATATTTTCTCAAAAGTAATTGGTTAAAGAATATACAGTGGACTCGTCCAATATAAGTAGACGGGGAAGTGTATCGATCAAAAATAAAAACGATACATTCCAAGAATACACACAGCGCAAAGTGCGGTTGACCGGCATATTGGTGCGGTCGACCATTCAGCTCTCTGACGTAAAGTAGAGAGGTGAAAGGTTGACCGCTTCTCAAGCATCTCAAGGTTGCGGTCGACTGCGATGCGGTCGACCTTCATGAAGTACGGTCGACCGATATCGTGCTGTATATTCTGAATCCACTCTGTTTTCTTTCCATAAACTAATCAATCTTTAATCAATCTTATACAATTAAAATCTCACGAAAATAGAAGGAAAAATTCAGGCATTGATATCTTCCTCTTTTGCTTATAAACCACATGAACTCTTTTTGAATATCTTCCTCTTTTGCTTGTATTTGCAATCTTTCTTTATTGCTTTCCTTGTTTGAATATTCTTGAATCTCTCTTGGATCTTTTGTTGATATTATTTAATCCTGAAAATCTGAACAACTAACTTTATATTTATTAGTATTAATGAGTACGTTTTGTGCACACCAAACTAAGAGTCAACACTTCTTGCATTTTTAGAAATAAAATCATCAATTATATGTTCAACCTCAATATTTTTCAACATATTTTTTTCAATACTCAAAATTGCTATCTCTGCAGGAAAGAATAATTGAATTAGCAACATGTGGATATTTCTTGCCCAATTTTTAATTTTCTTGTGCTGGATACTGAATCACGATATATCGTATCGACAATTTATCAGATTTTCTTATTGAATCATGATCTTTTTCTTTCATATTTCAGATTCTCAGAGAACTAATACCAAATAATGACCAAAAGAGAGATAAGACATCATTCCTCTTGGAGGTATATGCATAAATTGTTAGATATTAACACTAATAGAAGAGCATAACAATTCAAGGACTAAGAAATTCAAGGATCAATTATAGAAATTAGGAAGAAAAAAACTCTGTAAAAGAAACAAACGAAAATTCCCAACTGAAAATTTGAAGAAGATCTGAAGATGCCGAAAGGACAAAGAGAGTGAGTGTGAGAGAGAGAGAGAGAGAGAGAGAGAGAGAGAATTTGAAGAAGATGAAGAGGATGTACCTAAATTTTTGAAAAAGTTGAAGTGACACTGGAAGAGAGAGAGAAATTACTAAATTGTGTCATCCCCTAAAAATTAATTACAACCCCATTAATCCATTATATTAAGTATAAGACCAATAATACATTATACTTATAAAAATTTGGGCATCTCCCCTGAAGTGGGCACTGGGCAGTCGCCCAGCCGGTCCTGGGCCAAGGCCGGCTGATCCTGGGCTAAGGCCGGTCCTGTTTATAAGAAATTTTACTGAAGGAAGAGCTACACATCTTGCATCACCATTCATAATCTTTTGAATTTCAAAGGAAGATCTACATAGTTTTATTAATTTTTTATTAATAAAATAGTGTCCATTTTTTACCGTTTTATTCAAAAATAAAAAATATATACATAACATAACATGCTTCGGGAAGAAGTTTAAATATCAATGTCACTTGCAGTAGATGTAATTGGGAAGAAGAAGACACAAATCATATTTTATTTTTGTGCCCAAAGGCTAGGTTAGCTTGGAAGGTGGTCTGTTTAGGGTTTGGTTGCTTAGATGTTCCGTGTTCTAGCTCTAATGTTTGGGGTAGTTGGAGTTTTCACAGAATATCACGAAAATAATAGAGTCACTTGGAATATGTCGGTGGCAGCGACTATGTGGGGACTGTGGCTAGACCGTAATGACTTGTGCTTTCGCAATGTGAATAATAGGCTTCCAGTAACGATGCATAAAATTTTCTCTTTTATTTATGATTGGGCAGGTTAGGTAGAGACGAGGAAGAGGCTCAGAATGGAAGAGGAGGACTAGTTCTTAGTCGGTCTTGCGAGATGGCTTTATTCTAGAGAGGGACCAATTCTATGTTATCTGTATTTTTGTTATGCTCTAGATATGAGACTGTATCTTGTACTTTGTTTCAGATTAGATTTTGGTTTCATGTTCTTATTTGTAATGGGTAGTACTGTGTTTCGTTAATTTCTCTTTAATGATGCAATGACAAAGTCATCTTTTATTTTTAAGGAAATAAAAAAAAACAGAACATAACATGCTTCCTCGCGTCGAGCTTCCTGAAATCTCCTTATGGATTTCGAGATGTTCTTTTGAATGACGACGAGTTTAAAGGTGCTTCTCGCAATTTTCTCTGTGAACCGTGGACAGTAAGGGTAGTTTTGTTTTGTTTTTGTTTTTTTTGTGCGTGAAGAAAGAAGGAGGGTCCAACTCATCTATCAGCTAGTCAAGTCTTGATGAACGTACTTTAGATTATGCCAATTTTCATATCCAACATGTCCTTGTTAGATTTGTATCAAACTTGGTAAGCATCTCTAAACCAGAAGCAACCTATGATAATTAATTACTTCCACATGTTAACATGATTAAAAATATATATTATATTATGTGTATAGATCTATATATCTGCAGATATGTTTGCACTAAAACAAGCTAGCAAGGCAAAACTTAAAAAAACTATAAAAATTTTTTTGGCCAATTTAAAAAAGCTACACTATAGTTTTTTTTAATTCAAAAATCACACAATGTTTAAATAAGGTCCTTCGAGTTATTTAGGGTAAGGGTTAGAGTTGGGATTGGGTTAGGCTAGGGTTTAAAAAAACCACTACTTTTAACTTTCATTTGTGTTTAAAAAAATCACATCCATCTTTTATTTGTGTTTTAAAAAAATCACTTAACTAATCAGATATTTAAAAAAACCTCCCGAACTAATCGAACTAATCCTAACCCCATCCCTAACCCTAACTAACCAAGTGGACCTTATGTCATTTAAAAATTAAAAAAAAACTTTAGTGTAGTTTTTTTAAACTGGCCAAAAATTTTGTGTAGGTTTTTTTAAATTTTGCCTTAATTTAATTATTGGTATTATATATCCATCCAACCTGTGCCAAAAGTAATACAGACAAGGACATATTAAAAGATTGATAGTGAAAAATATTTCCATTGGTTTTTTTTTTTTTTTGGATCAAATTTCCATTGGTTTTGAATTGGCAAAAACAAACATACAAGGACATATCAAATAACGAACGAATTCTGAACTTACTTTGTTGTAAATTGCTATAGTAACTTCGAGTCATGAGTATGGACTCCGAACCCATCTTATATGGAGCTTTTAATTAGTTTTTGGTGTCATTTTTGTATAAGTTTGACACTCAACTTATTGTATGCAACGTAGAGTTGCACAATAAAATTAATACAAAATTTTATTTTAAAATAAAACTAAGCGGCTGCTCTAGTGGCTAGCCGTTATTACATGCGATGACCGGTACTCGAAGCGGTATTTATTGAAAATTAAAACTAAATGATTGTTCTAATGGCTGACCTTTATTACAAATTGAGAAAATTTGCTACTACTACTAAGAGATGACGTTTTAGACGCCTTCGTTCAACTTCATAAGGTTTCCTACTTTCCTAGTCCCTGCTGATATTACCTTGACCTCTGGGTCTTCAAGTTGATGAGCTGTTAGGCGAACAACTTGGTAGACCTTGTATGGACTTGTTTATTGTGGAGCGAGTCTCCCCTTGTTTTGCAGAGAAGATTTTTAGATTTTCTAATGTGTTTTGGCAGAACTAGTTCCTTCTGTTGAATGAGAGGAGTGGCTTTGGGCGGGGGATTCAGGTTTATTACTATGTTATGATGAGAACGAGTTTGGACCTGGTAAGAGATGATTTGGCAGGTTTGGAAGTTCTTAGCAGGATTGTTTATGATTGTGGCTTCAAGCTTATTTACAGTCTTGAAATTATTGTAACTGTTTTGACGGTAACTCTATGGCGTTGAGGGGGAGAATCGAGCATTCTATTGAAGCGGTATAGTATATTCGTGCTGTGTGTTGGCTCTCTACAACTTGACCTAGACCTGCTGGTTTTTTTTTACCGAGAAGAAAGAAGAGGGTTCAACTCATCTTTCAACTAGTCAAGTCTTGATGAACATGCAGAAGTTATAACTTAGATTATGCCAATTTTCATATCCAACAGGTCCCTGTTAGGTTTGTATCAAACTTGGTAAGCATCTCCAATTTAGAAGCAACCTGTGATAGTTAATTACTTTCACATGCTGACATGATTAAAAACATATATTATATTCTGTGTATAGATCCGTATATCAGATATGTTTGCTCTAAAACAAGCTGGCTAGTTTAATTTAATTTCTTGGTATTATATATCCATCCAACCTGTGTCAAAAGTAATATAGACAAGGACATATTTAAAGATTGATAGTGAAAAATATTTCCATTGGTTTTGATTTGAAAAAAAAAAATACATGCACATAAAAAATTCATATTTTATAAAAAAAATAATTTATAAATATGCTAACTATGGAGCCAGTAATTAAACTCTATAAATTAAAGATAGTAATAGATAATATACGATATATGATGAATAATAATATACGATATATGAAAAGGAGAAAAAGAATGCAATAAATAACAAGGGAAAAGAGGAGGTTGTTGAACTGCAATTGTTCAGATAATAAAAATACAGGAGTGAGAAAATTCTGACTTTCAAAATATCAAGTTTCTGTAATAATATTTAAAAAAATAAAAAATCTTATCAAGTGAGCATTTTTCTAGATTGGCAAAGATATATTTCTAGATTCATGACCTGTCTCGAAAAGCAGTATGGAAAAGGAAGAAAAAAAAAAGATCCATGTTATATTTTGAAAGATGACACATATTTTGTATGTATTTATTTTTCTGAGTATTTATTCTGATTGTATTATTTTGTCCTTTCTGAACCGTGTAATTGTTTCTTCGTTCTCAATAAAATCCATCTATTTTGTCGTCAATTCAGTTATATGAATTCTCAATCTTCTTGACTCAAATTCTTCTGTCTATATTTAATCTCTTGATGAATTGTTTAATTCTAATTTATTTGTCTCACGGTCTAATGGTCTATTAATTGACTTCCTACCCTATCAGATCCGAATCCTAACCCAATCTACCATATTCAGACCCAAAACCCTATAATCTGCACTATTAGAACCTAAACCTGCAACCTAGTACCCTCTTTTACACAGTCTCCCTCAAATCTCTCCTCACATTCTCCATATCTGCCTAACAAGCAGATCATGTTCCTCATTATCTTTCCTTGATTCCTCAAATCCTAACTTACCAAATTTGAGGTTATGATCACAACCTAAATTTGTTACTCTTCCTCTATACAGTCATTATCTCCTAAACTTGACCTCTCTCTCTCCAACTCACCTTCTCTCTTTCCCCCTTCACTGCACTCGACCCTAATCACCCTCGCCGGCCACCTTCCCGGCGTCGACCAGCAGTCACGCCCCCTTCCGACCCCCTTCGCGCTGCCCTGTGCCCCACCGCATGCCCTGCCACTGTAGAACCCCGTATTTTCAAATATTATTTTAAATATTTGAAAATGAATTAAAATGATTTTCTGGAGACTTAATAAATATTTTCTAAAAGATTTATCTTTTTACACGTGCAAAACACGTGCACATATTTTTCGTGTAAATAACCAATTTTATATTTTAGTAAATTCTCCTAATTGTAATGAAGTACATTCTAAAATTTAGGATTTTTCTGAGTAGAGAAACTATTTTTATAAATACCTCGAAAGGGAGGGACTTTTATGTAAGAAGTCGTTTGGATCTTAAATAAATTATGAAAATTTATTTTTACTGATATTTTGGTTCTCCATGTTTATCATTTGAATTTAAATATATTTAGATTTTATTTAAAGTCGATTTGGTGAGGATTTAGTCAAAAAGGGTGTTTTTGCAAATATGGAATTCATGTAGAATTTTGTGCAAATGTTTTCTGGAAAGTAAAAGTCAAATATTTTGAGTGGAAAATATAATATGTATTATTATATATTATTTCTAATTTTTTCTGGATTTTTATGAATATTTTATGATATGTTTGCAAATATTACAAAAGAGAGGGCTTTTGTGCAAAATCGCCACCCTGAGTTGTAAACCCGAATTTTCTTGTCTACTGGGCTGCTCTGGATTGTTGGAAAACTCAGTGATAAAATATTTGATTTGGTTTTGATTTAGTTAATCTATTTTAACTAAGAAAAGGTTATATATGTAAGTTTATATTTTGGAAGGACTATTTTGCAAATATATTTCTAAAACCTAAATCTTTACTTCCGGCCTGTATATAAGTGGGTGTGCAGCCGTCATTCGATGCACAACATTATATTTTGTGATTTTTGGGAGGATCACGAGGAGGAATTTGGATCTCGCAAAAAGGGAGACTTTCTCGCCGAATCTTTTCATTTCTAAGGTGAGTGATATAAATCTGTTTTGTTGTTTTGATTTAGGTGAGTGATATAAACTTTGTTTTGTGATTTGATTTATGTGAACGATTGTTTTGTTGTTTGTTTGACATGTATGTTTACTTGGTGTATTTCGTATGAGAACGATGCAATGGTTATTGTTGTATTATGTATGTGAAATCTATGAACGTTTAGTAGATCTTGATTAAAGAATTCTTTATTGCTTGAAAACATGTTCAAGATTTGAGTATGGTTATGATAATAAGGGATTGGATGGATGAACATCTGGATCTTGTGATTACAAATCAGATTTTGGTTTTGAGTTGTGGAAGAAAATTCAGTATTGAGAAATCCTAATGGAAGAATTAGGAGTTAAGGACATGAGAATTAAGTTTTGAGATATTGGATGATTTGAGTAATGTATCCATAATGAGGATTATTTGAGATTGTCGTTTTTACCTGAATACAAATTATTTTAGTAAACGATGATTGCTTTTGGAAAACCCTAATTTTGATTATCATGTACAACCAAAACCTGGCAGTCAGTAGGCCGACAGTCGACTGACAGACCTTTCAGTCGACTGGTATGACCCGGCTACTATGATCTTTAGTTTCCTTGAAAATCCGCTCTGGACAGTCGACTTAGACTCTTTTCAGTCGACTGTCACACTTAGAATTTATTTTTCAAAGTTATCGTAGATTTTTCTCTGGTAAGTCGACTTATGACCTTTTTAAGTCGACTTATAATCTCTTTTAAGTCGACTTATGACTTTGCAAGTCGACTTATAACACTTAGATTATTTCTTAAAGATTTCTGGAAGTTCTCTCTGGTAAGTCGACTTATGTTTTTGTAAGTCAACTTATGATCTGGTAAGTCAACTTATGTTTTTATAAGTCAACTTATAATCTGGTAAGTCGACTTATGATTTTTATAAGTCAACTTATAATACTTAACTTATTTTTTAAAAATTACTGAATTTCCTCTGGACAGTCGACTGGTGAGTTTTGCAGTCGACTGTAGACACTTAGATCTTACTTCTTAAAGATGTTAGTTTTCACTATGGACAGTCGACTGGTGACCTTTTGCAGTCGACTGGTACTGATGCTTTTCTAAGGTGTTTTGATGTTCTTTAAACGACTATTTCTTTAAATATTTTGGGTCTATAACCTACCCTTATAAATATTATTCTTCTACAGAACATACGCTTTCAATATATATTATGGTTGGATTTGGATTATGGAATCTATTAAAGATTTGAGTTTTGTTGAGTAGAGAGATTTCTCCTTTGATCGTTTGATGATGGAATAGTGAGTTATGATCACATTGAGGTCTCTAGGAGTTGAGTGGGAGTCCTGCGAACCAGCAGAATACACTAACTCTAGAGATAAGGATTTTTGGTGTATTTGATAATAATCGAAGCAAGTATAGACTTATGATTTGTTAGTCCAACTAGAGAATATTTAGGTGTTCGCGTGTCGAGGATCTATAGGGCCTATTCACGGAGTATGCAGGATGCATTTGCGTGTCGAGGGTCGGCAGACCTATTCACGGAATGTATCGGGTGTATCTGCACGTCGAGGGTCTTGAAGGCCTATTCGTGGGGTACATAATATTTAGGTGTTCGCGTGTCGAGGATCTACGGACTTATTCACGGAGCATGCAAGATGCATTTGCGTGTCGAGGGTCGGCAGACCTATTCACGGATTGTATCGGGTTGAAGGCCTATTCGTGGGGTACATAATATTTAGGTGTTCGCGTGTCGAGGGTCTACGGGCCTATTCACGGAGCATGCAGGATGCATTTGCGTGTCGAGGGTCAGTAGACCTATTCACGGAATGTGTCGGGTGTATCTGCACGTCGAGGGTCTTGAAGGCCTATTCGTGGGGTACATAATATTTAGGTGTTCGCGTGTCGAGGGTCTACGGGCCTATTCACGGAGCATGCAGGATGCATTTGCGTGTCGAGGGTCGGCAGACCTATTCACGGAATGTATCGGGTGTATCTGCACGTCGAGGGTTTTGCAAGCCTATTCGTGGGATACACAGCAGGGAGATGATTCTCCGGTTGTTGTTATTGAGTTATCTTACTTGATGCTTGCGCGTCGAGGGCGGTGACGCCTATTCGTGGAGTATTCTGAATCTTGTTTCCGTCACCGTAGTGGGATTAGTTGCATATAGAATTGTGTTTTTTTAACTTGATTTTATGCATGTGTTTTCCAGTTTTCCTACACTTGACACTTAGACTAGATTCACTTGTTGTTTTCATTTCATGATATTTTCATGCTTTACATCTTTTGTTATTTCTCATTCATTTATCCTTGTTGTTAATACATGCTGTTGATGACTTTATGTTGTTATGACTTAATTATGTTTTGTTTTATATCACTCACACCATTTATGGCTGACCCCATTAGTTTGGGGGTTAGGGATCATCTCTAGCCTCATGTGTTGCAGGTTGTTGCTTAGAGTTTGGGGGTTTGGATGCTTGAGTTAGCTTTGGAGATTATAAGTGAGGTAATAGAGCCTTGTGTAAATTTTGTAAAGAGAAGTGTTGTAAAAAAAAGTTGTAGTTCAAGGTGTTTGTATTTCCGCTGTGTTTGAAAAAGATGGTTGTAATAAATGTTTGGAATAAAATTATTTGTGTTTTTGGGCTATGTGTACTATTACATTGAAGTTGATGCTGGGATTGTGCCACGTATTTTCTAAGATATTGTATTAGAAATTCGGGGCGCTACAGCCACCCTCCATCTTCCTCCTCGGCCTTCACCCTATCCCGCACCCCCGTCGCGGCACCACAACCGTGACCCCCACCTTCGTCGCCTTCCTCCTCCGTCGAACCACCGAGTGGCCTACCTCCTGCCGTGAGTCAGCTGCCTTCAACTCCGCCCGCAGTCGAGCCCTTTCCCACATCGACTCTCCTCGATGCTGCCGCCATCTCACCGCCAGACAGTCACCGTGGTTGTCTTAGTCGTCCTTGCTGTTGCACGTGCTTTGGAATTCGTGCTGGTGTGTTGCACGTGCATTGGTATCCGCACGTGTTGTCGTGTTCGTGCTCGTGTGCCGGGATCCGTTCCCGTTATTCTATTTCTCGTCAGATTCGTCATCTACGTCAAGGCAAGTAACTTGTATATTATTTTGTTTGTATACAAGTACAAAATACCGCATGTAGTCTTGCTCTGTTTTTGTGTTCATTCCCATGATGATCTCTTGAAGATCTTGATCTCATTCGTGTGATCCATTCGTCGTCATGATCCATCATCATAATTGCCACACACACACACACTACATGAAAATAATTAGTTCTGATAGACTCTTGCTATATATATACTCTTCCGTGATTCATGGTATGTTGTGTATTTTGTTACATGCTTGATGTGTTAGATGTGTTATCTCGTAGTAGACTTGTTAATACCCATGCCATGTTGATTTGAATATCTAATATATCATGTTTTACATCACACTCAAATTTGGATCTTTTGTAGATGTGTTGTTTGATTAAAGGCATGAAAGAAATTTCGTTTTGTTGCTGCCCTGATTTGGTTCAGCATTTTAGACCCTGTTAAGGTCAGTAAAATAAATTATTTTGTGATATTATTCGTAGGCCTCGATTTCTATTTTTCAGAACTTTCGACGGATCTCAATTTCGATTTTTGATGTGCAAGTTATCTCTGTTTTAATGCAGCTGTGTCGTAATTTTCATATTCTGGTTTATGAGATCGCTGCATGATTTATTATTTTAAAACTGATGTTAAAAGTAAGATTTGGATTTAATATCATTCTGAGTACGTCTAGACACGACTGGAATCAACACCTAATTTTTGTATAATTGTTTAATGACTCTTATAAATTATTTCATGCTTGTGAAACAAATCAATATATTTCCAAACGGCATGTCGTTTAGTAAAGAACACTGTTTTCGACCCGGTTCCAGTCACTTTTGATTAAGTATTTGTGAATATGAAATATAGCCTGGTATGTCTATTTTACAACCCTTTTTGAATTCTGAGCTGTATTTTGTGATTTATCACTATTTTAGTACTGCTCTATCTAAGATTTCAGATTCATAAATTTGCTGCATCAATTTGTTTTCCAAATTAATTTGACTATGCTATCTGTAATGGAATTTTATGAAATTTTATATGCTGGTACTAGACATGCTAGGAAATCTTCCAGATTTTTTCTAGATTTAATCAGTGTGCTTTTATACCATTTTCATGCTTATAAACAAAATTCTGCAATTTCTGGCTGAACATGAATTCTGCATAAAACACTATTTTGAGCCCTGTTTCTGTAGTTGTTATATAACTTGTGTATATGCGCTGGATTCGTCCGAGGGTCTAGTTTCTATATTTTCTGACGGATCCAGATTTACACTCCCATGGAAATGGGAATCTCAGATTTGGTACAGCAGTGTCTTGCTGTCTAGAATTGGAAGTCTCGTTGTCCTAATCTATTATGAGTTGTTTTCACCCTTTCATGTCTTCTATCCAACTTGATCTTGTTCCTTGTTTCTTGCCATGCTTTTCTTGCCCTATTTATGCACTTATATGCCTACTTTAATAATATAACAAGTAATCAAGCCGGGGTTAAGGAAAAGATCTAGTAGTAGAAAATATAGAAATGTGTATTTGGAAGGGAGCCCGTGTTTCCCACCTGTTACATGTTACATGATTTCATGATATATGATCTTGATTACCTGTTTACCGGATTACCTGGCTGCATACTTACCTATAGGAATGTTTACTCAGAAGGGAACCCGTAGGTCCTACCTGATACCTGATTACCTTTTATATGATTATATGATTACATGATATATGATCCTGTTTACCTGAAACTTGAATCCACGGTCCTATATAATCTACTACGAAATCTAAATGCAACTTGTTTGAATGTAGCAACTATATGGTAAAATTCGGTACATATGAAGCTACCTAGATAGGATTAAATACAAAATTTGAGAATACCTGATCACTTGCACATTCCTATTACATGTTTACCTGTACTTGTTACCTGACACATGTTACTTGTTTACCTGCTTGCAAGCAACTTAATACCTGTTATATGTTACCTGTACCCTGTTATCTAATCATGTCACTTGATCCTACTTCTTGGATTAAGAGTTAGTTGCTCTATTTTTTCTGTCACATTCCTTCCATGCTTATTTCAGTATTTGCTTCTTATTGCTACTCTGTATTTTCTTTATCTGTTTTCCGTACTTGTTGCTTGCACTAACGGGCGTGTTGTTTCCTGTTTTCCTTTTTCCTGCAAACTGTTAGATTTGCAGATTTTGGTGACCAGCTGTCCGATGGAGTAAGTGACCAAGTGTTCTAGGCTTGGCTAGAGTTCCAGCTTGAGTTCCAGCTTGAGTTTATTTCCTGTTTTGAATAAATTGTATTTATTGTTACTTGAATATTGTATTGGGCATTTTTGTCCCAGAACTTATAACTTGTTGTTTCTAGATCTGGTTCATTTGAGATTAAGTATTTTTGTTTCAAGTAAATTCTGTTGATTTAGAAATTTATTCATGCATGCGTGGTGGATTATTTCCTGTCTATTCTTATTTGTTCCTGTGTATTGTTGTAAATATCCTTACAACTTATGAATAGTGAAAGTCATTCGCTGGAATTTGTCGCGTATCCGTATTCCGTATTCCTTTTTGGGAAGCAGGGCGTGACAATTATACATGTGTAGTAGGTGGTATGTTATTTAATAAAATGATTTAGTTTTAGTCCCTGGGTATAACTCATTCCCACTTTCTTTTGTACTTGGATATATTGGTTCAATATCTCAATAATAAATACATTATTATTCTCTCAAATATTATCTCAATCAAATATGATATCAAAGCAAAATTAATTATCTCAATTCAAACCTTAATATATTTCCTAATTAACTTTCAACAAAACCCTAATCTTATCTCTCAAAGCCTTCATGCAAATCTGTTCTGCTCAACGCCGTTAGATCTGCTTCGGCTTATCCTTGTTGATCATCATTACTAATATTATCTTTCAAAGCCTTCACGCATATCTGTTCTACTCAACATCGTTAATCCTTTCCGGCTCTACCCCTTTCTTTGGATCCATTCCCATCAATCAATTTTGGCCAGTTCAAGCCCAATTCCATTCTTTCCCATTTTCTTCAGGTCTCTACGACCTCACCACCTCATGACCTCATCCCATAAACACCAAACATCTTCACCAACTGATATGGATCAGATGACGTGGCCCCTCCTGGGCCACCAGATCCCCTAAAAAACCATACTTCTGTGATCATCAGGTCAACCCAGAGCCATATGGGCTTCTGCCACGTCAGGCCCACGGGCAAACGGGTCCGACCCGGCCCAGCAGGGTCTCAGACCCGTTTTCCCTGGATATAAATACCAGACCCTCTCCTCACTGAAAAGGTAATCAAACTTTCTCCCCCTAAACCCTAGCTACTGTTGCTTTTCCAGTGACTGACTAGATCGTTGGAGGGCATGTCACCGGGATATCTCCCAGTGTTTCTAGGCAGTGTGCAGGTACCCAGGACCGAGCTATGCCTCTTCATCCGAGCCGAGCTGCTGGACCCGAGCCGAGCACCTGGTTCCTACCTCACTCCTGCTACTCCTTAGCCGGTCCCTCAACCGAGGGTTGGACCAGAGCCAGTGCTGTAACTTCCACTATACAAACTACAAGAACTCACACATGTTGTAGCCACACCCCAAAAACAAATCACATCAGGTTGGCGCCGTCTGTGGGAACACTCGGTTCTGACTTTAGTTCGATCCCAGCCAGGGACGTCATCCCGAAATCCGAGCCCTTACATGGCACCCAAGGTCAGAAGAGCTGTCACCTCTGGACGTAGTCCAGATGCTCCTCCCCAGAATAGCCACACCGATGCCCACGAATCCAACCATCCGAGGATCGGCGACGAACCCAGGGTTGGACCGGGCGCTTCTCGTCAGGAAGTCGAACCAGATGAGGGTCCGCTTCCAACTCAGTCCCAAACCATATCAGGCAGTCGTCCCGAGAGCGGGAGCCAGAGCTCAGTCAAACGGCCCGGAGGCGGCCACTCCAGCGCGACCCAGCCGAGCAATCTCCAGTCATACGAGCCGAGTTCCAAAACTTTTGGAACGAGGTCCTGGAGGCCATCTTAGGGGTCGAACGAATTGAGAACCTCCACCGCTCTTACACACGGTTGGGTGCCTGAGGCAGCAAGCCTCGTGGCTTGACCCGCCCACCAGAGCAGGAAGATGCCGTCCTCTGACGCCTACAGGAAATGGAGAACCGCCTCGCCCAGTTCGGCGAAGGGGGTCCGATGTCTTCTTAGGGTCATAGGCCGACCCGGCCACCTTTCTCTACTCCTATCTTGGAAGCAGAGATTCCCAGGAATTTTCAGCCTCCCCAGTTCGAGACCTATAACGGCGAGGGTGATCCTGCTGATCACATGGAGGGGTTCAAGACTCTCATGATGATTCACAGCGCTTCGGATCCCCTCCTGTGCCGTGCCTTCCCTGCCACCCTTTGAGGCCCAGCCTGGGAATGGTTCTCCAGGCTCGTCCCCAGTTCGATCTTCTCGTTCGACCAGCTGGAGGCCAACTTTCTGGCCCATTTCGTAACCAGTAGGAAGACCGAGAAGACGAGCGCATCATTGCTGGACCTCCGACAGAAGAAAGGAGAGTCACTTCGTGAGTTCGTCCGGAGGTTCACCTCCGAGGCAAGGTCTGTCTCCTCCCTAGATGCCGGGGATGCCTCAACGGCGTTCCGATACAATGTCCAATATGGACAACTGAAAGCTTCCTTTGCCAAGAAGCCTCCCCTAAACTTTCCCGACCAGCTCAACCTGGTCGAGAAGTACATTTGGGTGGAGGAGGCCCTAAACCCGGAAGGCACCAAAGAGGTCACGGGGAAGGGGAAGCACATGGCCGATGAGGCCGAGTCTTCCAAGAAGGTTCCGAAAGACGGGACCAACCCAAAGAGGGTCCCTCCGGTCCCTCGCTCCGAGAGGTATACGCCACCGACGCAAAATGTGTCGGCCATCCTCCTAGAGATCGAGGATAATGACCTCATCTGACTACCAACTCGAACAACCAGCAACAAGAAGCGAGACCAACAGTTCTACTACCGCTTCCACCGGGACAACGGGCACGAAATCGACAAATGTCGGGCCCTCAAGGATGAAATTGAGGCCCTCATCCAACGGGGATACCTCCGAGAATTCACCCGAAAAAGCCCGAGGGACCAAAGGGATACGAGGAACAGAAGGCCTTTACCTCCTCCTTGCACACCCAAATGGCGTCCCGAGCAGGATCCAGAGCCCGAGGAAACCGGAGGCCAGGCCATCCTACACTACGTCCATGGGGGCCTATGGGATGGGAATCCAATACTTCCCGCAAGGCATTCGTCCGAGAGGTGAATGCCGTCTGAGACCTTCCTTCCCCCCAGATCCAGCAACTTCCCGTCTCCTTCTCTGGAGAAGACCTAGAGGGGGTCCGGCTCCCGCACTGCGACGCGCTCGTCATCAGCCTCGACATGGCAAACTTTGAAGTCCGTTGGATCCTCGTGGACAACGGGAGCTCGGTGAACATCCTCTTCTTGGAGGCATTCGAGAATCTCAAGCTCCCCCGGGACAGGCTCAAACCAGCCGGGTACACCCTCCACAGGGTTCTCCAGTGCCCCAGTACAGATAAAAGAGATCATGACTCTTGATGTAACCCCCAGCACGCCCCCCTTCAGACGGACCGAGTCGATGGACTTTATGGTAGTCAACGTCAAAGCGGTGTACAATGCTATCCTCGTTCAACCCGGGCTCTACTCCTTCCAAGCTGTCCCCTCGGCCTACCACCTAAAACCGAAGTTCCCCACCAAACAGGGGGTTGATGTCGTCCGAGGGAACCAAGAGGCCACACGATCGTGCTATATGATGGTGGTCAGGAGTGGTGTATTCCCCCTCGACGTGGTCGAACTTCAACCTGAAAGGAGCTAACCAGAGTCCGAACTGGCGGATGAATTGGAAGAAGTCTCGTTCGAGGCAGAAGACGAGTCAAAGCAATTCTATGTGAGCCTCTCCCTCTCCCCCGACCTGAAGTCGAACCTAATCAACTGTATCTGCTGCAACATCGACCTCTTCGCTTGGAAACCATCCGACATGCCCGGGATATCCGAAGACCTGGTCATGCACAGACTGAGCGTGACCCCGGGCTCGAAGCCGATCGTCCAGAAGCGGCATAAGTTTGCTCTGGAGAGGCACAAGCAGTCAAGGCAGAGGTGGACAAGCTTTTGTCTCCCAGTTCATCCAAGAGGCCAGCTACCCCGAGTGGCTGGCGAACGTAGTGATGGTGAGGAAGGTCAGCAGGAGTTGGAGGATCTGCATAGACTTCACAGATCTGAACAAGGCATGCCCCAAAGATCCTTTTCCCCTCCTCAGCATCGATGCTCTGATCGACGCAACATCGAGTAACGAGCTTGATGTGTCTAAATTTTATACAAATATTTGTACTCATTACCCATTAAAATCGCTTGTTTTCGTCTATCTTGTGTTTTAATTTGTCTTATTTCCATAAAATTTCAATTAATTAATAATTTTTGAAGAAATAAGATTTTTGATGCAAAAAGTGATTATTTTTGATAAAAATCAACAAACAAAGCACAACTATTGATTTATTATTTTTATTGATTTGTTGAATTTTATATTTTACAAATTGACAATATGAGAAGCAAAATACAATTTTAATTGTTAAGAGGGTGTAAAAAGAATAAACAAAATTAAAAGGATTTTGATAAGGCAAAAATAAAAATTAGTTATTTTTTTAGTTCATCTAATTAATTTAAATTTAAATATTTATTTTAAATTCTGATTTTTATTTGTCGGATATATCTTAATCCTATTCTACAGCTCATCTACAACTCCTATAAAAGGACACCAAACCCGAAGCCAAAGGAGGAGAGAGCGCGGAACAGACAAGACGGAAGAAAGCAAAAAGAAAAAAAAATTAATAATAAAACTTCATAGAGAACAGGCGCAAGCAGGAGACAGAAAGAAAGGGACAACGTCACTGTAGCAGACGTGACTCGTGCACTATTGCTGACAGTGACATCTGATCTGTGACGGCTTGACAGCGACTCGAGTCTGACCGGCTGTGGGACCCAGGCGCACGCAGAGACAGTCGGCGCTGAACCCGAGGACTTGACGTGTTTTCTTTTGTGCTGAGTTCGAGACAGAGAAGAGAGAGACAGAGAACACTGTTTTACAATTCGGTTTGCAAAATTCTTATTTATAAAATAGTACTTTTGTATTTTTTTTTCTCTTCTAAAATTTAATTATGCATTTCATGAACAAATTTGTTAATTGCAATTTTATTATGAACTAAATTTATTTTTCTAGGGTTTAGATGTAGCCTAGTTTTGAGAACATAATTTTTAATTTCATATTTTTTTCAATTTTTTCATGGTTATGTGTTTGATTTTTGTGCTTAATGCGTACAATTATTTGGCCAATTTTTGTTTGATTATTGGATCATGGAGAGATCGAGAGGTAATTTTTGATTCAGAACAACAAAAGTTGAACACCATTGATTGAGCGAAATTAGAGATAATTTACCGTGATTAATGTGACCGTTAAGAAATTCACAGAACTTAATGAGTCTTTGATTAATTAAATTTGCATAGAGATATGTCAAACTGTTAGTTGAAGATATTTTTGGTGTTGTTCGAGAGAAAACATTGAATAATTAGGGGATTTCGGTCTACAACTTGGAAAAATAACATTTTTATTCATATGGAATTATAAATTGTGTGGGATAAACTAGATGTAGTCAAAAGCCCTAGAATTAATTTTGCCATTAACAAATTACAAGAATTTCACAGCCCGCTCCCTCTTAATTAATTTAGTTAGTTTTTCTTTAGATTAATTTAATTTAGTGGCTTTCTTTATTAATTTCGATCTTCCAAATAGTAGTTAATCTAGTAGATTCGGTACTCAATAAAATAATTAGTTCCTGTGGGTTCGACACTCTATTCACTTATCTATACTACTTATTGCGATTTTGTACACTTGCAAATATTCACATCAAGTTTTTGGCACCGTTGCCGGGGACTAGTTATTCTTTTATTGATATTGAAAATTGCTAGATTATTACTAGTTTCGATTTTTTGTATTTATTTTTATTTTATTATTATTTTATCTCTTTATTTTCTTTTGACTTACTTTTACTTTCATTTATTTTTCTTATTTTCTTTTTTAGTTTTTCTATTTTTTTTAATACTTACATTTTAGGACATACAAGGAAATTATCATGGCAAACGATGAAAGCAGGTCTTTGAGAGACTATGCTATGCCCTCAATTTATGAATTAAGCATAAAGAAATCAGTTATTGAAGCTAACGATTTTGAGATTAAATCGGAGATTATTCTATTGATTCATCAGACTGTTCAATTTTGGGGACTACCGCACGAGGATCCTTATGCTCACATTACAAACTTTCTAGAAATTTGTGACACTTTCAAGTACAACGGAGTATCAGATGATGCAATCAGATTGAGACTCTTTTCTTTTTCACTACGAGATAAGGCGAAGACTTGGCTACGTTATTACTACTTGGGAGGGACTTGCACAAAAATTTTTGGCTAAATATTTTCCGCCAGCAAAGACAGCAAAGCTAAGGAATGATACTGCCACATTTACTCAATTTGAGACCGAGTGTTTGTATGATGCATGGGAAAGGTACAAAGAGTTATTGAGAAAGTGTCCTCATTATGAACTACCAAAATGGATGCAAATGCAAATATTCTATAATGGTTTGGGAGTTACACATCAATCTATGGTTGACGCAGCAGCTGGTGGTGCACTTATGAGCAAACTTACAAAGCAGCCTATGATCTTTTAGAGGAGATGACATCAAATCATTACCAATGGTCTTTAGAGAGAGCAATGCCAAGAAAAGTGGCTGGAGTTTTTGAACTTGACCCTATTTCTGCTTTAACTGCACAAATGGCTACTTTATCTAAACAAATAGGTAATTTAAATGTTAATTCTATTCAATCTAATATCATTTGTGATCTTTGTGCAGGACATCATTCAAGTGCAGATTGCCAAGTGGGGAACCCTTTTGCTCCATCAAATGCCGAACATGAAAATTTTGTGTCAAACTTTCAAATGCAAAACAATCATTATGCAAACACATACAATCAAGAATGAAGAAACCACCCCAATTGTCCATGGAATTACAATCAAGGAGCAGTTATACCACCTCAAAATTTTCCACAGCAAGAAAAGAAGCCGACATTAGAAGAAGTGTTCATGCAACACATGCAAAAAACAGAACAATACATACAAAAGGCAGATTCGGAAATTCAAAACGTTGCAAATTCAACATCGGATTCCATCCAAAATCTTGAGGTACAAATTAGTCAAATTTCAAATACTATTAACGAAAAAATTACAGGAACATTACCAAGCAACACAGTTGTTAACCCCACAGAAGATGTCAAAGCAATAACACTAAGCAGCGGGAGGACAATTGAGCAACCACAAGAAGAAAATGATGAACAAAATGTGGTTGAAAACGAAGAGCAGTACGAACCAATGATGAAGGAACAAACGCTGTATGAGCAAATAATTTTTGATGTTTTTAATTCCATAAATTTTCCTCCTGAAGAACAGTTGTGTTTTCAAGTAATTAAGTAATATTGATTTAATTGTGGGCAAGAAACATAGTGTTGAAATTGAAAAGTTTCCAATCGAAGTATGTCCGACAAATGCAGCAACTTTTGAAACTGAAAAAGAAAATATTTTTGAACATGTTATGTATTTGGATGCTGCACCCTCTGTTTATTCATTTTTTCAGAAAAATTTCAAAGAGGTGGGGGAATCAAAGACATCATCAAGAAGGAAACGCCTCAAACTAGAGCTTGAACTGGATCCACACCTGAAGAGAAGTATTAGAAAGGATGTTTTAATGTTGTTGGATCTTGGCGTTACATAACCATCTCACCTCCATGTCTGGCTGAAGACTTAAAACTTAGCGCTTCTTAGGAGACAACCCATATTTTCTTTTACTGCATTTAGGTTAGATTTTTCTTTTAGTTTATTATAATTATAATTTTTTTATTTTATTTTTGTAGGATTGCATAAATTTTGAAGTCAACGGGCGGAGCTGTTTTGTACACCTTCATTGATGGCTATTTTTGAGCAGTATGGAGTCAAAATCTGGAAAACTGATTCAAAGAGCGATTTTAGCCTATCGTCTTAGCTTTCCAGCAAACAAAAAAAAATTTCAGCCCATTTGGATACCTACAGCGCCAGATATCGCCAAAATACTGAACGCCGCGCGTGCAGAATTTTCAAGACGAATCAGGGGAGAAATTCTGAACTTTTTAAATTCTTTTTGTTTTTCTTTTTTCCTTTCCCATTGAGAACAATGTGATATTCAAGTTTGGGGGGAAGGTTTAAATTTTTTATTTTTTTAAAAGAAAAGCAAAACAAAAAAAGGATTACAATTAGGCTTACCATTACACGTTTGAGTTCTTTATTGTGATAAGCATTGAAAATATTTTTTGGGATAGACAATTGCTTATAAAGCAAGAGTAAGCATACTTATTTACTTTAGGATTATTGAGTTTCAAAATTCCTTACAAAATTGTGTGAGTCATGCTATTATACATAAAAGACAAATGTGATGCTTTTTCTTGTGATTATCCCCTTTGATCTAGTCCTAAACAGAGTTTAAGTAAATAGAGTAATAACGGGAAAAAAAAGTTTAAAAAAAAATTGAATAAAGTAAATCTACTCCAATGTTTTGAGTTGCTTAGTAACTAGGGGTATTCATCACAAATGTTTACTTTTACGTAAAACGGCAACTTGAAATATGAGTATGCAAAGCACTTTAAGTTTGTGACTTGCTGAGTAACCGGGTGAATTCATCACAAATGTTTTGCATTCGCGTAAAAAGGCAAGTGAACACTTAGAGAAGAGACTAAAAAAAATTTATTTTTCTAAAAAAAAAAAAAACTCTAGTTTGCTACTCAGTTTGTAGTAGTGAGAAGGAAAAATCACAGATGAAGTTGTTACATACTATAATTACATTAATTGCATGACAAATATGATTGGGTTTGGAATTAAGAATATATAATTGCACTAGAGAAAGTGGGTATGCTTGGTTTTACTTTATTTGCTATTGTTTATATTTTTAATTTAAAATTTTGATGCTTGCATGATAAGATCTCTTAATGTAATGGGTTGAGTCTATTATTGATTATTTTTCCCCTTATTTATGATTCTACTTTTTGCTCAAGGACAAGCAAAATCTTAAGTTTGGGGGTATTTGATGTGTCTAAATTTTATACAAATATTTGTACTCATTTACCCATTAAAATCGCTTGTTTTCGTCTATCTTGTGTTTAATTTGTCTTATTTTCATAAGATTTCAATTAATTAATTATTTTTGAAGAAATAAGAATTTTGATGCAAAAAGTTATTATTTTTGATAAAAAACAACAAAAAAAGCAAAACTATTGATTTATTATTTTTATTGATTTGTTGAATTTTATATTTTACAAATTGACAATATGAGGAGCAAAATACAATTTTAATTGTTAAGAGGGTGTAAAAAGAATAAACAAAATTAAATGGATTTTGATAAGGCAAAAATAAAAATTATTTATTTTTTTAGTTCATCTAATTAATTTAAATTTAAATATTTATTTTAAATTCTGATTTTTATTTGTCGGATATATCTTAATCCTATTCTACAACTCGTCTACAACTCCTATAAAAGGACACCAAACCCGAAGCCAAAGGAGGAGAGAGTGCGGAACAGACAAGACGGAAGAAAGCAAAAAAGAAAAAAAAATTAATAATAAAACTTCATAGAGAACAGGCGCAAGCAGGAGACAGAAAGAAACGGACAGCGTCACTTTAGCAGACGTGACTCGTGCACTGTTGCTGACAGCGACATCTGATCTGTGACGGCTTGACAGCGACTCGAGTCTGACCGACTGTAGGACTCAGGCGCACGCAGAGACAGTCGGCGCTGAACCCGAGGACTTGACGCGTTTTCTTTTGTGCTGAGTTCGAGACAGAGAAGAGAGAGACAGAGAACACTGTTTTACAATTCGGTTTGCAAAATTTTTATTTATAAAATAGTACTTTTGTATTTTTTTTTCTCTTCTAAAATTTAATTATGCAATCCATGAATAAATTTGTTAATTGCAATTTTATTATGAACTAAATTTATTTTTCTAGGGTTTAGATGTAGCATAATTTTGAGAACACAATTTTTAATTTCATATTTTTTTCTATTTTTTCATGGTTGTGTGTTTGATTTTCGTGCTTAATGCCTACAATTATTTGGCCAATTTTTGTTTGATTATTGGATCATGGAGAGACCGAGAGGTAATTTGTGATTTAGAATAAGAAAAGTTGAACACCATTGATTGAGCGAAATTAGAGATAATTTACCGCGATTAATGTGACCGTTAAGAAATTCACAGAACTTAATGAGTCTTTGATTAATTAAATTTGCATAGAGATATGTCAAACTGTTAGTTGGAGATATTTTTGGTGTTGTTCGAGAGAAAGCATTGAATAATTAGGGAATTTCGGTCTACAACTTGGAAAAATAACATTTTTATTCATATGGAATTATAAATTGTGTGGGATAAACTAAATGAAGTCAAAAGCCCAAGAATTAATTTTGCTATTAACAAATTACAAGAATTTCACAGCCCGCTCCCTTTTAATTAATTTAGTTAGTTTTTCTTTAGATTAATTTAATTTAGTTGCTTTCTTTATTAATTTCGATCTTCCAAACAGTAGTTAATCTAGTAAATTCGGTACTCAATAAAATAATTAGTCCCTGTGGGTTCGACACTCTATTCACTTATCTATACTACTTGTTGCGATTTTGTACACTTGCAAATATTCACATCAAGTTTTTGGTGCCGTTGCCGGGGATCGAACCCGGGTCACCCGCGTGACAGGCGGGAATACTCACACTCCTGACCTTCATGGACGCCTTCTCGGGCTACAATCAAATCCGGATATTCCCCCTGGATATCGCCAAGATGACCTTCGTTACCGAACAGGGTCTCTACTCCTACCGGGTTATGCCCTTCGGGCTAAAGAATGCCTGAGCTACCTATCAAAGGCTCATCAACCGAGTCTTCAAAGATTAGATCGTTCATAACATGGAGGTGTACGTCGATGACATGTTTTTCAAAAGCAAACGGGGGTAAGACCACGTCGCTGACCTCGAAGAAGCCTTTGGCATCCTTCGGACCCACAACATGAGGGTCAATCCCGCCAAATGCACATTCGGCATCTCCTCGGGCAAATTTCTCAGGTTCGTCGTCAGCCAGCGCGGCATCGAGGTGAACCGTGAGAAGATCCTGGCTATAATAGACATGGCTCCTCCTAGAAACATCAAGGAGGTGCAGCGGCTTATGGGGAGACTGGTGGCCATCGGCCGCTTCCTCTCCAAGTCTAGAAAGAAGTCCCTCCCCTTCTTCAAGGCGCTTCATGGAACCAGAGGCTTTGAATGGGGTGCCCAACAGCAGGAGGTATTCGACCAGCTGAAGGAATACCTCGCCAATCCCCCACTTCTGAGCAAACCTGAGCCGGGTGAACCCTTTGATGAACACAATATTATTCACATTTTAGAGCAATAACTTTAGTGCAATTAGACATTTAAATGCTCTATATATGGTATTTTACTCTCCTTTTCTCTTTTCCACAGGAAACAGCATAAAAGTGCGAAACGAAGCAAATTCAGGATTTTAAGGATGATACACAGGAAACTGAAGTGATCAGTCGACTGATTATGCTAACAGGCGACTGGACAGAGAAGCTGAAGCTGCTCGGCACAGTCGACTCCTCCAACAACAGTCGACTAGGCTGATGAATCATGAAACTACCAAAGTCTCGACACAGTCGACTTATATCAAACACCAGTCGACTGATCGGCGGCAGAGTCAACAGATAAGATAATTAAAGATTCATCCAAATCCAAATACAAATCAAAGCAGATACGGAAAGAAAGAAGAAAAGAGAAAGATATATATATCGCCAATCAGATAAGGAAAGAAATAAATAAAAGAAGAGGGCGTTTATGCAAAAGGGTAAAAACCCTAAATCTCTAGCCGTGTTCTATAAATACCAACCAAGATGCAGGGGATGCGCTATGCTCGGAATATCTCAAGACGGCTGGACCGACCAAGAAAGGCCATCAACAGCTAGCATCAAAGAAGGAAGACGATTGCTGATTGGGCTCAAGATCAATATCATACAAATCAGTGTTCTTCTATTCTTCTCTTTATTTTCATTGTAGTCATGAACTCTATTATATTAATCAATAAAGGTTGTATTATGTGCAACTAATTTAATAGTTGGGTAGATTGAAACCGTAGTCATGTGATGCTTATATTTTTCTAAATGCTACGTTATTGCTTATTGATTGAACCTGAGAGTATTGGAATAGATTTATAGTAATCAAACTAGTTCAGAAACCTAGGGCAGTCGACTGAAGTGACAGCCAGTAGACTGCAGTCGACTGAAGTGACAGCCAGTCGACTGATCCGAACCTAGGATTATAAGTTTGTGTATTGTAGATCTGAATCTGTTATGTGAGCATATTGAGACGACCCGTATCTCGTGTTCATAACTTGTAACGAGGGAATCTTTAGGGGTTCTTGGTTCAATCAACTTAAGGGATCTAGATCTGATACCAATTTCTAGAACCTTGAGTGTTTGTTCGTTTCCACTGATCTTATGTTTTCTTCAAGTACAACTTAGTAGATACCATGCTAAACACTTGATGAAAGAAACGAATTAGAGTAGATACCATGCCTAATTTTTGGTTTAGGGAAACAGTACTTTAAGGAGTAGATACCATGCCCTTGAAGGGAACAAACATGAGTAATAAGAGTAGTGGATAACTTCGCATTACTGACTATAGGTGGAAATCAATGCCCAACTACTTAAATAGATATTCGTGATTCAAATCGTGACACTTCTTAATTTAGTTTTAATCTTTTCATTTAGACTTTTAGAACGACACTTCAATATTTTGTTTTCTATTTTATTGATTAATAAGTTAAGTACTACAATCTCTGTGGGATCGACCCTTGCTTGCCGCTACGCTTCTCCAAACGATTCGTGCACTTGCGAGGTTTATAATTTGTGTCTAGTTTTATCTATTTATTTAGGTAGCTAGATTGCACAACACCCTTCTGGCTTTACCTTTCAGCCTTGGAAAGCGCTCTAAGCACCATTCACATCCGAGAAGAAGACGGAGTCCAGAAGCCACTATACTATGTGTTGATCTCGGCCGAGACCTGATATGTAAGGATGGAGAAGGTGGCATATGCCTTGGTCATGGCCGCTCGAAAGCTCCACCCCTATTTTTAGGCACACTCAATCCAGGTTCTCACGAACCCTCAAGGCCGTGCTCCATAAGCCAGAGAGCTCCGACCGATTAGTCAAATGGTCGATTGAGCTAAGTCAATACGACATCAGCTACCAGCCAAGAATAGCCATTAAGGGGCAGGCCCTCGCCGAATTCATCACTGAGTGCATCATCTCCGAGCAACCTAACGGTCAGGAGGCCGACCTGACGTGGGAAGTTTATGTCGATGACTCCTTTTGCGAAGCTGGAAGTGGTGTAGGCATCATCTTGCGAGGCCCCGATAACTTCCTTCTCCAATATTCTCTTCGCCTCAACTTTCTGGCCTCTAACAACGAGGCAGAGTATGAGGCGATGATTGCAGGACTTACCCTAGCACACCAGGCGGGCACAAGGCAGATCAGGGCCTATAGCGACTCTCAGCTCGTGGTCAATCAGATTACCAGGGAGTACGAGGCTCGTGACGATCGGATGGTCCGGTACTTGGCAGTCGTCCAGCGGCTCTTAACATCCTTCGACTGTTCAGAAGTACTACGGATCCCAGTAGAGCAGAACGCCCAGGCGATTACCCTGTCCAAACTCGCATCCTCGTCCTTTGAAGGCCTCGACCGCACGGTGCTGATTGAGGTCCTCCTAAAGCCGAGTATCGACCTCTCCAAAACCCTCTGTATAAACAACGAAGCTCGGCCGGACGAATGGACCACTCCCATCCGAAAGTTCCTGGTAGAGGGCGAGCTCCCCCAAGATCGAGCCGAAGCACGAATAACCAGGGTCCACTCAGAAAGGTTCGTCATGATCAACGAGACCATCTTCAAATGCTCGTACACCACGACGGATGGAAGACCCTACTTCCGCTTCTTATCCCCTGACGAGGCCAAGTACGCCCTCAAAGAGCTCCACGAAGAAATTGACAGGTGCCACATGGGGAGCTGTTCGCTCGTCAGAAAGGCCCTGAACCATGGGTACTACTGGCCCACTATGTTACAAGATGCCTTGGCCCTGGTCAAAAAGTGTGGTCCTTGTCAAAGATTCTCCTCAGTAAGAAGGGTTCCACAGGCAAACCTACGCACTTTAGCCAGTTCGAACCCATTCGCCATGTGGGGAATGGACCTGGTCGGCCCCTTTTCAAAAGCCATGGACCAAAGGAAGTTCCTGGTAGTAGCCATCGACTACTTCACCAAGTGGATCGAAGCTGAGCCCCTGGCAACGATTATAGAATAGCAAACCCAACAATTCTTTTGGAAACACATCATCTACCAGTTCGAAATTCTGTACATACTCATCATGAATAATGGGACCCAATTTGCGACAAGAATTTTCGAAAGTTCTGCGAAGATCTCGGCATCCAGCAGCGCTTCTCTTCGGTATGCCACCCACAGTTGAACTGAGAACGCGAACCGCCAAATCCTTTACGACCTCAAGAAATGGCTTGATAATTCCTCCAAGGGACTATGGGTCGACAAGCTGCCGAGCGTGCTCTGGGCACATCGGACGACGAAGAGGATCCCAACGAGAGAATCACCGAACAACCTAACTTACGGCATGGAAGCAGTGATCCCCCTCGAGATCGGGCTCCCTTTGCCCCAGATCATGGCCTTTGATGAAGAGAGCAACTTGGCGCAACTACGCGCCAACCTGGACCTCACAGACGAGGTCAGGGAGAAATCCACCATCAGAAGGAGCATGCATCAGCAGTAGATCGAAAGGTTCTACAACAAGAAGGTCCGTCCACTGACATCAAACTCGGGGACCTCGTGCTCAGAAAGCTGGCGATATCCAACCCAGGCCAAAAGAGGAAGCTGGAACCTAACCGGGAGGGCCCGTACAAGGTTTTCGAAGTTGTGCGCCCCGGTACATACTGACTCACCAACCCCGAGGGCAGGGCCATGAAAAGACCCTGGAACGCGGAACACCTCATCAAATTCCTCGAGGGGAAGGAGTAGCTCTTGTAACTTCCTTTTGTAAATAATAAGATGTAATTGGCACCACGTGCCTTGTTTTGTTGCGAGTAAATATGATGTAATTTTCCGCTCATTTTACCTCATGTCAGTTTTCTTAAAACAAGTTAAGGGGCTCGACCCTCGGCACTGACCTCGAGCCACGCCCTAGCTTTCTCAAGCTAACAGGGCTTCGTACTCGGCAGTGCCTCTGAGCCACAACCCGACAACCTTTCCAAGTTAAGGAGGCTCGACCCTCGGCACTGACCTCGAGCCACGCCCGAGCTTTCTCAAGGTAACAGGGCTTCGCGCTCGGCAGTACCTTTGAGCCACTAGCCAATGATGTGTCTAATTTTTATACAAATATTTGTACTTATTTACCCATTAAAATTGCTTGTATTCGTCTATATTGTGTTTAATTCATCTTATTTTCTTAAGATTTCAAGTAATTAATTATTTTTAAAGAAATAAGATATTTGATGCAAAATGTGAATATTTTTGATAAAATTCAACAAACAAAACAAACATATTGATTTATTAATTTTTATTGTTTTGTTGAATAAAAATTTTACAATTTGACCTTGAGAAAAATAAAATATAAATTTTAATTTGCCAAATGAGATGAAAATGCAATAAACAATTTTAAAAGTGTTTAAATGAGATAATATGATTTTTAGTTAGTTTAATTAATTTAAAACTAATTAATTTTATTTTTAAACCCTAATTTCTGATTTTATTTTGTGTATGCAGCACGTGTTTTCAAGAAAAGGAAAGAGAAGAAAATAAGAAAGAAGTAAAGAGCAAATATTGGAAGGAAGCAAATAAATGAAGAAGAGGGGGTTTTTCTGCAAAAGTAAATCCTAATTCTCCTACCTGTATGCCTATAAATACAAGACCAAGAAAGAGAGAAAAGAGGAGCGCTGAACGAAGGGAGAGAGCGACGGCTGATCCCTAATCATAAAATAATAATAATAATAATAATAATAATAATAATAATAATAATAATAATAATAATAATAATAAAAGAGACAAAGTGGGCGTGCTGTGCCCCAACTCCAAGGCAAAACCAGCTCGGTGACGTGACATCAGCAGCACGTGGCATCCTTGTGCGTGTGGCTCAAGATGAAAGAGGAGGAGAGAGGGAGATGCAGTCACGTGTGAAGGGTCGGGTCTGTTTCACACACGCAACACAGAGAGACGCAGGTGACGTGGCACGCGTTCTGTAGCGACAACGACGTGTTCCAGAGGGGGGCTTGTTGATGTGGTGCTCGGTCGAGACACAGACAAAGAGAGACAGATTTGTGCAGGCTGACATGGCAGGGTCTGGCTCGGAATTAAAAACGAAAGTGACAGGAGAGATAGAACTGATTTTGCTTTTCGGAACGCAGTTCGAGGCTGTTCGGTTTGTAATTTCTTTTAAAAAGCAGTCTCTTTTGTATATCTTTTCTTTCTCTAATTTTTATTATGCAATCCAAGACAATATTTGTTAGTTGCAATTACATTATGAACTAAATTTTTATTTTTCTAGGGTTTTGATGTAGCCTAGTTTTGAGAACACAATTTTAATTCCATATTATTTTTCTATTTTTCCACGGTTGTGTGTTTGATTTTTATTATTAATGCGTACAATTGGTGGACAGACATTTGTATGATTTATTTAATCATGGAGAGACCGAGAGGTAATTTGTGATTTAGAACTATAAAATTAAACACCATTAATTAAGCGAAATTAGAGATGATTTACCGCGATTGATGTGACCGTTAAGAAATCCACAGAACTTAATGAGTCTTCGATTAATTAAATTTGCATAGAGATATGACAAACTGTCAATTGGAGATATTTTTGGTGTTGTTCGAGAGAAAGCATTGAATAATTTGGGGATTTCGGTCTACAACTTGGAAAAATAATCTTTTTATTCATATGAAATTATAAATTGTGTGGGATAAACTATGTGAAATCATAAGTCCTAGAATTAATTTTGCCATTAACAAATTACAAAATTTCAGATTCCGCCCTCTCTTAATTAATTTAGTTAGATTTTTAGATTAATTTAATTTAGTTGCTTTATTTATTAATTTTAGATTTTCCAAATAGTGATTCATCAAGTAATTTCGGTACTCAATAAAATAATTAGTCCATGTGGGTTCGACACTCTTTTTACTTAACTATACTACTTTTTGCGATTTTGTACACTTGCAAAAATTCACATCAAGTTTTTGGCGCCGCTGCCGCGGACTAGTTATTCTTTTATTGATATTGAAAATTGCTAGATTATTACTAGTTTGGATTTTTATTTTTATTTTTGTTTTATTATTATTTTACCTTTTATTTTCTTCTGACTTACTTTTCTTTTTATTATTATTTTTGTTAGTTTTTCTGTTTTTTTATACTTATATTTCAGGACATACAAAAACATTATCATGGCGAACAACGATGAAAACTTCGCTTTGAGAGACTATGCTATGCCCTCAATTACTGGAGCAACATCAAGCGTAATGAGGCCGGTTATTGAAGCTAACGATTTTGAGATTAACCCTGCAATTAATCAAACGATTCAACAGACTGTTTAATTTTGGGGACTACCGCACGAGGATCCTTATGTTCACATTGCAAACTTTCTAGAAATTTGTGACACTTTCAAGCACAATGGAGTATCAGATGATGCAATTAGATTGTGACTCTTTCCTTTTTCACTACGAGATAAGGCGAAGGCTTGGCTACATTATCTACCACCCGGTAGTATTACTACTTGGGAGGGACTTGCACAAATTTTTTTGGCTAAGTATTTTTCGCCGGCAAAGACAGCAAAGCTAAGAAATGATATTACCACATTCATTCAATTTGAGACTGAGTCTTTATATGATGCATGGGAGAGGTACAAAGAGTTGTTAAGAAAGTGTCCTCATCATGAACTACCGAAATGGCTACAAATTCAAATATTCTATAATGGTTTGGGAGTTACAAATCGATTTATGGTTGACGCAGCAGCTGGAGGTGCACTAATGAGCAAAACTTACGAAGCAGCCTATGAGCTTTTAGAGGAGATGACATCTAATCGTTATCAGCGGTCTTCAGAAAGTACAATACCAAGAAAAGTGGCGGAGTTTTTGAACTTGATCCTATTACTACTTTAACTGCACAAATTGATACTTTATCCAAACAATTAGGTAATATGAATGTTAATTATATTCAAACTAATATGATTTGTGATTTTTGTGCAGGAAATCATTCAAGTGCAAATTGCCAAGTGGAGAACCCTTTTTCTCAATCAAATTTCAATCAAGCAAATTACTTGTCCAATTTCCAACATCAAAACAATCCTTATTCGAACACGTATCATCAAGAATGGAGAAACACCCCCAATTTTTTTTGGAACAACAATCAAGGAGCATTTAGACCACCTCAAGATCTTCCACAACAAAAAAAGAAGCCGACACTCGAAGATATGTTTATGCACTACATGCAAACGACAGAATAATACATACAAAAGACAGATTTGGCAATCTAAAATGTTGCAAATTCAACTCCAGCCTCTATTCACAATCTTGAGGTACAAATTAGTCAAATTTCAAATATTCTTAACGAAAGAACTGCAGGAACATTACCAAGCAACACAGTTGTCAATCCCAAGGAGCATGTCAAAGCAATAACACTAAGAAGCGGGAGGACAATTGAGCAACCACAAGAAGAAAATGACAAACAAAATGTGGTTGAAAAGGAAGAAGAGTACGAACCAATTGTGGAGGAACAAATGCAGCATGAGCAAGTAACATTTGATGTTTTTTAAATCCATGGAGTTTCCTACTGAAGAACAGTCATCTTTTAAAGTAAGTAAAACTGATTTAATTGTGGGCAAGAAACATAGTTCTGAAATTGAAAAGTTGCCAATCAAAGTATGTCCAACAAATTCAGCAAGTCTTGAATATGAGAAAGAAAAGATTTTGAAATATGTTATGTATTTGGATGCTGCACCATCTATTCATTCGTTTTTTTAGCAAAAATTCAAAGAGGTGGGGATATCAAAGACGTTACCATCAAGAAATAAACGAATCAAATTAGAGCTTGAACCTGATCCACACCTGATGAGAAGAATTAGAAAAGATGTTTTGATGTTGTTGGATCTTGGCATTACATAACCATATCAGCCACCATGTCTGGCTGACGCTTAAAACTTAACGCTTTTTGGGAGGCAACCCATATTTTCTTTTACTGCATTTAGATTTGATTTTTCTTTTACTTTACTTTAATTTTAAATTTTGATTTTATTTTGTAGGATTGCATAAATTTTGAAGTCAACAGGCGGAGCTGTTTTATACACCTATATTGATGGCTGTTTCTGAGCAGTATGGAGTCAGAATCTGAAAAATTGCTTTAAAGAAAAATTGTAGACAATTGTCTTAGCTTTCCCCAAAAAAAAATCAGCCCATTTGGACACCTACAGCTCTAGATATCGCTAAAACACTGAACGCCGTGCGTGCAGAATTTTTAAGACGAATCAGGGAAGAAATTCTGAACTTTTTGCATTATTTTTATTTTTTGTTTTCCTTTCCCATTGAGGACAATGTGATATTCAAATTTGGGGTAAGGGTTAGAAATTTATTTTTATTTTATATATATTTGAAAAGAAAAACAAAACAAAAATTGATTTCAATTGGGCTGACCATTACACTTTTGAGTTCTTTATAGTGCTAAGCACTAAATTATTTTTAGGGACAGACTATATCTTATAAAGAAAGATTAAGCATACCTATTTACGTTAGGATTATTGAATTTCAAAATTCCTTACAAAATTGTGTGAGTCATGTGATTATACATTAAAAAAAAATGTGATGCTTTTTCTTGTGGTTATCCCCTTTGATCTAGTCCTAAACAGAGTTTAAGTAAATAGAGTGATAATGATCAAATAATTATTACTCCAATATTTTGAGTTGCTTAGTAACTAGGGGTATTCATCACAAATGTTTACTTTTACGTCAAACGGCAACTTGAAATATGAGTAAGCAAAGCAGTTTAAGTTTGTGACTTGTTGAGTAACCGGGTGAATTCATCACAAATGGTTTGCATTCGCGTCAAAAGGTAAGTGACAACTTAGAGAAGTGACTAAAAAAAAAACTACTCTAGTTTGCTACTCGGTTTGTAGTAGTGAGAAGGGGAAATCACAGATGAAGTTGTTACATACTATAATTACATTAATTGCATGACAAATATGATTGGGTTTGGAATTATGAATAAATAATTGCACTGGAGAAAATGAGTACGCTTGATTCTACTTTATTTGCTATTATTTATATTCTTAATTGAAATTTTGATGCTTGCCTGATGAGATCTCTTGGTATGATGAGTTAAGCTATTGTTGATCCTTTATTAATAATTTTAATTTTTGCTCGAGGACAAGTAAAATCTTAAGTTTGGGGGTATTTGATGTGTCTAATTTTTATACAAATATTTGTACTCATTTACCCATTAAAATTGCTTGTATTCGTCTATATTGTGTTTAATTCATTTTATTTCCTTAAGATTTCAAGTAATCAATTATTTTTGAAGAAATAAGATTTTTGATGCAAAATGTGAATATTTTTGGTAAAATTCAACAAACAAAACAAACACATTGATTTATTAATATTTAGTGTTTTGTTGAATCTAAATTTTAAAATTTTGCCTTGAGAAAAATAAAATATAAATTTTAATTTGCCAAGTGAGATGAAAATGCAATAAACAATTTTAAAAGTGTTTAAATGAGCTAATATAATTTTTAGTTAGTTTAATTAACTTTAAACTAATTAATTTTATTTTTAAACCCTAATTTCTGATTTTATTTTGTGTATGCAGCACGTGTTTTCAAGAAAAGGAAAGAGAAGAAAAAGAAGAAAGAAATAAAGAGAAAATTGTGAAAGGAAGCAAATAAATGAAGAAGAGGGGGTTTTCTTCAAAAGTAAACCCTAATTCTCCTACCCATATGCCTATAAATACAAGACCAAGAAAGAGAGAAAAGAGGAGCGCTGAATGAAGGGAGAGAGCGATGGCTGGTCCCTAATCATTATATATATATAAAAATAATAATAATAAAAGAGACGAAGTAGGCGTGGTGTGCTCCAACTCTAAGGGTCTGTTTGGTTCAAAGGAGGGGAGGGGAGGGGAGGGATTTTAATGGTGGGGAGGGAAGGGGAGGGAAAGGAAGGGGAGGGATTTAATGAAAACTCTGTTTGGTTCAAAGGAGGGGAGGGGAGGGGAGGGAAAATAATAATTTTCTTGTTTGGTTCACAAGGAGAGGGAATGGATTTTATAATAAAATTACTTTTATACCCTTTTGCATATAATAAGAGAAATTTTCAACAACGAATTAGAGAAATTTTTTTCACTGTTTCCACCGTTACAGACATGCACTCATTACAGAACTAAAGTTTCATAAACTAAATGAAATGATAAAATTATAGTATATGTATTCTACAATGAATGCTGAGAAAACACCACACCATTAGATGGACTGAGTTGATTTTATCATGGCTAAACTTGTATTTTTCTTGACTACAAAAAACTTGTATTTTTCTTGACTAGCAAATCTGGTGCTGAGGGCTTTATCCAAGAGACAAAGGAAAAAGAAATGTAAGTAGCAGAATAAACAACAGTTGGACGATAATACCTTCAGTCTGTGAAGCAGTGCAGTACAAGCTTAATCACTTGACAAATAAAAATCAGTAAAAAGTCTAGACAAATTTCTTCGCAAGGAATCTACACTAGAAATACAGATTTCACTTACATTTCCACAGAAAACCATAACTTAAGCAATTGAACCTTTCCCTCCATAAGATGGACTAAAAATACATGTCCGAACAGAAAGATCTGAAATCAACAGTATGCAGCTTTGATAGATTAGTCAGTCATACAGGAAGAGTTCATAGTCATACAGGAAGAGTTCATGAATGTCAACCAATCTTATAGATGGCACATGTATTACAGATCAAGTTCCACGTTCAATAATTTTAACAAGAACTGTCAATATATCAAATATGTTTATATCATATTCCTGCAGTAGAACTCTCACTCAGTCAATCGTAGAGAGAGGTTTTTTATTATATTAGGATTTAGATTTTAAAGGGAAATTTAGTCTAGCCACTTTAAAAAATTGGCTCAGGAGGAGTGTTGCACCCCCCCATTTCCCTCCCCTCCCCTCCTAAAAATTGAACCAAACAAGAAAAGTATTAAAAAACCCCTTCCCTCCCCTCCCCTTCCCTCCATTCCCCTCCAACCAAACAGTGCCCAAGGCAAAACCAGCTCAGTGACGTGACATCAGCAGCACGTGGCATCCTTGCACGTGTGGCTCAAGACGAAAGAGGAGGAGAGAGGGAGACGCAGTAACATGTGAAGGGTCGGGTCTATTTCCCACACGCAACACAGAGAGACGCAGGTGACGTGGCACGAGTTCTGTGGCGACAGCGACGTGCTCCAGAGAAAGGCTTGCTAACGTGGTGCTCGGGGCTCGAGACACAAACAGAGAGAGACAGATTTGTGCAGGTTGACGTGGTGGGGTTTGGCTCGGAATTAAAAACAAAAGAGACAGGAGAGAGAGAACTGAATTTTCTTTTCGGAACGCGATTCGAGGCTGTTCGGTTTGCAATTTCTTTTAAAAAGCAGTCCCTTTTGTATATCTTTTCTTTCTCTAATTTTTATTATGCAATCCAAGACAATATTTGTTAGTTGCAATTTCATTATGAACTAAAATTTATTTTTCTAGGATTTTGATGTAGCCTAGTTTTGAGAACACAATTATAATTCCATATTATTTTTCTATTTTTCCACGGTTGTGTGTTTGATTTTTATTATTAATGCGTACAATTGGTGGACAGACATTTGTATGATTTATTTAATCATGTAGAGACCGAGAGATAATTTGTGATTTAGAACTATAAAATTAAATACCATTAATTGAGAGAAATTAGAGATAATTTACCGCGATTGATGTGATCGTTAAGAAATCCACAGAACTTAATGATCTTCGATTAATTAAATTTGCATAGAAATATGACAAACTGTCAGTTGGAGATATTTTTGGTGTTGTTCGAGAGAAAGCATTGAATAATATGGGGATTTCGGTCTACAACTTGAAAAAATAATTTTTTTATTCATATGGAATTATAAATTGTGTGGGATAAACGATGTGAAATAAAAAGCCCTAGAATTAATTTTGCCATTAACAAATTACAAAATTTCAGATTCCGCCCCCTCTTAATTAATTTAGTTAGATTTTTAGATTAATTTAATTTAGTTGCTTTATTTATTAATTTTAGATTTTTCAAATAGTGATTCATGAAGCAATTTCAGTACTCAATAAAATAATTAGTCCCTGTGGGTTTGACACTCTTTTCACTTAACTATAATACTTGTTGCGATTTTGTACACTTGCAAAAATTCACATCACCCGACAACCTCACCAAGTTAAGGGGGCTCGACCCTCGGCACTGACCTCGAGCCACACGCTAGCTTTCTCAAGCTAACAGAGCTTCGCACTCGGTAGTGCCTCCGAGCCACAACCCAACAATCCTTCCAAGTCAAGGGGGCTCGACCCTCGACACTGACCTCGAGCCACGCCCTAGATTTCTCAAGCTAACAGGGCTTCGCGCTCGGCAGTGTCTCCGAGCCACTACCGGATAGCCTTACCAAGTTAAAGGGGCTCGACCCTTGGCACTGACCTCGAGCCACGCCCTAGCTTTCTCAAGCTAGCAGGGCTTATCACTTGGCAGTGCCTCCGAGCCACAACCCGACAACCTTAACAAGTTAAGGGGGCTCGACCCGCGGCACTGACCTCGAACCACGCCCTAGATTTCTCAAGCTAACAGGGCTTCGCGCTCGGCAGTGCTTCCAATCCACAACCCGACAACCTTTCCAAGTTAAGGGGGCTCGACCCTCGGCACTGACCTCGAGCCATGCTCTACCTTTATCAAGCTAAAAAGGGCTTCACACTTGGCAATGCCTCCGAGCCACAACCCGACAACCCTTCCAAATTAAGGGGGCTCGACCCTCCGAGCACCCGAGGGATTTTTTGTCGAAACACAAGTCTCGAACCTTCAGCCGGGATTTCAGAACTCCCCTCTACCTAAATTTTTTTATTAAGATTTAGGGCACTCGCCTTTGGCAAACGACCTGAGCCCCGTACCACCAGTTCACCCACCTTTCACCCGCTGACAATTTGGGATAAACAGCTCTTGGAGCCGCTACCCCAAATTATCAGAGGGTGGCAGGGGAGCCACCGATCCAGGACTCTCGGCCAAAAGTTTCATTGGGGGTGCTTGCCTTCGGCAAGCTCCCCGAGCCCTACCTCCGGGACTGACCCACCTCTCACCTGCTGGCAACTCGGGGTAAACAGCTCCCGGAGCTGCTACCCCGAATCGTCAGAGGGTGGCAAGAGATTCACCGGCGATGAAAACTCATGGTGAAGTGAGGCGATTTCTGATGAACTACTGGTAAAGGAGTAAGGGTTATGTAAGCCACATTTATGACATTGAGGAGTCCAAACGACGGAAGATGAAACGTTCCCCATTAAGTGTTATCGGAAGGTGAAACGTCTCCCATTGAATGCTATCGGCAGATGAAACGGCTCGGCTCCCGAGCAAAGCAGGGGGATAGGAGGGCAGTCAGCGTCCTAATTTTTCCAAGTCAAAAAGGGTCGGACAAATCAAATCTTATTCATAAACGCCCTCAAAGGCTACGGTACAGTTAAATCACGTTACAACACTCTTCCTCTACCACTACCTAAGGGTCCCTCGCCAGACCTCCGGACTCACAAGAGCCGCCTCGAGTCCTGCGGAACGACTCCGCCCTCCAGCAATCTCATCTCCCATCTTGGGCGTAGCCATTGTCGACGTCCTCGCAACCGAGCTCTGCATGCTAGCAGGCCTCGCCATCTCCAGGTATAGGGTTGGCGAGGAGCCTAAAACAATGGGCCTCCTTCCCCAGACGGCCGAGTCGAGGTCGCGCGGCGCCTAGTAGCACCTTCAACCTCTGAATCTCCAACTCTTTCTCAACAACGACCTCGCTAAGAACAGATTCGGAGGTTGGACGCCTGGTGGAGGCATCAAACAGAGCCCAGTTCGTCTCAACACTCCCCTATTCGCGGTCGACTAGGGTCTTCTTCAAACGAGCCGCCTCTAAGCTGAGCTCCTTAGACCTGTTCATAAAATAGTCTACCACGACTTCTCGATCGCGAGCCTTCTCACGATAGCGAATCAGCACACTCTCCTTGGACTCTAGCTTATTTCGGAGTCACCAGACCTCGGCAAAACTGAGGTCGGCCCTGACGGTCTCGTTCATCTAGCAAAAATAGGGGAGAAGCAACGATTCACTAAGAAAGCTTGCTAAAAACAATAAGTCACAGAGGGTCGGCCAAAAATTTTGTTTTTATAAATAAAAAATGGTGTTACAAAAAGCAGTTGCCAGTCCGCACAAGGCAAATACAAATAAAAAAGAAAGTAAAAATCCTACACTACTTTGGCACCTCTTCGGCACCCGGGTCACCCCCTGCCTCCTTCTCCAGATGAGGGTCCATTGGAGCCTCGTCTTCCTTACCCCCGGGGAACAGTAGAAGTACGAGAGGCGCCCACCCATAGTGAAGATGGTCGATCTTGGCCTCCGGGTAGAGGTGCAAAAAGTGCTCTTTAGCTCAGTCGTGGGCGTCATCTTGAACTTGGATCAGCTCGTCCGCAGAGGATATCTGCAGCTCGTCAAACTCCGCCCGGGCCACTGCTCGAACAGCTGCCACCTCACGCGCATGCAGTTCCTACAGAGAAGCCATCTCGGCTTGGAGGACCCCTTAAGCTCCCTTAGCCGCTGTCAGCTCGTCCTTCAGCTTCTTTGCCTCTCGGAGGTACCGCTCGGCATTCCATTTCTCGACCTGGACTTCCTTCTCCAAGCACTTTCGTAGATGCGCCCCGTGCAGTAGCGCCTGGCCGAGGAGAATTGAGTTATACTCAAAACTCATAAATACTAAGCACAAAGTGGATAACTAACAAAAACTTACCGCGACCTATGCGTGAGCCCACTTCCTGTAGGCCACCTTGGACGTCTCTGTCGCTAGAGTCATCCGGTCGAGCTCCGTAGCGAGCTTTTCTGCCACCTCCATCTCGATCGGTCCCTTGGTCAAAGAGTTGCCGTCCTTAATCGCCCAATCTGGGGCGAACGGCCTTAAAACCTTCCTACCCACCATCTCCTGGGGGTCAGGGCGAAGTGCTGGGGTCCCTGCCTTCAAGACCTCCGACACCTTCTTACTACTGGAGCTCGACTCCGACTCCCTCGGCCCTCTAGACGAGTGGCTTTTCTTTGACCTCTTCGAGGGTGGCTCCGAAGTTCCTTGGGCCTCCCACTGAGTGGACCCTGCTGCTAGGGTAGCCTTCTCCTTGGCGGCCTTCTCCCTATCTGCTCTCCTCTTTGCGGCCAAAGCCAAGAGGGCATTCCTCGCCTCAAGGTTCTTCGTGTCCATCGCTGCAAAGAGAAAAGAAAAAAGGTAAACAGGAAGGCAGAAAATTAAGTAAAGTAGAAACAAAAACATACAAGGAGGCGCTGGGCTCAGTCCGGCTCGGGCCAGATATAACTCTGTGATGCGCAGCTAATCGATGCTGTGACCCTCGATAATTTTGTCCACTTCAGCCCACTCCTTTTTCGTCAAGTCCCTTCGTCTCGTGGGCTTATGGTTCGGCCTGAAAAAATTCCAGACTGCTGGAATTTCCCAAGGCGTCTCGCTCCGGACAATGAGGTACTTCTCCTTCCAGGCCTTTATTGAGTCTGGGTGACTATGCATCACCCTCTTGTGGGGGCATGACAACATATGAAAGATCCCCTCCATATCCCCAATCAAACTCACCCCCAAGATGGCTCGGAAATACTTCAGCTTCAGCTTGACCCCCTTCTCCTGGCACTTTAGTATGAAGCAGACTAGATGCTTCCACGAGTTGGGGCCGTACTGCATCGGAATCAGCTCCCCCACCTCAGCACCCTCTTGATAAACGGGTGCAGCGGCAACCTGGGTCCTGAGACGATAGCGTCTTCGAAAACATGCATAAGCTCTTCTTTAGCTCAATGGTCGGATGAAGACTGGGGCTCGGAATTGGTAGCTTGAATTCCCGAGGGATGAAATAAATCGCCCTTAATATAGGCAGGTAGTCTGCCTTCAGCACACACTGGACACTGTCCATCTTTATCATGACCCAATCAAAGGCACGCTCCCTCGCGGTAAATTGGACAAGTTCTTCGACATCATCAGGATACATCCCAATTGACCATGGGTTCCTATTTGGTGCGGGGGGGGGGAGGGGGGGGACCGAAGCCCTTCTCCTAGGGTCCGAACTCGTCCAGCGTGCTCGGACTATACAGCCGAATCCACTTCCTCTTTCTCCTACGAGGGCGAGGCTTCCTCTCCGGAGAGGGAGTCGACAACGGGGGCAGAGGGGGAGACCAGTTTCTTCCTCCGCTACCACTCCCTCGGCCCCTTCTTCACCTCCCTCCTAGTCTCCCTCTCCCTCGGTTCCTCCTTCGCCCCCCTCAGACATGTTCCTCCTCAGAACCCTTGTCAGTCTCCTCCCTCGACGAACCCTCTTCTAGCATAAGACTTCGCAAGGGGGTCACGTCAAGAACCACATTGCTCGTACCCCCAGATCCCAAATCCGACTGTTCCTACTCCTCTAAAGTAGTGTCATCTAGGGACCAAGACGTCGACTATGTCTCGACCACAATCACATCACGACCCAAAGAGCTCGCCTCAGAACCAAACTGAGAGCGCAACATAAGAAAACAAAATACTAACCTGAATGACCGGGAAACGGGAGTATCAGTAAAAAGTTATCGCCGACAGCAAAGAGAGAAAAATTCCTGTTATGAAGAGAGAGAGTGCAAAGTGGAGAAATGAGGGGAGGGGTGGGGGACTTATAGGAGGGGAAAGACTCCTCGAATTTTGCAAAAGGATCCTCACCATCCAATCTTGATCATCAAGATCTAACGGCCACTAGGATCTCAAAAAACCTCGATTTCCACCCCCATGACGTCAGCCGGCACGTAAAATTCTGGTTTTACCCCCGACCTTGTCAGCTGGTACCGTTACTCAGCATCCCGTAGCAACGGTGTAAGTAATACACTTTCTTCGTTACCATTACTCCCCCTTCCTCACACGACTGAGGAGCAAGTTCAGCCTGTTCATTACCAAAACTTTTCCAACAAGTCTTGGGGGCTCGGAGCTCGGTTGTAACCTCGAGCCATACCAGAACTTTTTCAACAAGTCTTAGGGGCTCGACGCTCGGTTGTCACCTCGAGCTTTGTGGGATCTTTTCCAACAAGTCTTGGGGGCTCGACGCTCGGTTGTAACCTTGAGCTTTGTGGTAGCTTTTCTAACAAGTCTTTGGGGCTCGGCGCTCAGTTGTAACCTCGAGCCATACCACGGCTTTTCCAACTAGTCTTGGGCTTGGAGCTCGGTTGTAACCTCGAGCCACACCCAAACTTTTTCAATAAGTTTTGGGGCTCGATGCTCGGTTGTAACCTCGAGCCATAACAAAGATTTTCCAACAAGTTTTTGAGGCTCGAAGCTCGGCTGTAACCTCGAGCCATACCAGAACTTTTCCAAACAAGTCTTTGGGCTCGGCGCTCGGTTGTAACCTCGAGCCATACCAAGGCTTTTCCAACCAGTCTTGGGGCTCAGAGCTCGGTTGTAACCTTGAGCCACACCCAAAATTTTCCAACAAGTTTTGGGGCTCGACGCTCGGTTGTAATCTCGAGCATACCAGAGCTTTTCTAACAAGTCTTTGGGGCTCGGCGCTCGGTTGTAACCTTGAGCCATACCAAGGCTTTTTCAACAAGTCTTGGGGCTCGGAGCTCGGTTGTAACCTCGAGCCACACCAGAACTTTTCCAACAAGTTTTGGGGCTCGTCGCTCGGCTGTAACCTCGAGCCATACCAGAATTTTTCCAATGAGTGTTGGGGCTCGACGCTCGGTTATAATCTCGAGCTATCGCCTAGCTTCTCACAGGCATTGAGGATGCTCGGCGCTCGGTGGTGAATCCGAGCCACACCAGAGCTTTTTCGACAAGTTTTGGGGCTCGAAGCTCGGTTGTGACCTCGAGCCACACCCAAACTTTTTCAACATATTTTGGGGCTCAACGCTCGGTTGTAATCTCGAGCCATCGCCTAGCTTCTCCAACAAGTCTTGGGACTCGGAGCTCGGTTATAATCTCGATCCATCACCTAGCTTCTCACAAGCAGTGAGGATGCTCGGTGCTCGGTAGTGAATCCGAGCCACACCAGAGCTTTTCCAATAAGTTTTGTGGCTCGGAGCTCGGTTGTGACCTCGAGCCACCCCATAGCTTTTCCAACAAGTATGGGGGGCTCGGGGCTCGGTGGTAACCTCGAGCCATCACTAGCTTTTACCGCAAGCAGGGGGCTCGTCTCCCGACCCTCGATGCTCGGCTAACCGACCCCCTATTTTTGGCTCTTGACGCCCCCCATAGCTTTTCCAACGAGCTCTGGGGCTTGGTGCTCGGCAGTGGCCTCGAGCCTCCCCATAGCTTTTTCAACGAGCTCTGGGGCTCGGCACTCGACAGTGACCTCGAGCCACCCCACAACTTTTCCAACAAGTAGGAGGGGCTTGGCGCTCGGTGGTAACCTCAAGCCACCCCTAGCCTTTTCCACAAGAAGGGGGGCTCGTCTCCCGACCCTTGATGCTCGGCTAAGCGACCCCCTATATTTGGCTCTCGTCGCCCCCCATAGCTTTTCCAACGAGCTCTGGCGCTTGGCGCTCAGCAGTGGCCTTGAGCCTCCCCATAGCTTTTCCAACGAGCTCTGGGGCTCGGCGTTCGACAGTGACCTCAAGCCACCCACATATTTTCCAACAAGTATGGGGGGCTCGGCGCTCGGTGGTAACCTCGAGCCACCTCTAGCCTTTACCACAAGTAGGGGGCTCGTCTCCCGACCCTCGACGCTCTGCTAAGCGACCCCCTATTTTTTGGCTCTCAATGCCCCCCATAGCTATTCCAACAAGCACTGGTACTCGGCGATCGGTGGCAACTCCGAGCCACGCTTGGCTCCCATAGACGAGCTTCTAGGCTTGGCATCCGACGCTAAGCCTCGACACCCAAGCTCATGAGGGCTCGGCCTCCGGCGCTAGATGCTTGGCAACAGACCCTGGCGTCTGATCCCATAGGAGCTCGACGCTCGATGCTATATGCTCGGCTCGCGACCCCCTATTTTCGGCTCTCAATGCCCCTCATACCTTCAAAGGGATCCTCTTCATCCTACCCCGCGGGCCTTTCTAGGAAGATACAAACCACATTTTTGCTGTACACACTGCTCTGGTCTTCTTACAGAGGTAAATCACTCCTACACGGCTGGATTACCCAGCCTTCTAGGAGTAGGGGGCTCCTAATATGGGTCAGATGGTGTGGCTCCTCCTGGGCTACCATATCCCCTCAAGAACCACACTTCTGTGATCATCAGGTCAACCCAGAGCCACATGGGCTTCTGCCAAGTCAGGCCCATGGGAAAACGGGTCTGACCCGGCCCAGTAGGGTCTTAGACCGGTTTTCCCTGTCTATAAATAATAGAATCTCTCCTCACTAAAAAGGTAATCAAACTTTCTTCCCCTGAACCCTAGCTACTATTGCTCTTCTAGTGACTGACTAGGTCGTCGGAGGGCCTGTCGCCGGGATATCTTCCGGTATTTTTAGGAAGTGTGCAGGTACCCAGGACTGAGCCGAGCCTCTTCATTCGAGCCGAGCTGCTGGACCCGAGCCGAGCACCCGGTTCCTATCCCACTCCTGCTACTTCCGAGCCGGTCCCTCAGCCGAGGGTCAGACCAGAGCCAGTACCGTAACTTCTACTATACAAACTATAAGAACTCACACCTGTTGCAGCCACACCTCAAAAACAAACCGCATCACCAACTAATTATTATAAATTACCAAACAAACCAAGCACAAACACAAAAATGTGTTTTCCTTTTGATCTGACTACATAATTTCTTATGTGAAAAATTCAGTCAATGCCCAGAATTAATTGGCTTCAACCAAAAGACAAGCACTTTTCTCATTACTTTGGAAAGGTTTGGTGAGCCCTTGGTTTGACCACATTAATTTTTTTGAAGTTCAAATCAAGTACACATAGTTTCTATTATAAATATGATTTCAACTAATACTCCGTATACACCTCATCACCTGTTGCTACTTATTTTATTATGAGAGCAAACAGATAGTGAATTAATATTTGATAGAAACTATTAAAAATTCGACATTTAATCGTTATCGTGAAATGCGGTTAAAGCTCCTGAGATTGAATCTGCATCGTTGATTGAACACCGTGATCTAGATCTGATGGTTATTGACGTGACCGATGGACCTGCAAAATGTCTAAAACATCGGGGTGGCCCCGATGACTGACCCTCCGACACTTAAGTCAGAACTAGAGAGAAAAAGAGAGTTTGAGAGAAACTATTAATTACCTTCTAACTGAGGAGGGGGGGGGGGGGAGGGTATTTATAGGCCTGAAAAACAGTATAGGAGATTGATATGAATTCCCAATTCGAATCTCCCCCTCAAGTGATAAGCTCTCTTGTTTGGAGATAAGATATTTGACTAACAACCCTTATGGGTTGGGCCTCCCTTAGTAGGCCTAATATGTTACTTTTAATCTTCTTGAAATCGGCCCATGTCTAGTAGAGGGGCCTGGAGAAGGCCAGGACCTGTTAAAAAATGCCCATTATTATTAATCTGCGTGTAGAAATTTTGAGATCTGTGCTAGAATCGTACGACCCTGATTTGCTGTGATTTTTATCATTATCATAAGTCCCCCACTCCCGGGAGACAATTTTTTTGGCTTTCGGGAAGTAATTCGTCTTATCTTTGGATTATGGAGTATAATTTTGGCTTTCAGGGAAGTTTAGAGATATCTGGAACTGATCAAAGGCTTCTGAAGGCGGCGAATAATTTTCTTGACTTTTCTAGAACTTTCCATATTTTTAAAGAATTTTTAGATTTTTTCTGGATTTTTCTCAATTTTAAAATCACCTTTTCGATTTTTTTAATTAATAAACCCAATTTTAAATTATTTTCAGAAATTTTAATTAATTTTATGAATTTAAATAATTATTTTTGGATTTTTAAAATTAACTTTTTGAAATTTGAATGATCTTTTGGTGGTGTTTTGCGAATGTACTAAACCGGCACGCTTTTGTTGCGATCAATCAGGAACGTTAATCGCAGGCTCACTCGCGCGCTGATGTACTTGGGCGGCCGTGATGAGATGGATCTAATGAGGGGGTGACGTGGCAACATTAGGGGCGTCCTTCAGACATCAGCTCACCCGCTGAGTTGAATCAGACGACTGAGGAGAGAGTGGAATGGAGATGGGGCGACGTGGCCAAATCAGGAGCTTCCATCGCGTGGCAGCGCAGATTTCTGGATGATCCGATGACCAGCGAGCGTTGTGAGCACCCCCTAGCTCGACTGACGCTTTGGTCGAGCTATAGGCACTGCTCTTTGGTTTTGACGCCTCGTTGACCTCTTTCGATCATGCTTTGTTTTTTAGGGCAACAACAGCTAGGAATCAATGTTTGGTGGTTTTCGAAGTTTCTTCTTCATCAAATAACTCTCAATCGAGCTTGAAGCTTCTCTTCGAGCTATAGTGGTGTTCCTTCGTCGAGCTATGGCCGTTGCCTCTTGGTCGAGCTATGGGGTAACTTCTCTATCAAGCTGTGAGGCTTCTATTTTGGTCGAGCTATGGAGCATCAATTTTGGTTGAGTTCTGTTTCTTTGTTGAACTACCATAGGCGAGCTATATGGCTCTGATTCTTGTCGATCCATGGACCTTTGTGCATTGTTGAGCTACAGAGCTTCTTCGATGTCGAGCTATGGTGGACGAACCTTTGATCATTGGTCGAGTTATGGAGGGCGAGTGACGGTCGAGCTCTGGAGTTTGAAGCACCATCGTCGAGCTACGAGCGTTCAGCGAGCTATGAGTTATCCTCATTCTCGTTGAGCTACGAGCGTTTGGCGAGTGATGGAGTCTCCTCGTTCTCGTTGAGCTACGAGTGTTTGGCAAGCTATGGGGTCTCCTCATTCTCGCCGAGCTACGAGTGTTTGGCGAGCTACGGAGTCTCCATGTTCTCATCGAGCTACAAGTGTTTGGCGAGCTATGGATTCTCCCCGTTCTCGTCAAGCTACGAGCGTGTGGCGAGCTATGGAGTCCCCATGTTCTTGTCGAGCTATGGAGTTGAATCGGAGTTGTCGAGCTACGAAGTTGAATTTTCGAGCTATGAGGGTTCTTGGTCGAGCTATGGAACTCATCGGTCGAGCTATGGACCTTTCAAACTGTCATCGAGCTATGGAGATTCTTGGTCAAGCTATGAATGAGTTGTTTCGATCGAGCTATGGGACTGATTTCCTATCATCGTGCTTCAAAGCAGTTGAGCTGTGTATTTTCTCGTCGACCAGGGGTTAGGCAGAGCTCCTGACGAAGTGGGAACTCAGAGTTGGAGTTATGGAGTTATGGGGGGGGGGCTCTATTTTTGGTCGCACTGTGGAAAGATTGGTGCCATCTGGTTGAGCTATGGAGAAGGAACTATTTTCTAGCTATGGAGATGGTGCTGTGGTCGAACTATGGGCTCTTTGGTCGAGCTATGGAGGCGATCAAATGACGGGGCTCCTTGTTCGAGCTACGAGGCTTTCGAACCGTTGAGCTATGGAAACGATCGAACGACAGGCTCCTTGGTTGAGCAACGAGGCTTTCGAACCATCGAGCTACGGGGGTGATCGAATGACTGGAGTTGGGTTTTTGAAAAAGAGCTGAGAAGAAGAAGGAGAAGAAGGTTATAGGGTTCGGGTTTTTTGGGTACAAACGGATTTGGATTTCACACCCGTGTACCTGTTTAGCTCTAACACTTCCTTCTTTTCTCTTGGATTTTGCTTGCAGGTTTGGCTGGGAAACTCGACCTGACCTCATGTTATGAAATAGGTCGTGCCTTCTTTCCTTCATTTAGGCCAAAATATTCAACTCCTTTGTTTGGAATTTTCAAAAATTTTGGAGCTCGAATTTTGCGAAGAGCTTGAGTTGTGGATTGATTATCTCTTTGGTGAATTATTGCTTCTTCTGCTTGTCAACTCGTTTTGTTGAGCATTCTACCTCGTCAAATTACTCTCTTGTTGACTAAACGTCTCATCGTCCGTTCTGCTGAACCACTATTTTGTCCAAAAATTATTGTGTTATTCGCTTGTTTTGTCGATCAAGCGTTTCATCGTTGGACGAGCATTTTTTCGATCTAGGAGCAGAGTGTGTTGATTATTGGATCTTAAGTATGTAGCTGACCTTTGATGAACCCAATAATATTCTCATTTAGGAGCAATAATCTTAATGCAATTGGACATTTAAATGCTCTATATGTGGTATTTTACTCTTCTTTTCTCTTTTCCATAGGAAACAGCCTAAAAACAGCTAAACGAAGCAGATTCAGGATTTTAAGGATGATACACAGAAACAACAGAGCATAAGTCGACTGGTTCTTCAAACAGGCGACTGGACAGAGAGGTTGAGTTTCCGAAGCTGCTCAGTACAGTCGACTTAATCCAAAGACAGTCGACTTGACTGATGAATTATGAATCTACAAATGTCTCGGCACAGTCGACTGATTACAAAACCAGTCGACAGGTATTCAGCAGAGTTAGGAGATAAGAACAGTTGAAGATTCATCCTCATCCAAATTCGAAGCAAGATTAAGTTATCCAAACCCAGGTTGTCTGCGAATAACAACTCTTCATTAATCAAGATAGAGAACCAGGATTGGCGAGTGAGAAGATTGACTTAGATCTATATCCGATGTGTAAAAAGATAGAATTGAAATCTGCAGATGTGGGCAAAAGAAATTATAAAAAGGCTGGAATAAGGAGTTGAGAGTATCACTGAATCTCTGAATCATCAATCATCAACCAACGAGCATTATTCTACCAGCATCGAAGAAGGAAGGAGATCAAGTGCACTGAAGGGAACGATCCAGTCGACTTAGTGACAGCAAGTCGACTTCTTGGGCTGAACATCACCAGTGTTATTTCTTCTCTTTCTAGTTTTTATTTTAATCATGTATTCGAAACTGTTAGTCAATAAAAGTCTTATTATGTGGAACTAATTTCATAGTTGGGTAGATCGAAACCGTAGTCATGTAATGCTTATATTCTTCTCAACGCTACTCTATTACTTATTGATTAAACCTGATTGTATTGGTATAGATTTATAATATGAATTAAACTTGTTCAGAAGTTCTTAGAGCAGTCGACTGAGAGTGACAGGAAGTCGACTGCCATGCAGAACCTGAGATTATCAAGTTTGCGTATTATAAAACTGAATCTGTTATATGAGCATAGAGACGACCCGTATCTCGTGCTCATACCTTGTAACACAAGAATCTTTAGGGGTTTTTGGTTTAATCAACTTGAAGGATCTAGATCTAATACCAATTTCTAGAACTTTAAGTGTTTGTTCGTTTCCATTGTTCTTATGTTTTCCTTTAAGTATAACTTAGTAGATACCATGCTAAAATACTTAGGGGAAGAAACGAATTAGAGTAGATACCATGCCTAATTCTTGGCTTAGGGAAACAATACTTTAAGGAGTAGATACCATGCCCTTGAGGTGAACAAACATGAGTAATTAGAGTCGTATAGAAGGTGACTTGGCATTATTGACTATAGGTGGAAATCAAAGCCCCAACTACTTAATAGATATTTGTGATTCAGAACTACTTGATTAGTTAATAAACACTTTGTCGATTTTTTCGATCTAGGAGCAGAGTGTGTTGATTATTGGATCTTAAGTATGTAGCTGACCTTTGATGAACCCAATAATATTCTCATTTAGGAGCAATAATCTTAATGCAATTGGACATTTAAATGCTCTATATGTGGTATTTTACTCTTCTTTTCTCTTTTCCATAGGAAACAGCCTAAAAACAGCTAAACGAAGCAGATTCAGGATTTTAAGGATGATACACAGAAACAGCAGAGCATAAGTCGACTGGTTCTTCAAACAGGCGACTGGACAGAGAGGTTGAGTTTCCGAAGCTGCTCAGTACAGTCGACTTACTCCAAAGACAGTCGACTTGACTGATGAATTATGAATCTACAAATGTCTCGGCACAGTCGACTGATTACAAAACCAGTCGACAGGTATTCAGCAGAGTTAGGAGATAAGAACAGTTGAAGATTCATCCTCATCCAAATTCAAAGCAAGATTAAGTTATCCAAACTCAGGTTGTCTGCGAATAACAACTCTTCATTAATCAAGATAGAGAACCAGGATTGGCGAGTGAGAAGATTGACTTAGATCTATATCCGATGTGTAAAAAGATAGAATTGAAATCTGCAAATGTGGGCAAAAGAAATTATAAAAAGGCTGGAATAAGGAGTTGAGAGTATCACTGAATCTCTGAATCATCAATCATCAACCAACGAGCATTATTCTACCAGCATCGAAGAAGGAAGGAGATCAAGTGCACTGAAGGGAACGATCCAGTCGACTTAGTGACAGCAAGTCGACTTCTTGGGCTGAACATCACCAGTGTTATTTCTTCTCTTTCTAGTTTTTATTTTAATCATGTATTCGAAACTGTTAGTCAATAAAAGTCTTATTATGTGGAACTAATTTCATAGTTGGGTAGATCGAAACCGTAGTCATGTAATGCTTATATTCTTCTCAACGCTACTCTATTACTTATTGATTAAACCTGATTGTATTGGTATAGATTTATAATATGAATTAAACTTGTTCAGAAGTTCTTAGAGCAGTCGACTGAGAGTGACAGGAAGTCGACTGCCATGCAGAACCTGAGATTATCAAGTTTGCGTATTATAAAACTGAATCTGTTATATGAGCATAGAGACGACCCGTATCTCGTGCTCATACCTTGTAACACAGGAATCTTTAGGGGTTCTTGGTTTAATCAACTTGAAGGATCTAGATCTAATACCAATTTCTAAAACTTTGAGTGTTTGTTCGTTTCCATTGTTCCTATGCTTCCTTTAAGTGCAACTTAGTAAATACCATGCTAAATACTTAAGGAAAGAAACGAATTTGAGTAGATACCATGCCTAATTCTTGGCCTAGGGAAACATTAACTTTAAGGAGTAGATACCATACCCTTAAAGGAACAAACATGAGTAATTAGAGTCGTATAGAAGGTGACTTGGCATTATTGACTATAGGTGGAAATCAAAGCCCAACTACTTAATAGATATTTGTGATTCAGAACTACTTGATCTAGTTTTAATCTTGTCATTTCTTTTAGAACAACACTTTATGATCTTCATTTTTGTTTTATTGATTAGTAAGTTAATTTCTACAATCTCTGTGGGATTGACCCTTGCTTTTCACTACGCTTCTATAAACGATTCGTACACTTGCGAGGTTTTAATTTGTATCTAGTTTATCTATTTAATTAGATAGCTGGATTTCACAACAAGTTTTTGGCGCCGCTGCCAGGGATTGTTTAGTATTTTAACTTACAAATCAGTAAAATCTTTTTCATTTTCTTTTCTTTTATTAATAAATATTTTTCTTTTAGGTTACAGGACTTTGGTGAATGCAAGGGAGACGATCACTTCATCCAGAGCTACTACCTATTGACGAAGAAACAGAACGCACTCTGCACAGACTAGGTCGGCTGTCTGCAACAAACAAGTTGACTGTTGCAAGGAACAGGTCGACTGCACAGAGACCCAATTCACAAGCAACAATGGGTGAGGAAGTACCAAATCGAGTACCAATGCAGGACAAATTCACGCCTAAGAATATTGAGCAACCTTCTTGCATTGCTTATCAACCTAATGTCACAGGGAATATGCATCTATCTCCTCAATTATTTAGCATGGTTCCCCACTTTAGTGGCAAACCAGACGAAGAGCCTCACCTCCATCTGCAAGATTTCTTTGATCTTTGCAGAACACAAAGCGTCCAAGGGCTTACCCCTGAACAAATCAGGTTAATCTTGTTTCCATTTTCTTTAAAATTTAATGCTAAATTGTGGTATAATTCTTTGGAACCAGGATCAATTCAATCATGGGAGTAATTGGCAACAAAGTTCTTGAAAGAATTTTTTCCAGCCCAGAAAACCAAACAACTAAAAAGGGGGATTCAACTCTTCCAACAAAAAGATGGAGATTTATTCTTCGAGGCATGGAAGGACTTCAAGAACAAGCTTCTCAAGTGTCCTACGCACAACATGCCTAAGGATGATCAGGTACAAGCATTTTATGAGGGTTTAAATGATACTAAAAAGGCAATTGTGGATTCAACTTGCAACGGAATCTTGATGAGGAAAAGTGGTGAGGAGGCCATCGAACTATTTGAAGAACTCAGCGAGAACTCACAGCAATTCTCAACAAGGGGAAGAGGCCTTTCGAAAAAACAGGGAGTTTACGAAATTTCTAGTAGTAATAACATACAATTAGAAATGGTAAACATGAACAAAAAAATTGATATGCTTGTTAATGCAATGTCGACGATGGGTGGTGTAAAAAACCAAACAAAAGAAATTTGTGCAATTTGTTCTCATTTTGATCATACGACTGATACGTGTCCCATGTCTTCTTTCACAGATCAGGAGTACGCAAACTATGTAGGACAAGGAGTGTTTCCACCAAAGAACAACCCCTTCTCGAACACATACAACCCAGGGTGGAGGAACCATCCAAATTTCTCATGGAGCAATAATCAAAACAATCAAGGCACTCAATCTTTGCAAGGATATGCACGGAACTTCCAGATGGGAAGTGGGTTTGATCGGCCAATTCAAGAACAGAAGAAGTTGGATTTTGAATCCACCGTTCTTCAATTGCTCCAACAGCAACATCAAACAAGCAACCAACAAGGGCAGGCAATTCAGAAATTGGAAAACCAAATCGGTCAAATTGCGAAGGAGTTGAGTGAAAGAAAGGCAGGAGAACTCCCATCACAAACTATACCAAACCCTAGAGGCCAAGAATAGCTCAAATCAGTGACAACCCTAAGAAGTGGTAAGATAATTGATAGCAAGATTGGAACATACACAGACGAATCAGATACACAACCATCAAAAGCTTTGGGTTCCAACAAGGTAAGTGAAAAAGAAGGGGCAGTATTGCCACCATTCCCTCAAAGGTTAGTCAAGCAAAAGAAAGAACAACATTTATTTGATATCTTTGAAACTCTCAGAAAGGTAGAAATTAATATCCCCCTACTTGATGCTATTAAACAAATTTCTTCTTACGCCAAATTTTTGAAAGAATGTTGTACTCACAAAAGAACATTTCAGGTTAGGGAGGATGTGGCTTTGATAGAGGAAGTGAGCGCCGTATTGTTAAGGAAATTACCTCCTAAATTGAAGGACCCAGGTAGTTTTACCATTCTTTACAGGGTTGGTGAGCACTTCTTTGAAAAGGCACTGCTGGACTTGGGGGTAAGCATAAATCTTCTTCCATACTCTGTTTACGAAAAGCTAGGATTAGGGGAACTCAAACCAACATCCATCACTTTGCAGTTGGCTGATCGCAGCATCAGGAGACCTAGAGGTATTTTGGAAGATGTCCTAGTTCAGGTAAATGATTTCATTTTGCCTGCAGATTTTGTTGTGTTGGATATGGAGGACTCTTCAATGCCATCTTCTTTATCGATCATTTTAGGTAGGCCCTTTATGAGTACGGCTGATATAAAAATTTGTGTTAAAAAGGGTACTATGAGTATGAAAATAAATGGAGAAAAGGTTGAATTTAAAATGTTTGATGCACTAAAATTACCTCATGATGATCATGAATGTTATAATATTGATGTGGTACAGAAGATTGTCGATCAAACATTTCAGGTACATAGCTGATGCGGTTTGTTTCTGGGAGACGTGTGGATGCACCAGGTGTGAGTTCGGACTCGATTTGTATTGAAGGAGAAAGCTGCTTGTCAGACGACCCTCGACTGACCGGGCGGTACCTGCGACGGGCTCGGAATGAGGTGGATGTCTGGGCTCGGATCAGAGGGTTCGGATCCGAGGTCTTGTGTACCTGCAGACGGTCCTGAAACACCGGGGTTTATCCCGGTGGCGGACCCTTCGACGATCTAGTCAGTCTCTGTGAGAGAGTAGCAATAACTAGGTGAATTTAGGTGGCAAAAGATTGGTTGCCTGAAAAGGTGGGTGAGGGTCTTGTATTTATAGGGAATCCCAACCGGGTATGGATCCACTTGGGGACCGGGTCTGGACCCGAAAGCCCATGGGCCTGACGTGGCAGGAGGCCCAAGGGGTTTAGGGCGGACGTGGCAGTGCCCAGAGTGGTATAGGGCTGACGTGGCAACGCCCTAAGTGGTATTTGGAGCTGACATGGCTGATCATGGGTCTCCTGTGCCTTTGGGAGAATCGGAGGGCCTAGGCTGTGCCAGGTCATCCTCATGCCTCGCCAGGATGGGGGGATGGCCCGTGGGGCTGTCATGGATCGGAGGCCGAGGACCATTGAGGCTCGTCGGATACGAGAAGACCAGTTCTGTGGGGGTGAACTTGAGGCTCGGCGCCGACCCTGTAGTGGCTCGAAGCCGAACTAGATTGCTGTTTTTACCATTTTTGAGTGAGTTGTATTGGGCCCTGGTTGGGCCCCAAGTCATTTTTACCCTACCACACAAGCCCCCCACTCCTGCGGGGGTGTGGGAGCTAGCCGTGGAGGAGTGTTTATGGTTGTAGAAATGGGATGGCGAATCACTGGGCCTTCATGAGGGGGTTGTCCTGATGTTAGAGCGATCCTCGAGCCGGCGAGGGTCTATGGGTCGGCAAGGGTGATGGCGAGCCGTTGAAACTTTCTGAGAAGATTACCCTGGTGCTAGGTCGGACCTCGAGCTGGCGAGGGATTACGGGTTGGCAAGGGCGATGGCGAGCCGTTGAGCCTTCCTGAGAAGACTATCCTGGTGCTAGACCTGACCTCGAGCTAGCGAGGGATTACGGGTCAACAAGGGTGATGGCGAGCCGTTGAGCCTTCCTGAGAAGACTACCCTGGTGCTAGACCTGACCTCGAGCTGGCGAGGGATTACGGGTCAACAAGGGTGATGGCGAGCCGTTGAGCCTTCCTGAGAAGACTACCCTGGTGCCAGACCTAACCTCGAGCTGGTGAGGGATTACGGGTCGGCAAGGGCGATGGCGAGCCGTTGAGCCTTCCTGAGAAGACTACCCTGGTGCTAGACCTGACCTCGAGCTGGCGAGAGATTACGGGTCGGCAAGGGCGATGGCGAGCCGTGGAGCCTTCCTGAGAAGACTACCCTGGTGCTAGACCTGACCTCGAGCTGGCGAGGGATTACGGGTCAACAAGGGTGATGGCGAGCCGTTGAGCCTTCCTGAGAAGACCACCCTGGTGCCAGACCTGACCTCGAGCTGGCGAGAGATTACGGGTCGGCAAGGGCGATGGCGAGCCGTGGAGCCTTCCTGAGAAGACTACCCTGGTGCTAGACCTGACCTCGAGCTGGCGAGGGATTACGGGTCAACAAGGGTGATGGCGAGCCGTTGAGCCTTCCTGAGAAGACTACCCTGGTGCCAGACCTGACCTCGAGCTGGCGAGGGATTACGGATCGGCAAGGGCGATGGCGAGCCGTGGAGCCTTCCTGAGAAGACTACCCTGGTGCTAGACCTGACCTCGAGCTGGCAAGGGATTACGGGTCAACCAGGGTGATGGCGAGCCGTTGAGCCTTCCTGAGAAGACTACCCTGGTGCCAGACCTGACCTCGGGCTGGCTAGGGATTACGGGTCGGCAAGGGCGATGGCGAGCCGTTGAGCCTTCCTGAGAAGACTACCCTGGTGCTAGACTTGGCCTCAAGCTGGCGAGGGATTACGGGTCGGCAAGGGTGAGGGCAAACCGTTGTGCCTTCGAATGTTTGAGCGGGGTAGCCCGCTGTTTTTGCGGAGCATTGAAGGTGCTCCGAGATCTGTGTGATGTTCCAATTTCCCAGGGGCCTTAATTGCGCCGCCTAATAAATGCATGGCGCATGAGCTTCCGTCGTTTGGCTTTCCCCATGTCATAAAGGCCGGCCTATGGGGGAGGCTATAAGTACCCCTCCCTCCACAGCGGGTTTGATCACAGCAAGAGTGGTCCATTGGCCATCATAGGTGTCTGCTCCGGCAGACGTCTGTCTCTTGCAAAATTTTACCTCCGGTCGTGTCGGAGAGGTGGTTACTCTGCCGCCCAGATCTTCTCTTGGATCTGATGGCTCTGATACGGTAGCCAGATCCAGGGGAGATCAAGGCGAGAGGGGTGACGACCGGAATCCGGATCGGTAGATAAGGAGCCTCGGATTGGTGGCGGCTCTGCCGTCTGGACCCTTTTTCTGGTCAGACGACCCTGACACGGTTGTTTGGCTCGAGAGAGATCCAGACGGGAGGGGCATCAACCGTATTCCGGACTTGGGGCTGAAGAGCCTCGGATAGATGGGTCATCTCCGATTGGAGGTTGGCCAATCTGTCTTCCGATAGGGCTCCAGGCGATGGTGGTTTCTGTCCCACCCTCGAATAGTTCGGGGTTTCGGCTGCCGAGGCTGTAAGCCCCGAGCTGCTCGCGGGTGAGAGGGGAACCGACCGAGCCCTGGAGCCTGGGGCGTCTGTCGAAGGACGGCGCCTTAAATCTTATGTAAAATATTTTCTCCGCCGAATACTCCATCCGAACCGACCCCTGCGTCTGGCTGCCAGCCTGGCACTGGATGACGTCAGCAGCGCACATTTCGAGGACGTGGTGCGATTTTCCAGGCGGCAGTTGCACGTCAATCGGTGAACAGTATTTGCAGAAATCGAGGAGTTGTTTTCATCCTCTATAAATATTCCCCCCTCCCCCCTTTCGCCTACTTCTTTCTCGCTGCTTTCCTTTTCAAAAAATCTTCCAACACTTCAGCGCTTGTCCCTGCAGTTTGCTGTACTAGGCTCGTCCTTCCGAAGCGACCCCAGGTTAGCTGGTAAGTCTGTTTAGTTTAGGCACAGATGGATAGGGCTCAGTCTGGCTCGTCAGCGTTGACGTCTAGGGGGAAGTGAAACCTGCCTCCAAATCGACGTCATGGGAGGAGCCCGTGCTTGAGGAGGAGTCAGTACACGCTGCGGAGCCTTCCGATTCAGTTTTGTGGGAGGAACCAGTAGGTGAGGAGGAGGTGGTACACAATGTGAGGCCGTTACGCTCCCGAAATCCCTTCGTGGTGGAGAGTAGCGAGTCGGAGGAAGCAAGTGATGGTTCGGACGGTGTCCGTGTTTTGGAGTTGACTTCCGAGGAGGAGGGAGGTGAGGGCGACATAATAAGGAGATCCACAGTTCAGGGTGCGGGTTCGAGTTCCATGCCGACTAGTCTGGGGCCATTATCTACCCCCTCGCCGGAGCGAACCAAGAAGAGGAAGAGGGCTCCGAGGAAGGCAGGGTCGAGGACTGGTGGTTCGAGCCAGGCACCTGTTTACCGCAATTTGATGACAGGTTCGCCCGTACGGCCGAAGCCTTTCCGTCAGTATCCCGATGACCTTTCTGACAAGGAGCTCTTTGGCGTGCAGCCCTCTTCGCTGAGTCGGAAGAGGGTGATGATGGACGCGATTCCGACCGTCTTGGAGGGCGGGGACTTGGAGGTTTTGCGGCTTGCGTACCACATAGGGCCCGGCTACGAATTGATGTTGCTGAGCTCTACTCTGTGCCCATCCGATCCCCTTTCTGCTTGGTATTGCGTCTTCCCAGTGGACGCCTTCATCTCCGGACTGAGGCTGCCAGTCCACCTGTTTGTTCGGGATGTGCTGAACTGGGCCTCCTTGGCGCCGATGCAGTACGGGCCAAACTCTTGGAAGCAGATTATCTGCTTTGTGCTGATGTGCGAGGAACAGAAGGTACCCCTGCGGCTGAATGTGTTCCGAGCGATGTTGATGATCAGCTCGGCGGCCGAGGGTGTTTACTACATCTCGCCCCGGAGTAAGGGGAAGGTCGTTCACAGCCACCCGGACTCCATCAAGGATTGGAAGAAAAAATATCTGGTGATCCGGAGTGAAGAGCCCTGGGACAATCCCACTCGATGGAACCACTCCAAGCCGAGCTATCAACCGCCGAGGCCGAGGGATTTGACGGCCGAGGAGTGGGGGTTTGTCGAGCGCCTCCGTCTGTCACATAGTATCGATTGGACGAAGGTGACGGAGGCCCACCTGGCGAGCGTTGGACTGAGCCCAGCCGTTCTGTGTATGTAGTTGTTTCTTTTCTCTCGATCTTTTCGTACTTTCTTGCTCATTGCTCTTAATGGATTTTTCTGTAGATATGGATGAAGCATCGATCAAGGCAAAGACGCTCGCCCTGAAGAAGGAGAAGGCCGAGAAGAAGGGGGAGGCGACGAAGAGGCCGAGGGAGTCGTCCCTAGCCATCTCGGAGGCCCAGCTCGAGCCGAGGACCAAGAGGATTCGCTCGGAGACGAGCAAGGGGGTGGCTGCTTCGAGGGGCCAGGGCCAAGCGAGGGCATCCGATCTCGACAAGGGGAAAGGTCCCTTGGTCGAGGTCGAGGAAGAGGACCCGGTGGTGGAGATGTTGCGGCAACGGTGGGCACCGGAATGGTCGGTTCGGATGGGGGACTGTCTGACCGAGGAGGCCCAGGCCATTGAGGTGGTGGAGAAGTTGGCAACTCCTCGCGACCGCAAGGCGATGGAGAGCGAGCCCGTGGAGGTGGCGTTTACGTGCCTGGCGCAGGCCACCGTGCTGGTAAGCTCGTCGACCCTATCCCCCTTGTTAATTTTTCTGCGGAAGTCTTTTTCTTATCAGCGCTTGTCGGTTGCAGGCTTGCGTGCAGGGGGCTAACATAAAGAACCTCTACGAGGCGTCCCTGGCACAAGAGCGAGCTCGAGCGGATAAGAGCGAGTGGGAGACGAAGGAGATGCGGATCGAGCTCGAGGGCTCGCACCAGAGGGAGCAGAAGATGAAGCGCGAGCTCGAAGCCAAGGATGCGGAGGGGGGGAAGAAGGTGGCCTCCTTGAAGAAGAAGTTCGCCAAGGAGAAGGAGGAGTTGACGAATGCGGGTCAGATGATGGTGATCAAGGCCCAGGACGAGTGTTATGCGAAGGCCCTTAGTCATGTGAGGCACTTCTACCCGACCATCGACCTGTCCAACTTTGAATATGACATGGAGGTCGAGGGGACACCGAAGACCCCTGGCGAAGAAGGGCCCGCTGTTGACCCGTCTGTCGACCCTGCTGTGAATCTGGTTGCCGACGCTGAGGTGGGAAAACAAGTTGTATAGTTTTTGTCTTTCTTTTTCCATCTCTCGATTGTATTTGCCTTTCGCGGACTGGCCACCGCATTTTTTGTAAGAAGCAACTCAATTTATGAAAAGAGGATTTTTGACTGGCCAAGTGTTTTGACCTCGGATATTTTCGAACCTCCTTGCTTATGTGTTTTGAGTGGACTGGTTTTCTTGTAGGTTATGGCTCCCCCTCCCGAGGCGGACCCCCGTTGTTTCGACGTGGCGTGGCTCCGGAGCAAGGTTGAGGCCTTGGAGGCTGCTTTGGTTCGATACCGTAAGGGGGCCCGTGACACTGATGTGGCCTTCAATTATTATAGGAACAAGTCTGAAGCCCTAAGTGAGGAGGCAAGTCGGCTGAGGAGGGCGATGGTGGATCGGGAACTCGTGGGTGTTGGACTCAGATATACTATGTCGAGTTCCTCGGTGCAGAGGCCCTCCTCTGAGAAGCTGCTTCGTGATGTGATAGTGGAGAAGGAGATGGAGATACACCGTTACCGGACGATGCTGGGTGTCTCGACATCTTCCTCGGGGGGTCGGCGAGCGGAGGGGGTTCCCTCTGCGCTGCTGCTATTGGAGCGTATGCGACCCGTTGATACCCAAAGCTCCGTGGCCGGTGTGCCGACCGTGGCCGAACCGAAGGACCATCATGACAAAGAGAGAGTTCCAAGTTATTCGGTCGGAGTGATTCTGCCATTCGTCGGACCCGAGGGGCCCTAAGATGGCGGCTTCCTTCAGTTTGAGATGAGTGGAGTGTTTCTGTAACAGTCTTTGTTTGTTTTCTCAGAACCCAATACAGGAGTGTGAATAAGGAATTCTTTTCACTCTTTGCTTTGGCTGATGGTGTAATGAATGATGAAGGGGGTGTGGTTCGGCCCTGTCGATCCGCAAGGGATCGGCGTGGGGTGTTGTGAAGTCTCCCTGGCCTGACGCCGAGTCGTATCTACCGAGGTGCTGGGGACGGTACCGGAGTGAAAACTTGGGTGCCGATCCCATTGTCCGGCGTTAGGTCGGGTCTACCGAGGCGTTTGGAGTTTGACAAAAAGAGATTTCTTTCGTATAAGATAGGGAGGGCCGCTAAGATGGCCCTTTACATATGAGCGCTTACACAAAAACATATTTACATTTAGCCAGGCTAGAACCTATGCTCGTCCCTCACGGAACTTCATTAGGTGCTCGGCGTCGAATGGGACCTCCTCCAGCTCGACGGCAGGTTTGGGAGCAGGGCCGTCCCTCTCAGGTTCGAGTTCGACGGCGTCAAGGGGGAACACACCTCCCCCGACGGTGGTCATGTAGCACGATCGCGCTGCTTCTTGGCTGCCTCGGACGATGCCAACTCCTTGCGGGGTGGGAAATTTAAGTTTCAGATAGTAAGCCGAAGGCACCGCTTGGAGGGAGCAAAGTTCGGGTCGGCCGAGGATGGCGCTGTAAGTCGCCTTGACGTTGACCACCATGAAGTCCATGGACTCGGTCCTCTTGACAGGAGCCGATCCTGCGGTAACATCGAAGGTAACAATCCCTTCTATCACGACAGGGATGCCGGAGAACCCATGCAAGGTGTATCCGGCCGGCTTGAGTTTGCCTCTAGGTAACTTGAGATTCTCGAAGGCTTCGAGGAAAAGAATATTAACCGAGCTGCCGTTGTCGACGAGGATTCGGCGAACTTCACAATTAGCCATGTGGAGGCTAATGACGAGGGCATCGCAGTGGGGTAGGTGAACGCCTTCGAGGTCCTCTCCTGAGAAGGAGACCGGCATCGGTTGTAGCTTGGGCGAGGGGTTGTCTTGGACAGCATTCACCTTTCGGATGAAGGCTTTTCGGGAAGTATTTGATTCTCCTCCCATTGGCCCTCTGTGGACACAGTGCAAGATGAATGGCGTATCAGCGGCTCCCTCAGACTCGGGATCCCGACCCTGGATGCGGTTCGGAGTAGGGTTCGGAGGCGAGAGCCTCCGGTTCCTAGCATCTCGCCGATCTCGTGGGCCTTCTCGGGTGAATTCTCGGAGGTACCCTCTTGAGATGAGTTCCTCAATTTCGTCTTTCAGGGCCCGACATTGGTCGGTTTCGTGCCCATGATCTCTGTGGAAGCGGCAGTAGAAGCGCTGATCTCGATTCTTGTTGATATTAGGTCGGGGAGGTAGTCGGACAATGCCTTTGTCTTCGATTTCTAAGAGGATGGCGGATACGTTATGTGTCAAGGGAGTGTACCTCTCGAAGCGGGGGACCGGCGGGACCTTCTTCATGGCCCCCGCGTCCCTCGGAGCCTTCTTTGATGGTTCGACTTCTTCGGCCTTCCGTTTTCCCTTCCCGGTGGCCTCCCTGGCATCTTCGGGGTTAAGGGCATCTTCTGCCCTAATGTATTTCTCGACCCTGTTGAGGAGGTCGGGAAAGTCGACGGGGGGTTTCTTCGCCAGAGAAGCCTTCAGCTGTCCATGATGGACGTTGTGCCGAAATGCCGCGGAGGCGACGCCTGGATCAAGGGAGGAGACCGACCTTGCCTCTGCGGTAAACCTCCGGACGAACACTCTGAGTGACTCCCCCTCTATCTGTCTGAGCCCAAGTAAAGAGGCGCTGGTCCTTTCGGCCTTCCGGCTGGTGACAATGGGCAAGAAAATTGCCCTCTAGTTGGTCGAAGGAGTAAATGGAGCCGGGGGTGAGCTTCGAGAACCATTCACGAGCCGGACCCCGAAGGGTGGCAGGGAAGGCTCGGCACAGCAGAGGATCCGAGGTGCTGTGAATCATCATGAGGGTTTTGAAACCCTCCATGTGATCAGCAGGATCTCCCTCGCCGTCGTAGGTCTCGAATTGAGGTGGTCGGAAATTCCTGGGTATTTCCGCTTGGAGGATAGGGGCGGAGAAGGGAGGACGGACAGGTCTGTACCCCTGAGCCGCTCGTTGGTCACCGTCTCCTATGTGATCGAGACGATCCTCCATTTCTTGGAGGCGCCTTAGGAGCACGCCATCGTCCTATGGCTGGATTGTTGATGGGCGGGACACGCTGGCCTCGGCGTCCGACCCAGTTTGGGAATGGAGGGCTTCCTCTCTGGGGGCCCGTCGGAGAGCCCCAAGAATTTCTCTTCGGAAGTCCTGGAACTCCTTGTGAGTGACGGGGGCTCCCTCGACCCTGTTTGGTCGGTCTGAAGGTTGCCTTCCGACGCGGCTGAGCGCTGGCCTCCGTCCCTCGGGCGGCGGTCTTGGATGGTTCAGGGCCAGGTTGGAAGCGGCCATTCCCCTGCTGCGGCTAACCTGTCGGTTGACGATTATCCCCCGTAGGTCGGGCTGGACTTGACGGGTGATGCTCCTTTGGGACCCCTGATGGGGAGCCCTGTGTTTTGAAATGCATGGCCCAGCGTTAGCAGATGGTGGGGGCGAGTCCCGTCGGTTGACGGTGGAAGCAGCCCCCTTGCCCTTGGAGGCCATGAGAGTTCGGCTGTCGAGGTCCCTTGATGGTCGGGCTCGGGTCGGCTTCTGAAGCAGTGTTCCCACAGACGGTGCCAACCTGATGCGGTTTGTTTCTGGGAGACGTGTGGATGCACCAGGTGTGAGTTCGGACTCTATTTGTATTGAAGGAGAAAGCTGCTTGTCAGACGACCCTCGGCTGACCGGGCGGTACCTGCGACGGGCTCGGAATGATGTGGATGTCTGGACTCGAATCAGAAGGTTCGGATCCGAGGTCTTGTGTACCTGCAGACGGTCCTGAAACACCAGAGTTTATCCCGGTGGTGGACCCTCCGACGATCTAGTCAGTCTCTGTGAGAGAGTAGCAATAACTAGGTGAATTTAGGTGGCAAAAGATTGGTTACCTGAAAAGGTGGGTGAGGGTCTTGTATTTATAGGGAATCCCCACCGGGTATGGATCCACTTGGGGGCCGGGTTTGGACCCGAAAGCCCATGGGCCTGACGTGGCAGGAGGCCCAAGGGGTTTAGGGCGGACGTGGCAGTGCCCAGAGTGGTATAGGGCTGACGTGGCAACGCCCTAAGTGGTATTTGGAGCTGACATGGCTGATCATGGGTCTCCTGTGCCTTTGGGAGAATCGGAGGGCCTAGGCTGTGCCAGGTCATCCTCATGCCTCGCCAGGATGGGGGGACGGCCCGTGGGGCTGTCATGGATCGGAGGCCGAGGGCCATTGAGGCTCGTCGGATACGAGAAGACCAGTTCTGTGGGGGTGAACTTGAGGCTCGACGCCGACCCTGTAGTGGCTCGAAGCCGAACTAGATTGCTGTTTTTACCATTTTTGAGTGAGAGTTGTATTGGGCCCTGGTTGGGCCCCAAGTCATTTTTACCCTACCACAATAGCGTTGAACCACTACAAGCCACAATTATACAATCTCTAACATTGTCTCATGTTGAACAACAATACGATGAATGGAGGATTGCAGAGACAGTGCATTACCTTGAAACTCCAAAATCATATTCAGGTAAGCTTGCACCTGCATTTGAAAATCTTGTGTCTGATAACACTTTTGTTTCTTCTGTTACCAGGACACCAGATGTGGAGCTTAAGCCGCTGCCTGAACACTTGAAGTATGCATATTTGGGTGAAAATCAGACGTTACCTGTGATAGATACTGCAAACTTAAGCGCACAGGAAGAAGAGAAGCTGCTGAGGGTACTGCGGGAACACAACGGTGCAATAGGATGGACCATGGCAGACATCAAGGGAATAAGTCAATCCAAATGCATGCATAAAATACTTCTTGAAGACAATGCAAAACCTAGTAGGGAAGCACAGAGAAGGCTTAATCCACACATGAAGGAAGTGGTAAGAATAGAGATCTTGAAGCTACTAGATGTTGGCATCATCTACCCTATCTCAGATAGCAAATGGGTGAGTCCTATACATGTAGTGCCTAAGAAAAGTGGAATCACAATGGTGAAGAATGAAGAGAATGAGCTTATCCCTACGAGGATGACCACAGGATGGAGGGTATGCATTGACTACAGGAAGCTGAATAACGAAACCAGGAAAGATCACTTCCCTCTTCCTTTTATTGATCAAATCTTAGAAAGATTAGCAGGATATAGTCATTATTTTTTTTAGATGGTTATAGTGGCTATAATCAAATTGCTATTGCCCCAGAAGATCAAGAAAAGACCACTTTTACATGACCTTTTGGTACTTTTGCATACAGGCGGATGCCCTTTAGATTGTGCAACGCACCAGCTACATTTCAGAGATGCATGATGAGTATATTTTCAGACATGGTGGAAAGGTTCATCGAGGTATTTATGGATGATTTCAGTGTTTTTGGGTCTTGTTTTGATGAATGCCTTAACCATTTGCAGCTTGTGCTTAAAAGATGTGAAGAATGCAATTTAGTGCTAAATTGGGAAAAGTGCCATTTTATGGTACAACAAGGTATTGTCTTAGGACATGTGGTGTCAAAAAGGGGCATAGAGGTGGATAAGGCAAAAATTGACATCATATCAAAGCTACCTCCTCCCACTACAGTCAAGGGTGTAAGGAGTTTTCTTGGACATGCAGGGTTTTATAGAAGATTTATAAAAAAAAATTTCCAAAATCTCCAGACCCCTTTGTGGATTGTTAGCTAAGGATGTTGAGTTTGCATGGACATAAGAGTGCACAAATGCGTTCGTTACATTGAAAAATTTGCTCATTTCCGCACCCATCATCATGGCACCAGATTGGAACCATCCTTTCGAGCATATGTGTGATGCAAGTGATTATGCTTTGGGAGCTGTTTTAGGTCAGAAAATAAATAAGGTACCCCCATGCTATTTACTATGCTTCTCGAACTTTAAATGATGCACAGCTTAATTATTGCACTACTGAAAAAGAAATGTTAGCTGTCATTTTTGCTGTAGAGAAGTTTAGATCATATTTGATTGGATCTAAAGTCATTGTTTTCACTGACCATGCTGCTTTGAGATATTTGTTTGTAAAAAAGGATGCTAAGCCTAGGTTGATCAGATGGGTGCTGTTGCTTTAAGAATTCGATCTTGAGATTAGAGACAAGAAGGGAAGTGACAATGTTGTTGCAGATCACTTGTCCAGATTATTGCATGATGAAGAGAGAATTGTGCCCCCACTGAATGAAAACTTCCCAGATGAACATTTATTTGAAATAAATATACAACTTCCATGGTTTGCAGATATTGTAAATTATCTCACTGCTCATGTTTTCCCTCCAGGTATGACAAGTCAAGAAAGAAAGAGACTGGTGGCCATGTGCAAGCACTATTATTGGGATGATCCTTACTTATTCAAATTCTGCCCTGATCAAATTATAAGAAGATGTGTGGCAGAAGAAGAGCAAATGAGTATTCTACAATATTGCCACCAATATGCATGTGGAGGACACTTTGGACCAAAAAGAACAGCACTTAAGGTATTACAATCTGGTTTTTATTGGCCTAATGTATTCAAAGATGCTTTTTCTTTTTGCAGGACTTGTGATAAATGCCAAAGGACAGGCAACATCTCTTCTAGAAATCAAATGCCACTGCAAAACATCCAAGTAATAGAGTTTTTTGATGTTTGGGGAATCGACTTCATGGGTCCTTTTCCTAACTCATTTGGTTATTTATATATTCTTGTGGGTGTGGATTATGTGTCTAAATGGGTCAAGGCTGTCCCCTCAAAAACTAATGATCACAGAGTCGTTGTCAAGTTTTTACAGGAAAACATCTTCACCAGGTTCGGTACACCACGAGCAATAATTAGTGATGGAGGTAGCCACTTCAATAATTTTTCATTTGCTTCTTTGATGAAGAAATATGGGATTACACATAGAGTGGGTACTCCATATCATCCTCAAACCAGTGGGCAAGTGGAGATTAGCAACAGAGAGATCAAGAGCATTCTGGAAAAGACAGTAAATACAAGTAGAAGGGATTGGTCGCTACGCTTGAATGATGCATTATGGGCTTACAGAACCGCATACAAGACACCCATTGCATGTCACCATACCGTCTGGTTTTTGGAAAAGCCTGTCATCTTTCAGTGGAGTTGGAACACAAAGCTTATTGGGCCATTAAAAAGTTCAATTTTGATATGAAACAAGCAGGTGACAAAAGAAGATTGCAACTAAACGAGCTTGAAGAATTGAGGCACGACGCATATGAAAATGCAAAGTTGTACAAAGAGAGACCAAGATATACCATGATAAACATCTAGCAAGGAAGGAGTTTTATGAAGAACAGAAGGTATTAATATACAACTCGAGATTAAGACTCTTTCCAGGCAAGCTTATGTCACGATGGTATGGCCCGTACATTGTTACAAAAGTCTTTCCACATGGAGCATTGGAGGTTCATAGCAAAGAGAAAAATCAAACATTCAGGGTGAACGGGCATAGGGCGAAACCTTATATTGAGATGAGTTTTGAGCCGCAAGAGGAAGATGTGAATCTTCAAACCATCCAATACATTGCATGAACTCATCAAGTCTAGCTGAAGACAAGAAACACAGCGCTTATTGGGAGGCAACCCAATTTTCAGGGGAGTACTTAAACTTTATCTTTATTTCTTTTTATTTCTTTATTCATCTTTTATTTTCAGTTTCTTTCCTTCAAAATTAGATGGTGACACATGCCTATCTTAAGTTGTTTCAGACATTGAGGACAATGTTCCATCTAAGTTTGGGGGTAGTTATTCACATTTGGAGTCTCTTGATGTTGAGTCGATTCTAACAACAATGATGAGAAATGAGCTCAGTTACTATAGGTAGAGAGTGGAGAACAAGTATTAAGTGTGGTCTTTATCTTTAAAAATGTTAATAACTTATCATATGGATCATACTTGAAACTTTCATTCATTTGTCTACGTCAATTTAACGAATTGTGAAAGAGAATAGCAAGTTCAACTGTGAGTAAACTTAAATACACAAATTGTGAGTTTTTGAGCCTTATTTATTTCGTTTGAGAGAGTCATACACTTGAAGATCTCAGTTGACTGCATTCTTGAGATGATCTAGAACTTGTTTTTGCTACTTTTCGAAACTTATTTTTGGTTTTTGCATAAAAACTTGGAAATGATTAAGGCACCTAAGATTCCATCACCAAAGACAAATAGCCTACCCAACATCAATTATCCACTAGTTACCCCTTTGAAGCCTATAAAAGCTTTCTTTTTGTAAGACACATCATCCTTAACCAAGCCTAGATGAATAGGTTACCTTACCTATATATATTGAGTTAGTAAAGCAATAATTGAAAAAGAGATGTGGTATGTCAAGATGAAGGGGATGAAAATATAAAGTTGGAGGATTTGTCATTAGAAAAAAAATGAAAAGTTGTAAATTGCTGAGTTGTGGATGGGGGAAAGGTGTTGGTAGAAATAAAGTATAGGCCTGTGATATATGGCCTTAAAAATTTTGTGGAGAAAAAAAAAAAATCTCTCTTAGAACAAGACAAGTTGCTCTACTAATCCTTTAGAATTTTGTATTCCTTTTCCCTTCAATTGTTTAAACCCTCACCCATGGCCCCATTACAACCTATAAAAGACCTTTTGATCCAAGTAACATGCAAATCAATGGTGTGAAGATGTAGTAGCAAGATCAAGCATATGGTTTCATCTAAGTAATGATAAATTGTCACGAGATCTAACTTGAATGTCCCATGTCAATGAGAGCTATATTTTTTGTGAGTGTATGCCATGGTGAGAATTTGGAGTTGAAATATAGTTGAGCTTGCTAACCTTAATCATGATTATGTTGCTTAGGCATTGGCCACACTACTATTTGATATTCAAGTTGAGTATTCGTGTGAATAAGTGATTAACATTTGAATTAAAACTTGTTTAGACCTAACTTAATGCTTGTTCTAACCTTGACACTAACAGTACCAAGTTCTCTGAGGTAAATATTAGAAGGGTCAAGATGTCAAGCGATGCTTGTAGTTTTATTTTGCTTGAGGACAAGCAAAAGCTAAGTTTGGGGGTATTTGATGAACCCAATAATATTCACATTTAGGAGCAATAATCTTAATGCAATTGGATATTTAAATGCTCTATATGTGGTATTTTACTCTTCTTTTCTCTTTTCCATAGGAAACAGTCTAAAAACAGCTAAACGAAGCAGATTCAGGATTTTGAGGATGATACACAGAAACTGCAGAGCATAAGTCGACTGGTTCTTCAAACAGGCGACTGGACAGAGAGGTTGAGTTTCCGAAGGTGCTCAGTACAGTCGACTTACTCCAAAGACATTCGACTTGACTGATGAATTATGAATCTACAGATGTCTCGGCACAGTCGACTGATTACAAAACCAGTCGACAGGTATTCAGCAGAGTTAGGAGATAAGAACAGTTGAAGATTCATCCTCATCCAAATCCGAAGCAAGATTAAGTTATCCAAACCCAGGTTGTCTGTGAATAACAACTCTTCATTAATCAAGATAGAGAACCAGGATTGGCAAGTGAGAAGATCAACTTAGATCTATATCCGATGTGTAAAGAGATAGAATTGAAATATGCAGATGTGGGCAAAAGAAATTATAAAAAGGCTGGAATAAGGAGTTGAGAGTATCACTGAATCTCTGAATCATCAATCATCAACCAACGAGCATTATTCTACCAGCATCGAAGAAGGAAGGAGATCAAGTGCACTGAAGGGAATGATCCAGTCGACTTAGTGACAGCAAGTCGACTTCTTGGGCTGAACATCACCAGTGTTATTTCTTCTCTTTCTAGTTTTTATTTTAATCATGTATTCGAAACTGTTAGTCAATAAAAGTCTTATTATGTGGAACTAATTTCATAGTTGGGTAGATCAAAACCGTAGTCATGTAATACTTATATTCTTCTCAACGCTACTCTATTACTTATTGATTAAACCTGATTGTATTGGTATAGATTTATAATATGAATTAAACTTGTTCAGAAGTTCTTAGAGCAGTCGACTGAGAGTGACAGCAAGTCGACTGCCATGCAGAACCTGAGATTATCAAGTTTGCGTATTATAAAACTGAATCTGTTATATGAGCATAGAGACGACCTGTATCTCGTGCTCATAACTTGTAACACAGGAATCTTTAGGGGTTCTTGGTTTAATCAACTTGAAGGATCTAGATCTGATACCAATTTCTAGAATTTTGAGTGTTTGTTCGTTTTCATTGTTCCTATGCTTCCTTTAAGTGCAACTTAGTAGATACCATGCTAAATACTTAAGGAAAGAAACGAATTAAAATAGATACCATGCCTAATTCTTAGCCTAGGGAAAACATTAACTTTAAGGAGTAGATACCATGCCCTTAAAGGAACAAACATAAGTAATTAGAGTCGTATAGAAGGTGACTTAGCATTATTGACTATAGGTGGAAATCAAAGCGCAACTACTTAATAGATATTTGTGATTCAGAACTACTTGATCTAGTTTTAATCTTGTCATTTCTTTTAGAACAACACTTTATGATCTTCATTTTTGTTTTATTGATTAGTAAGTTAATTTCTACAATCTCTGTGGGATCGACCATTGCTTTTCACTACGCTTCTATAAACGATTCGTATACTTGCGAGGTTTTAATTTGTATCTAGTTTATCTATTTATTTAGATAGCTGAATTTCACAACAACCTTGACAAGTTGTTGCAGACTTTCTATTTGATCACAACAAGTTTACTGAGGCGATTCTGGGACAAAGTTAAATGTTGAACTTGTTATTTGTGCCCGACAAGTTTTGTAGAGACACCATATGTCAGATCTGATGTTTGTGACTCGTTGTTTGCACCCAACGAGTTTGTAGAGACAATTCTAGGCCGGTGTTGGAGGCCGAGCCTATTGCATGAAGATGAAGGGTTGTTGGAAGAGCTTGAGCGATAAGTGAGGTACTGAGCACTTTGTTTAGAGTCAGTGAGTTGTTGACGAAGCTTGTGTAGAGAGCAGAGCATTGAACTTGTTGTTTGGAGTCGACGAGTTTTTGACGGAGCTTAAGTGAAGAACCAAGCATTGAACTCGTTGTCGAGAGCCAACGAGTTGTTGATGAAGCCTAGGGGAAGATCAAGACATTGAACTCGTTGTTTGGAGTCAACGAGTTGTAGATGGAGCCAGAGCGAAGATCAAAGCATTGAACTCATTGTTAGTAGAAAACGAGTTGTTGACAGAACTTGAGCGAAGAACAAGGCGTTGAACTCGTTGTTTGGAGTCAACGAGTTGTTGATGGAGCTAGGGCAAAAATCAAGGCATTGAACTCGTTGTTTGGAGTCAACAAGTTGCTGATGGAGCCTGAGCGAATATCAAGGCGTTGAACCCGTTGTTTGGAGCCAATGAGTTATTGATGGAGGTCGAGCGGATAGCGGAGCGTTGAACTCATTGTTTGGAGCCAATGAGCCATTGATGGGACTCAAGAAGAAAACATGGCATTGAACTCGTTGTTTGATGTCAACGAGTTGTAGAAGGAGCTCGAGCAGAGAGTGGAGCATCGAACTCGTTGTTTGGAGCCAGCGAGTTGTTGGCGGAGCTTGTTCCTAGTCTTTTTTATGCAGAGTTTAATTCTCTTGTGTTTTTTCAGTGTTTAAGTGATTCCATTCTTTTGTTTGCTGACAAGTAGTTATGTATATCAAATAAGATCCTCAGGACATTGAGTTTGCTTTCCTTCGCAATATGCTGTGCTTGACGGAGTTAGGACTAATTTGTTTGCGTGGTGCATTATGCAAGACAGAGCTGGAGCATGCTCAGATGAAGGTGGCAGGAAAGACTTGGAGCTTTCCGGCCTAAGGAGAGCTTGTCTTGAATTTTATCGTCAAGTGTTGAGGCAGCCCCGGGGAGTCGTTGGCTGGCAAGAGTCCTATGAAGAGGTTTTTGTCTCTTAGGCAGAGCATTCCTCTAGTGTGTAGCTGGAAGAACGACTTGCAAGACAGTTTGTTGTACAGTGTTTGCGAGACTGTTGGTAGTGATTCTTAGGAATGAAATGTAGACTCATTGTAATTCTGCAGTTGTAATTAGAATTGTAGTGACGCTGGATCTGACTGCATAGATTTGAGATAGTTCTGTGATTTGAAGAATTCTTTTCATATGCTTTATCCTTGTTGTGTAATTTGTTGTTAAGATTGATGAGTTGTCGACTGGGTTCTATGTAGCTAAAGAACAATGCCTCAAATTTTTTGTGTATAGCTAACGAACCGTCGATGGTATGCGTAATGTTCGACAAAGTTTAGAACTTATCTGTCTTGTACTCAGCTAGTTGTAGGAGCAACTCTGAGGGAGTTCTATTTTCCAAACTTGTTGTATGGGTCCTCCAACAAACTGTGAGTCACATCGAGTGGTGAGTTGAACCCCAAATGTTGCTTTTGCAAGTTTTATTTGGGTAACTATAATCTACGATTTTGAACCTCAAATATGTCTTTAAAGAATTTTAACTAGTTTCAGGAACAAATCGAATGGCCAGTTGAACTCTGAACGTGCATGATTGCAGGTTGCTAAAGTAACTCCGAGCCATGAGTATGGATTCCAAACTTATTAGTTTAAGTATTAACAGGTTGCAGGAGCAGATCGAATGGTGAGTTGAACTCCGGACTTACTTTGTCGCAAGTTGGTAAAGTAACATTGAGTCATGGGTATAGACTCTGAACCTATTGTCGAGGCATTAACGGGGCACTTGGAATCCTATGGATGAAGATATGGTCTCCACGGTGCAGGAGCAGATTAAATAGCGAAGTGAACTCCGAACTTGCTTTGTTGCAAATTGCTAGATTGCTAGAGTAACTTCGAGCCATGGGTATGGACTCCAAACCCGTTTTATAGGGAGTTTTTAACGGGTTTTTGGTATCATTTTTGTGTAAGTTTGACACTCAACTCATTGTATGCATTCATATAGTTGTACAATAATTTTGCAAAAATTAATTCAAAATTTTATTTTAAAATAAAACTAAGCGGCTTCTCTAGTTACTGGTCGTTATTACGTGAAGTGACCGGTACTGAAAGCGGTATTTATTGAAAAGTAAAATTAAATGGTTGCTCTAGTGGCTGGCCTTTATTACAAATTGAGAAAATTTGCTACTACTACTAAGAGAGGATGTTTTAGACGCCTTCGTTCAACTTTATAAGGGATCTTACTTTCCTAGTCCTTCCTGATATCTCCTTGCCCCCCGGGTCTTCAAGTTGATGAGCTGTTAGGCGAACAACTTAGACCCTGTCTGAACTTGCCTTTTGTGGAGCGAGTCTCCTCTTGTTTTGTAGAGAAGATTTTCAGATTCGCCAATGTGTTTTGGCCGGACTAGTTCTTTCCGATGAATGAGCGGAGTGGCTTCGAGTGGGAGTAACGAGTTTGGACCTAGTGAGAGATGATTTGGCAAGTTTAAAAGTTCTTAGCAAGATTGTTTATGGCAGTGGCTTCAAACTTGTTTACAGTTATGAAATTATTGTAACTACTTTCTGCCAGTAACTCTATGGCTTCGAGGGGGAGAACCGAGCCTCCTATTATAGCGATGTAGCATGCTCGTGTTGTCTTTTTAATTCCTACAACTTGGCCTACGCCTATTGTTGTTTTTTCTGTTTTTTTTTTCCGAGAAGAAAGAAGAGGGGTCCAACTCATCTATCAACTAGTCAAATCTTGATGAACACGCACTTGTTATAACTTAGATTATGCAAAGTTTCACATCCAACATGTCCTTGTTAGGTTTGTATCAAACTAGGTAAGCATCTCCAAATTAGAAGCAACCTGTGATAGTAAATTACTTTCACATGTTGACATGATTAAAAATATATATTATATTATGTGTATAGATCTATATATCAGATATGTTTGCACTAAAACAAGCTAGCTAGTTTAATCTAATTTCTTGGTATTATGTATCCATCCAACCTGTGTCAAAAGAAATATAGACAAGGACATATTTAAAGATTGATAGTGAAAAATATTTTCATTGGCTTTGATCTGGAAAAAAAACATGCTTATTTTCCATTGGTTTAAATTTGGGGAAAAAAATGCACATAAAAGCTGTATAGTTTGATTAAAAAAAAATTATAATCTGCTACTATGGTGCCAGTAATTGAACTCTATAAATTAAGATAGCAATAGATAATATAGGATATATGAAAAGGATAAAAAAATGCTATATATAACAAGGGAAAAGAGGAGATTGTTGAACTGTAATTGTTCAGATAATAAAAATACAGGAGTGAGAAAATTCCGACTTTCAGAATATCAAGTTTCTGTAATAATATTAAAAGAAATTAAAAAAACTTATCAAGTGAGCATTTTTTTTCTAGATTGGCAAAGATACATTTCTAGATTCATGACCTGTCTTGAAAAGCAATATGGAAAAGGAAAAAAAAAAAAATTTCACCAAAAAAAAAAGATCCATGTTATATTTTGGGAGATGATGCAGGTTGGTACTCCTCAGTGGTGTTGTGATTTTACTCAAAAATTAATTTAATATGTAATGCATGTTCATATTTATGTTAGACGCGTATATTATACATGTGTAGTAGGTTGCATGTTATTTAATATAATGATTTAGTTTTAGTCTCACTTTGGGTATACTTGTATATATATTTAGTTCAATGTCTCAATAATAAATACATTATTATTCTCTCAAATATTATTTGAATCAAACATGGTATCAAATTAAAATTAATTATCTCAACTAAAACCATAATTTCTTTCCTATATAACTTTCAACCGAACCCTAATCTTATCTCTCAAAGCCTTCATGCAGATCTGTTCTGCTCAACTTGCTCCGGCTTCTCGTCGTCGATCATCATTACTAATCTTATCTTTCAAAGCCTTCACGCATGTCCGTTCTGCTCAACGCGGTTGATCCCCTCCGGGCTCTACCCATCCCTGTGGATCAGCTCCCATCAATCAATTTTGGCCAGTTTAAGCCCAATTCCAAATTTTTTGTTTCTTTCTTCATGTCTCTACGGCCTCACCACCTCATGATCTCATCCCATAGACACCAAACACCTTAACCAACTAAACCTTATAAACCACCAAACAAACCAAGCACAAACACAAAAATGGCTTTGACCTTAGATCTATACATAATTTCTTATTTGAAAAATTCAGTCAATGCCCGGAATTAATTGGCCTCAACCAAAAGACTAGCACTTTTCTCATTACTTTGGAAGGTTCAGTCAGCCCTTGGTTTGACCACATTAATTTTTTGAAGTTCAAACCAAGTACACATACTTTCTATTATAAACTATGACTTAAACTAGGACTCGGTATACACCTCAGCACATGTTGCTACTTATTTTGGTGAACAGTAGTGAATTAATATTTGATGAAAATGACTAAAGATCTGGCATATTTGATCGTTGCCGTGAAATACGGTTAGAGTTCCTGAGATTGAATTTTGATCGTTGCCGTAAAATATGTGGTCTAGATTTGATGGTTGCTGATACAGCCGAAAGACCTGCAAAAAGCCTGAAACACCGAGGGGTGGCCCCGACGACAGATCCTTCGACGTTCAAGTCAGAACCAGAAAGAGAAAGAGAGTTTGAGAGAGAAACTGTTGATTACCTTCTGACTGAGGAGGGGGAAGGGTATTTATAGGCCTGAGAAATAGTACAGGAGATTGATATGAATTCATTAGATCACCTATGAATTCCTTATCTCCTATTCGAATATCCCCTTCAAAAGATAAGCTCTCTTGTTTGAAGATAAGATATTTGACTAACAACCCTTATGGGCTAGGTCTCTCTTAGTGGACCTAACCTGTCACTTTTAATAGGCTTGAAAGCGGCTCATGTCTAGTAGAATGTCATGGAGAAGGCCCGAACCTGTTAACGAGGCCCGTTATGATTAATCTACTTGTAAAAGCTTTGGGATATGTGCAAGAAACGTATGGCCCTGATTTGCTGCGATTTTTACCATTATTAGCACCATCGACGTCCTCCACAACAGTAGTTTCATACTACTACTCGCTTTGTTCAAGGTCCTCCTGTCTAGAGTGCTCACCATCATATGTGGGCTCATGCCACTGCCTATTATCGTGCTTTGTGGTTCTCTCAACATGCTCCTCCTATACCACGACCAGCTACCATTGTTGAAGCAACTCCTTCAATGAATAGTATTTATGGTCCATCTCTGGACCATTCTCAGTTACAGAGGCATGTACAATCACTGCAATTGACGATTATTTCTTCTTCCTCTGGTTCATTTACCTTTACTACTCATTCAGGTAATATTTTTTCCTTATGGATATTAGATTCTGGTGGTACTAATCACTTGTCGTCTACTGCCACACACCTAGTTAATACCAAACCATTACTTCCACCTCTACCATTCGTACTGTTGATGGTACACATATTGACATGATTTTTATTGGTCGTCCCCTTGATTCTCCCTATTTTCAGTACCTCATGTTCATCATGTTCCCAACTGTTGGGAATTCCCCTTGTCCGATCTGCTAAGTTTACTATGCAATCACTACGAACAACCAAGAAAAATATTAGATCAAACTAAACACACAAAAGCACACAACTTTGTCCCAGTTTAGGAGAACCCCTAATCCAGGTGAGAAACCCGAGATAATATTCAACTAGAGAAAGATACAAGAGTTAAAACTCTTATCATGACCCCTTTTCAAGCCTCACTGAAAATACTCGCTCTTTACATTGGAAAACCTCTCAAACTCTCTTCAATGAAGTGCTTACTCTTATCTCTCAAAGGAGGCCACTACATTGTATATATGGAGATCTAGAAAAACCTTAGTTTGATATCTTGATATAATAACCATCCGATGTATCCTAGAGAGATAATCATATGATGAGAGCCCTATGATCTAACCAAGAAAGGAATTGGGATTTAATCTAATAACCAAGACCCAGCCCCCAAAAACTGCATGTTGCGCTGAAGAGGTCGACTACCACAAAAGGCAGTCGACTGCAACAGGTCTCGACCAAAATAGAGAGCAGTGGTAGTTGACCACTGGCTGCCTGTTGCTACTCTCCGTTGTTGTCGCTTGTTGTCCTTCTTCCCATCGCTTCGATTCCTTTCTCGCATCACCATCTTCTCTTCACATCCAACATAGTATTCAAGATGTAAACCCAATAATCTCTACCTTGAATTGCGTACTCATGAACCCACACCTGTGTGATTAAACTCTTTTAGACTCTTTATGTTCCTTCTTGCAAACAACTTGGTTTAGTTGCGTCTTTTGCTAGTTGAATCTACCTCCACCTGTTTTTTTCCAATTGGTATGTCTCTCGAAGGCACACCCTAGTAGGTGTTAACACGAGGGTGTCATATTCTGCACGAACTCCACCTACCCCAAGGTGCTCTCCACCTCCCGATGATATTCAAACGTTGCAGTCTTGCTTTAATGATTCTAGTGGCAGCGAACTAGATAATGCTTTAGAAACAATGGACTTCCAAACACTCGACCGAGTTATCTTGTTCCCCTAAAGCTAGTAAAAGTTGTGCTGACTCTGCCCAATCCTCCTTGATGTGTCTAATTTTTATATGAATATTTGTACTCATTTACCCATAAAAATTGTTTGTTTTCGTTTATCTTGTTTATAATTTATCTTATTTCCATAAAATTCAGTTAATTTATTATTTTTGAAGGATTAAGATTTTTGATGCAAATTATGAATATTTTTGGTAAAAATCAACAAACAAAACAAAAATATCGATTTATTTATTTTTATTGATTTGTTGAATTTAAAATTTACAATTTGGCAATGAGAAAAACAAAATATAAATTTTAATTTGTCAATTGAGCTGAAAGTGCAATAAACAACTTTAAAAGGGTTTAAATGAGCTAATATGATTTTTAGTTAGTTTAATTAATTTTAAACTAATTAATTTTATTTTTATTTTAAATCCTAATTTTTGATTTTATTTTGTGTGTGCAGCACGTGAAAGAGAAGAAAAAGAAGCAAGAAAGAAAAGAGCAAATTAAAGAAGAAGGAAATAAAGAAAGAATAAGGGTTTTTTTGCAAAAGTAACCCTAATTCTCCTATCTGTGCCTACAAATAGAAGAGAAGACAAGAAGAGAAGAGAGCGCTGAACGAAGGGAGAGAGCGACGGCTGATCCCTAATTATTATAAATAATTAAAATAAAATAAAATAAAATAAAATAAAAAGGAGAAACGAAACAGCGGAGAGGCACTGTGTTGTTTGCACGTGAGGCTCTAGAAGAAGACGACAACAACTTCAATTTTCTGCTGACGTGGCGACGAAGACAGGGACAGAGAAGCGTTTGAGAGAGACAGAGAGGTGAGAGAACGGGACAAAATAGCGACGTTGATGTGCTAGTCCCACGTGACAGCGACAACATCTGACAGCACCTGACGTGACAGCGGATCATCAGTGCCTGCTGACGTGACGGCGCCTCTGTTTCCGAGACAGCTAGGCTGACGTGGTGGGCTTCGGCACTGTTTTCGAGACAGACAGAGAGGAGAAAGGACTTGTTTGGGCACGGTCTTCGAGACTGTTCGGTTTACAAATTTCTTTTACAAAAATAGTCTCTTTTTGCATCTTTTTTCTCTCTCTCTAATTTTATATGCAGTCCAAGACAATGTTTGTTAGTTGCAAATTTATTATGAACTAATTTTATTTTTCTAGGGCTTTGATATAGCCTAGTTTTGATAACACAATTTTAATTCCAAGTTATTTTTCTATTTTTCCAATGGTTGTGTGTTTGATTTTTTATGTTAATGCTTACAATTGGTTGACCGACGTTTGTATGATTTATTGGATCATGGAGAGACCTGAGAGGTAATTTGTGATTTAGAACTATAAAATTAAACACCATTAATTGAGCGAAATTAGAGATGATTTACCGTGATTGATGTGACCGTTAAGAAATCCACATAACTTAATGAGTCTTCGATTAATTAAATTTGCATAGAGATATAACAAACTGTTAGTTGGAGATATTTTTGGTATTGTTCGAGAGAAAGCATGAATAATTTGGGGATCTTGGTCTACAACTTGGAAAGATAATCTTTTTATTCACTTGGAATCATTATTTGTGTGGGTTAAACTATGTGAAATCAAAAGCCCTAGAATTAATTTTGCCATTAACAAATTACAAAATTTCAGATTCTGCTCCCTCTTAATTAATTTAGTTGTTTTTTTTTATTAATTTAATTTAGTCGCTTTCTTTATTAATTTCGATTTTCCAAATAGTAGTTCATCTAGTAATATTGGTACTCAATAAAATAATTAGTCCCTGTGGGTTCGACACTCTTTTTACTTAACTATACTACTTGTTGCGATTTGTACACTTGCAAATATTCACATCACTCCTCTTACCCTTCATCGCCTACAACAACTTTTCCAAACTTATTTAATTTTTATTCAAGTTTGGGGGAAGGGTTACAAGTTTAATTTTTATTTTTTATTTTTGAAAAGAAAAACAAAACAAAAGGGATTTTAATTAGGCTCACCAATACACTTTTGAGTTCTTTATTGTGCTAAAGCATTGAAATATTTTTTTAGGATAGACAATTTCTTATAAAGCAAGATTTAGCCTACTTATTTACTTTAGGATTATTGAATTTCAAAATTTCTTACACAATTGTAAGAGTCATGCGATTATACATAAAAGAAAAATGTGATGTTTTTTTTTGTGATTATCTCCTTTGATCTAGTCCTAAACAGAGTTTAAGTAAATAGAGTGATAATAATAATAATAATAATAATAATAATAATAATAATAATAATAATAATATTTTTTAAAATAAGTCTATTTACTCCAATGTTTTAAGTTGCTTAGTAACTAAGGGTATTCATCACAAATATTTACTTTTACGTCAAACGGCAACTTGAAATATGAGTATGCAAAACACTCTAAGTTTGTGACTTGTTGAGTAACAGGGTGAATTCATCACAAATGTTTACATTCGCGTCAAAAGGCAAGTGATAACTTAGAGAAGAGAAAGAAAAAGAAAAAAAAACTCTAGTTTGCTACTCGATTTGTAGTAGTGAGAAGGGGTAATCACAGATGGAGTTATCACATACTATAATTATATTAATTGCATGACAAATATGATTGGGTTTGGAATTATGAATAAATAATTGCACTAGAGAAAGTGAGTATGCTTCGTTTTACTTTATTTGCTATGGTTTATATTTTTAATTGAAATTTTAAAGCTTGCATGATGAAATCTCTGGGTGTGATGAATTGAGCTATTATTGATTATTATTGCCTTTATTCATGATTTTACTTTTTGCTCGAGGACAAACAAAATCTTAAGTTTGGGGGTATTTAATGTGTCTAATTTTTATATGAATATTTGTACTCATTTATCCATAAAAATTACTTGTTTTCATTTATCTTGTTTATAATTTATCTTATTTCCATAAAATTCAGTTAATTTATTATTTTTGAAGGAATAAGATTTTTGATGCAAAATGTGAATATTTTTGGTAAAAATCAACAAACAAAACAAAAGCATTGATTTATTTATTTTTATTGAGTTGTTGAATTTAAATTTTACAATTTGGCAATGGGAAAAACAAAATATAAATTTTAATTTGCCGGTTGAGCTGAAAGTGCAATAAACAACTTTAAAAGGGTTTAAATGAGCTAATATGATTTTTAGTTAGTTTAATTAATTTTAAACTAATTAATTTTAATTTTATTTTAAATCCTAATTTTTTATTTTATTTTGTGTGTGCAAGCACGTGAAAGAGAAGAAAAAGAAGCAAGAAAGAAAAGAGCAAATTAAAGAAGAAGGAAATAAAGAAAGAATAGGGATTTTTCTGCAAAAGTAAACCCTAATTCTCCTATCCGTGCCTATAAATAGAAGAGAAGACAAGAAGAGAAGGGAGCGTTGAACAGAGAGAGAGAGCGACGGTTGATCCCTAATCATTATAAAAAAAAGGAGAAATGAAACAGCGGAGAGGCGCTGTGTTGTTTGCGCGTGAGGCTTGAGAAGAAGACGACAGCGACTTCAACTCTCTGCTGACATGGCGACAGAGACAGGGAGAGAGAAGCGTTTGAGAGAGACGGAGAGGAGAGAGAACGGGACAAAACGGCGACGTTGACGTACGGGTCCCACGTGATAGCGACAGCATCTGACAGCACCTGATGTGACAACGGATCATCAGTGCTTGCCAACGTGGCGGTGCCTCTGTTTCCGAGACAGCCAGGCTGACGTGGTGGGCTTCGGCATTGTTTTCGAGACAGACATAGAGGAGAGAGGACTTGTTTAGGCACGCTTTTCGAGGCTGTTCGGTTTGCAAATTTCTTTTAAAAAACAGTCTCCTTTTGTATCTCTTTTTTCTCTCTCTAATTTTATATGCAGTCCAAGACAATGTTTGTTAGTTGCAAATTTATTATGAACTAATTTTATTTTTCTAGAGCTTTGATATAGCCTAGTTTAGAGAACACAATTTTAATTCGAAGTTATTTTTCTATTTTTCCAATGGTTGTGTGTTTTATTTTTATGTTAATGCTTACAATTGGTTGACCAGCATTTGTATGATTTATTGGATCAAGGAGAGACCGAGAGGTAATTTGTGATTTAGAACTATAAAATTAAACACCATTAATTGAGCGATATTAGAGATGATTTACCGCGATTGATATGACCGTTAAGAAATCCACATAACTTAATAAGTTTTCGATTAATTAAATTTGCATAGAGATATGACAAACTGTTAGTTGGAGATATTTTTGGTGTTGTTCGAGAGAAAACATGAATAATTTGGGGATCTTGGTCTACAACTTGGAAAAATAATCTTTTTATTCACTTGGAATCATTAATTGTGTGGGATAAACTATGTGAAATCAAAAGCCCTAGAATTAATCTTGCCATTAACAAATTACAAAATTTCAGATTCTGCTCCGTCTTAATTAATTTAGTTAGTTTTTTTGATTAATTTAATTTAGTCGCTTTCTTTATTAATTTCGACTTTCCAAATAGTAGTTCATCTAGTAATATTGGTACTCAATAAAATAATTAGTCCATGTGGGTTCGACGCTCTTTTCACTTAACTATACTACTTGTTGTGATTTTGTACACTTGCAAATATTCACATAACTCCTCTTACCCTTCATCACCTACAACAACTTTTCCAACTGTCAAAACTCCACATCGAGCTATTACCTGCAGCCCTGAGCATACAGAGTCCCCAAATATATCGTATTTCGTTTCATCAAAGCTAGGAATATGCATGACCACTTCTAGTGTGAACTCTTTACCATCTGGCGTCTCCAATTTAACTGTTCCATCACTCACTACTTCACAAATCTCACCAATCGCCGTTCTCACACTACAACCTGTTGTAGACTTATAAGTAGAAATTATCTTCCTCTCAGAGCAAATGTGAGAAGAACTTCCCAAATAAAGAAACCAGTCAGAATCCACATCCAAAGAAATTGAAACAATACGACAATCTATGTTATCACCTGATTCAACGGCATTGACTAGGTTCACACCCCTATGATTCAACCACTTATAATAGTCTTTCTTGTGATGTCCAATCTTACAGCAACGATGGAAATGGACCCTACCCTTAAGTGTACTTTTTCTTCGAATCGAACTACCATCCACTGCCAAGTAACTCACAGAAGTAAACACCAATTTCTGACTCTCTTTCTTAAGCGCATTATCCTCCAAACACTTGATCACACCTTCTACCGAAAACTTCTTCTTGGCAGATTATCTGTCTAGCATGTTTATCAAGTTGGATAAATTTGATACTGAATATATCAAGTTGGAAGCTTTTAGATCATCTGTGTTAATCGCCATCTGTTCCGATAACTTCCTATTTAACTCCACTATATGATCCATAAGAGTGGTACTTTCTTCATTGAGAAACCTGAAAACTTTCTCTTCCAATGCACACAATTATGTGACGAAGATTCTGAGTAGTCAATTTTGAGTCTTGCCCACAGACTTTCCATGCTTCTTCTGCACCTGACTTTGCTCGTCAATAACAGGCCAGATTAAACTCAAAGCTTGTAAATAAATTTCCTCCAAATTCTCTTATTTTATGTCGATTGGTCTCCCTTTATCTCCTTCTAGGGCTAGATCCAAGTCATGTTGAACCAATGTGTTATGCATGTCCACCTTCTACAGATCAAAGATCTTACCGTCGAACAGATTGATCTTCATGAATTGATCTACCATCTCCAAGGAACTCGATCAACCCTGAACTGCAAAAATTTATGACATGATGCTCTGATACCAATTGTTGGAATTCCCCTTGCTGGATCAGCTGAGTTTACAATGCAATCACTATGAACAACCAAGCAAAATAGTAAACCAAACCAAACAAACCAAAGCACACAGTTTTGTCTAGGTTTGGGCTAACCCTAATTGGGGAGAGAAAACTGAGATAATATTCAACTAGAGAAAGATACAAGTGTTACAACTCTCATCACGACCATATCTCAAGCCTCACTTAGAAATACTCGTTGTTTATAATGAAAAACATCTTCAAACTCTCTTCAATGAAGTACTCATTCTTACATTTCAAATGAGGTCAATACAATGTTTATATAAAGATCTAGAGAAATCCTACTTTAATATCTTGATACAATAACCATCTGATGTATTCTGAAGAGATAATTATATGATGAGAGCCATATGCTCTAAGTTGGAGAAGAATTGGGGTTTAATCTAACCAAGAAGACCCAGCCCAAAAATTGTTTGAAGCCTAGAAATGGTCGACTGCCACAAATGGCAGTTGATTGCATCTGGTCTAGACCAAAACAGAGAGCAGTGGCAGTCGACTGCTTGCTTCATGCTGCTCTCACTGTTGTCACTTGCTGCTATTTCTTCCCAATGTTGCTTTGATTCCTCTCTCGCATCATCGTCTTCTCTTCACATCGAACATAGTATGCAAGTCATAAACCCAACACTAACGTTGGGCTAAACAAATTTTATGTATCTCAATTGACTGATATGAATTACACAATTACCTTTGATTCATCTTCTTGTGTTGTGCAGAATCCACATATAAGGATGCATATTGGAATCGCGCACATGAAAGACAATCTTTATTACATGGATAAGCTCTTTCTACTAGTACCTAAAACTACTGTTATGGGTCTTATCACCACTCCACATTCTCTTTGTGACATTTGACGTTGTATAAGTTTTGTTTCTAGTAGTGGTTCTTTAGGGGATTTTTCTTCCACCAAAATATCTGAGAATGTGAAGTGGTGATAAGACGCATAACAGTAGCGGTTCATTAGAAATTTTCTGTATCTCAATTGACTGATATCAAGAGCCCAAAACTTATCGTGAGGCAATTACACATCCGGAATTGCAGTCTGCTATGCCAGATGAATTACAGGCATTACAACATGCTCAAACTTGGTACTTTGTCCTTTACCTCCTGTAAAGTGCCTATCAAAGGCAGTTGATATATAAAATTAAAACTCGTGCATATGGTTCTATTGAATGACATAAAGCTTGTCTCGTTGTCTGTGGTTTTAGTCAACAGTATGATATATATTATGAGAAGACTTTTGCCTAATGTTGCCAAGACGACAACTGTTCACACTCTTATCTCTGTTGTGGCTGCTCGTAAATAGTCGTTGTTTCAGATGGATGTGAAGAATGCATTTCTTCATGGGTCAATATCTGAAGAGATTTACATGATCCCTACACCTGGTCTTTCTCATCTCTCAGATCATCTTTGTATCTTACGTCGTGCTTTCTATGGCCTCAAGCAAGCTCATCGTCTTGGTTTGTATTTCTCACTCAGGTCGTTCAAAGTGCTGGTTTTCATGCTAGTGCAAATGATTTGGCAACGTTAATTTTTACATCAAAATGATGTCACTTTCTTCTTCTTCTATATGTAGATGTTATGATTATTACAAGTGATAACCAAGATCACATTGCTCGTATACAACTCCAACTTCACAATCAGTTTGATATGAATGATCTTGGTCCACTTCATTAGTTTCTTGATCTTGAGGTTGACATTCCGATCAAGGATATTCTCTATCACAGTGCAAGTTTACTACGGAGATTCTCAGTCGTGCCGCCTGCTCGACTCTCGCACTTTTCCTACCCTGCTCGAGTTGAATGTCAAGTTGCGACCAGATGATGGTGATCAATTACCTAATCTCACTCACTATCGGGAGCTTATTGGGATGCTTGTTTATCTCATTATCAGTTGTCCAGATATTTCACATGCAGTTCATATTGTGAATCAGTTCGTCTTTGTGCCTACGATCATACACTATGTTGCTCTTCTTTGCATACTTCAATATCTTCGTGGCATTAGCCATCAGGTCATTGTTCTTCTCTTCATCCTCTGTTCTTCTTCGAGCTTACAGAGATTCTGATTGGGCTGGGGATGTTAGTGATCATCGTTCCACCATTGGATATTGTGCCTTTCTCAGTGATTCTTTGATTTCTTGAAAGTCAAAGAAACATGATGTTGTTTTCCGCTCCAGTACTGAGTCTGATTATCTTGTTATGGCTTTGATTACTACTGAGATTGTTTGGCTACGACGCTTGCTTGCAGACATGGGTGTTCAAATCTCTAACTCCTACTCCTATGCATTGTGACAATACTAGTGCAATTAAGATTGCTAGCAATCATGCTTTTCATGAACGGACAAAACACAATGAAGTTGACTGTCATTTTACTTGACAAGAATATGACAAGAAGACCATTTCTTTGTCATATACATCCACAACCCTTCATATTAAAGGTTTATTCACTAAAGCTCATACTGTGAGCCGTCATCTGTTTCTCTTAGACAAACTCTCGTTGTTTGATCTACTGTGAGTTTGAGGGGGGGCATTAAACACGTGTATCATACATGTATAGTAGGTTACATGTTATTTACAATTTCTTTACTATTAGTCCCACATTGGATATAACTCATTCGATCCTTTCTTTATACTTGTATATATACTTGGCTCAATGCCTCAATAATAAATACATTAGTATTCTCCCAAATATTCTAATCAAACAATCTAATACATAGATAGCATGCACAAATACAAAAATATTGCTAGAGGGCTCTATTAAATTCATGCATAAGCAAACTGAATCATCATTCTTCTGCATGCATGTGGGTTGCATATTTGATTTCTTCCATCTCAAATGAAACTAACTGATGACAACAAGATATCAATAATTAACGACCTTTGAATTCTAATTTCCAAGTGATCTTAAAGTGTATTATACTTTTATTGGATGGAAATCTCAAAACCATGTCGATCTTGAAACCTGGTCAGCAGAATGTTCGCACTGATTTGATGTCTTCACTGTTTTGGCATGAGAAAATTTTCTTCGATGTATCTTACTATCATCCACATGCATGACACGAACATGAATTGATTGCACATGTCTAGTCTATCGCATAAAAGATGCCTAGCCGCATAAATACAATTTTTGGCATTGTAAGAGTCAACTGACAATGATCAAATGATAGAGCAATGAGCCAATGAACAACTATATAAGTAGAATAGCGAAGAAACAACTTACATGTATACAAGCTTATACGCTAGCATGTAGAAGAAGGTGAGTTAGGTGAGGAGGCCATGGTGGAGAAACAAAGCACGCACAGTGCATGTAAGCAAGCATGTGACCATGCACGTGCCCTGCTTCTCCATCAAGGCCTTGCTCACCTTTGAATATCACATGTACTTAATGAGTACTGGGCAATTTTTTTATGGAAAGCCTTGTTATTAGAAGAAGAAGAAGAAGAAGAAGAAGAAGAAGACTAACCTTAATTCTTGGATTGTATTGGATTGGATTGGGCTGGAATGTGATCATGAGAAACCTATAGGGCCCCTTTCTAAACCTTTTGCTTCACACAAAGGTGAAAGGGAGACAGATATGACCCCTATCCATCTCACATAATTGTTTTCTATTTCCTCCATTTTGATGTATGTATGATTGTCTTCTACCTCTACTTTAATTTCTTTCTCTTTCATGTTGTCCTGTTGATTGGGCCAACAAAACGATGATTTTATGTAATTAATTGCAGGATGCATTGGATGTATTTCAATTCTCTTCCCCTCTGAAGTCAACAAGTTCCCATTGGAATAATATTCACAATTATGATACTCATTAAAGTAAATATACATAAATGAAATAATATTTTTTTACTATTATTTAGCAGATTTGATTCGACTGAATAAAAGAATGGACAAAAACCAAAGTATCCCCAACGTTTAGTCTGAATACAAAATGTTTATATAACGTTTGAAAAAATACATTATACACATTCATCCGTTAACTTAATACAGTCCGTTAACTTTGAATTATTAAATTACATTTCTACTTTTATTCTTTTATATCTCAACATCTTTTTCCTTTGTCTGGCCTCTTTCCTCATTCTTAAACATTAAACTTGATCATTATCAAACAAAAGACAAGGCTGGCACTCTTCATGTCAGTTATATCAGCAGCGCTGCAAAGTAATAACTTAAAAGGAGTGACGCAGACATCTCCCATGACTCCCATAATGATGTAAGAGATCAAAACGTATGCTGACTTGACTTGTAAAGCATCAGTATATTAAGCAAATAATGAAAATAATGCACATTTTAACATCAGTAGCAGTAGAAGAAGAGGACTCCGATAATGACTTAATAGTGAAAGCCAACTTGACAATTACACTAAGCAAATAATGCAAATAGAAGAAGAATGCTTGTTTTTTATGGAATTTTATATACAGACTTAAGAACATGCATAAAACATTAATAACAACCTAAAACTTGTTTCTATGAATCTAGATCTCAATCATGTTGCAAAAGTGCTTTAATATAAAATCCTAAATCATGAAACTATAGATCTTTGCTAAATCAAAAGAATAAGAACATTAAAAGCGGAAGCACTAACCTGAAGCCATCGATGAAGATTGCGCAGAGGGTTTGGATCTTCCTATATGATACGCACTTCTATGAGAGGCCGTCTCTCTATTCTTCTATTGATGGGGATGACAGATGGAATAAGAAGATACGTATATATAGGAGACCATAACCCTAATTGATAATTGTTGATTTTCAATTTTGCCCATCACAAAATGAGAAATTTACTTTACGGTCTCTACACGTGTTATATCACACTTTAAATTATATGCTTTTAACCCATTACTTAATCTTGATTAGATCACTTTAATTTGGGTTAGACTTTAGAATAGCAACTATACATTTAGTCACATATGTGAACCCACATAGATTATTTTCCAACAATCTCCGACTTGAGCCACGTATGTTACTCCTTATAAATATACATACTTTATGAGCTCAAAATTTTGCTATCATAACCAAAAGCATAGCCAAACAATCTCGTCCATTAATCATGTAAATATAGGATCAAAGCAATTTTCGTTACATTTATCGTAACTAAATTCATCAATGGTCACATATATCAACATAATCAAACGACATAGATCAAGTGTGAATTTGTAGCATGGAAATTTCATGCAATGTGATCTATACACATGCCTATTTCCAACTGGTCCTCTTTAAAACTTAAGTAAGGTCAAAACCAAAACATGACAAATGAGTGAGAAAACTGAATTCTTTATTTCTGATCAGAAATAACCAAATGTATAAATGTCTCACACAAACATAATGCAAATAAAATACAAACTCCCACTAAATCATGATATCCTCAAATAATACAACACTCATATGAGCAGTATGCTCATAAAAGACCTTGGGTGGTAATCCCTTTGTAAGCGGATCTGCTATCATGGAGTTTGTCCCAATGTGCTTTATGGACATCTTTCCGCTTTGCATTCTTTCTTTCACAACTAGGAACTTTATGTCAATATGTTTCGACTTTGTACTTTGTCGAAATCCTGTTGTTGTTGGAATACATCACTGCTGATTTATTGTCACAAATAACTTGATTGATTTTTCTATATTTTCCAAAATATGCAGCCCAGTGACAAAATTCCGCAGCCATATTCCATGATTCGATGCCTCATAGCATGCTACATACTCTGCTGCCATAGTGGAAGAAGCTATAAGTGTCTGTTTGACACTTTTTCAGGATATAGCTCCTCCAGCTAACAGCTAAATATAGCCTGATGTAGACTTTTTGCTATCTTGGCACCCTAGTGAAATCAGAATCAGAATACCTTATGACATCCAAATGATCTGATTTCCTATATGTGAGCATGTAGTCTTTTGTTCTCTGAAAATACCTCATGACCCTCTTGGCTGCTATCCAATAGTCCATACCAGGTTTTCTTAAATACCTGCCTAACATTCCAACAATGTACGCAATATCCGGATGCGTACATACTTGAGCATACATTAGACTCCCAATAGCTGATGTATAGGGGATCTTTTGTATTTCTTGAATTTCAAGGTTACTTTTAGAACACTGATTGAGACTAAATTTGTCTCCTTTAGCAACAGGGGTATCCTCTGATCTACAATCTTACATGTCAAACCTTTTGAGTACTTTATCGATGTATCCCTTTTGTGATAATCTTAGAATATCTCGAGAACGATCTCGGTGTATCTGAATTTCTAATACAAAAGAGACATCTCCAAGATCCTTCATCTTAAAATGCTTGGACAGAAATCTTTTAGTTTCGAGCAATAAATCTATATCATTAGTGGCAAGCAATATGTCATCGACATACAGAACTAGAAATATATGCTTACTCCCACTGAACTTGTGATACACACAATCATCAACTACATTCATCACAAAACCAAATGAGATAATTATTTGATGAAACTTGTGGTACCATTGACGAGAAGCTTGCTTGAGTCCATAAATGAATTTTGTCAATTTGCAAACCATATTCTTTGGATCTCCCGACACAAAGTTTTCTGGTTTCACCATATAAATTGTCTCGTCAATGTCGCCATTGAGAAACGCCGTCTTGACATCCATCTGATGTAGCTCAAGATCAAGATGAGCAACAATTGCCATAATTGTCCTAAACGAGTCTTTCGATGAAACTAGAGAGAAAGTCTCTGTAAAATCAATGCCTTCTTTCTGAGTATAGCCTTTAGCTATAAGACATGCCTTATACCTATCCACATTACCATTTGTATTTCTCTTGGTCTTAAATATCCATTTACAACCAATTGGTTTTGCACCTTCTGGTAATGGGACAAGCTCCCAAACTTTGTTGTCTTGCATAGACTTATACTCCACATTCATGACATTCATCCACTTTTGAGAGTTACAACCTTTCATGGCCTGATGAAATGTGATTGGATCATCTTCCATTATTCCATTGTCAACCTCATATTCTTGAAAAATACAATATAATCATCTGGAATAGCATTCCTCCTTTCTCTCGTGGATCTCGTTAATGGCACTGGTTCTTGAGGTTGTTGAGTTTGTTCTTCTGGAACAATTACCTTATTATGAATGAGGGTTTGTTCAACATTGTCTTGTTGAGGTTCCGGATTCACTTCTTGATCAATAATAGGTGTGAAAACCTGAATATTGTCAAAAGTGATAGTAGAAATTGGGTTTGTAATTGAACCCAATTCCTCCTCAAAAATAATGTTCCTAACCTTATTTCTCCCCCAAACTCAACTTCCTCAAAAATGTTACACTTCCTATCTAAAAAATATTCCTAAGTGTGGGATCATAAAACTTATAGCCCCTAAATCGTTCAGAATAACCAATAAAGTAGTTGCTCACTGTTTTGGAGTCCAATTTCTTTTCATGTGGCCTGTAAGGCCTTACCTCAGCTGGACATCCCCAAATGTGAAAGTACTTTAGACTAGGCTTTCGACCTGTCCAAAGCTCATAAGGTGTTTTTACAGTTGCTTTAGGTGGTACTCTATTGAGAATGTAAGCTATTGTCTTTAATGCTTCTCCCCAGAGGAACTCAGGTAAGGTGAAATGAGCAATCATACTCCTTACCATATCCTTAAGAGTCCTTTTCTAATCCTTGAAATTTGTCCCATCAAGCATGGGAATAAAATTGATGTTAGCAGTTATTGAGGCAGCAGAAGATACACTAGCTGAATATAGAACAAAAATAAACAAAATAAGCTCACATGAGAATTCATATAAAATAATAAATTCAAATAATGGTTAATCCCATCTCAGGATACCAGACACAACATTAATATCAAGTCTTTGGACAGTAACATTAACTATAAGCGGTACTCTTGTTGTAGCAATCAAATATTGATAATAAATCCTGTCAAATAATAAGTCATTCTTTGGACTGACTTATTGTTCATATGGAATACCTTATAATTGTCACATATTTATTACCACAGATGTATATAAAATTCGGCCAAATATCAACTTACCTTTGGGTCAGTTAATAAACGCATGAATTACAAACACACAATCATCTTGATATTTTAAATAAATTAATCTACACAAAAGAGGTCACTTTGGCAACATTTTGTTTCAATTAAACTATTCAAAATATTAGACATTCATAAGAAAAACCAACACCAAAATTTGAATTTAATTATTTCCAAAAAAAAATTCTTAACCTTAACTTTACAATTTTACTTTATTTTAGATAGATAATATCAATTTAAAGTGATGACAAAACTATAACAGAAAATGTGATATATATTTATCTGAAATAATAACAAAACCATAACTGAATCATATCTATCTACGGTTTTGATAATATCAAAATAATATCTAACTGAATTTTATTTATCCGATTATAGGACAAATATCTTTAGTAACAGAAAGTTGATTTTCATTAACAGAAAATTGAATGGTCAACACAAATTAATGAATAGAAAATTAATGAATCTATACTGATAAATATGGAAAATGAAGCCGTAGTCATACATGAACACCATATAATCCATCATTAACATAAATGAAGCTGTATGTTTCTTCCCGTAGGTTCCTCATGGGGGCCCCACAAGCTACGTGGGCGGCAGCAGCAGGCAGCATTGCTGCTGTCCCTAACCTGTGGGCCCACCAACAATTAAATCCCCATATAACCCCTGAACAAATTTCTATTAATTATCCATATCAAAACCATATAAATTGATAACAGTAAATATAATTAATTAATCTTGTATCCTTCTGTTACGAAAGAAACACACAACCAGCTCCATGGCCCCCACCACTGCCTGCACACGTGGCAGTACAGCAGCGTCTACTGCCTACGCCCCTAGGCCCCCTGGCCCATGTCAGCACTCAGCAGCACCTGCCTACAGGGGGCCCACCGCCATGTCACCATGTGACAGCGGCATCAGCAGTTTACAATCCCTTTAACCGGGCCCACCTCCATCCAAATAAATCCATATAACAACATCCTATAGGAAACTCTATAAGACCACCTCTAATTAATTATTCATATATTTTAAATTAAAAAAAAAACTTTATGAAAAACCTGGGCCCCACCGGCATATAGTTATTTGATATGTATAAAAAAAAAACTGGGCCCCACCCTGACGTGGACAAGGACAGGAAAACAACAACATTCATCTCAATTGATGATTTACTTTATACAATTTGATGGATCAATTGATGTTTTACTTTATACCAATTTTATAAGACATCACATCAAAAGTGTGTGTGTGTGTCTACTTAACATGATCTGAAGCCATAGATGTGATGGGCAAGAAAATGCACAATAGGTTTTAACAAAAGATCCAAAACGATATTTTGATGCTTACGGTTTTGATTTTTTTTTTATATATATAAAATTTCTAGATCTGAAGCAATTGATCCAATTACTTCATCAATTAAAATCATTAATTGAATATCTTAAACAGGAAGATCAAATACCAAGAAAAATAAGATCAAAAGAAACCCTAAATTTCTTAAATTTCTTAAACAAGAAACCCTAAATTTCTTTAAACAAGAAACCCTAAAATTTTTCAATTAATTCAGCAAAGATGATTCTGATACCAATTGATGGAATTTTATATACACACTTAAGAACATGCATAAAATATTAATAACAACCTAAAACATGTTTCTATGAATCTAGATCTCAATCATGTTACAAAAGTGCTTTAATATAAAATCTTAAATCATGAAACTATAGATCTTTGCTAAATTAAAAGAAGAAGAACATTAAAAGCGGAAGCACTAACCTGAAGCCATTGATGGAGATTGCGCAGGAGGTTTGGATTTTCCTATATGATACGCACTTCTATGAGAGGCCGTCTCTCTATTCTTCTGTTGTTGGGGATGACAGATGGAATAAGAAGATACGTATATATAGGGGACCATAACCCTAATTGATAATTGTTGATTTCCAATTTTGCCCATCACAAAATGAGAAATTTACTTTACGGTCTCTACATGTGTTATATCACACTTTAAATTATATGCTTTTAACCCATTACTTAATCTTGATTAGATCACTTTAATTTGGGTTAGACTTTAGAATAGTAATTATACATTTAGTCACATATGTGAGCCCACATAGATTATTTTCCAACAGTTTTAACATCAGAACTCTTGTAATCATGTATAATGAAGAAGATGTTGACTCTAAGTTTGGTGTGTACAAAATGTGTCCATAAATACTAATAAGTTTAAATTAAATTGTTCAGATTTTCAGGTTAAAATAATATCAATAATTGTGGGTACTCTTATCCATTTTGATTCTCGCTTTGCTGCTCCTCCCGCAAGAGGATGCAGGGGCGATGGTTATCCCTTGTGCTTTTCTCCTTTCTCCCCGGCACCGTCATACCCATGTTCTTTTTGCTGCTGGCATGTTTAGTCTAGCACTGCTTCGCTTCTCTTGCTCGCCTTCTTATGGAAGGTGACGACGTGTTCGCTTCCTGGTCGGTTGTGTTGTGAGTTCGGCTGCTTTTTTCGGTGTCAGAGCGGCCAGCTATGTGATTTGGGTATTTTCGATTTTCCCCAGCGCCGGTGTCCTCATGGTGGGGTGGTGTTTCCTCAGCCTCAACTTGTTGGTAGGATCGGGCGATGCTGGTCCTGTTCCTCTTGTTCGCTGTTTTTTGCCTTCGCCTCTTTGTATATTTATTGTTGGTTGTCTGCAATTCTCTTAATTGCGTTTCCTTTGTATATTTCGGTCTTGTGGTCCGTTTTTAGTTTTACTTTTGGTAAAATTGTAATTGGGTTTACTGGATCCTTTTGATTAATTGATTGGGCTAGAATCGCTAGATTCTATCCGCGTTATCAAAAAAAAAATCAATAAGAGATTTAAAAGAGATTCGAAAATAAGCAAAGAAGGAAAGCAATAAAGAAAGATTGCAAGATCAAGCAAAAGAAGAAGTTAATCAAAAAGAGCACATGTTGATTAGTGCCCAAGAAAGCTATCAAGACCTAGTTGTTGCCATTCTATATTTGTGAGATTTTATCTGTATTTGATTGATTGATGATTGATTAGTATATGGTAAGGATATAAAGTGGATTCATTATGAACAGCATGATAAGACCGCACCTCATGTCGGTCGACCGCATCGCAGTCAACTGCACTTCACAGCAACATAATGAAGCAGTTGACCATTCATCTTTCGACTTTTCGTCAGAAAGATGAACGGTCGACTGCACCTAAATTGCGGTTGACCGTACTTTGCAATGTTCACTTTTTTGAAATGTATCGTTTCTAATTTTGATAGATACACTTCTCCTTCTATATAATTGGATGAACCCACTGAGTATTCCTCACCTATTACTTCTGAGAAAAATCTTCTGAACTAATTTTTCAACAATCAATCCGAGTGTGTGTGATAACTATTGTATTTTTCAGTCAGGATAATTGAGGATCTTGAGTTCTTTTCTTTCCTTCCACTTCGGTGAGATTGACGGGACTTGTGTTAGAAGTCTTGTGGGTGTAATAGGTCTCTCGGCCTGAATCCGAGAATCACTGTACAAGGGTTTGAGTATAGTGGAATGCTTGTGGCAGGAGAATTGCTACAAGTAGGTGGTGTGGACGTAGACCTGGAGGTCGAATCACGTTATATCGCTGCGTCACTTGTACTATCTGTGTTTGTATTTCGTATCTCTTCTCATTTACTTTACAACTCGGTTTTAATTTTTCTTTAATTTTTAATTCCGCACAATCACCCTATTCACCCCCCCTAGGATGATTTACATTGGTATCAGAGCGAGGCGCTTATTAAAAGCTTAAGTAAAAGGTCCAATGGCCGAAATCCCTCCTCTTGAAAACTTGTACTCATTGGAGCTATTTCGTCTCCAATAGGACAAGTCTTACACGCTTACCATATTTTGATGGAAAATGCTATGATGTTTGGAAAGTTCGTATGTCTCACTTTTTGCAGATGTTTGGTGAAGAAGTTTGGAAACATGTGCATAAACAAAATTGAGATTCCTGTCAGCGATGGAAAAAGAGCCTTCACAAAAGCTGAACTAGCATTGAAAACTGCAAATTTCATGGCTATGACGGCTCTCTATGCAGGGTTGAACAATGAAGAATTAATGCGATGTGGGCGTAATTGTAAGACAACATACGAAATTTGGAACAACATGCTGAAACGGCATGAAGGAACTGCTTCTGAGGTAAAAGCTAAAGTAAATTTATGTTTTTATAAGTTTGATATTTTTCGCATGTTGCCAGGAGAAAACGTAGATCAAATGCTTGCTCGTTTCGATATCATTGCACATGAGCTTGAGAGCTTAGGTAAGGGGTTGGACGATGACCGAAAGGTCGGAAACTCATAAGCTGTCTCACGCCCGGGTGGATGTAAAAGCTGCTGCAATGAGGAAGACTCTTGAGGAAAAGTGATTCAATTACTACACCTTCCAAGGAAAGCTGAAGACATGAGATGGAGATGACAGAAACTAAAAGATACAGACAGAACATCGGGATTGAACCAAAAACCGAAGAGAGGACCATCGCCCTAAAAGCATAAACTTTACGACCATCAAAATTAGAATCATGCCATGAAGAATCAGACGAAGATTTTATATGGCTAACTAAACAATTCTATAAGCATCTCAAACGCAAAAAGTACAGCAGGTCACAAGGAGAAAGAAACAAAGACAAAAATGATGTGTGTTACAAATGCAACAAGCCAAGACATATCCGCCCAAACTGTTCCCTATCGCAAGGTAGGAACAAAGATTATCATCACTCCAATTCAGGATTGAGAAAGAAGGCATTGAAGGCAACATGGTGTCACACTCCGCTTTCCAAAAATACAGAATGCAAGCACGTGACATGGCCCAGTGAATGACTTACGTCATTCATAGGCTGTCATCGATTCAACTCAACAGTATAAAAACAGAAAGTAAAACAACCACGCATGCAATAAAAGAAGTAATCAAATAAATAACAATACTTGAAATTTAAGCATAAAATAACCAACATAATATAAATCCAACATCTGGAATCAACAACAATAATATTTGGGTCAAAAGCCCACAAACACAACAATGTTCAATTATTAAAGTTCAAAAAAAAATGAGAAACAATGATTATTTAAACGGCGCAGCAACACAAGTCTTTCACCATTGTTGTTCTCCTAGTCCATCAGGCAAATCTCTCTGAATACCTGTAAGCTGCTCATCTAAAAGAGAGGAAAATTTTCCTTAGAGCAAGTCGTGGACAGCAAGTAGAGAAACAGAGAACAATGACAATAACGGTATAACGATGAATACAATGGACGATGAAATCAATAGTACTGAACAGTGACAAGGCGATAATAGTACAATGTGCAATAACGATGATTTATAACTATAACAATAAACAGTAACAATGACGATAAACAATTACGATAACACTGTTCAATGAAGATGACAATATGCACAATACGATGAAGTCGCAAGTCTATTATTCATTTTTAATCCTAACTAATACATGTACTACTGCATCCCATACTATAGGTTTCATGCATACAATCAATTTCGTTTAGACTAAGGTGATGATTGTATAGGTCATGTACTCGGCACAATATAATATTTCAATAATAATCACTGGCTATTGAGCAATTTCTTGCACAATAATGATAGCACTGGCCATTTGCAATTTCTTGCAAGATGACGATAACACTGGCTATTTGCAATTTCTAGCAAGATGACGATAACACTGGCCATTTGCAATTTCTTGCAAGATGACGATAACGATAATTTGGGACGAGGCCCACATTTCCGAGTACAGTCACTATATTATCAACTACCCTAGTCAACTCTTAACCCCGGCTTGATTAACATTCTTTTAATTAATTAACGTACGATAATGCGGTTAAATAGAGACACTAGAAAGATGAAAACACAACCCTAAGATCATGCAATGTACTCTATAAAATTAAATACACCAAATTCAACATTATAGATTCAATTATCTATTATTATATGGAAACCCAATTCTGGAAAGTAGTAGGTTGCTATACCAAAATCAGAATTCATGTTGCTACAGGATAGAAAATATGGATCTGTCAGAAGGTCTAGAAACTAGACTCCTGCTTGGTTCCAACACATATAAATAAGGTACATAAAAGTTATGACAATGTGTCAAAACAGCAAACTACACATGATTTATGTTCAGCCAGAACTTGTAAAATTGTGTTTATACATATGAAACAGAACTGAAACTTCATTAATTAATTCCAGAATAATTCGGAAATGTTCTCTAGTGTGTCTAGTATCAGCATGCAAAATTTCAAGTCATTATCTTATAGGTAGCATGGTTAAATTGATTGTGAACCAGAGTGTGGCAGCAGTTTTTCGAATTTGAAATTGTACGACACAACAGCAGTAAAACTGCGATATCTCACAATCCGTAACTCGAAATTCAATTCCGTCAAAGGAGTAGTAAACTAGACATCTGAAGCTATATTTTATATTCAGGAAGTTATTGATTTTGGTGACATTATCTAGGTCGAAACAGTATGGTAATGTTCAGGTTGGCAGTAAATTTCAGGGTCTCAATATATTTTTCATGCATAAAAGATTAGAATGTTATGAACGATAAGTTAGGGGTTGACAACATAAACTATAGCAAGTTACATCTATTTGAGCATGGTGTTAAGATGTATAATGTCCATAATCTTACTAATCACAATCAACTAGCACACCATCTTCAATCATAGGAACAATCAACACTAGTATATAATCTACAATAGTTGTGTAATGTCATAACATGAAATGCAATGGCGATCCCTATTCCTATATTCAATAATTAACTATATGAATGCATGTAAGATCTCAATAAGTCGGAGACAAAAAGACGGCACGAAGTCAAGACTACTACTTGGATTCGCTCGTGTAAATCTGTAGTATCCCAACGATAAATAACAATAAGCAATATACGATAATCGATTTGGATCTACTTGCGGGATTCAATTAATATTTTCGAATACGTTTCAATATAATTCTAAAGTGAGATGACTTGCCTTTAGGACAACATTAGATCCAAAAATATTAGAATAACGGGATGAGAATTCCGACGACAATGACGACGAGCAAATGATCACAATGATTACTATCGGGCACAGATCTTGATGGGGATCAAGATCGGATGATCGGACGGTTAAGATCGATGATCAAGATCAAGATCAAGATCAAGATGATGTTCACGATCACGATGATCAAAAGAGATCTGACGATCGAGATTAAGATCTTAATGATGATGATGATCAATGCAAATTAACGGCCAAGATCAATGGATCAAGAAGTGATCACGTTCGCGATGATCAACAATCGGATGACCGAGATCCAAGAGTGATGATGATCATGATCATATCGACGACCCAAAATCAAAGTGACCCAAAACCTGATCAACAGAAACTCCTTAGCTCTGGTCGGTGAGGTAGAGGACGGCAGTAGAGGGCGACACTGTGGTGGGTGCTGCTGTGACGGAAGGTCACGACAAAAGGAAGGCGGCACGGCAGCAGAGTCGGTTGTGGTGTTGCTGTCGAGGCTGCATCGCGAGGTTGTCAGGACTGGTGGAGCAACAAGGAGCACGATAGATGATGGGGCGGTGTGGTGCTGCGGTGCATAGGTAGCAGCGCTCAGGAGAGAACAGCACGGTGCCGAGGGGCAGCTGGCGCCAGCAGGCAGAGGCGCTGCAGAGCTGAAGTGGAGGGAGGAAGGACTAGAAGGAGGTTGGAATATGCGGCGCAACTCTGTAGGCGGATGGTCGGGAGCACACGCAGAGGAAGGGAGGACGGGGGTCGCTGATGGGGGTACAGAGGTGTGGCGCGACTGGTGGTCGATGCTGGGAGGGAGAAAGGAGACGGGCGGTGCAGCGCTGTAGGGGGTTGCAACAGGGGGGAGTCGCAGCACAGGGAGGAAGGGGAGTCGGGGTTAGGCAGGGAGCATCGGGGGCTAGGAGAGATCGGGAGATGGGTTGATGCAGGGTTAGAGGATGAGAGGTAGTAGAATGGAGATGGAACAGTGAAGAAGGATTAGGCGGCTGGGTGTTTGGTAGTATTAGGGATAATATATAACAGGGTGTATATTGTAACACCTCGTAAATTTTCAAAGATATATATATATATATATATATATATATATATATATATATATATATATATATATATATATATATATATATATATTATAAGTATATAGTATGGGTTCTTTGTATAAGTTGATATGCATGGATTAGTAAATATGATAAATGGTGAATGAGTGGGGGCCCACTCGTGAAGGAAACAAACAGCAAAGGTTGTTGTTGCTGGACTTTGTCAAAGCCATATATGGAGGGGCCCACTCGCAGTGTATGCCCTCACTGTATTAAGAAGGTAAGGAAGGATTGTGAATATTAATCCCATATCATCAAAATGAAATGAATAAAATAATAATAAATAACTAAGCCTATGATCAAGAGTCACCTAATCGGTTAACCAACTTTTGAGAGGCATCCTGTGGTAGGCAGTTGTATGTATAAATTGTCTGAGCTAGGGGCAGGGGTGTTACAAATAGTATCAAAGCCGACTTTCAACACCGAGTGTGGGTAAGAGTGGGCGAGATATATGCCTGAGATGGAGCTAGCAGATGTACGGGTATGCCTGAGAGGGAGCGAGGTTGGGACAGGTCGCCCAAGTAGGGGACTGTACAACTAGCAGAATCAGGGTACAGTGCAGCTAGCAGAATCAGGGTACTCCACTCCACATCGGCTAGAAAGGAGATCCTGCACTAGGTTGTGCATGTCCATCCTCAGCGAGGACGCTGATTACGGTATTGAGAAGGTAAGGAAGGATTGTGAATATTAATCCCATATCGTCAAAATAAAATGAATAAAATAATAATAAATAACTAAGCCTATGATCAAGAGTCACCTAATCGGTTAACCAACTTTTGAGAGGCAGCCTGTAGTGGGCAGTTGTACTACATAGTATCTAATTTGTCTTATAAATTGTATAAATTGTCTGAGTTAGGGGCGGGAGTGTTACATATATATATGGGAATAATTAGGGTTTAGGTGGGTACGGGTAGCTAGGGTGTAAACGGGTTTAGGGTATAAAATGGGTATTGGGTTTGGGGTTGGGGTGTTATTGGGTATCAAATGGGTTATTGTTGGGGTTGGGGTGTTATTGGGTATCAAATGGGTTATTGGGTTTTAAAAACCAATAAGAGATTTAGGATATGGGTTTAAGAGTTCAAAATCCGATAGGGAAAAATAAATAGAATTTATAAAATACAAATTTCACAAATTCTCATAGGTTGCAAAACAATATTTTATAGTGTTCAATAAAATTAATTTGAAAAATACAATTAGATTAATATTTAATTTTTCACAAACAATTAGGATAGTCACATACAAATAATATACTTGCTTTGTACTTCAAAATAAAAATAATAATATTGATAATAATAATAATAATAACATAAATAATAGGATTTGTACTGTAATATAAGAATCATTTAAAAATAATAATAAATATAATTAATGAAAAGAACGAATTTTAACAGGGGATATAAAATATTTTTGAAATAAAATGAATTTATGAAAACGAAAATGTTTATAAAGAACCCAAACCTAGATAATACACAGAAAAAGAAAACACACCCAAAATACAGAAAACGGAAAACAGGGGTTACACATGGCTAGACTCAGATTCCAGCGAGGAAGAGCAAGATCACAACAATGTTTGATTCATGGCTCTTGGGAATGGTGAGCTACAATCATCATCTCAAGAAGAGGTAATCGAATAACTCACTTATGATGAGTTAGTAGAATTGTGTAATGGATTAAAAGATTATGCTAGAAATTGAGTCGTGAACTAAGACAATATAAACAAATTCCAAATGAATCTCATGACTCTTGCATCGCTAAAAATCAAAAATTGAAAAATAAAAATTCCTTGATCATGGAAAAATTCGAGTCATTTAGAAAAGATTATGATGTATTGCTGGAGGAAAATGAACTCTCAAAACAAAAAATTCAAGAATCCTTAGCAACCCATGATGAACACTTAAGAGAAATGCATGAGATATCTGTTTATATTGCTAAGCTCACTGATGATTTAAAAGAATGTAAAAGAAAATTTGATGAGGTAATGGAAGGTTGTAACGAAGCTCTTGAGCAAAATAGAATACTTGATGCTACACTAGACACTCTTCGTTGGAACACAAAAGATGATGAGATGACTACGAAAAGACTTTGTAAAAGAGTAATTGAGCTCGAAAAATTGTTGAAAAATATGAAGGGCCCAGTTACCTTATTACAAAGAATTCAATATCTTATCATGATAATCGAGAGCTTGGTTACAATGAGCCAATACAACATAAAAAATCTAAGCAATCTTGTCATACACATGCATAGCCACCAAAGTAGTTACAAACCAACACACAATTATGCATATGTGCATGATCCAAAGCATAATCGTATTATTTGTCACTATTGTTGTAGATTATGACATATTTCTTATAATTGTGCTTTAAAAATGAATACTAACTTCGTTTGGATAAAGAAAAAAACAAGTACAGGAACAGTACCTACTTGAATACATACTAATCTTAATGTAGGTACATTAATGCACTTCACCTAAAGATCGGTAGCACCTTGATAGTGGATGCCTAAAGCTCATGACGGATGAAAACAACACTTTTGCATCACTATCAAGAAAAGAAAAGGGAAGATCATATTTTTTAAGGTAAAATAATTTTAGTTTAATTCTTTGTCTGGTAAGCAAATTTAAACTCATTTTTTAAAACTTTATGATATATTTACTAAGCCTTTAGATGAAAAACGATTTTATTTTTTGAAAGGAGAATTGAATGTTATTGATATTTCTGCTTAAAATAGGGTTTTTTTCAAATGGACGGGTGATTCTTCGCCTGTGGAGGTGTACGGTCAACTGGGCGGTCAATTGGCGCACTCTCGGCCTTCGTTTGGTTTTATGCTTCTTTTCAAAAAAAAATTTGGCTTTCAGTTTGAGCGGTCGACCGTTTAACTCTCTGTATTTTATTTTGTGTTTACAGGATGTGCGATCGACCGTACGGTGTACCGGTTTGCTCTCGGGTTGATTCATTATTTTATATGCTCAATTGGTTTTGCGGTTGACCGTGCGGTCGACCGGTTCTTTTCTTAATTACTCGCTTTGATTTTTACGAACCCTCTATTCACTATTTTCTATAATATCAGTTTATTGAAATACTTCTTCTGTTCTCTGCCTCGCATCTGTATTGGAAAAATCTCAAATCTATGATACCATGAAGAGCTCTCCTTGTATATCAAAGAGTTTCGCTATCAACGGTATCATGTAAGCAGATTTTGCTCTTCTTTCAAAAATTAATATATTTCCCAAATTCATCTCATGCTTTATCATGTTCCCTAAATTAACCTCTTGTGTTACTTAATGAATGTTCTTTTCATTTACAAATGGCTTTCGGAGGAGTATGTTATTTACTTAATTTATGCTGGTCTTTTGCCCCCTCTTGGTGTGTTTCAAAAAGGGGGAGAATATTTTTATGAATGTTTTTAACTAAAAGTAAATATAATATTGAATATTATTATTTCTTCTTCATATATCTTCTATGAAATTCTGTATAACCGGAAGTATTGAATTAAGGAGAAGTATTTACAAATCTCTCTTAAATGCTCTTTATCTATGAAAATCTATGTTACAGGAAGTACTAAATTCAAAGGGAGTATTTATATGCCTTATTGTTTTATTTTTACTTTCAACATTCAAATGCATGTTTTGTGCACACCAAAAGGGGGAGATTGTTGACTCTTAGTTTGGTGTGCACAAAATGTATTCATAAATACTAATAAGTTTAAATTAATTTGTTCAAATTTTCAGGTTAAAATAATATCAATAAGAGATTCAAAAGAGATTCAAGAATATGCAAAGAAGGAAAGAAATAAAGAAAGATTGCAAGGTCATGCAAAAGAAGAAGTTATTCAAAAAGAGCACATGTTGATTAGTGCCCAAGAAAGCTATCAAGACCAGTTGTTGCCATTCCATATTTGTGAGATTTTATCTGTATTTGATTGATTGATGATTGATTAGAATATGGTAAGAATATAAAGTGGATTCGTTATGAACAGCACGATAACGGTCGATCGCACCTCATGTCGGTCGACCGCATCGCAGTCGACTGCACTTCACAGCAACATAATGAAGCAGTCGACCATTCATCTCTCGACTTTTCTTCAGAAAGATGAACGGTCAACTGTACCTAAATTGCGGTCGACCGTATTTTGCGATGTTCACTCTTTTGGAATGTTTCGTTTCTAATTTTGATAGATACACTTCCCCGTCTATATAATTGGATGAACCCACTGAGTATTCCTCACCTATTACTTCTGAGAAAAATCTTCTGAACTAATTTTTCAACAATCAATCCGAGTGTGTGTGATAACTATTTATATTCTTCAATCAAGATTATTGAGGATCTTGAGTTCTTTTCTTTTCTTCCACTTCGGTAAGATTGACGGGACTTGTGTTAGAAGTCCTATGGGTGTAATAGGTCTCTCGGCCTGAATCCGAGAATCACTGTACAAGGGTTTGAGTATAGTGGAACGCTTGTGGCGGAGAATTGCTACAAGTAGGTGGTGTGAACGTAGACCTGGGGGTCGAACCACGTTATATCGTTGCGTCACTTATTCTATCTATGTTTGCATTTCTTATCTCTTCTCATTTACTTTACAACTCGGTTTTAATTTTTCTTTAATTTTTAATTCCGCACAATCACCCTATTCACCCCCCTTAGGGTGATTTACAGAAAAAAATCAGAAGAAGTCATGTAGTTATGTAAGCAATTCAGATAGTGAGATTTTAAGCTGAAGAGGTCATGCAGTTACATAAGTAGGGCTGCAATCGAGCCGAGCCGAATATCTTCAGACTCGAGCTCGGCTCGTTAAGGAATCAAGCTCAATTTTGAGCTCGAGCTCGGTTCGAGATTTGACCGAATTCGAGCCGAATAGTTCGCAAGCTTAGCCTAAAATTAAAAAAAACACAAGCTCGAGCTCGTCTCGTTAAGCTATCGAGCTCGATTTTTTAGCTTAAGCTTGGCTCGAGCTCGTCTCGAGTTGAGTTTTGACCGAGCTTTGACCGAGCTCGAGCCGAATAGCTCACGAATAGCTTGCGAATATCTCTATTCGTCTGCAGCCCTATACATAAGTAATTGAGATACTGAGGATAATTCAAAGTACTCATATCCCGATAGATTAGACAAGGCGGAGACCCACATATTCACATCAAGCTAAGACAAGCTATTGAGCATCCACTGAAAGTATCATTCAACAGCACACTGAAACTATTTGATAAGGCCCTTAAATGAGTCATATGATATATAACTTAAACATCTGAGCAGACAATGCTAACAATCGACATCAACACTCACTAACAATTGTGCGGACAATACACATAAGCCTAATCAACTTTGGAAATTCAATTTGGACAAAGCAATTAGAAACAAATAAATATATCTTCATTTCTACCGGTAGATATATCCATAAACAAATGCAGGTGATGACATTCAAAATAATAACAGAAATCATCTTCATTTCTAATGAAAATCCATACACAATACAGATGCAAAATATGTTTTCATCTACAGATGCAAAATATCTTGCACAGTTGATGATGAAACTGAATCAGTGAAAGTACATATGTTATTTCTATCGACTCGCAGAACAAGTGCTATGCAACCATGCTACAAACGCGAAGAAGTTGTATGAAAATGTACTACAAATTGGTAAAACTCAAAAACATACTTCTCTTTAACCGGCTCATATTTGAAACAACTACACCAAAATCAAAGTAGTTTTTTGTGTGATTAGCCATCCTTAAACAAAATTACACATAATTGATGGCTAACAAACATAGCGTACAAGTCTATAGCTATTACAAAAAAAAAGTGTACTACCCAAATCATGCTACACTCCACGATAGCTTCACATGCATTGCCCTCCAAAGCACCTAAACCATTAAGAAAACATAAGAATGCATGTTAGCAGAGTTTGAATAAAGATATTAGTTCTACAAAAAATAATTGAACTGTACGATGCTTTTACCTATTAATCTTCCATTAGCTTATCAGACTCTACCACTAACTCCTATGCTTTTTCCACCCACTCCCCTGCATCTTCCCCTTGTTACAAGTTGTCGTGTAGAAGGTGGCTTTAGAGGCCTTACAACTTGTTCTCTAGGCTTGTCAATCATGGGTTTCATGCAACTACTCGAATTATGATTGAACTCCCAACAATTGTGGCATCTTTGAGGTTTGCCTTTAATTGTCATCACCTCCTTATTATGTCTCTTTACAATATTTGGTTGCAATATTTCAAGTTCTCATCTTCACCTCTCTTTCTCTTCTTTCGTAGCCTACCAGGTTTCTTTCGCTGCCAATCGGTGCCGACGCTGCCACGTCTGCTATACTGACGAGGTTAAGGAAGAAAAATGAATGAAGAAAAAGATGAAAGTAGGGATGAAGAAAGAGGTGAAAGGATAAGAGTATAAATGTAATTTAATAAATCTAACTTAACAGAATGTTTTAAGTTAACGAAGGAATGAGTATAATGTATTTTTCAAAATATTATATGGATATTTTGTACTCTGTCCAAACGTTAGGGGGTACTTTGGTTTTTGCTCTAAAAGGATTCCTTAAGATGTATGTTTCTTTTAAATAGGTTGTGCCTCAAATTTATCGAGTTGTTGGAAAATGGAAAATTCTGTGAACAAGTAGCTTACAAAATGGAGCTTAAATTAGTCTTATGCAAATTATAACCCAAAATATCTGGTAAAGAACAAAGAACATCGAAAACAAAATAAGACAAGTTAAGTTATCTCGAATTCTCATGAATTAACTTGGAGGTCAGTCAAGTTAGATATGACTCGAACAGGGCCGGCCCTACCCTAGAGGCGGGTAAGGCGGCCGCCTTGGGCCCCCGGAGATTTCGCGATTTTAGGGCCCCCAAATTTGAACTTCCCTTGTAAATATAGGTATGTATTTTGTGCGTAAAGAAACAATATATGTTATTAGAGGTCCCATGTCGAAAGTTCGCCTAGGGCCCCCGAGAACTCAAGGGCCGGCCCTGGACTCGAGTTGGACCAAAATTAACATAGATTAATTATTCTAATGAAGCAAAGACATTAGATATGACTGGAGTTGGACCAAAATTAACATAGATTAATTACTCTATTGAAGCAAAGACAACAAGTAATTATACTGTCTAGATGCTTGGTTTATGCATTCAGGCTTTCAGGTTTGCTTCGTTATTTTTTCATAATGAAATTAGTGTTACCCTGTGCAAATTGCACAGGCTAAAATACTTTTAATAGACTCATAAAATTTTAATGAACTTAAACAATACAATGATGATATGCACTGTGTCTTTTTCTTTTCAGTTTATTTTATTTAATAATATGTGCTACTCTTGTCTGAAAAGTCCAAATAATAATATTTTTATCTATTTCGGTCACATTCTTTGAAACCACTAAAGCAGATTTAATTAGTTCATATTTTTTTATTATCATGTACATGCACAGTAACTTTAGTTCTTAAATAAAAACATAAAAGTCACTAAAGGATGGAGGTGACCATATTCAACACCGACACAACACTAAGACATAGTTAAACCCTACATCCCTAAATTTAGAGATGTTCCTTAACTATTTCGATCACAATATAATTAAAAGATGACTAATCTACAAATTAACAAATTCACATTTTCAAATCAACCAACTTCATTCTATATTTCTAAAGCAAAGAAAAAATTCGAATAATTACCAAAGTTGAGCTTACAATGCTGTAAAAGATAGGGATGTGGCTCTTCTTGGACTCCTCTTTTTAAAAAAATAATTAATTTTAACAATATTTGATCGGACGATTATATATATCTTCATAGTTTATCAAGTAAGAATCCAATACAATAATTATACCATAGATCAATGTTGAGCATAAAAATTACTGAGATTGCAGCAAAAGAAAGCAACTTTAATCAAAATTGAAGTAAAACAGTAAAGCAACTTTAATCAAGATATAAGTTTCCTTTTCGGAAACACCCTCAATAAACTTTGGTAATGTACTAATGCTAGTCAGAAAAAGTATAAACATATGTATTGTTTTGAACTTAAGAGACTTACATCAATCCATTTAATACAATGCGCATGATGAAGCAGCCCCTTTCTGTACGCCTACATAATGACAACAAATGCTCACTATAAAACTGGAGCATGGATCAAAAGATATATTATAGGAAAAAAATCATCAGCATTGAGAAACCTCTACAGAGGAAACCATCGAACACGAAAAACGTAATTGCTAAGTAGTAGACTTTTACCTTCTATATCTACATTCGTCAGCCATCCAAAATCGTCGGCAAGATAACACCTGAAAGAAGGTAATTTGAATGACTAAATTGAATCAAAATAATGCCAAATAATTATAAAGGTCTTTTGAGCATTTTAACAAACACCTAGTGTAATAAAATTTGGGTTCGTTAAGATGCTTATAGATAATCCCGAACCCAAATTTGAAGCTTCCCACATCTATAAGCATCTTAATGAACCCTATATTTCCAGGATTGGTGTATAAATGCCTAATCAAATTCAAAATTAAACTTATCCACTTTAGTTCCATATGCCCCCACCACACAGGATGCTCCTACAACTAACATATTTCAGTTCATTCATGCATTTTATCAAAACAGGATAAACACATATAGTAAATAGATATAAGATTGAAGAATTTAACATGGGAAGACGAAGCCGCACATAATAAACCAAAGGATTTTATACATTAGTCTTAGATTCATCAAATATTTTCATCTCTTTAGCAAATAATTATACTATATATACAATCCAAAATAAGAGAGGATGTTACAACTTGATCAATACCTTAATCTCATATTCTCAATACTCTAAAAAATAATAGATATATAATCCAAAATAAGAGAGAATCTTACAACATCCTGAATACTTTAATCTCGGCGAGGATTTGGGGTATGGCGTATGGTTGCTGCTTGGATTTGGGCGGATTGGCAAACGACGAACGATTACGGTTAAGTTTTCGGATAGGGAAAATGGCGAGGATATGCAAACGGGGATGACTTATATTTGGGTGGACTGGTGGACGGTGAACGGCGACGGTTTGGATTGGGGCGGATTTGCGAACGGCGAACGGTGACGGGTGGCTTTTGGGCGAGGATTGGTTGGGGGAATTTGGGGAGAGGAAGAGTTTTTTGTGTTTTGAATATTTTTTTAATTTTGTTTTCTTAAGTTAAAGGTTCGATTTGCACGTGGTAAGATAAGTTTGAACTCCTACTTTTGCTCACCTTTCTCTATTGCAAAATAGAGAAAAGAGGGAGGGGCTAGTCCCATTAGTTTAAGATATAATATAATATAATAGTGTGGCTATACTTCACATATCTTCTTTAAATTTTTATTTTATTTTTAAATAACTCTAGTAGATGCTTACTTTCAAAAAATTACATAAAATGTACAAAACTCCTATATCTCTTTCTTCCTTTTCTCTCTGTATTATAGTGAAATATATTTGGATTATATTTGTTTTGATATTCTCATACAAATCAACATGGACATATGCAAAAGGAGATTGGTTGATGGCAGGTCTGCCCCATCTTGAGACAGGTGAGGCGGTCACCTCAGGCCCCCGAACTTTTTTGCAATTTTTGAAGCTACCAAATTTCTATTTTTCTTGTAAATATAGGTACTTAATTATTTTGCACGTAAAAAAATTATATTGATATTAGGGGTCCCAAAAATAATTATTTGGGCATTTCGTCTCAGGCCTCCGGAAACTCAGGCCCAGCCCTGGTTGATGGCGAAGCCGAGAATAGTATTTCAAAGGAAATTCCACATAAAAGGAAGTAATCAAGTCGAAATACCTTTCCTATTTTGGTACGCTACCATTTGCATTTTAGGCAAAAACCATGTGGTCCATAAAAAGTAGGTATGCAAAATTCGTGAATAATAGTCTCCGCATAAGACAATCTTAGATATGCAACTAAGGCTGATAACTCCTATCCTTCGTCAGATCATACTCCTATCCTTCTTGACATTGGGCTTCAGGGAGCCAAAAGATATAAGAAATTTCGATTTGAGAAGGCCTGGTTGGAGATTCAGGGGTTTCACCACCTGGTGATGGAAAACTGGGCGCTCCCAGTGACTGGCACAGATGCTGCGAGCCGATGGTGTGAAAAAATACGCAGATTAAGAAAGCGGCTTCGTAAATGGAACCGATCTAGGTTCTCTACCATCTGGCGCGCAAAAGATTCCTTGTTGGAAGGAATTGATGAACTTGAAAGAGTGGAGGAAGCGAGAGACCTGTCTCAGGAGGAAAGAAATAGTCTTCTGGAGCTCCGTGAGAATATTGCCAATCTCTATAAGATGGAAGAGATTAAATGGCAACAAAGATCTAGAATTTTGTGGCTCAAAGAGGGAGACGCGAACACGGCCTTCTTCCACCGAGTGGCAAGTGCAAGGCGCAGGTCCAATCTTATTTTATCCTTAGAAACAAGCGCGGGGACAGTACAAGATGAACAAGTGATTTCCACAGCCTTCCAAGGATATTACAAGGACCTTTTGGGGAAGAAGAACGACTTCCGGGTTCCACTCAGGAATGATTTCTAGCAGACTTACTAGATCGAGTCATCGCCTTCACTTTCCTGCCTGGAGTCTCCGTTCTCGGAGGAGGAAGTTAAAAAGGCTATCAGTCACATGGGAGCAGACAAGTTGCCTGGGCCAGACGGCTTCCAAATGATGTTCTTCCAAATTTTCTGGGAAGAAATTAAAGGGGACTATATGGCATTGCTGGATGACTTTTTTAACAACAAGTTCAGATTGGGTATGTTTAATTTTGCGGATGTAGTCCTGATTCCCAAACGGGAAGAGGCGTCGAAAGTGGGCGATTTTAGGCCGATCAGTCTCATAAATTGCTCGGCGAAGATTATTACAAAAATCCTAGCGATCCGCTTGGGGAGTATTATGGACAGCCTTATCAACAAATCTCAATCGGGCTTCATTAAGGGCAGAAATATTCTAGATTGTGTGGCAACGGCGGAACAAGTTATCCACCGCTGTCATACAACCAACTCTAAAAGCTTTCTGCTTAAGCTGGACTTTGAGAAAGCTTATGACTCGGTCGATTGGGAGTACCTGATGGAAGCTCTCAGGGGTAGGGGCTTCGGAAATAAATGGATCTGTTGGATCAGGCAGTGCTTGCAGACTAGCAAAACGGCCATATCAGTGAATGGTAGGTCGGGGCAGCCGTTCCCTTGCAGGAAGGGTCTCAAACAAGGGGACCCGCTATCTCCACTCCTGTTTACTATCGTAGCGGATGTGTTGAGGGTGATGCTGGAGAATTGCCAAGAAAAAGGTTGGATCACGCCAGTGGCCAGTTCCGCGTCTACTAAAGAGTGTACGATCCTGCAATATGCAGATGACACCCTACTCTTTGGTAATGGGTCTAGACGAGAAACTGTTTGCTTTAAAGGGACCCTATACTGCTTTGAGGCCTGGTCAGGCCTTAGGATTAATTTTCTCAAGAGTGCGCTGACTCCTATTTCCCTTTCCGATGATGAAGCAGGGGAACACGCTACTATTTTGAACTATACGACGAGTGGCTTCCCTATCAAATACCTAGGACTTCCACTCAGACCAGGGAAATTATGTAAAGCAGACTGGTTGCCTTATCATTGACAGGGTGGAGGATAGACTGTTGGGTTAGAAGGGTAAATCGTTGTCTCTCGGGGGCAAAGTGGTACTCATCAACTCAGTATTGTCTAACCTGCCTATTTACTACATGTTATTTTTCGAGCTTCCAAGATGGGTGATCCAGAGGATTGACCGGATTCGAAAACGATTCCTGTGGAAGGGGGAAGACTCGGATAAAGGAGGTTACCACCTCATCAAATGGAGTATCGCTTGCATGAAGAAGAAACATGGAGGGCTAGGCATCATCGACCTCAGAGATATGAACCTCGCCCTGCTGGGGAAATGGTGGTGGAAGGTATTCCCAAACAGCGGTGAAGGTTGGCAGGACTTCATTCAACCTTATCTAAGGGAAAAAGGCACGAGAAACCTTGGCTTCCGAGTAGGGACTAAAGTTTCACGACTTTGGAAAGGAATTGCAAAGGCTAGTGGCCCCTTCGATTCGGCAGTTTCGTCGACTATCGGCAATGGTCGGTCCACCAGATTCTGGTAGGATAGATGGTGTGGAGCCCACACCCTGAAGGAAATGTTTCCAGAGCTGTATGAGAGGTCGAGTCGACCGAATATGTCCATTGCCGACGGTTGGAAAAGGGGAGGCTGGAGACCGGCGTTCTAAGGAACGCTCACACCAAACTTACACCAACAATTACTGGACATGCAAGCACACATCACTCAGGCAGACACAAGGTGCACGCGAGGCCCAGATCAGAAGCGATGGGAACTCGAGAGCAAGGGAGCTTTCTCGGTGAGATCACTGTATCATCGGATCCACTTTCGAGGATGCAGACCCAGCTGGGCACAGGTGCTGTGGAAGGCGAAAACTCCCTTCAAAGTCAGAGTTTTCTTATAGCTAGTGCTCAATAATGCTATCCTCACTAGGCAAAACCTTGCCAAAAGACAACCACAAGGTAGCGACCAACTGTGGTTTCTGCGACGTTCATGTGGAAGATCTAAATCACCTTTTCATTCACTGCCCAAGAAGTAAGGCAACTATGGTTGAGGTACTCCGAGCCTTAGGAACAGGCGACTACCCCTACGTATATGAGGATTTATGGATTGGCCCTAAATTTACAACGATTCGCCATGATATGAAGGATGCGTGGTATATCACAATAGCGGCAACAACATGGGTGTTATGGCTAGACAGAAATAATTTTTATTTTCGTGCTTCATGTAATAGTATTTCTGGTAACCTGACTCACATCATGCATCTTATCTCTTTTTGGGCTACAGCTACGGCCACAGGGACAAGAGGAAGGATAGCCAAAGTATTCTAGGTAGAGGAGTTTGACGATGAGGAGGTAGAGATCGGTCCGACACTGGACTGAGGGACTGGCTTCACCTGTCATGACAGGGCCTATACCAGCTGTTGGTTCAACCTACTGTTCTTTCTGGTTGCTTAATGTTTCAGTAGTTAGACCCACCCCCCAGGGTTTGTTGGGGGTGTATGTTTGTTTTCTTTCTTTTTCTTCCTGCATTGTACCTTTATTTTGTACTGTTGTTTTCTCCCGGTACGCCGGGGTTATTTTATTAACTTCTTATTAATGAAACAGGGTGGCCTTATTCCACCTTTTACCTCAAAAAAAAACTAAGGCTGATAACTGACCAGACTTGAACTGTACCCATACAAACCCGAGCCCTACACTGCATTTCCCCAGTTCGAGCCCGACCCGAATTTCGATCGGGATGTGGTTTTCAAGTTCGAGCTTGGGTCTGTATTAAAAAGAAAATTCCAACCCGGCCCAAAAATGTTCCTTCAATTAATTATTTAATAGTTGATAACAAAAGTGATTACCAAAAAAATGGTAATACAAGTAGATTAAAAACAAACAAACAAACAAACTAGAAAAATATATACAATGCTTGTTTTAGAAAGAGAAAAACATTGTAACAATAGAAGTTTCAAAAAAAAAAAAAATCTAGAACAATATATATCCTAGACTGACATTCTAACATAATGAGTGAGACCTTCAAGACTTGGACATAGAAACTAGGGATGGCAACCGGGCCGGGCTGACTCGCAACCCGCCCGCGATCCACTCACCAAACCCAGCCCGTGAATATACGGTTCGGGTCCGAATAGAACCCGCGAGCCTAAGCGAGTCGACCCGGATCGAGTTATATGGATTTTCAAATCGTTGAACCCGACCCACCATCCCGGTGAGCAGTAGTCAACCAGTCCACCAACCCTCGGGTTTCGAACCGTTAGACCCGTACGAGCCAACCATTCTACCCGCGGGTCCAACGGACGAAAATAGAGCAACAGCTCTGTTCTAGCCCGTTTTTTTGTATTTTTTTGTTTTTTTTTCTTCTTTTTCCCCTATAAATACCCCTTAAACCACTCTAAAAAATTCACACCTTATTCTCTTACTCTCTCTACTACTACTACTCAATTCAATCTCAATTCTTTTAAATTTTGTCAACAAAGAAGCCATACAACATAGAAGTGACAAATTACGATCGTATCGAATTCAACATTCAACTACGTCTACTTCAAGTCTTGAACTCTTCCAAAGCTCCAACAAAGAAGCTATCTTTCTTTCTATATACGAGTCCGGATTTCTACTTCTACTTTTATTTTCGCTCTCATTCTATATACGAGTATCCGCGAAGTACGGTATCAAAATTTCACAACCCTCTTATTGTTTTGATAATTATTTTGTAGTGTAAATTTATTGTGTCATATTTGTTTATTGGTTTTTTGATCTTCTCTCTCACAACCCTCCTACTGTTTTCTAGATTTTTTTTAAAACTTATCTCGCCTAGATTGTATTTAAATTTTTGACATACACTACTATATCAACATGTCTAGATCACGAGGTAGCGGCCGTAGCCAAGGTGGACAAGATTCCACCGAAAAGTACCATATGACCGAACACATTGGTACACACGATGAGTTTGTAGGAGACATAGACATAGAAGAAGAACCACAAATACAAGCAACCGAAACAACATAACCAGGTAGTAGTAGGAAAACTAGAAGAAAAACTAGTGATTGGCACAAATTTTATGATTATATTCCGGACGCAGTAAATTCGGATATAGGTATAAAAATTTGTAAAAAATGTTAGAAGCCATACAAATGGAAGAAGGGTGAGGGGATGGGTACAATAAAACGATACTTCTAAAATGTACACAGAACTTCTTGTAGACCTACCCGACCAACAAAAAATCCACCATAGGACCGGTGTAGTTGATAGCCTTCTGAACTTGTTCATCGGGAAATGGCCCAACTAGTAATCAAGGAAGAGTTACCATTTTCCTATTCCGAGAGTAGAGACTTAGAAACTGTTAATCAAACCGCATTAAACCCCCATTTTAAAAGAACCCATAGGAATACTTGCAAATCTGATTGTTTTAAAATGTACAATGAAATGAGAGAAGCATTGATTGCCATTTTATGAAGTTTAACTTGTAGAGTTTTTTTAACTTCCGATTTTTGGACGGGTTGCAACAATATTCCAATGATGGGAATAACTTGTCATTGGATCGACAGTGATTGGATTATCAAAAAAGGATCATATCACTTGTTACGTAGCCCTATCCTCATAGTGGTAATGAAATTGCAAATCGTATTTTAGAAATTTGTGATGTTTTTCATATTCATGATAAAATTATGTGTATAAGTTTTGATAATGCATCTAACAACAATGCATCAATTAGTATACTAAAAAACGCATTAAACCCTCCATTTGATAATATTTTTCATGCTAGATGCGCATGTCATATTTTAAATTTATGTGTTCAAGATACATTAAAATTAGCCAAACTATATACAGTTAACATTAGAAATTGTGTACAATTTATTGCATTAAGTGGTCCTATATTTCAAGAATGGAAAGCTTGGTGTAGGCTTAAAAAATGTACATTTTAGAAAATTCCCAAAGGATGTTAAATACCGATGGAACTCTACTTTTGATTTGCTACATATTGTTACTGAATATAAAGCATGTATAAATGATTTTTATATGGCAAAAAATATGCCAAATTTTGAAATGACTCTCCAAGCTTGGTTTTATGCCGAATCTTTGTTAAAAATTTTAGAACCTTTTAAAACCGCAACTTTCAAATTTTCAAAATCCTATGAATCTACATCTAGTAGCATTTTTACTTCAGTAGTTACTATGATGCAAACTTTCAAAGAAATGATCGATGATGCTTTTATTGGTCATATTGTGAAACCTGCATACACCAAAATTTTGAAGTATTTTAATCCTCCTCCTATGTTGTATTGTATTGCTACTGTGATGGATCCTCATATCAAATTAGAAGGTACGAAGAGTTTGATTGAAATATTTTTTAATTTACTTGGAGAAGAAGATTCTGAAATTGATTTAGGAACATCTGTAGCTAAATTTGAAGCGACATTAAATAACTTGTATGATTTTTATGATAGAATTTTTTCATCTAGTAGTACTACTACTTTAGTTACTTCTTCTTCTGCTACTTCTACAGGTAAGGGTAAGAATAAATTAGATTATGCCACATTTAATTTACTTGCAAAAATTCAATCAAAAAAAGCTATGACTAATCAACCAAATGAATCACATTGGTATAATCAACAAGATTCTGAAAGTTTTACTTCTTCACTAGATATTTTACAATGGTAGAAAGACTATGAATATACTTATAGTATTCTTAAATATATGGCTAAATATCTACTAACTCCTCGTATCTCTACAGTTGCTTCAGAAAGTACATTTTCTACTAGTGGCAGAGTTCTAACCGATTACAGGAATCGCTTGAAGCCTCAATCGTTAGAGATGCTCGTCTGCACGGAAGACTGGATGAAGGCTGAAGATAGGAATTAAGGAGTAGGGTTTGACACGTCTACAAGTGGAAGAAACTCGCCGGAAGAACAACAACAACAACAATAGCAACCAGCATGAAGAATTGAATACCCACAACAACAACAACAAATTGAAGACCAACAAATTGAAGAAAATTGTAAATGTATAAAAAAAAATGTATAAAATCTTTGTTTGTTATAAAAAATTAAGATAAATGAAGATAATTGAAATTGTATCGAAGAAATTTGTTATTTTATAAAACAAATTTTTAGAAAATCTTTATTTCTTATTACAAATTGGGAAACTTGTATAAGTTGAAATTATATTAATAATATGTACTTTTTTTTGGCAATTTCACTTTTTGAGATACTCATGGATGATTAAGAGGCATGTTTGGTTTTTATTACAAAATTTTAATTAGTATAATTGAGTACATAAACTAGTTTTAATGAATATAATTCTTAAATTCGAGTTTTGAGAAAATGCAAATTGATATGTAAAATGGAAAGAAAAACTATTTGAAAATAGAAATATATATTTTAAAATAAATTTGAAATTCGTTGGCTAATGTTTTAAAATTTATCTCAGTCAAAGAAAATTTTATTTCAGTATCCTAAAAGATTGGATCATTTGAATAAACGAGTTTTGCGAAAAAAAGCCAATTTCAGAACAGTATGAACAAAATTATATTAATACAACTCCTAATCAGTAATCACACTTGGACTTACTGGTTAGCCAGTGCACCACAGAGCACTACTATACATGTAAGAGATCTTAGGTTCAAAACTTGTTGGACACATTTGTTTTTGTTTCATTAAATAAAATCCGAATTCTGGAGCTTGATATTTGGGGGTTTCCGGTATGACTTATTGACACAAAGTCCAAACGGACTTAGTGGCTAGCGAGACTGGGCTTTGGGCTCTTGCTGTTGGTATCGGCTGAGCATGGGTTCAAAACCCGAAAGCCAACTTTTGATTTTATTTTTTTTTGGGTTTTTAATATATTTTTGGGATTTTCCAATGTGAATAGGGTTGAGAATAAAATTCTATTATTCATATAAAATAAAATAGAAATTTTTAGAGATAGTTATAAAATTTTCTTGTATACTTTGAGAAAGTAAAAACGGGGAATTGAGTTAGTAAATCAGTTTTTGACTCCAAAATTATTATTCGGGTACATGACCCTTATTTTTGAAAAGAAAATAAAAATATGTAACAAGTTATGAAATTCTCTTGTTGTAAACAAACACTTATGCTGAGTAAGAAATACTTGATGTGAATTGAGATATGAATTGCTTAAATTGCTAATGAAATTTATAGTGATGAATCTTTTGTTCATGAAAGGAATTGTTGTCCTATTTTGAGTTGTAAATGAATATGTGAATCATGAATAAGTACTAAAATAAGACATTGATCTACTTATGAATAAGTTGAAGATAAGAATACTTTGAGTTAAGACATGATTATTGAAGGGTATGAGTACCCATAGATTCTTGTACATGAAAAGTTGTGATTTAGAGTTAGTGAGACCTCGGGTACCGGCACTATTGAATTAAAAGAATTGAATTATATTTTTGAGATTTGCCATGGAGCAATCTCGGTATTTGTAATTAAGTTCGGTAGGGGGTAAAACTAACTCTAGGTATGATAATTGATTCATGTCTTGAACTTAAGAACTAGGCACTAAGAGAAGATGTAGTAAAACCTAGGCAAACGTAAGTGGGCACTCTATATAGTCGGGCAGTGGATTTGCTGTGACGGTTCATCGGGACTATAGACCCAGTCAGGCGGTGTACTCCGGGACTGTGGTTGTCTCATAGGAGACGAGCTTTTATTTTAAATTTGGGACTATGCGTAGTCGGGCGGATAGTTCGCCGTACTCCAAAGTATATACGTATACCTGGGGCTAGAGGGGCACTTGCGGGAAGTTCGCACGACAAAGAATCTGTATAATAGTCGGGCGGGAGATTTACTACGGCGGTTCTCCAGGACTGGGATCCATACTCGTGGAATGTCTCAACTTTATTTTATTAATGGGTAGTTTGTCATGGCTAGGGATCGAACCCTTTATTGTAGAGTACGTAGGTGCTTGCCCTCAGACCTATATAGAATGGGATGCACAGAATCCGAACAAGTATGCATTAGTGTCATCTTAGTATAAAATATCTGCATTTGGCATTAAGACATCGCATACACTTACCTGTTTAGTGTAGTCGCATTTAACACTTTATTTGCATTAAAAAATTGTGGTTTGTTAAAGTATTGAGATCGTTCTATGTACGGCTGTAGAGCGGATGGCCGAGTATAACATTTTCGTCAGTTATAAGTAACTAGCGTGCCCACAGCTTATTATGCAGGAATTGGATTTCTCATGAAGAAGTAAAGTTGATATGATGCTATTACATGTTAAATATGTTGCAAATTGTATATTATTTTCATTGTTGTAATTCATTTTATTTCTGCTGTGTACAAAATTGTAAAGAACTCTGCTGTATGATGAAAAGTTTAAATTTCCTTATAAAATTGTACGAAGTGAAGTGTAAAGATCCTGTGGAATCTCGAATTCGGTCTTATTTGGAATTCGGGGCGTTACAATCGTGGTCAGTATGCTGGCAGTGTAGCCAGGGGCAGTACGCTAAGATTTGATTGAATCAGGTGTACGCCACTAATTAATTGAAAATAGCAGTTGGCCTATAGAATTTCCTATAGGGGGCTTCTATAGGGATTTGTTGGATGGGGTACCCACAGAAGCAGCATGCTTCTTGGTCTCTTGGCAGTCACCACGAGGGTGATGTGGCACTGAGTGGGGCCCCAAGGGGCAGTTGCTGCTCTGTGACATGGCAGTGGGACCCGCCCGGTTTGAAGGGTTGTGGGTTACTGTGCTGCCACGTGCATCTGGCAGTGGGTCCCTGCCTTAGGGGTTTTCAGCTGCTGTTGCTTCTCTTGCGAGAGGAGAGAGAATGTGATGTGAGAATTTGTCCCATATCGGGAGTTTGCAAAAAATAATTAAGTATATATATGATTTCCTAGGATTGAAGGTCACCAACAAGCTATAGCACATTTTATGAGACAGCCTGTGGTGGGCAGTTGTTTGCTAAAATCATTGTTTCAGGCAAGGGTGTTACAAGATCTATTTAACCAAGCTAATATCCAGACATGGATCTTCTTCAAAAGTGCTAGTGGTGGTCACGATCAAATAGGATTCATCGAAAAAGATGCTAGAACTTTACATAGAGACTCGCAAGAAGCATTGAAAGGACACGACGGGAAGATGCTAATCGATTTTTTCGAATCGAAGAAACAGACGGATCCTTCAATTTTTTATGATATTCAAGTAGACCCCGAAGGTCGGTTGTCCAATTGTATTCGGGTTGATGGTATTTCTAGGATGAATTACGAAGAATTTGGCGGTGTACTTTGCTTTGATGCCACATTCAATACGAACCAGTATGAAATGTTATTTGTTCCTTTTGTTGGAGTCAATCAACACTGGCAATCGACTTTCTTAGGAGGCGAGTTCATTCCCAATGAGAAGGTCTCTTCGTTTGAATGGTTCTTTGAAAAGTGGTTAGGAGTAATGAATCATGCTCCATCCGGCATCGTGACCGATCAAGACCGTAGGATCACCACCGCAGTGAAGAAAGTTTTCCCCCAGAATCGGTATCGGTATTGCATTTGGCACATATTGGATAAGTTACCGCAGGAGCTGCGTATGTCGAACGATGTTGATAAGTTTAAGGAATCAATCAAGACCGTCATCTACGATTTTGAATATGTACATTATTTTGAAGAAAAATGGAATTTATTGCTTTTGCAATACGGATTACAGAATAACAAATGGTTGAACGATCTATTTGAAATCCGTAAAAAATGGGCACCCATCTATGCAAAAGATTCATTTTGGGCCGGCATGTTGAGTAGTCAACGGATTGAGTCATCGCATTCTGCCCTAAAGTATCAAGCAGAAAAGAAATACTCCTTGCATTAATTTGCCGTCATCTTCGATCATTTTTTTGGAAGGCAAAGACACGATGAATTGAAATAAAATCATCGTATCCGTGAGAATAGCCCATGGGCTTTGGAGGAACAAATGGCGCGAACATCCACTTTGAAAATTATTTACAAATTCCAAGATGAAGCTACAAAAAGCTTCATGTATAATGTGACTTTCGTTGCCGATTCTGAGACACTGGATAGTTCAACCTTCCATGTGATACTTTGTAGAGAATCAGAACCGGCTTGCCTTCTTCAGTTATGCAAACTCCGTACAATTATTACATGTTCTTGTCACTTCTTTGACTTCTTTGGCATTCCTTGCAAGCATATTTTAGCAGTTCTTCGGTTCATCCATCACACTTCTCTTCCAGATGTATATATTAAAAGAAGATGGACCTGAGATGTGATGAGAAGAAGCAATACATATGTTCCATCCGAAGGCAATAGCGAGAATTTTGCTTCTCGATATTGTGAATTGAGCTACCACGCAAAATAGATTGTCGATCTTGGTTGTTCCTCCAATGAAAGTTACAAATACATGCTCGAGAATTTGGTGAAGATCATTGACGATGTCTCTCGGCTACAACCCGGATTTGGTGAACATCCCGAATAGGCCGCAAAACCGCATGATAATGCACAACCGCATGGTAGTGCACAATCTCATGGTGAAGATAGTGGACATGTACCTACACGCATGAGGAACCCACAATAATGTACTACAAAGGGAAGGCCTCGCGCCAAGAGATTGAGGCCGATAAGAGAGCAACTTCGCATTAAAAAATCGAGACGATGCAGAACATGCGGCATTGTGCAAATGGATCATGATTCAAGAAATTGTCCAACCTTATTTGAGGGGTAATACATTTTTGGTTTGGTTATCATTAATTTAAATTTACTATTTTAGATTTTTGATAAGTAAATTTATCACTAACTGAAACTTTTCATTTAATTCAGAGCAACCAATCCGTAAGAAGTGAATCCATCCGAAGAAGAGAGTTCTGACGACAGTTTTGATGAAGCGTTGTGAAAAAATTTTGACGTAAACGTCGAGTATGTTAGATTTTGAACTATACTTCAAGTATTAGAGATTTTTGAAAAAATTGTTGATGTAATACTTTATGAATTTGAATTGATGAATGTAAATTTTCTTGGTATTTATTTGGTTTGTTGTAGTTGATACTAATTTTGCTGTTATTGTTAGTTTGTGGATGTAATAATGATTTTGTTGTTAGAGTGAGATATACTGAAGTGTAGGAGTTGTAGATGCTGTTTACACTTGTGTATATATATTATTTAAATTTATACTTAGGTCGTTGTCTCCAACAACGGCCTATGTAGTATGATAGAATTGAAGTCTTGAACACTTGCTCTCTGTCTTGACCAAGCCATAAGGAGGAGCAGCTCATCAAAATCCAATTTTTTTAATAACGGAGACAACGGCCTAGGTTATATGAAAAAATTGTATTTTGAGATAACAACCTAGGTTATAAAAAAAAATTGTATTGTGATGAGTTGCTCTCTGTCTTGGCCAAGCCATAAGGAGCAACAACTCATCAAAATCCTTTTTTTTTAATAACCTAGGCCGTTGTCTCCAACAACGGCCTAGGTTATGAGAAAATTGGAATTTGATGAGTTGCTCTCTGTCTTGGCCAAGCCATAAGGAGCAACAACTCATCAAAATCAAAAAAAAAAAAAAAAATTATAACCGAGGTCGCTGTCTCCAACAACGGTCTAGGTTATATGAGAAAATTGGATTTTGATGAGTTGCTCTCTGTCTTGCCAAGCCATAAGGAGCAGTAGCTCATCAAAATCAAATTTTTTTTTTTGTAACCTAGATCGTTGTTATATGAAAAAATTGAACACTTGAACACTTGCGAACCTAGTGAAACCAAGACGATTCAAATTCTTGTTAGGCCGTTGTTGCGAACAACGGTCTAAGCTGATATGATTTTTTGCGGTTTTTTACAACTTTCTCTTCTATCTCTATGAACATAGGTTCTTGAACTCTACACCAAAGACATTCATATTCTTGTATATCGTCTCTATATTTTATTAATTTCCTTTTTTAGCAACCAAAATGACCAAAATATAATCGTTAGGTTAAATGGTTAAATATTTTATAGAAAATAACTTAAACAATTTTTTTGTAAAAACAAAATATTCCCCCCCCCCCCCACCCCCCAAAAAAGCGAACAAGTCATAGAGCAAGGCAATAAAATTTCCAAAAATAATCATAACAACCTATGTCGTTGTTGGAAGAGCAAGTCAAGTGCAAATCTTTTTTAAAATATTTTTTTTTTGTTTTTTTAAAAACTAATTTATAATTTCTTTTGGAGATTTTTATTTATTTATAATGGTAATTATTTTTTGGTACTTCTGAAATACACTATATCAATATATAACATATAAATTTAATATATTTTGGAACATATAAATTTGGGGAGATTGTGAATATGAGAGAGTACATCCCTATTTAGCTTATTTGAACCTTAAACATAACACATAACCCTTAACCATACCCCACCCCCCCCCCCCCCCCCCCGCGCACGCACTCGTGCCTAACCCTCCTCCAACCCATACCCCTCTAACCACGGGTTTGGGTAGGGTTAGGGTAAGGTTAGTGTTAACGAGGGTTAAGGTAGGGTTAGGTTAAGCTTATTGGTAAGTATACTATTCATATTTTAGAACACTTTTAGAACATCTTACACATACCAATCACAACAAAATTACAAAATTACAAAAATAAGTTTTTTTTTGTCCAAGTCAAGAAAAAAAAGGTAGAGTAAGGGTAAGGCTAGTGTAGGGTTATGGAGGGTTAGTGTTGGATTATGGATAATGTCTGTACAATTTATATTTAACTTAGGCCGTTGTTGGAGACAACAGCCAAAGCTATATTTTTCAACTTTGGAAAAAAAATGCAAAAACATGCAAGAATATGTTTAACATTCAATAAAATTCTTAAAAGATTTATTAAATTTTGACAAATGATGCAAAAAATAGCTTTCTTACGCATGAAGTTACCCTCCCCATAACCCTCCAACCCTCTAACCCTCCCCGAAAAGGTTGCCATAACCCTCTAACCCTAACCCTAACCTTCTTAAACTCCATGTAACCCTAACGAATATATCTCACGCTCATGTAACTAATCAATCTCTCTCCCATGTTTCCAGGAATCGAAAGAGAAAGAAATAAATAAATAAATAATCAAACTCTCTCCCATGTGACTAACCCTAACCCTAACCCTAACCCTCTAACCCTCTCTGTAACCCTACCGAATATATCTCACTCTCATGTGAATAATCAATCTCTTCCTCTTGCATTCATCTAGATAAAACTGACATCGGGAAATGTGTTTCGGAGATCCAAGGGAGAGAGAGAAATAATTAAATAACTTAGGATCTTCAAAACGTGAATTTCTTTTATGTAACCTAGGCTGTTGTTGGAGACAACGGCCGAGGTTATAATCATCAAAATTCTTTTTTCAAGAGCTGATGCTTCTTATGACTTGGCCAAGACAGAGAGCAAGCAAGTGTTCAAGTCTTCAATTTTTTCATATAACTTAGGTTGTTGTCTCCAACAACGGTCCAGGTTATTTAAAAAATAAAAAAAACCAACACAACTCTTCAAACGTCAGTTTCTTTCATATAACCTAGGCCGTTGACATCATCAAAAAAAATTTCAAGAGCGGATACTCCTTATGGCTTGGCCAAGACAGAGAGCAAGTGTTCAAGTCTTCAATTTTTTCATATAACTTAGGTCGTTGTCTCCAACAACGGCCTAGGTTATTTTTTAAAAATACCCAACAACAGCTCTTCAAAACGTCAGTTTCTTTCATATAACCTATGCTGTTGTTGGAGACAATGGCCTAGGTTATAATCATCAAAAAAAATTCAAGAGCTGATGCTCCCTATGGCTTGGCCAAGACAGAGAGCAAGTGTTGAAGTCTGTAATTTTTTCATTGAACCTAGGCCTAGGTTTTTTTTGATTATTTTTTTTAACCAGCATCTGGTCCTTCCCAAGACAGAGATAAAGACTTCAAATGGTTATTTTTCTCATACAACGTATGTCGTTGTTGGAGACAACGACCTAAGTATAAAAATGAAATAAAAAATGACAAGTTTAAACATCAGCTATAGCTTCTACACTTCCCAACAACATTATATACACAATACCATCAACAACAACACTTGACACCCAACAACATGTATAATTAACAACAAAATCAACAACAACAAAACTAACACCAATAACATTAATAACAACAATAAAACTAACCATATATCAACAACAACCACAACATTTTCTTTCAATTACAATCAACAACAACAACAAAATTTAATTCCTAAAACAATTGTATCGGGAAACACTCAACCACCGGGACTGTAAGTTTGTGGTGGTCGCCTCTTCCGATAAGGTTGTCGCCGCCGAAATTGTGACTCCGTGACAATTTCTTCTTCTACTCCTGATTCTTGTATTTCTGGAACCATAATTTCTTGATGCTCTTCTTCTTATAGTGGAGATGGACAACGATATTGTTGCTGTTGCCCCGGGCGAGATAGCCTGCCCCTCACACTCTTACGGTGCTGTGAACGTACGGTCATTGTTAAATAACGGTTCAAGGCTTCGCCATCTCCTACCTCTTCTATTAAGCCCCGACATGAAGAGAGCATTTTCCGAGCGAATGTCTTCATAGGTTCAGCGGTGTTACTTTTAATTACCTGCGCACATTCTTTTGCCATGTCCCATGTATTAACGATCTAAAACACAAAAACAAGTATATTAAATACAATTCAGTTTGTAATAAATTTAATCATTTTTAAAATAAGGAAATTTCAATAAAAATTGTGAATCAAAGTTTACTCACCAACACACGTACAGATGACGCCTTCGGTTGGAACATGGGTTGTGAACTAGAATACGCGGGTGGTGGTTCAATCTCGCTCTCCTCAATTGGTAGTTGAATCCCAGCAGGTACTTGTGTATTCGGAGAGATTTACAAACGTGTTATCTTCTTGTGCCAAATCATATAGGAAACTTTTTTCGTGCCATCGTACGGACAAACTTGGTGAAGTACGAGTTCAAATCATTGCTCATTCCAATTTGCAACATGAGCACGGTGGAAATCTGCCCAATCATTGGTAGGCATACGATCGGTACCCCTAACAGCGTGTAACTCAAAGTTGTATAGGCTGATGTCTTGATGGGGTACATTTTGTTGAAGACCGAATTGCCAAAGGACTCTATTCGGCAATTAATGCTCCACTGTACCAAAGTTGATTAGTGGAACCATCGTCAGCTACAACTGTGACCCGGTCGTGCACACTGGTGGTAGTCTTTCCCACCCGCTTGGGTATATACGACTCCTAAATCGCGAACTCTTCTTGTAGTTGGTCGAGCTCGTCTCTGTAGTAAGTTGGTACACCTTTTAGGTTGTCTTTATAACTCCGTCTACCTGCCTAATATACCCCTAAAGGTGCAAACATATTCACATTTGGTGCATCGGCCATCCAACCGTCCGCCAATCTCGTAATTCGGGGACGACCCAAGTGTAGACGTTCTCATGACCAATTCTGTAACAAGACCATCAGAGCGGTCATCTCGGTTCCATCTAGTGCTACTGAACACAACGTCCTGTACAAAGTTGCTAATGCGCAGCTTCTCCAGCTATACCGGCCGGCTACACCTATGTCAGGGAGCAATCGTAGATTCATAAGCAGTACGGTATCTCCAGATGATTTAGGCAAGATAACACCTTCAAGCACTGTTATAATGTACACTCTGGTGTAGCACTGCACTTGGTGTGCAGTCGATTCATCAGTTAACCTCCCTTCAAAATTCTCCCTCAACCAAGAGAGTCGGATTGATTGTCTGATAAAAATATCGTAGTCCCTCGTCCTCCTCAACAATCTCTGTATTGAGGAGTTCATTGCAAAGCTTTTTCTTATCAAAATTTATATGACCCGTCAAGGTTATCCCATCTATTGGAAGACCGGAGATCATCACTATATCCTGTAGTGTCACCGTCATCTCTCCAACCGGTAGATGGAAGGTGTGTGTCTCTGGCCTGTATCGCTCGACGACAGCTGTAAGAAGTGCTCGGTCGAGTTTCACCTGACCCATTAAACTGATTCTGTAGAAACCGGCCCGGACTAGGTACTCGAAGGTACGTGGGTGCATCGTCAAAGTCTCGTGAGTGCGAAATTACACCTCTGCGTCGTCCCACCCCACACTGCCTCAGATCTGTGGCGGTCTTGCAAAGTGAGCACACATGGATTTAATGGTCCTGGACCTCGATTTTCTGCCGAAGAGGTTGCACCAACCTACACCAACACAAAAAATTATTTTTACTGTAGTAACAATACCACTTTCTACAAAATTCACAATAAAAATTAATAGTTCTCTTACTTCTGTTGAATGCTCGCCCCGACCACTACCAGATGGCCTTCTGGTTCTCCTCATTCCAACCATTTCTCTGTAATAAAGTAAATCACATATAAAACAATTTGTTAACAAAAAAAGGGCATATATATAGATACGCAACAAAATACGTGAGAAAACCGCACAAACGACGTACATAAAATATAAACTTTGCGATTGGGTCAGGCTTGCTGCACACAAGCCAACGCAACTTGTAGAAGCGAGTTTGGACTCACGGTTTGCAAGATACGGCCGTGTATCGCTTTCACTCTTGAAAAAAGAGCGGAATGCGATACACCGACGCATATAGCAAACCGTGGGTGAGAACTCACAACTACAAGTTGCTTTATCTTGTGGGTGGCGAGACCGACCTACTCGCAAAATTTTATATTTTTTTAGTGGGGTATCTATTGAAAACTTGCTCAAAACATGACAAAATACGTGATAAAATCGCACAAACGAAGTTCAAAAAATACGAAACTTTGCAATTGGGTCGGACTCCCCGCATACAAGCCAACGCAACTTATAGTTGCGAGTTCCGACCCACGGTTTGCAAGATACTCGCCTCCACAAGTTGCGTATCGCTTTATTTCGATTTTATTGAATAAATGCGATACTCGAAATAAAGCGATACACGGGCATATCTTACAAACCGTTAGTCAGAAATCGCCTCTACAAGTTGCGTTTCCATGTGCATGGTGAGTCCAACCTGCTCGTAAAATTTTAGAATTTTTGAATCTCTTTTGTTTGCTTTTCCTATATTATACTACTACAACTAATACTACATTTACAAAAATTTCAACAAATATATACAACACACATGATACAAAAATTGTACTCTCTAAATTGTAGACTAACTACACATAATACAAAAATTGAAAACTCAAATATTGAAGAAAAAAATTCAATAAATTAACACATTTAATTCTACTAAATTGTGAAAAAGTGAATACCTTTCACAATGTGGGTATTCGGGAAGGAGATAGGAGCCGATAGGAGCCGCTGCTATAGACAAAGTAGTTGTAGACTCTAGGGTTTTGAAAAAATCAGCTAGGGTTTGGGTGATTTAGGATTTCGGCTAGGGTTAGGGTTTAGGGTATTCGGGAGAGGGAGAGAGAGATAGAGAGGCTTCGATAAGAGGGAGAGATCGAGAAGAGGAGGTTGATAACAGTAGAGGAGGTGTTGGGTTTGGATATCACGAGCTCGAGCGAGAGAGAGAGAGGGAGAGAGAGAGATGGCTGAGAAGTGAGGGAGAGATAGAGATCTGAGTATGTACAAGTGTTTGAAAAAATACTCATACAAACTTAAGCCGTTGTAGGGAACAACGGCCTAGGTTGAATTTGTTTTTTAAAAAAACTACTTAGGCAACGGCCTAAGTTAAAATTTTCACACAAAAAAAACTTAACACCAAATAACGCTAAGTCTGAACTGTTATTTGGCATGAAAACCCAAAATGCCCCTCTGCCTCTTAGGCGCTTCCGCTCCATCACAGCGGAAGAGATCTGAGTCGTTGATCACGATCAACAGCGATCCAATGGCTCAAGTTGATGTTTTCATACCCATTTGCAATTGGACCCGTTTTCAACCGAGCATTGCTCTATATGTGTGAGTGTGTGTGTGTGTGTGTGTTGTGTGTGTGTGAGTGTGTGTGTGTGTCTTCGGTTGCACACTAATTTGGTGTGCACTGCTGTGTACACTCCTTGTCAGCCGTTCGATCTGTACTTTGATCATGATCGTGATCGAAAGGCTGAGAATCGCTCCGCTCATCTCACTTACAAAGAGGGTAGTTCAATCATTTCCCTTACGCCTCCTCTCCTTCTATCTCCTTCATCTCCTTCTCAACTCCTTCATCAAACCCGAACTCGAAGAAATTTTTCTCCCAAATTCAAACCCTAATCCAAATCGAAAATACCTAAAATCGAAACAATTTTCTCTTCCTCCAAATTGAACCCTCACACCTCCATCTCCCTTTCTCATCACACCCCGAAGAACGCATACCCAATTCGCAAACTCTACTCCAAATCCATGCGACTCCCCAAATCGAACCCTCACACCTCCACTCTTCAATCCCTACCTCCACCTTTCTCTTCTGCCCCCTTCACCATTGCTCTCTTCCACCTTTCTCTTCCGAAACCCTAGCTCCCGACGATTGTAACACCCTAATTTTTTAATAAATAAAAATATAAATAAGTGACACAATTTCCAGAATCAACTTCAATGTAATCCAAACACAGTATCAAATACAGAAAAAAAATTTAAACTTTTATTACAATAATTCTTTCTTACACTTACACAGTGGAAAAATTAAATACATTTATTACAACACAACCCAACACTTAAACTTTAATTATCTCAAATCCAAGCTTTCACTTTACTTGGGCAACTCACTTGCAAATCCTACAAAATAACTGAAGAGTGGGGACGTCAGTTGAAGGCAACTGACGCAATACTACAGTAATAGAAACCTTCCAAAGTCTCATAATCACAAACTTGCCACATAACATGAAATGAAATAACGATAAAAGATTCAATAAACAACAAGTGAAACTATACTAAGTAAGTGTGTGTCAAAAAAAAAAAAGAAATGCATTTAAACAATGTTCGAGAAAACACAATGCACGCGATGATTTCTAATGCATACTTGTTGGATTCTATGCATCTCATTCTACATAAGTCCGGTGCAAGCCATTATCGTTCTACACTTTATAGGTTTCAATCCCTCGTTATGCAACCTACTACCATGACTAATACAAGATTTAGACATTTCGCAAGTATTGGCTCTCGCCCTTGAAATACTGGAGACCAATTCTACTCTGTAGATCATTCTGTGGCTTATTTCATCCATCGTTCTGGAATACTGGGGACTGTCTCACTCCGCATGTCATTCTGGAGCCCTCATTGCACAAATATCCCATGAGCGTTGTTCTCGTCTCGAAATACTGGAGATCAATCACACTCCATGGATCATTCTGTGGCCTATTTCATCAATCGTCCCGGAATACTGGGGATTATCTCACTCCGCAGATCATTCTGGAGTCCATAACTCACGTTTTCTCTTATTTCATCATATCACCATTTAGTATCTATCCTTATGCATTCATATAAGTAACCTGAGCCACCTAGAGATAGCCCCACCCTAACAGACTTAAACCCATAAAACTAGGAACACTAGCCCTCCCTGCCCAATTCTCACAATCAATTAATTAATTCACTGACGGTAATTCTGGGTCCTGATCAACCTCTAGTACTCACAACACAAAAATCCCTAAATAACTTCCTAGGGTCCACAACATAACCCTAATTTCAAATTGAACCTAACTTGGTTCAATAATACAAAATATTCTTTCATATATTGAAACAAATTCAAGTTACAGAAAATTCTTTAAACTCAACCTTTGAATCTTACTTCCCATTCATTCGCAAAGTTCAATTAATTCAACTAAAAACTCAATCAGTCTCCACTGAAACAAATCTCTTAAATATTTGGGATCTTATCCTCAAAATATGAAATTTAATAGTTTCCAAAATCAGAAATTTACCATTTTTAAAACTGAAAGCAACTCTTAAACTTACGAAATAATTATCCTTAAAATGAAGCATATAACCCTTAAAAACTGAGAATTTCATCTCTACAAAACTAGATTTATTTCCCCCAAATCATTATTTGAATATATCGAAAATTGAAACTAGATTTTCACCAAAATCTGAAAGTTACATGATTTCGATCTTCAAAACAGTACACTCTATAATCAATATTAAATTCTGGAAAATTTCATTTAGATCCAGCACATATCAAGGAACTCACCATAAAAATATGGACTCAAACAAATTAATTTAAAAGGTTTATATTGAACAAATTCTAAAAACTATCTTTTATCCAAAATCTGAAAGTTATACCTTTATATACTTAAGAGCAGTCCATTTAAAAGTGAATATTAAATTCTGGACAATTTAGTTTATATTTACTCCATAAACATGAAATTCATTGCCAAATTTGTAATCCATTCGCACGAAAATAGAAGCCCCAAATCATCAATAAACTAAAACTCATACTTTTCGTAAAATCTGAAACTTGTCTATTTTAGAATTGAAATATACCCCTTTAGAATTCAAAGTTTTCGTCTCTAAAAACCGAAATAAATAGTCCCTAAAAATAAAGAATTTAATCTCTCTAAACATAGATTTATTTCCCTAAAAAATTATTTAAATTTATTAAAAATTTGGAACTAGATTCAATAAAAATCTGAAATTTAACAATTTCAAAACTCAACCAAGACTCAATCGAATATCACATAAATATTAGATTAAATACATACATATGCACTTCTATATGTGTACACTAGTATCCTCAATCCCTAGCACACAACCCCGACACAAAAATCCTCAAAAACCGAGCCCCAAACACCCAACCCGATAGCCAAACAGCTATCTGGGTTTGCACGGTGCTCAGGTTGGCACTATGCAACTCTCGGGTTGCCATACAACCCCCAAACCGAGCAACCCTAGGTCTAGGTTTAACCCCAAAACCTAACCCTAGGTTCTCCACCACTTCTTGCATATTTTTTTCGATTATTTTGACATGTATTTGCATATAAAAACTCAAATGTTCAATTCATCATAAATTTATCTCAAAACAGCGAATAACCTACAAAATTTTCATCTTTTAATTATTCAAAATATGTTCTTCAATCATGCATATAAACCTACACATCTACAATAACATATAGGTTCATCAGATCTAATTCTATAAACAAAAATTTTAATCTTTCAGACATAGAAAATTTCCACTATTCAAGAGCAACTTATTTTAAATCAACATGAATATTGAGATCGTATGACAACTCTAATCATCCACGATAATACATGGGTTCAAATAAATTTCCACAAATAAAACATGATCTTTCATACATCAAATATTTATCATTCAAGGGGAATCAAAATAAGAGTATCATGCCATCAAGATTAAATTTTTATCTGACAATCCATCTCTACAATCAATCTCAACAATAAAACATCATATTCATGCCAATAATCCAAGTCTCACAAAATCTAAACCCTAGCATGATTCTATATTGTTCATGAGAAATAGAAAGAAAAAAAACACATCGAGAGAGTCGAAAGATTACCCACCTCAAAGAAGACCAAATGAAAGATAATAATAATAAGAAAAGAAGCCCCTCCTCCTTACGAAAATTGAGAAATCTAAAGCTCCAAACTCCAAAATTGATTAAAGAGGAAAAGTTTTGTTCACAACAGTGGAGGGCGGCTGCTGCTGCTGTTAATATAGGCCGGGACTCCTCTACTAGGGTTCATTCGAAGAATTTACAAAAAAGTCCCTTAAAAATATATTTTTACATGTATAGATCTTTCAAAATTAATTAGTTAAATCAAATCAAATCAAATAAAAAATCTAACCCCCTAACTCCTCCAATCTATCCAGCCCTCATGTGCAGCCCAGAAATTTAAATTTTTAAAGATTTGCCTCTGAGTGGCAAATTTACCCAAAAGTCCTTCACTTTGAAATATTTGCAAACATGCCATAAATTATTCATAACAATTCAGAAAATTTAGAATTATATCTAATAATAAAGATTAGATTTTTTAAACAAATTTCATGACCAAGAAAAATATTTGCAATAAAGTCTCTAACAATCTCAAAATTATATAAATATATATATACTCAATAAAATTAAATCAAATCAAATCAAATTAGAGGGATAAATTCTCTCCCCCTAATCTCTCTCCTGTCAAAACCGGCCTAACAAACAGCCCAACCATTTTTAATTCGAATTTTCCTCCAAACGATATTTTGCGCAAAAACCCTTTTTTCAAAGTATTTACAAAAATAGTTTCTTTATTTAGAAAAATCCCAAAATTTAGAATATAATCAATTATAAATAGGATAATTTATTCAGAAATTCAAAAGTAAAAATTTGTGCTTTAAAAATATTTGCACATGTTTTGCACGTGTAAAAATGTCAATTTTACAAAAATCAAAATAATTAAATAAATTGATTTAAAATTATTTATTAATTCAAAATATTGTATTAAAAATTATGGGGAGTTACAACGAACCCCTCTTCAAATCGCACCCGATGAACCCCTTCGAAGCTTCAAACTTCATCAACTTCCTCCACCTTTCTTGCTCCACATTCTCGAAGATGAGAACTCCCCGACTCCTCTGTCATTTTCCGAACTTCGAAAAAATTCTATTGGTATAAATTTTTTTAGGATTATTTATTAATTAAGGGTTTGTGTTTGTATTCAAATTTCAGTGGATAATGCATGGTTGGTTGTATGATTTTTTTTTAGGTTGCTTAGTTGTAATTTGTATTCCGTGGAAGTAGAAAAAGTAAACTTACTTGTAAGATGAACATTTTGTAATTTTCGATTTTGTAAATATATTGGATGTAATACAAGATGTTTTGTAGTTTTTTATAATGATGGTTGTAATATTTTGTGAATTTATGAATGTACTATTTCTACTAAATCTATCCTAAAGCACTTTCTGTGTACATTGCTCCATCTATGTATATTTTGCTTGATATGATTGCCAAACAAACAGAGACGAGAATGGGGCTTTGTCGATCTATTTATTAGCCATTACACATTATTTGTTGCACTAGGAATAGGGGTGGCATCGGGTTGGTTAAGCCCGGGCCCGGTTTGGCCCGATTTGCCCGCCACCAATCCGGGCCAAATCGGACCCAAACCCCCACTCAACCCGGTTCAGGCTCGGGCCCACCATCCCATTCGAAAAACCACTGCGGCCCGATCTAATCCGGTTCGAGCCGAACCAGCAGGCTGACCGTTTGAGAGGATTTTTTGAATTTTGTTCTGATTTTTTTTTTTGAATGATTTATTAAATTTCTAAACTACTCCACAACGAATATTTATGGGAAATCCAAACAAATCATAATCTATATATACAAATCCATTTCATTCATTTCTCTTCACAAATTCACTCAACCCTCTCAACTACTTCTCAACTCTCTCAACAATTTGTGGAATCAAGTGATCATCAACATCATCATTCTCTCAATTCTCTCAAGACTCAAGTGCTCTCAATTTTGCAAGTACAAGCTCGCAACTCTCTCTACTCTCATTCTTCAATCTACGTTTATTCGGAAACATTGTATTTGTTTAATTTTTATTGTAGCATTGTTCTCATTTTAGTAGTTAATAATTTACTACTTCATAATTTCTTGTTTGTATTTTGTTGAACTCCCTCTTCTTCTTTATAGATTTATTTTTTTGTTAACATACACTAGCTCATATTTTAATTGTTGTTGTTTTATTGAACTGTTTCTTTTTTTTTTAGATTTTGTTTATTAACATACACCAGTTCATAAATTGTTATTTGTGTTATTTAAACTCTCTCTACTTGTTTTGTATAAAAAAATTTAACAACAAACACTAGTTCATAACTTATTGTTTTTCTGAACTCTCTCTTCTTATTTTTAGATTCGTTTTTTAAACATAAATACACCTAGTTCATATTCGGTAGACTTAGTAGCTAAGAGTCCACCTCATCTCGTTGCATTCCATTCCAAAAATGGATAGTGAAGAACATTTAGAAATTTTGATAGGATTCCCGATTTTCACGATATTCCCCATACACAGATAGATGATGTAATAGTAGAAGACAGATTCACAAGACACGGAACAAGCCCCTTCTCAATCCTGTAAATCAAGAAGACTCATTTCCGAAGTACACAAATATTTCACTTTTGTCCATTCTCAAGACAATAAAAGTGTAGGACTTAAAATTTGTAATAAGTGTAAAACGGCATACAAGTTTAAATTAGGTGTGAGAACAGGTACACTTAAATGTCACTTAGATAAATGCTTACTTAAATTATCAGAAGACACGCTTACACAACAAAAGTTAAACCCTAGGAAACGGTCACATAAATAGCCATAGCTACGATCACGCTATCGTTCGTAGGGAAATGACTAGATTAATAATTAAGGATGAATTACCTTTTTCGTATGTCAAAAGTAGGAATTTAGAAAGTTTTAACCAAACCGCATTAAACCCCCATTATAAACAAATTGCTAGGATTGTGGTTAAGGGATATTGTAAATTAGTCTACGAAGATGCTAAGGATATGTTAGTTGCGCAATTGTCAACACTAAATTGCAGGGTTTCTTTGACATCAGATGGTTGGGTAAGAGTTAACGATTGACCAATGATGTGTGTAACATGTCTTTGGATAAATTCCGATTGATTAATCCAAAATATGATTATTTCTTTCAGATTTGTTAGGTACCCACATAAGAGTGAGATAATTGCGACACATATCATAGATGCATGTAATAAATTTCGTATTTATGATAAAGTTTATGCAATTGATTTTGATAATACTTCTGATAATACTAAGACAAATTCTAATGTGAAATTACTTTAAATCCTACAGAATCCGATATTTTTCATGTTATATGTGCTTGTCATATTTTAAATCTTTTTGTACAAGACGCACTAAAATATGGACACGATAAGATTAGTACAATGAGAGATTGATTTTATTACTTTGAGTGGTTCTACATATCAAGCTTTTCATGACTGGTGTCAATTTAGGGACATTATATTTAAATGTTTTCCTAAAGATGTTAGACATCGTTAGAATTCAACAATGAACTCTTAAGTATAGTTACTCATTATAGACAAGGTTTTTAAAAAAATTGTGTTGTAATGGGTACGGAAGATTGTAGAATAGATGATGATTTTTGTTTTTTTGCCGATAGTTTGTTAAAATTTTTAGAATCTTTTAATGATGCAACTTTTCAATTTTCGAAAACATATTCATCTACTTCTAGTGGTATTTTACTTACAATTGTTACTATGATGACCACTACTAAAGATTTGATAAGCGACTATTTTATTGGAACAATAGTTTATGCCTCTTATCTAAAATTTATGAAATATTTTTATAATCTTCTTATGTTATATTGTGTTGTTAGTGTAATTGAGATTTTTTATTCATATGCTACACACGAAGAACTACAAAACTATGATCATGTTTTTTTTTACTACACAATTTGCATGATAGTTAGGATAGGCTTTATGCATCTAATACTACACAATCACAAAATGTTAGTTCTTCTTCTTCCATATCAAAGGAAAATGGTCTTACATTTTTAACTAGTGGAGTTTTAAATCTTACACACACACACACACACACACACACACACACACACACACAAAAAACCAAGAACAAATGCACCTAATGAGTTGAATTGATATGATGCACAACCTCCCGTCGATGATATAGTTGATGTGTTAACTTTTTGGAAACATAATGAAACTACTTTTCCTATTCTTTCTCGTATGACTAAAGATTTGCTAACACCCCCGGTGTCAACTGTTGCATTGGAAAGTATTTTTTCTCTTGGTGGCAGGATTATGAGTCCGAATAGAAATTACATGCTTTCGAAGAATTTGGAGATGCTAGTACGCGGAAGATTGAATGAAAATGGAAGAAAGGACCCAAGATTTACTTCAAGAGTCACAAAACAGATCAAGTAGTGACGAATGAAGATTGAAGATTGACTTGATCCTCTTTCAAAAAATTGAGAAATTTAGGATGATGAGATTCCATATTTAGGTTAAGTAGAAGTGCACGACAGTAGTCCAATGTCTTCTCTTCAATCTAAATATAGGCTATTTCGAACTCTAAAGTCTATGCTTCCCTCAACTTGTAATTTCAAATTCAATCACTCTGTAGTTGCATGAAATGTTGGTTATCTATTTCATTATATTTGAAATTTTTTTATTTATTGAAACAATTTAATATATGAAAATTTTCCTTTATTTTATATGTTTTTTTTTAAAAGAAAAGGTGGAGTCTAGCCACCCTGCTTCATTAATAAGTGATTAATAAAACAAACTCAGAGTACTGAGCCTACTACAAAATCCTACAAACAAAACAAAAGTACATAAACTCCACCCCGAACATGGGGGGTGGTACAAGAGAAACATAGTAGCCGCAAAGAAGTACATCATAACCCCCCAACAAACTCTGGGGTGGTAGGTATCAATGACCATAGTAAGTCGTGCTGGCTATCTGTAATACCCCGTATTTCTGAAATAAATATATGATTTGAAAGTATAATGAATTTGGGGTTGTCCTATAGAATTATTCTATAGGAGGGATTGTTTGAGGATTGATTTGAATTAATAGGATTGTATAAATCCGGTTTGATATGATGCTGTTGTAGTTGGATTGTTTCCCCCTCACGATGACGTGGAGGGTGGGGATTGTGGGCCGGTTTGTTTGGAAAGATTTAAAATGGATTTGGTTGATTATAAAAAAGGGATTGATTCGGGATTTGTAAAAAGGGGATTTGAGAAATATAGTCCCACATGGGAAATATACAAAAATAGTTTGAGTATAAATATAATTAGCCAATGATCAAGAGTCACCTAATTGGTTAACCACCTTTTGAGAGGCAGGCCTGTGGTGGGCAGTTGTACTACATAGTATCTAATTTGTATTCTAAAAATATTAAAATTGTCTGAGTATTGGGGCGGGGCGTTACACTATCAATTGATTGTCGGCCCGATCTCGATCTCCTCATCATCAAACTCCTCTACCTGGAATATACTCGCAATCCTTCCCCTGGGACCTGCTGCTGCCATATTAGCCCAAAATGAAAGAAAATGCATAATGTGAGTCAAATTTCCAGAAATACTATTGCAAGTTCTACGAAAGTAAAGATTATTTCTGTCTAGCCATAGAACCCAGGTCATTGCGGCGATAGCGATATACCATGCTTCTCTCATAGAACCCCTCTCCGACGTGAACTTTGGGCCTACCCACAGGTCCTCATATGTACTAGGGTATTGAGTTGTTCCTAAGGCACTGAGTACCTCTACGAGTACCGCTTTGCTCCTAGGACACTGTAGAAAAAGATGGTCTCTAGTCTCCAGGGCAGCGTGGCAGAACCCGCATTGAGAGTCCACATTCGGTTGGTGCTTAGCGAGATTTTCTCTAGTCAGAATCACATCATTTAGTACCAACCATAAGAAAGCTTTGATTTTTAGGTTTTGTTTTCCAGATGACGGCTGACCACTTTGAGATACAACCCCTAAAATGGATGTGATTGTACATGGAGCGCACCGTGAACGTGCCGTTCTTCTTCAATCACCAGGATTTCTTATCGGGACCCTGAGAGCAGCCAATTCCAGCACTGGTGATGTAGACCTGAAGTTCCGTTAATCTAAGCTGAGATCCTAGGTCAAGCGGTTGTTTGAAAGATGGCTTCCAGGCACCTCTTTTCCAGGATGCGGCCACCAGTGCAATGTGGTTGTGCTGCCTGTTCATATAAATCGGGGGAAAGGGATCTGAGCGTGTGATCCGCACACCACTTATCCCACCAAAACCTGGTGAGTCTGCCGTTAGCAATCGCTGACTTCACACAACTATTGAAGGGTTCATATGCCTTAGTGATGCCTTTCCAGAACCTAGGAAACCCGAGGGCCTATCCTGAAGCCCAGATTTCTTGACCCATTCCCATGCATATATTCCTGAACAAATTGTTACCACCCTTCTCCATTATGGTGAAACACTTTCCACCACCATTTACCCAGTAGCGCCAAATTCATATCTCGCAAATCAATTATACCTAGGCCTCCATATATCTTTTTCATGCACGCCTTCTCCCATCTAATGAGGTGATATCCTCATCGGTCCGGGTCTGCCCCTTTCCATAAGAAATGTTTTCGAGTCCGGTTAATTCTCTGGATTATCCATCGCGGCATTTCAAAGAAGGAGAGATAATAGGTAGGAAGGTTTGAGAGGACTGCATTAATAAGCGTGATTCTTCCTCCGAAAGATAGGGCTTTGCCTTTCCAGCCTGCTAGCCGTTTCTCAACCGGTCAATAATGGGTAGCCAATCCGCCTTTTGAGTTTCCAGGGTCTTAGCGACAATCCAAGGTACTGAATAGGAAAACTCTCGGTGGAGCAATTGAGAATTGTGGCATGTTCAAGGGCCTCCTCTGGCAGTCAGGGCAATGAGAATGAGAGCACTTTTGTGGAAATTAACCCTTAGGCTAGACCAAGCTTCGAAGCAATACAGAATTCCTTTGAAGACGGTAGTTTTCCCTTAGGTTTCCATTGCCAAATAGAAGAGTATCATCTGCATATTGGAGTATAGAGCATCTTTGACGATTGACTCCCTTAGCCACTGGTACGATCCAACCTGCTCTACTGCATTTAGCCACCATGGATCTTTGAACGTCTGTCATAATGGTAAAGAGCAGGGGTGAGAGCGGATCTCCTTGGCTGAGTCCCCCATTTGCAGGAGAATGGGTGGCCTAATACTCCATTTACCAAAATAGCCGTTCTGCTGGTGGTAAGACAAGTGTGGATTTATCTGATCCATCTGTCCCTGAAACCTCTTCCAGTCAGCACTTCCAACAAACAGTCTCATTCAATTGAGTCATAGGCTTTTTCGAAATCTAGCTTCAGGAGATAGCACTTAGAATTCGAAGTGTGGCATTGATGGATAGTCTCTTCATCCGTTGCTATACTGTCCTGAATACATCGTCCTTTGATGAATCCCATCTGGTCTTGACTAATGAGGCCATCCATTACCTTTCCTAGTCTGTTAGCGATAGTCTTGGTAATGATCATTACAGAGCAGTTAAGGAGACCAAGATCCTATCTAATTTAGCTAGAATGGGCGCCGCTTGCATCTTCGACCATGTGAAAAGCCTATCCAAGATAGGGATGTCAATCAATTCCATGTCCGTGATGACCTCATTAAACGCTTTCCTGTCGAGGTCACCGACCCTCTGCCTCTGTGTTCTGAGGCGAATCTAGTGATGTTAAAATTGCCCCCCCACCACCCAAGGGCATGGCCAGTGTGCTTGGATCGCTCTTAGTTTCGTCCAGAAGGTCGTTCTAGAGGCTGAAGTATGCGGTCCATAGACCACCGTAACCGATTGTGTAACACCCCGAATTCCAAAACAGACTGAATTCGAAGTTCCACAGGATCTTTACACTTCATTTCGTACAATTTTACAAGGAATTTAAAACTTTTATTTCAACAATAATTACATCAGAGTATTTTACATCAACAAGCAGCGGAATAAATAAAATACAACAATAACAAATGTACAACTGTAACAACTTTAATATTTAAATGATCATCAACATCAAATCTTCTCTATATCTTCTTGTAACTCCAAGTCCTGCATGTAAAACTGTGGCCACGTCAGTTTCTTACAACCGACGAAATATTATACACAGCCATCCTCGCTATGCCAAAACATTATAACGATTCTTAAATACTTTAACAAACACAAACTTGATCACAAACAAGCTACAAGGGACTATCCTATTTATGTCGTGTTGTGTTGTGCACTTAGTCCTTAATACAGTTATTATGTTATATGACACTAATGCGCACTTGTTCGGATTCTATGCATCCCATACTACATAGGTCCGAGGGCAAGCCCTTAACTGTTCTTCATCTTACAGGGTTCAATCCCTCGTCATGATTTAAACTACTACTGTAACTACGATAAGTATCCTAGATGTTCTATGAATTACGAGCTCATGTCCAGACAGCCTAGAGGGGAATCCCACGTCATGTCACGACGCATCATGAAGAACCTATGAACAATTCAGCCTCCGTCATGGGACATGACACCACCCAAGTCACCAAACACCCCATGAGCGTCGCCTGCAGTACGGACTCTTGGAGATATATCCACGTCATGTCACGACGCATCATGAAGACAGCCTGTGAATATTCTCACACTGTAGCTCTGAGACCCTCATACTTGTGTTTTTCTCTTATTTTCATTACATCTTCACTATGTATCTAATCCTTACAATTTTGTTTGTTTTAAAAGAAAATCATCACAACCTAGAGCTTGCTTACCCTACCGGACTTAAATCAAAACAAAAGAGACAGTCAGCCTACCTGGCTACTTCTCAAGAGACGCTCAACCCTCAACGGTTAGTTCTCAAATCATAAATAAAACTGCCGGTCACTAGGATCTCGTCTAGCCTCTAGATTCCAACAACTATCTCTTTCTAGAGATCAACAATATGCCATAATCAATCTCAAATAATCATTTCTATTTCTTTTGTTCACAAACTCTTTCTCAAAAACATTTCTTTTATAATCTCACAACATAAGGCAATTCAACCTTTTAATCAATTTAATCATTTGTACATTTGTGTGCATTTCAAAATAATCTCAATCAAGTATTAATAATCATAAAATCTCGGATTCAATCTTATTCAACTTTCACGTGTCAGAAATCAAATCCAAACTCAAGAAAATCCATCAGTCAAGACAGTAGCAGTCAACTGTTAAAAGTGGCCAGTCAGCTGTTCTGCGAGACCTCAAAACTCAAGAACAAAAGCCAGTTCAATCGACTGTAGAAAAATATCCAGTCGACCGTCCTACGAACTTTGAAACTCAAACACAACCCAGTCAGTTCAGTCGACTGTTGACAAAGAATCAGTCGACTGTCCTGCGAAACTTTGAAACTCAAAAACCAATAATCAAGACAGTAACAGTCGATTGTGGATAATTAGACAGTCAACTGTTTTGACGAAAAAATCCGAATTTTAATACCTGACAGTCAATTGTTGATTGCACCAGGTTGCAGTTAAAGTGGAACATAAATTTATTTTCGATATTGAAAGGCAACAATGACTTCTTCACAATCTGACAACACACTTCTACAAATGGGTGTTTTAAAAAAACTTGATCATTCAATTGATTAGTACTTCTATAAAAATAATAATCATTTCCGGAATGTATTCCTTTGAAAAACAATATCGTACTTGTTCTCGAATTCATAAGTTTCTCATTTTTGCAATACAATAAAATCTTTTCTTCAAAATGCATAAAAACACATATAATTAATTTTCCAAATAATAAATGTTGTCTTTCACCAAAACTTTTCTTATAAAATTCATATACTCATAACAACGAATATTAGTGAGATTAGATCCGCACTTCTTTACCCCATTAGCATCAAACAATTCTTTTCTACACATTTGCATTATTTTAACCAATGTCTTAATGTGCTTCAATTTTCATGCAAATCACGTTTCTTCAAGTCTAGCATTTCAAACTAACAATCATAACAATTTTTAGAGACTAGATTAAGCAATTCACATCTACCACACCAATTAAAATTTAGCAATTTGAACGTTAACTAGCATGCAATTTCATCATACCAATTAACAAATAATTGTATATTACCTATCATGCAATTTCTACTCCTAAATTAGAAAGAATTTAAGAAACACCCACCCAAAATTGAAGAAATTGTACTCAAATGAACTCCTAGAATTAGGAACTCCTAAAGAAACTCTGATTGCAAACTCCTCAAAATCCGCGCACCCAAGCAAAGCTCCTCATCCCCATCTCCACTTTCGGACAGGACAACAGGCATTCCATTTCGGCATGCACCATGTAGCACCTTCATCTCATATATATACATGTGTGTATATATATATATACATGTGTGTGTGTGTGTGTGTGTGTGTATACTAGTTGGAATTTACCGTGCACCAAGTGCACGTGACTTGGTGCACATAAATGGTGAAAATTTTATCTAAACATACTTCCATTTAGCACACCTATATTCTTCAAACTACAAATTCGACGAAGTCAATCAACCTAAAAAAGCTAACAATGGATTTCAAAATTACTCCAACAACAACAAGCTCATCGAAATAAAATTTGAAGCAAACAAATTAGTAAATCCTAATCTGATATCATCATATTTTTCATAAGATCAATCATCACTTTCGACTTTAACTTTCTTGAGCTTAAAATTGCTTGTACTTTCTTGTTCATCCTTTTTAATTTTGTATCCTATCAATATTCTCGTAGTAGTTCTTCCATATTGGACATCTTGTGATTTGATCAACGTATACTCATCTCCAATGCATTTCTATCAAATTCTTCAACATTTTTTTCCTGCATATAAAAAGAATTAAGAAATTAGCTCTTAATTAATTGTAACACTATGAGAATAACATATTATACCTTATTTTTAATATCTTCTAGGTCTTTTGCGGAACAACCAATGGTGCACCTTGCTTCCTCATCAAATAAAGTCAATTCTGACTCCGCACTTTTATCTTTTATTGTGATTTTGAATACATATCTGAAACATGTTATTCTTAGTTTTTTTTTAAATTAATTGTTTATTTTTTTTAATAATTTGATTGAAGAATGGAAATATGGGAAACTAACAATATGTTGTTTTGTATACCTTGGCTCATATTCAACATTACTCTTTTTACATTTTCGACAATAAGCTTCTTCATTTTCGACATTGACTTTTGTTGAACAGATTTTGCATGCAATGTACCATGGATCTCTAACGTCTTTAACACTTTTGATCAAAACTTTGCAATAGTAGTATTTTGCCGTGAAATATGACAAAAAAAATTTAAAGTCATCAAAAAATTTATAGACATATATAGAATTGAATAAAATATTTAAAATAATTTCATTGTCCATAATACCTCCGAAGAATCTTCGTCTGCACAATAGAGAATGTCAGATAGTTTCACTTCTTCCACATCCATTACTTTTCTTTTGTTTATTTGTAAGGAATTACTTTTTAACAAAATTTCATTACATTTAATTCGGAAACAAACAAACAAAATTATGTTAAATGATACTCCAAAAGGCAATAATTAAAGAATTAAATATACAAAATAAATTATACCATTCTTGAATTTTATATGCTTCTGGTTCATTGGGATTTATCTCTATTGTAGTGTTGTTTGTTGATGTGAGAGAGAATCCTGTTTAAAAAAGTTAATAATAAATAAATAAATAAAATATATAATAAATAACATTATTAATTTTTATTGTATATAATTACCTCCAAAGTTTGAGGTTTTTATAGAGGTAATTGCAATAATTGGCATGTTGGGTGATAATTCTTTCAGAGCTTTTCCTTCCTTGATTGCTAGTTCTCCCCATAATGTAAGTAAGATTGGTTTTGACCTTAAATTAAGACAAAACGTATGAATTACAAAACAATTATGAATATTATTATACAACTTAATTAATTGATATTACCTGAATCCTACAACTGTAGGATTTTGCTTCTCTACTTCATTACCATATTTTGAGTCCACCTTATCTACATCTCTTGCATTAATTACTGCTAAACAAAGATCTGTAGTTCAATGCAATTAGTATTTGATATCCTTTATATATCTATATCTATATATATATATATATATATATATATATATATATATATATATATATGTAAACATATTTTTTTTACCTTTAAAGACAGTAGAAGATGTACTTTGCAATTCGTCTATAGTTGCAAATTTGTACCTATCCTTATCAACGATAAGATTTTTCTCAACTTCATCTACAACACTTCCCAACTTCAAAATGATGTCAAATTTATCGTGCATTGGGTTATATCTTTTGTCGACATTTTTTAGTACTCCATTAGAAATTAAGTAAGTTTTATGCTCCTCAAGCGTATGTTGGAATGCTTCCACCGCTTCATTAAACATTATCTCCAGTATTCTAGTTCCCTAGAAAAAAATGAAAATTAAGTATTAATAATTATTTATGTATGTACATATATGAATATTTTAACAATATTTTAAGTATCTACCTCATCATCCATTAGTGCCACTTTCGAGATTTTTCCTGTGCCTTTACTATTTTTGTATTCTTTCACACCATAATGTTTCATAACCAATACTTTAATAGTCCACAATTGTTGATTTTCTTGCAAGGAATTGATAGAGGAGTAATCATTGTGGGATTTGTCCATTGATATAGTTAATCTGCAAAAAATCAATTAATTAAGTTAATCTGTAAGGAATAGTAAAAGGGATATTTAGATGATGTGGCAGCAAAAAGAATATAACCAAAAATATTTTGGGGTGAGAGATAGAGAAAGATATGTTTCTGAAAGAAAAAAACAGATATCCTTGGCAAAAATTCTAAATCACTTCAGACTAACATTGTAGTGAATCCATGCTTCAGTAAACCATATTTTTGGGATTTTTTTAACTCGGACCGCCCGGTTCGAGCTTGACGCGAGCCTGTCCAGGCGGATTTCGGGCCAGACCGAAATTCCACTTCACTATACAGTATACATTCTTGCATCAAAGTTCTTGTACTAAAACAAACCACCTGTGGAATTTATCAAAGGTAATTATCAAACGCTAAAGGCCTCAAAACAATTTTGACAGGAATAAAAATGGTCACAGAACATGGGCTGATTCTCCATGCATTTTCAAAGCATTAGTGATTTGCATACATGAAAGGCCAAAGGGGCATGTTCATCTTGTCTAGCAGATAATTGTTTAACTAAAGTATGTAACATCAGCTGGTACACAGAAACGACTGTAAGAAAGGTTGTATTTGGTTCTTGAAAAGAAGAAAAAAAAATGCCCTGGAACCAGCTAATAACAGTAGATATTAAATGCCAATCCTTACATCTACTAATTCCTAGATAGCTTGGTCAAAATGTAGAAGATGAAAATTATTATAGAAATCAGCAGTCCGGATAATAGCTAGCAAGTCGCTTACCTCTGGACTCTAGTATCAAAATAAACATGTACAAGTTCAGACCAGAAAGAACCTGCATGTGAAAAGAAGACTTCAGTTGTCAAAATAAGTAAACAATAATTTTGTATAGATCCATTGTGTCTGTGTGTGTGTTCTCTCGATTATTTTTGTTGTAATTATCTTATCCTGATAAAGTTCAATAGATTCCAGCTGACTGTTCAAGTTGCTCAAAATTTTCTAACCAGCGGAATTAAGATCAAGAAATACAAGTATAAAATCTTTCAGGCATCATATGTAGCTAGTCTTCTCAATAGTAGTACACAAAGCAAGATTCATATGTAAACAAACACAGGAATTATGGCCGCATCTAAATGTAGCTAGTCTTCCGAAAAGTAGTATACAAAGCAAGATTTATATGTAAACAGATACAAGAGTTATGGCCGCATCTAAATGTACCCTTGTTTTTTACTATCAATAGTGCTGATATTTCCAGTACTTTTGACTGATATAAAAATAACAAACTTCTACTAATTCCAATACTATTTATTTGAACCTTGACACTAAAGGGCATGGGGGGGGGGGGGGGGTGATCGTAAGTATCAGTTGATTCCTGCAGCTTGAACTCTGAATGTCGTACATAAATAGTGCTCATAACAGAAGGCAATTTGATTTGAAAATATCAGGTGGCCGACCCTTATTATGTTTTACCACTGCAGGACCATGGCAGGTGATGCTAAAACAAGCTGATAATTCTTATGCTTGCATTGCAGAGAGTGCAAGTCGTTTTACGTTGGGGGAGGTAAATTTTTAGTTCTTATGTTTTTGTTGCTTGCAACAAAAACTTTGTTATATTGGCTAGTAACTGCATACTTCTTCAACATTTTGTGTTTCTAGACAAAAGAAGAACTTTTGAGGGTTCTTGGGCTACAAGAGGAACAAGGAAGCTCGCTTAAATTTCTCAGACGAGGATACAAGGTTCAAATTCAATCTCCAACTCTCCCGATCAAACATTTTGCTTCTGCATGCGTATGATTTTGTTGTTGATTACAATTTGAAAGATATCTAAGCTTCCAAAAAGAAGTTTGGTTTTTCCGGAGATGTACAATGATTCAGTGCTTTATAATCTTCAAAGAAATTGATATCTCCATACTCCAGAGCATTCAGCTCATAATGACACAAATGGAATGCTAATTATAAATGTACAATACTGCACAATTGTCTTATTTTCTTTCTTCATTTCTTTTTCAATGCTATTAAATTTGGAAATTTCAGAACGCGACCTGGTGGGAAGAAGATGTTGATTTGGAGATGTATTCTGCCTGGCGGAGCTGAGGAGTAATTGAATATATCAGATGGTTATATGAATACGAACTTCAAATCAAGTGATCGACAAACGGAGCCAAAGCTTACATGCCTTCCTAATTCCAAGATTGAAGTTTCAGAACTTACAAATGTTGAGAGCAAAAGATTGTCTGCTGCAGAATAAGCAAATCTCTCTCTCTCTTTTTTTTTTGGGTGTCATTTCCGTGGCGGTAAAATGACCAATGAACTTATGGAAAAGTAGATAAATGCATATTGTTGAAACTTACCGAGAGTCAAGGAAAATTGATGAAGCACACTGTACAGAAACAAGATTGCTAAAACTGAAGAGCTGTAGCAGACTGGAAGCTCCAATTTTGCTTAAAAGCGAAAAGATTTTATGTACCTTGAAATGATATGCAGGACCAATTTTATATATACTGCTTATGATACGAGTATATTTATCATACACAATCTTCAATTTTTGAGTTGGAAGTCTATCTTAAGGCGTAATCCTTCCAAAGATTCTATTAATTGCTCTACTACCATTTGCTCGATAAGGTTATATAATTACACCAGAATTTAACAAAATCCAAAACCAATGGCGAAGAACAAAACACATATTGCACTAATATAAGGAACAAACGAATATGAATATGAATATGAATAAATAAATGCAGCTGTAATCAACATCTCTATTCAACAATGCACATGAAACAAGTCAATTATATACTTACAGCATAATTCTGAAATGGTACATGCGGAGGTTTTTAAACCACATACAAAAACATTACTGCTAAAAGCTTCCATATGAGAAATAAAAGAACAATTTAACATAATGAACAAATTTATGGGGAAAGAGAAGAGAAGAGAAGAGAAGAAAAGAAAAGGGAATTCATGACAAGAAAGCAATTTTGGCCTCAAGGCTCAAACAAGCTTCACAAATGCATCACCACCATTGCCTTTGCCATACATGAACCAGCACACGCCTCATGTCCTGCATGATTCCTGGATACCCGATGCCACTCCATCTCAGTATTAGAAACTTGACAAGCAGTCACAAAGTCCAGTACCTGACCGAATACCTTGAACATTTCCAACCCATAAAGCATATCATCATCGTCTGCGACAAATGTAGCATTCTTATCCATGGGAGCATCAGGATGTGTGCAAACTTCGGCCCACGAATGGAGAACTGTTAGATCCAGTTCCCAGAGCTTCCTTACAGCTTTCTCCCTCCAATGAATAACTGCACCTTCATCTCGCTACCACCAACACACGCAAGACATGAATAGACGATTCTTACAAGAAACTAACTTTGGGTTATAATCTCGAATGCGAGGAGGGAAATGTGATTTTTGAACTACGACCCATAATCCCCTCTCAAGGTCATAGCTAGCAAGTTTATTAGATATCGAAGAAAATACATAAAATTTTCCATTACAAACAGCACCCGATCAAACAGACCCAAAATATTCTGGCAACCTTGCAACCTCTATCCAACTGTTCGTTGATGGATCGTAGATTTTGCCAGAATTAAGAGGTTCCTGAGATGATCCGACACCCCCGACAACAATGAAAGCAAACTTGGGAGGCTGCTTACTTCTCCCTCGTCTTCTTTTGGTATCAATGACACTTGGGCTTTCATTAATAACATCCCCAAGTTGGCGACGAAGAGAGAATCTATGAGGGTCCTCACATACATCAGAAACCCCACCTACCCGAGTCTTCAACCTGACCCGCGTTTGATTTTGATCAAGTGAGCTTTGCCGGGCACCGAAAATATTGCAATTAGAACCGACTTCAAACACCCCCAACACAGGTTGCGACCTCGCCACCTTCATCGGAGACACTTCACGCCACGAGTTATTCAAAGGACTGAACACCAAAACCCCTTTATGAGTCTCCACCTCACTACAACCTCCAACAATATAAACATCCATCCCAACCCTCTCAACCGAGAACATGAACCTATCCTTCAACAAATCACTCCTCATCACATTCCAACGATTCTCAAAAACATCCAACCCAAAAACCTCCCCAACATGAACACCCTTCCTACTCAATCCAAACAAGAACAACCACGGATTCCGCCCATAACCCTCCAACCTTAGCTGCATGAACTGAGGCGAAACAACCATCCTACTCCACTTCTTACACACAAGTCTAGCCACAACAAGCGCCCGCAACGGTAACCTAACCAAAACCAACTCCAACACATCATCCGGAAGCGGAAATAAAAATTTAGGTGTACAGTTTATGGATTCTCCACCTGCTTTCAGCTTTCTCGAAAGTTTCTTCTCAATTATCCTATCAGTTTCGTCGCAAGAACCAACTCTACTACACCCACCACCACCCTTAATATAGACACTAATACAATTCGACGATGAAATGGGTTTCATCATCTGCATCTCATTTGATCTCTCCTCAATCAAAAGCCCTCCAAGATCATTCCTTTTCTCCTTTTTTTATTGACAAAATCAACAACTGAAGGGACCAACACATTTGAAGAAATTGGACCAGCTCCAATGTGTCACAAAGCTCTAGTGAGTAAGTTTCCCAAAAACATAAGATAAAAAAAACTACATTGATATACTTAACTAACAGCACCATTACTGACCTTGCGACCAGGAGGACTTGTATGATATAAGGTTATTATACATGGATGAGTTGTTCTGCGAAATTGACTTGTGAAGAAGTGCCTTTGATCTCGATTGCAATCTCATCATGCAAACCTCAACTCGCCTGCACAGTAAAGACAACTCCACTAACACAGCGGATGTAAGCAATGTTGTCTCCCCTAAAACCAGTAATATCCTCTGCATATTTCAGTGGGATTTGCATTGTTTGTGTCATCTGTGAATCCAAAATCAGTTTTTACACAATAATGGCAAGGAGACAACTTTCAATTACAGCACAAATCAATTATGAATAAATCCCAAAATGGTAACCAGGATGGAAAATTGGTTTTGTTAGTTCTCGCCAGTTTCTGTTATTAAAACATGTCAATGAAACAGCTAACAATAACATACAGAAGTCCTTAGTTGCCAAAAAATTAAATTACCAAACTGAGTAAGGTTTGATCTCCGAAATATTCATCAATTACCAATGAAACATATTCAACACAAAAGTTCACAATAAGTTAGATTGACACACATAAAAGTAAAAATAAAGAGGAATAAAATATTTGAAGCTTCGCAAAGAATTACTACGATCCTTTCTAGCCTTTACTTTCATTTCCACATACAAATTCAAAAATCCTAACCTGTACTGTAATTACAATCCAATTATATCCAAAAGAAATCAAGCAAAGAGGCATGCAAACCAACAAAAACTAAAGAAGCCGCTTTCAACCCAAAAAAAAACATTAACTAAAAAAGCACTTGAAAGATTTTCAGTTGTCTATCTAAATGAAAGAGCTTTTGTTTCTTTTAAATGTAATTCTTTTGCTCCATATGATGTCCCCTCATTTCAAATTCAAACTTGAAATATAAATGGATAACAAACCAAATTTTAAAGTGTGTAATATAATCTAATTTTCCCACAATACAGTTGTTTAACGAAATTGATTGTACTTACAATAAGCATATCATTTGGTGTTGGTCGTAAGTGCATACGATGATATTGATTACCTCAAACTCGCTCCCATCAGGAATTATCTACATAAATTTAACTTCATCCAGAAGAGAATTCAAAGAGTTTTCCTGTCCTGTCAACGTATTGAATAATTAGCATGACCAAAACTACAAGTATCAAGCAAAACGTGATGATGATGCATTAGGAAAAAATGAGTTGTAATTAATTGGAGGAAAAATGAGTTGTAACAATAGATAAAATTGTTAAATTCTGATAGTGATCAAACCAAATAATTAACAAAAATCCAACTTAAATCAACAACAAAAACCATAACAAAATCTAAGCTATATTATAAACAAACATCCAAATTTCAAATCAAAACATTTATGAACTAAACATTTCAACTGTAAATCAACCTAACATGACATCAAAATCCAATCTTATCAAAATGCTAATTTGACCATTCGCTTCAAAGTACTGAACTGGAAATCACTCGAAATCGAACGCGGGAAAAAAAATCAAATTTTGAAGTGATGATACCTGAGCAACAACAATCAGATTGACTCGACTGAGCCTGCAATCCATCGAAATCAGTTGAATTTTAACCCCAAACATCAAAATTTGAGAACAAACCCTAAAATTAACAAAATTCAGAAAAGCGAGTTCAGAATAGGAGATTACCTGTGAGAAAACATCGATCTTGATTAGTGAGAGATGATTTGGATTGGGAGGAAAGGAGTGATTCCGTCTTTATAAGGAGATCGAAAGATTGGGGATTTTCGATTTTAGAACTAATGAAAATTTGGAGATTTTTTTGTATGATATGTCCACTAACAACAAAAAAGACCCATAAAATTCTAAATCACCAAGAAAGTCAATGAACTAATGGGTTATAAGATATTAATTTTCTACACTAAATTTTTGACATGATATATAAAAGGAGAAAAAATGTTGATCCAACAACTAAGTGACGAAGCTTACAATACCATGAGACCGGCTGGTCGGCGAGAAGCACGACGGGGCTCCATGGCCGCGGCTCGTGAGGGGGAACGGGGAGGTTGTCGATGAAGAGTTGTAGCCATGATCACCATGAATCGCATAATGGTGAAGAGAGACTGATAAGGGTTTAGGATTAGGGTTTGGGGATCAGATGAATTGAAGTTTGGGATTGAGAGTGGAATTGGGGTTAGGGTTAGGGTCTGTTTGGTTCAAACGAGGGGTGGGAAGGGGAGGGATTTTAATGGAGGGAAGGGGAGGGATTTTAATCAAGACTCTGTTTGGTTCAAAGGAGGGAAGGGGAGGAATTTTAATCAAGACTCTGTTTGGTTCAAAGGAGGGAAGGGGAGGGAAAGTAATTATCTTGTTGTTTGGTTCACAAGGGGATGGAAGAGATTTTATAATAAAATTACTTTTATACCCTTTACATTTTATAACAAAACTCAGCCAAAAAAAATATCAAGTGTCTCTAATATTTGGTTGATGTTCTCTTTTGGATTAGGATGGTAATAATAAAATTTTTGAAACTGAAAACTTGTGATGTTATCTAATAATGTGATTCTAAAGTTTTGAGTTTATGATGCAGGACCATTTTGACCCACAGGAGCAATGGAGAATCACGAACATAAGCTTTTTTCAGCAGGAGTTCGGTGCAATTCATGCAGGTTATGTATGGTTGATGTTCTCTTTGGTTTAAGATGGTAGAAACTTAACTTATCAAACTAAAGTAATACGTACTTTCATCTACTACTAGTGATTCTATTATAATAAAGCAATTCTAAATGTTAAGTTTATGATGCAGGACCATTTTAACCCGCAGGAGCAATGGAGAACCTGAACGTAGCAAGAATCAGGTACAATACATTCAAGTTATGTATGGTTGATGTTCTCTTTTGATTTAAGATGGTAGAAACTTAAGATTAAGATACATCATTCATTAATTGTTTGTTATATTACTATAATTAAGTAATTATTTTGAAATAATATAAACAATAAACAAAGGAAATAAAGACAAGAAGAAAGAAGATTATTCTCATTCATAATATTTTCATCTTACTTACAATTGATTCACCCAATGGCCTATTTATAGGCTTACAAAGAATACAAAGAGACAATTACATAATTATTACATATGAATAAATATGAATGAATGCAATGTGGTGGTGGAGAATGTGGAAAGAGTGGGGGGAAGTTCAATAGACAATTCACACTTAATAATTTATTTATAACACTCCCCCTTGAATGTCTATTGAATGTAAATAAGAATATGCCTCGTTAAAACCTTACTAGGTAAAACCCAAATGGGAAAAATCCTAGTGAAGGAAAAAGAGTACATAATCTTTAACAATGATATGCAATGAAGATGCTACCTCATTAAAAACCCTACCAAGAAAACCCAGTGGGACAAAACTTGGTGAAGGAAAAAAGAGTGCAGTGCATATCATCTATCCCCCTGACGAGATCATCCAATTAGGACTTTCAAAAGTCGTATCTCGAACAATTCTACCATCCTTTCTAAAAGTTGGGGTGATAGGGTCATAGCGAGCAATCTTCTGGATTGTCGCTTGATTCTATTTGGTTAACAATGATTTCACCCTTTTAATTGAAACATGAGTGAAGAAGAATTCTGGTGAAATATGTTTCGGCTGATTGCCTTTGATGTAACCCTCCTTTTATTGAGCTTTAAAGCTGTATTATCTTCAAATAACGTTGTGAGTACTTCTTGATCAATTGAGGATGACACGTTCTCCAAATATATTAAGAAGTTAAACCGATCAAACAAACACATCTATGCCTTGCCTCGCATGGAGCCAATATCTCTTGATTGATATCTGGCTTTATAATGATATGATAAATACTCTGCATTTGCATAACCAATCAAAACTGATATGGACAAATTAGAATAATATAATCCCATATCCATGGTCCCACGAAGTTATCTTTCATACCAGTCCAATGACTTCGAGTTTGTGAAGACTTCATCTTACTAGTAAACCAACCGCATAAGGTATATCATAATATTTATTATTGATAACATATATTAGTGCTTCCATTGCACTAAGAAATGGTACTCCAGGACTAAGCAATTCCAATGTCCTCACGGCCATTTGGAAATTTAATAAATGAGTATTATCCATAAAATATAAAACAATTTTCTAAATAACTTGAAAAAATGTAGGAAATTCTTACCTTTCAAATGTTTAATTTGAAAAAACTGAAAATAAAAATGATGACAAAACAAGAAATTTGCTTATCCAAGGTCTTTTCGTCTTAAGATATTTCTTTAAACATTGCACGACTTGTACAACTCTTCAGGAGTTCCAACAGACTTTGACCTTGAATATTTAATAAATATATGTGAGCTTATATGACCATTATTATGGTCCCCTTTATCGAAAACTCACTAAGATGGTTATATCACATTTGTTCCGATTGTTTTAATCCATACAAAGCTTTGTTTAACTTAACTGAGTAAACTTTCCCGGGAATTATCATTATGTGCTTCTGGCACTTTTAAATCCTTCAGGGATTTTCATATATATATATATATATCATGGTCTAACGAACCATACAAATAGACCGTGACCACATCCATGAGGCGCATTTCAAGTCTTTCATGCACTGCCAGACATATCAAATATCGAAATGTTATTGCATCCACCACAGGAGAATATGTCTCTTCATAATCAACACCATGCATCTGGGTAAAATATTGTGCGACAAGTCGTGCTTTATATCTAGTAATCTCATTTCGTTCATTTCTTTTTCGTACAAATACCCATTTATAGCTTACTGGTTTGATCTCTTTTGGTGTTCGAACTACAGGTCCAAAAACTCCTCGTTTTTCAAACGAGTCTAATTCAGACTTAATTGCCTCTTTCCATTTTGGCCAATCATTTCTATTTCTACACTCTTCCACAGAGGTAGGTTCATGATCCTCATTTTCATTTATGATATCGCGCGCTATATTATATACAAAAATATTGTCGACAATTATATTATTCCGGTCCCATCTTATTCCCGTAATGACATAGTTAATCGAGATCTCTTCATTTTCATTAATTTCTGGTACCTGATTCTCTTCATTATTAACTATGTCAATAGTCTCTTCTGGAGAGACATCCTCGATTTGACAATCATGGTTATTTGCTCCTTTTCTTTTTCGAGGATGTTTATCTTTGGAACCAAGTGGTCTACCACACTTCAAGCGTGCCTTAGACTCACTAGCAATTATAGGTTATCCTTCAGGGACATCAATTTTGATAGGAGCATTTACAGCTGGAATATGAGATTTTGTTATTCTTTTGTGGTCAGTAAATGCGTCTGGCAGTTGATTTGCAATACCTTGCAAATGAATTATCCTTTGAACTTCTAATTCACTTTCTTTTGTTCGAAGATCTAAACTTTTCAATGATAATTCATTCCATGAAATCTCTTTTTCCAACTGTTTATTATCTCCCCCTAATGTTGGGAATAGTGATTCATAATCTGCAAACCTTGCAGTAAACAAATCTCCAGTCGCCGGTTTAATATACTTGATTATAGACGGAGATTCATACCCAACATATATTCCCATCCTCCTTTGAAGTCCCATTTTTGTGCATTGTGGTGGATTAATTGGGACATATACCGCACATCCGAAAATTCGTAAATGGGAAATATTTGGTTCCTGACCATGAACCAATTGTAAGGGAGAATTATCATTATAACTGGTTGGCCGAATGCGTATAAGTTGTGCTGCATGTAAAACAACATGTCCCCAAGCCCAAACGGGGAGATTTGATTTCATAATCATTGGTCGAGATTTGATTTCATAATCATTGGTCTAGCAATCTATTGGATCTGTTTTATAAATGATTCTGCCATATCATTTAGAGTGTGAATATAGGCTACTGGATGTTCCACTTTTATCCCAATTGACATAGAATAATTCATAAAAGATTGGGATGTAAATTTACCAGCATTATCAAGATGAATTGTCTTTATCGGATAATCAGGAAAATGTGTCCGCAACCGAATTATTTGTGCAAGTAATCTTGCAAAAGCCAAATTACCAGATGATAATAAACACACATGTGACCATCGAGTTGATGCGTCAATTAGAACCATAAAATACCGAAACGGTCCACACGGGGGATGAATCGGACCACATATATCACCATGAATTCGTTCTAAAAATGATAGTGATTCGTTCTTTATTTTGGCTGGTGAGGGCCTTGTAATTAACTTTCCTTTGGAACAAGCAACATAAGAAAATTCATGGAATTGAAAAATCTTCAGGTTTTTCAATGAATGACCACATGATTTCTCGATAATTTTTTTTTTGTGCATCATCGTTGAACCGGGATGACCTAACTGATCATGTCAAACCTTAAATATATCTGTAAACTTCTGGTTTACAGTATCAGTAAACTTCATATTTACTGTATTATATGATTCGACAATCCTTATAGTTGTATAATACAATCCAGATCACAAGGTGGAGTAAACTTTGCAACACACACCTTTTGATTGTCATACTTAAGGTAACGCATATACCTTGTTCATCCGTAGTCTTATATCTGAACAAATTTATCGGGACTTTAAAGAAAATGGTGTATTTTTGAATTCTGAATTTTGTGCCTTCAGGCATCATGGACTTAGCTCTTCAGGAGCTTATGAAATTTAACTCTTCAAGATTTCTAATTTCACACAACCATATAAATTTATATAATATTGGTGTGTGCTTCATCATATCTCAAATGAGAGAATATGTATTATAGAGTGTGTATGGTAATAATGTCTTCAAGATATTTATCCCAACTTGAATCTTGAATTTATACATTTAAAAATAATAAAAAAAAGAAAATAAACAAACTTGTAAAGCAATATATCAAGCATATATGATAATATTAAACTTAAATAAACAGAATATTATCATAACTCATAACAGACATGAAAAACAAAAACAAAACTTATAAATAAAGTAACTTGAAATGATAAATCATTTTGATCACTTCTGGTGATCATGATTTTTTTTATCTTCAGGATAGTATATTTATCACTTCTGGTGATTATCACTTCCATCTTCAGAATGGACAGAGAATCTACCACCTTTAAGTGTATCATATTATTGAGGTTATGACCATCAGTTAATTCTTTCCTTTATTCTTTAATGATTCTTGATATAGATCAACAAAATACATTACCGTACTACAGGTACGCTACCGATGGTCTTGCATCATATGCCAATGATGGATTGTTTATACGTTTTATTTTCTTTTCATTATCCAAGTCCACATCTATGGCCACGATGATGGGTACCCTCATGGCTAAAATCACTAGAACAATTATATAGCATCACATTCACTTCGGGGAATGGAGCATGTCCAATACATATGACGAAATCGTCATTTTTCCATACATTTATAGCTAGCCACAGTTATACATATTTAGATCTACAGGATCATCATCAATTCATACTCATTGTATTGTTATTATACAAACAATATTTTCTTCATTTTGAGAGATCTCCAGGATCTTTAATTTTGATAGATCAAATTCTCACATAACTCTTTTTGCTAGATGAACAATATTTTATTTATCTTTCAAGAGATCTTCAGGATCATTGATTTTGATACAATCATCTTTCACTCCTTCAAGAAGATTGTGACAAAAGAAAATTATAGCTTTCGTTATATCTTTCGTATGATCTCATTTTGATGATTCTTTGAATCCATCAATTGTCTCTTTGAGATTTTCGGTATTCAAATGAATTTCAACATCCAAAATTGATGACAAGTAATTCTTGTCGGTTTTTATCAAGAGATTTGAAAAATAAGAACATAATGAAATTATATGCATAATTAGAAATAAAAAGACGAGATCAAAATATAACTTTTCTGATACACAAGATCCATAAAAAATGGCGAGTGTAGAGCATACTAAATTATATTGATCTTAAGGAAATGATCAAAAGTAAAAAAAAATAATAAGATGTACTCGAGATTAGCATACTTACATATATAAGACCAAATATTTTTTTTTTCTTCGGATGAACTTGAGACTCGAAAGGTAGAGACTCGTGCTGATAACGTATTAAAAAATAATAGAAACAATAAACAAAGGAAACAAAGACGAGAGGAAAGAAGATTATTCTCATTCATAATATTTTCATCTTACTTGCAATTGATTCACCCAATGGCCTATTTATAGGCTTACAAAGAATACAAAGAGACAATTACATAATTATTACATATGAATAAATATGAATGAATGTAATGTGGTGGTGGAGAATGTGGAAAGAGTGGGGGGAAGTTCAATAGACAATTCACACTTAATAATTTATTTATAACAGTAATAAATGTTTTAGTTTATGATGCAGACATTTTACCAACAGGGACGTGCATACGAACAATTCTCCAAAGGGTTGAGTTTGTGATGCAAAGACATTTAACCCACATGAGTAATGGACATCTTGAGCTTACACATAGTTGTTCTGAATCTGAGTTAGAGCAATCTAAAACTCGAGTTAGTTTACTAGAAGAAATTGTGAAGAAATTGAAGGATGATATAGTTCATATCAGGAACTCCTCAAAAGCTGGTTCATTGAAATCTGAAGTTGAACAGATGTCTGCACTTGAAGCAACTAGGATCAAGTATGAGGAAGCAGAGCAAGTGAAGGTTGCATCTGAAGAACCTGAGCTTGCCGAATTGATGGGGACACCTGGACTTCAGAGCATATTAGACAAGGAAAATGAGCTGTAGAGAATTTGCGAGGAAAATGAGTAGCTGAAAGTTGAATTACTGAAGAGGGAAGTGGAGAACAACAAGATTTTTATTTAGAGATCACAGGTGGGAGAGAGACAGTCGATAGAGAAATCTAATTTTTATTTAGAGATCTATTTTTTTATTAGATATAATAAGGGCAATTTTGTCCATTCACTTAAAAAAATTAGCCATACTTTCTCTCCCCTCCAAATCCCCCCAATATTGGAGGGGAGCCAAAAGTTGCTCAGGAGGGATTCTGCACCCCTTCATTCCCCTCCCCTCCCCTCCTAAAAAACTGAACCAAACAAGAAATATTTAAAAAAAACCCTCCCCTCCCCTCCATTTCCCTCCAACCAAACACGCCCTTAGGGTTTTGAGAAATTAAGAGAGATCAGGATTTTTGGGAAGGAAGAGATTAGAATTGAATAAAGGATGTATGGCTGTGATTAAGCCTCACATATAATCAATCAGATTTGATCGACTGTCCATATCTGCTCTGGACAGATTTATTGTGGCTTTTATAATAGAATATATATATATATATATATATATATATATATATATATATATATATATATATATATATATATATATATACATACATACCTAGTATAGGCTTATAGGTAGAATGGTAGGTTGGGAAAAGCAAACAGAGATTGGACTTGGCTGGATGGTTTCGGAAAGAGACAGAGAAAGAAGAAGCAATGTGAAAAGATGATGGGATTGCATACATATGTATATGGATACATTCAAATGTATGATGGGTAAAACAAAAGGCAAAGTTTGCTGGCTTTGGCTTGGAGGCTTTTGGAAATAATAACAGGGAAGGAAGGAATGAGTGGGAGGAGAAGAAGTGAAGGGGTAGTTTTATAAGGGTGTAGTAGAGTAGTTACGATAACTACTCTCCATTAACTCCACCACTAATCCACTAACACAATTCAACTCAATTTTTCCTCCTACCAAAATCTCCAACCGGCCACCTACACATTTTATGCTCCAAAACACGTGCACGTGATTTGCACCTGCACACACTTCTCAAATTAATTATCTTAAAACATAAATTTTATATATAAATAATATGCACGTAAAAACTAGTTTAATTAAAAATTATAATGTTTCATGTACAATTAAAATAGATACACATATTTCATGAAATTTATTTTGAAAAGGAACACGCTTAAACACGTGCACCGAAAACATGTGCGTTGCGCGTGAAATTTCAAAAATTACGAAATTGACCTTATCAACCGAAAAATATTTATAATTAATCGGAATACAACATAAAAATATATTTAATATACATATTCGATAATGAACTCAAACGTACAGAAAACACGTGCATTGCACGTATAAAAGCATTTTAATCAAACAGGCGAAAAGTGAATTTCCATTTATAAAACGAATTTGAACACGTCATAAAATAAATAATTGAACCCATCAAAAATATTGCACGTAACGGTAGAATACCCGCAATCGACACGTGCATCGATAATACGCAAAAGCATGTAAAATATAAAGATTGAAATTTAGCATTTGAGTTGTCTCAAATGGGATTTTAAGAATACGAGAATGTATAAATATTCGGAATCCAAAATACATATCGAAATACGTTACGGATATCACTAGTAATGGTACAAAATGCACGTGAGTAACACCCGAGGGCAAAATTGTCATTTTTAATTTTGTGAGGTGTTACAAATTGAGTCCATCGGTCGGATTTTCGCTGTAGCAATACCAACAAAGAAAATTGCCTATGGAGCTCGTCTAAATAACAGAAGATGTTAGGATTAAACCCTAGGGCGATGCCCCCAGACGCCCCAACTGATTGGGACATTCTCCATTCGGAGACTCGATTTCCCCCTACTCTACTAAGTTTAGACATGTATGAAATTTTGGTCTCTTGGAGACCCACATTGTTAGCCTTTGACCTGTCTATGACTTCCTTAACCATTTCTCGCTTGCCCCGCCTACCAAGGCCTCTAACGTTCCAGAATAGGGCCTCCATTAACTACGACTAGGGGAGGGATCGTGACTCGTTTTGGACGTCAAGTTCAGATTAAGGATAACCCTATCGGTCTCCCATCCTCTAATTTGATTATGGAATAGGGTGTTCCTATCAATATCGTTAATCGCAAGACCAAAGGTTTCAGCTAGATAAAAAATTTCATTATCAGTCATGAAATTAAAATTAGAAGCTAGAAAATAGTTTGTACCTCCAACGCTTGTCTTAGCCGACTTCGCGACTGCAGCAATCTCTAAATAGTCGTCTAGGGACTCCTCATTAGCTCTCTTAGCAACTTTCTGATCCCTGAATCCTGTGCCATCCGTTGGTTGTGAAAGTGGGAAAGAAGAGGGTACAAACTTCGGTGAGATACCCGCAAGATCTTCAGCCAGTCCCTCAGAGTCAAGTGACTCTCCTTCTGAATAAACAAAATCAATGTCGAGATTAAGTCTATCATCTCGATCTTCTTCTCTATATCAGTAGGTGAGACGGGGATAATTTTAATTGGGCTTGAGTGTACAGGCCCCACTATGGGTTGTAGTTCTCCTTCTTTTAAACTAGACCCCTCATTGGGCCATTTAAAAACTCCCCACTAACTACCCCCCCTTTAACACCCGAAGAGATAGGCCCAGGCCCAAAGTCGACGTTTAAAGCCCCACAGAAGAGATGGGCCTAGGCCCAAATTCGACGTTTAAAGCCCCAACAGATTTACACACTTCTCCATTGTGTTCTTTCCCTCGCTCTGAGTCGAGAAAAGGATAAGTAACCCTGTTACTAGGGCACACGTTATTCGCATCTCTGACCCTTTCGTCAGAAGGAGCTCCACATGGTGCCTTCCCATGGGCTAGCATCGCGGTTGAGGCTTAGGGCGCTGTAATCGAAGGGTTAGGCGTTGTAAACAAGAGTGTTGGCGCTTTGAAGCTCTCTTCGTTACTTTTACCCAAACTCTTCCCCTTCAACTCATTTCCTCTTTGAGTATTCCCCTTTTCCTGTGCCTCTACCCCTACCCTTGTGCCTTTCTCATTTGGGATGGAGTCTCTGGCAGCGCTCCGTCCTTTGGTCGTCGTCTTCCCCAAAGAGGAAATCTCCCCTCTCGACCCTGGGCCCAAAGCTACCAATTGTTACCCTTTTGGAGTACGACTTTGCATGTCAGTTTGCATGTCGTTTTCCAAGGTGCTTTTGCCATCTGTTGCCCTTGTACGGTCTACTTCCACCCTCTGGTCCCCTCGCCGCTTCCACCCTCCAACTTCGAGGTGTTGACTGCCATTTTGGGCTTTCTTTTGCCCCTCCTTTCGAAGGGTCTCTCCTTAAGCATCGAAACTTCCCAAATCAGGTCTTGAGAGTAGATCCACGGTTTCCCTTCCATTTGGGTTGTTGGACCTGATGGTCAAGCCTTGTTCTTGACCATCATTGATCGGAGAAACACGCCCTGGTTCTGATCCCTCTACCGTGTGTTCATGGCTATGCTCCTTCCCTCTCGCCGCTCTGATGAGCTCCCTGTGCGCCCGTTCCACTTCGTGAGCCCCATCAATGGTCAGATCCCACTGAGGTGAAACCACTTGTTTGTATGAATGGTTGTCTTTGAGTGCGGATGAAGGAGAGGGGGAAGTGATGGCCGAAAGATCTGTTTTTGACTCCGCTCGTTTGTCGAGCACGAACCAGATCAGGTATGACTCCTCGAAGGAGAACACCTTAGCAAACCGGGGCATCAAGATGATGTTTGCACTCCTTATGAGTATCCTCGCCGACACAATCTCCGAGCAGCGAACTGTCTTCTCTTCGATCTCTTCGATGGAGCCAAAGTCGGCAATGATCTCTTGAAGGGCCTCCCTCTTCCAAAAGTGTAGTGGCACGTTGTGTATTCAAATCCAGTACTTGTCGCCTTGTGGTAGCTCTGCTCCGAAACTGGGTGTCCAAGCAAAAAATTCCAAACTAAAATGGCTGAAGTCCACTGCTACCATGCCGGTGACTTCGACCACCTTCTCCGGCGACGGAAAAGACACGAGAAATTGTAAGTGACACATTTTTTTTACTACCCAGTCTCTGTGGGCTCTCATTGGCCAACTTGAGTTCAGAGCTTGAAGGATGTGTGTCTCCGATGGCCTCCCTAATTTAACTCTGGCAATTGCACACCAATGCCGGAGCCATTTCTCTTCGTTCTTGATTGTATCCAGGCTCTTGGCTAACCGAATATATGTTGGGTTATCAGGAGACCTTCCTCTGCTCACCGGCCGCTCGTTATCATCATTCGTCTCTACCACATTTGTGCACACATACGAAAGGTGACCCCATTTCATACACTTGAGACATCTTACTTCTTTTGTGCAATCCTTCCTGTAATGGCCCAAATCGTCACAGTTGAAGCATGGTACAGGTTTCCTCTTCCCTTTCCTTTGTTTCTTTTTGTGTTCGGGTTGGGGGGGGGGGGGGGGATTGCTCTGTCTTTTGTTGTTCTTGTTGGTAGCTTGAACCTATTGTTCCCCACCTTCGAGAGAGTCAACCTCCTCTGTAATCCCGTCTTGCAGCTCCCCCTCATGGGCCCGCACGATGCCGGATTTAGGAGCCTAGTTGGGGTCCCTCTGTGGTGGTGGAGTGGAGTGGTGATGGTTGGGGTGATGGTCAGTACTCTTAGGGATTTGTAAAGGTTTTTGTTGTGGTTTTTGATTTTTGTGGTGGTGGGTAGAGGCTGAGACATTATTGTCAGGTTCTGACCTCTTTTGCTGGTAGTGAGAGTTGTATTGGGTTTGTGGTTGGTACTGGCGATGATGGCCATAGTCAAATTCTCTGTGGTAGTTTCCCTCTCTTTGTGGGTGACCCCTGTGGTTGAGTCCCTCTCTCTGTGGATAACGGTGGACTGGGGGGTTCTTTTATGCCCTTGGTGGCCAGTAGGAGGACCCTCTCTATGGGCCCGTCCCCTGTACAGCCTCTCTTCATGGCGATGATGAATATGGCCACTCCCCTCTAGTCGTTGATGCGCACTACGGTGTGCACGTGCCGGGGAGTGTGCTTGTCTGAGCCTGTGGTCTTCCCCCTGGGGGGGGGGGCTTTTAGATTGATGGGGGGGTGTGGGGTGGCTGTTGGGATGGGAGAGATGATGGGAGCAAAAGTCACAATAGGTTGAGGAGGCGACGATTGAGTAGGGGGTGGAGGGACAGCTGGCAAAGGTGGCTCTGTGGTCGAAGGGTTGACGGGGTGGCAGGCCCTCTCATTGGGCCCGCACCCACTCAATTCGAGTTCGGAGAGCATGGTGGGTAAGAGAGTAAGGGTAAGGGGTTTCGTTTTTGCTCTCTATGGAAACTACTGATGTGGTTTTTGTTTTGCATGTGGTACCTATAATTTGGAGAAAGCAGAAGAAGAAGGAAAGCAAGCAAGAAGACAGGGAAGAGCAGCTAGGGGAGGGGAGCAGGCGCTCTGGTGAAGGCGAGGGGGGTCTGGTGGGAAGGAGGGGGCAGGGACAGGGAGGAATCATTGTATGGCTTATGAAATATGAACTATTTCATGTATAATTGCATGAAGCTTTTCTATTTTATATGTTCTTACAATTGTTGTCTAAATTCAATCCCCCAAAATTTATGCCTTTATTCCACTCTATAGTCTATTCACGCACACACACAAAAAAAAAACTAATATATATATATATATATATATATATATATATATATATATATATATATATATATATATAGAGAGAGAGAGAGAGAGGCTTCTTCCATTGCAAACGCTACTGTAGCGTTTGCAAACGTGCACACCACTTAACCCGTCATTGGCGATGACGGGTTAAGGCAAAACACATAACCCATCATCGGTGATGACGGGTTATGTGTTTTGCCTTAACCCGTCATCGCCAATGACGGGTTAAGTGGTGTGCACGGGTTTGCACAACATTTGCGTTTGCAATGGAAGATAGCCCATATATATATATATATATATATATATATATATATATATATATATATATATATATATATATATATATATATATATATATATATATATGAGGCTTCTTCCATTGCAAATGCTACTGTAGCGTTTGCAAACGTGCACACCACTTAACCCGTCATTGGCGATGACGGGTTAAGGCAAAACACATAACCCGTCATCGGTGATGACGGGTTATGTGTTTTGCCTTAACCCGTCATCGCCAATGACGGGTTAAGTGGTGTGCACGGGTTTGCACAACATTTGCGTTTGCAATGGAAGATAGCCCTATATATATATATATATATATATATATATATATATATATATATATATATATATATATATATATATATATATATATATATATATATATATATATATATATATATATATATATATATATATATATATATATATAGGGGAAAAGGGGTATGAGCAACTTGCTCATTTAGTAAATGAGCAAATGATGAGGTGGCATGCATGTGATTGGGAAATCCTAAAAGTGATTAGATACTCAATGTATAACATGCATGCCACCTCATCAATTGCTCATTTATTAAATGAGCAAGTTGCTCATATCCCTTTTACCCATATATATATATATATATATATATATATATATATATATATATATATATATATATATATATATAGAGGCTTCTTCCATTGCAAACGCTACTGTAGCGTTTGCAAACGTGCACACCACTTAACCCGTCATTGGCGATGACGGGTTAAGGCAAAACACATAACTCGTCATCGGTGATGACGGGTTATGTGTTTTGCCTTAACCCGTCATCGCCAATGACGGGTTAAGTGGTGTGCACGGGTTTGCACAACATTTGCGTTTGCAATGGAAGATAGCCCATATATATATATATAAACCGCAAACCCGCTCAGCCCGGGCTGGCCCCCCAAGCCAGGGGCCTAGGTTTAGGTCCAGGCCTCCCCTACTTCCACTCCAGCCCGGCCTGGTGTTTTTTGGCCCAGTGAGCCCAGATGCCACCCCTAACTAGGAAGTATGATTATGTTAAAATTTGGTGCATTGACTCGAATAAAATCAAGTGTGTCTCTCAAACTGCTCATTACTAATACAAAGGTAGGAAGGAAAACAAAGGCAATGGTTGCTGGTGTATCAGAAAGAGCTTCTTGGCATCCGGATGTCATGGCATCTGTGTCCATTTGACTATATCATATTAGCAAGGAGATGTCTGCCCTAATTGAGTAACCTGCTCCAGATGACTCTCAGTGACCGCAAAGTAGGCTCTAGGAGAAAATAGAAGAGCTAATGGAAATGAACCAAGGCTTACTCCAATCCATGGGTGTTAGTCATGCTTCTATAGAAACTGTGCTTAGAACGACACTCAAGTATATATAAACTAGCTTCGAAGTTGAACACTGACTGGTGGTGGAGGCTGTGTTTTGACTTTGCTACCTGCAGACATCCTTTCTAAAACCCTCTCCACCTTTGCATGATTTTTTTACCCCTTTTATTATGTTTGTTTAATATGTATCAAACTTGTTTGGAAAGATTGAGAATAACTTAACAACCTGATCAAGAAATATATATATATATATATATATATATATTATTTCTTTGTTAATTGTGGGAGTACACATGATTGAGAAATATTATTGATAATGCCCACTTTGTTTTTTCTCGGTGATATGGCTAAAAATTGGGTTAAATCGGAACCATTCAAAATGGACACGAATGTCAAAGTCCCAGGGGCAAGGTGGTCATTTCACTTACAGACAGATCCGAATTGGGAATCGGGTCCCTCCTCTTAGACCCGCTAACCCATGAACGGATATGTTCAGTTGAGAACGGGTCTCAACCCGTTAGGGACCAGCTCAACACGATTGGAGGAAATCCTGGCTCCCCCTGATCTTGAGGAGGTGGTCATAACCACCCCTATCCAGCCTCACCGGGAAGGAGGGATCCACTCTCATCCTGAAAAAGATCTCCATGGCGACTGTAAATACCCCCCTACCTCCTACTATCACAGGTGATCACTCTTTGCACACTTGAGCTCTTTTCCCTTACTTTTTCTGGTATTGGGAGGGTTCGTTGTCGGGATCCATCCTGGTGTTTCGAACGTTTGTGCAGGTCAGCGGGAGCACCAAGGAGTCAACTTATCAACAAGAAGGAAGGGAGATCCAGCCTGTTCAAGTTCCTTACGAACCTACAAATCTCATCTATTGCCCCCACACCAGAATCCAGCTGCAACAGATTGGCGCCGTCTGTGGAAAGATCTTGACAAGCAATCCACCCTTCCTCCTTCCACAAAAGCCACTTCCAGCAATGCCTCTCAAGAAAAGACCCGCAAACTCCAATCGAAGAAAAACCTCTTCTCATCCTTATCCTCCTCCACCGCAGGGGGATCTCCCTCTCCCCAACCAACCGACCCTACAGCTCGATCCGCAGGCTCCGCAGTCCATTTAGCAGCCTTTAGGACCCTAAGCCACAATGGGGGAACACTCTCGACGAAGCCTCCACAAGCAGCCTGTGCATCAGGTTCGGGTTTCCATCCACAATGCCGACACAGACTCGATGGCTTCCTATACTCCTCCTACTCCAAAAGATCTGCAGAACGTGATCAACAATCGGTAGACCGAGCATGGACCCGATCTTCGTACCCATCTGGATGAGAGGCAGGCCCAAGAGGCGAACCCCCGCCGCGAGCAACCGAGAGATCGCTCACTGCGCCGATCTAATCACGGAGGGTCCAACTCTCCCCAGAGGCATAGAGAGTCGCCCCAACATCGCCCAAGACGGAGCCGCTCACTGGCAAGCGCCCTGCACCTCGAGCCCATCATGAGCAGTAAGCCTTCGTCACAATGGCAGAATTTCAACAATTCCAGGAGGTAATCCTCCGGGCGCTCAATGCTGCCCCCAACAATGGCCAGTCGGGCTCGCAGCCCTCGGTCAGCTCCCCGCCATCCTCACTGCTCCCGCAGCCCTCGGCCAGCTCCCCGCCATCCTCATCACTCCTGTAGCCCTCGACCGGCTCTGAGCCACCCTCACCGCTCCCGAAGTCCCAGACCAGTTCCGAGCCATCGCCGCCCTTCTCCCGAGCCACCCCCGTCGTTCTATCAGTCTGCCACCTACTCAGAGCCATCGCCGTCGCAGCCCCACCCCTCCTCAGCATGAGGAGGAGTCTCGAGGCTCAGTAAGACACGACCGAAGGGAGGAATCGGTCTACCGCTGTCTCCACGAGATGGAGAGGCGCCTAGGCCAGCTCGAACGAGACGAAGAATGATGGGCTAAGGACCTCTGCCCAAGCAGGCCCTTATTCTCTCGTGCCATCATGGAGGCTCCAGTTCCTGACAACTTCAAGCCTCCACACTTTGAGACCTACACTGGGGAGTCAGACCCCGCGGAACACATTCAGAGTTTCAAAACTCTAATGATGATCCATCATGCATCTGATGCCCTCCTCTGCAAGACATTCCCGGCCACACTCAAGGGACCGGCCCGGGAGTGGTACTCCCGACTTGCCCCGGCATCTATCTTCTCATTCGACCAATTCGAGGAACTCTTCCTCACGCACTTCGTGAGCAGTCGCCGCACGGAGAAGACGAGCGCCTCCTTGTTGTTCCTCAGCCAAAAGAAGGGCGAACGGTTGAGGGACTACGTTAAGCATTTCACTGCCGAGGCCAGATCCATCGCCTCCTTGGAACCCTCAGTGGCCACTGTCGCCTTCTAATCCAACGTCCTCAATGCTGACCTCAGGGCGTCCCTCGCCAAGAAGCCATATCGGGACTTCTCAGAGCTCCTACTTTAGAGCGAGAAGTACATCCGAGCGGAAGAAGCTCTCCATCGCCCCACCTTTGAGGCCTCATCTTCCGTGAACACGCAAAAAAGTGCAGAAGAAGAAGGAGCTAAGAAGCTCCAAAAAGACAATGGGGGTCAGCGGCGTCCCCTTCCTCGGTTCGAGAAATTCACTCCGCTTAACGCGAGTATATCTGCCATCCTGATGGAGATCGGGAACGAAGGCCTCCTACCGCCTCCCCCAAAGATGAATACTTCGGGAAAGAAGAGAGATCGGAATAAGTAGTGTCGTTTCCATCGGGACCACGGGCACGACACAGACGAATGTCGGACCCTCAAAGATGAGATTGAGGCCCTCATCCAGATAGGGTAGCTCACTCGCTTTGTGAGAAGAGACCGATTCGATTCGCCTCTGCCGCCTAGGGGGGCTAACAGGCGAAACGAGCAGTGCACGGAGACACCGGAGGCCGAAGTAGAGGGCATCTTGCACCTGATACACGGAGGCCCAATGGGGGGAGATTCCAACTCCTCCTGAAAATACTTCATAAGGGAGGTTAACTCCGTGCAGAGCCAACCTCCCCCAAAAGGCCTAGGAGTCCCGGTGACGTTCTACGATAGGGACCTGGAGGGCGTCCGCACACCCCACTGCGATGCCCTCGTCATCAACCTCCGAATGGCAAACTTCGACGTTCGTCGAATCTTGGTGGATAACGGAAGCTCCGTCAACATTCTTTTCTTGGAGGCTTTCAAAGGCCTCTAGCTGTCAAGGGACCGGCTCAAGCCCGCAGGCTACACTCTTCACAGGTTCACTGGGGTCCCGGTTACGGTCGAGGGAGTTATAACCCTCGACGTAACGGCTGAAAAGGCCCCCGTAACTCGCACCGATCCAATGGACTTCATGGTGGTCGATGTCAAGGCCGCCTATAATGTTATCCTGGGTAGATCAGGTTTAGCCGCGCTTTAAGCCATCCCTTCAACCTACCACATGAAGATGAAGTTCCTCACGCCCTTAGGAGTGGGAGAAGTGAGGGGAAGCTAAGAAGTAGCTCGGAAGTGCTATATGACCTCGATGGGGGGTCAAGTTCTCTCTTTGGAAGCACTCGAACTTCCTCAGGAAGGCGGTCAAACTATCTCCGAGCCCGTGGACGAATTAGAGGAAGTGGCCTTCTCCGAAGAAGACACCACTAAGATGTTCCGCATCAGCAGGGCTCTCTCCCCCTCTATTAAGCAAGACATCTCTCGGTGCATACGGGAGAACCGCGACCTCTTCGCCTGGACCGCAGCCGATATGCCTGGGATCTCAGAGGAGCTCTCAATGCATCGTCTGAGCGTCACCCCTGGGGTCAAGCCTGTCCAACAGAAGAGGCGGAAGTTTGCTCCCGATAGGCAACAGGCAATCAAGGAGGAGGTTGAGAAACTCCTCAACGCCCGCTTTATCCAGGAGGTAAACTACCCTGAGTGGCTCTCCAATGTGGTAATGGTGAAGAAGGCAAACGGGAGCAAGAGGATATGCATTGACTTCACCGACCTCAATAAGGCTTGCCCGAATGATCCTTTTCCTCTTCCTAGCATCGACGCCCTGATCGAAGTGACCTTCGGGCACGAGCTCCTCAGTTTTATGGATGCCTTCTTAGGGTACAACCAAATCATGATGTTCCCTCTCGACATCTCGACGACCTCGTTCGTGACGGACCAAGGTCTCTATTGCTACCATTTTATGCCCTTCGGCTTAAAAAATGCGGGAGCTACCAATCAGTGCCTCGTGAACAGGGTCTTCCGAGATCAAATTGGCCGAAACATGGAGGTCTACGTCGATGACAAGTTGGTCAAGAGCACTCGAGGGCAGGAGCACACTTTCGATCTTCAAGAAGCCTTTGGGGTGCTCAAGAGGCACAGTATGAGGCTAAACCCGAACAAGTGTGCATTCGGTGTCTCATCGGGCAAATTCTTAGGGTTTATGGTCAGCCAGAAGGGCATAGAGGCCAACCCCGAAAAGATCCAAGCCATTTTCAAGATGTCTCCCCCTTCCAACGTCAAAGAAGTACAGAGGCTCACGGGGCGCCTCACCGCGATTGGGCGATTCCTCTCCAAGTCCGGGGAGAAGTGTCTCCCTTCTTCAAAGCCCTCAGGGGGGCTAAAAGATTCGAGTGGGGATAGCAGCAACAGGAGTCCTTTGACAAGCTCAAGGAATATTTGGCTAACCCCCCGCTCCTGAGCAAACCAGCACCTGGGGAAGTCTTCTACCTCTATCTCGCAGCTTCAGAGCAGACGATCAGTGCGGTCCTTGTAAGGGAAGAGGAGAAGACGCAGAAGCCCATCTATTACGTGAGCAAGGTGCTCCACGACGTCGAACTCCGTTACCCGAAGCTGGAGAAGATGGCTCTCGCCCTGGTCATGGTGGCCCGAATGCTCCGCCCTTACTTCCAATCCCATTCAGTGGTCGTCCTTACCAACCAACCGCTGAAACAAGTTCTTCACAAGCCCGAGACTTCCGGGTGGCTCATGAAGTGGTCTATCGAGCAGGGTCAGCATGACATCAGCTACCAGCTCAGAACGGTAATAAAGGCCCAAGCTCTGGCCAAATTCATCGTGGAGAACACCATCCCTGACTCATGCGAGTCATCTGCCAACCCCTTCGTCTGGACCGTTTATGTGGACGGGTCCTCTTGCACCGATGGAAGCACGGCTGGCATCATCCTAACTGGCCCCGACGCTTTCGTCCTCCAGTACTCTCTCCGCCTAAACTTTTCGGCATCAAACAATGACGCAGAGTATGGGGCCCTCATAGTGGGGCTCTACATGGCTCGCAAGGTAGGCGCCAAGTGTGTAAGGGTCTTCAGCGACTCCCAGTTAGTAGTCAACCAGGTGTCTGGGGAAAACGAGGTGAGGGACGGCCATATGGCCAGGTACTTGGCAAAGGTGAGGGAGCTTCTAGCTCTATTCGAAGATGTTCAACTCCAGCAGGTTTCCCGAGAGGAAAATGCACAAGCGGATGCCCTCTCTAAGCTCGCCTCCTCGTCTCTCCAAGGTCTAGAACGGACTGTCTTGACAGAGGTCCTTCTCAAACAAAGCATTGATGAAGACGGCTCGGAGCCAATGGAAACCTACCCCCTAACACTTGGGAAAAACTGGATGAAGCCCCTCCTCGAGTACCTCTGGGATGGAGTCCTTCCCGAAGATCCGAAAGAAGCAAGGAGAATCAGGACACGAGCAGAGCGATACACACTCCTGGACGGGGTCATGTACAAATGCTCTTACACCCAGATCGATGGTCGGCCCTATCTGAGGTGCCTCTCCCCAGAGGAAGCGCTCTACGCCCTAAAGGAAGCCCATGCTGGTCTATGTGGCGCGCACTTGGGAGAGAGATCCCTTGCCCGAAAGCTCTTGAACTACGGCTACTTCTGGCCCACACTACTAAGTGACTCCGAGGAGTACGTCTGCCAGTGCGACTCCTGCCAGAAGTTTGCCCCAATCCGTCGCCTGCCCCATGCACAACTTACTTCCTTGGCAAGTCCAATCCCCTTCGCAATGTGGGTGATGGATTTGCTCGGACCCTTCCCTCCAGCACCGGGCCAGCTGAAGTTCTTAGTGGTAGCAATATACTACTTCTCGAAATGGATAGAGGCTGAACCTCTTTTAACAATCACCGAGCACAAGGAGCAGAAGTTCTTTTGGAAGAACATCGTCTGTCGGTTCGGGGTACCTCGCATCCTTATAACCGACAACTGAACCCAATTCATGGGAGCGACCTTTCTCGACTTTTGCTTCGACCTCGGGATTCAGCAGCGGTTCTCTTCAGTAGCACACCCCCAGTCCAATGGCTAAGTGGAAAATGCGAACCGACAAATCCTCTCTGGCTTGAAGAAGAGGCTAGACAAGTCCACTAAAGGGCTATGGGTCGAACAACTCCCAAATGTGCTTTGGAACTATCGCACCACCAAAAGAGCTCCAGCGGGAGAGTCCCCTTTCAACCTCACGTATGGATCCGAAGCTCTCATCCCTTTGGAGGTGGGCCTGCCTTCACCTCGACTCATAGCTTACAGTGAAGCGCAGATTGCGAACTAGTTTCGCAACTGCCTAGAACTCATTGACGAGGTCCGCGAGAGAGCCACGATTCGGCAAGAGACCTACCGCCGTTGGATCACTCAGGCCTACAATAAGATGGTATGGCCCGCCAACCTAAAAGATGGTGACTTAGTGCTCAGAAAGTTATCGATCTCCGATCCAAGCAAAAGAGGCAAGTTGGCACCCAATTAGGAAGGACCATATAGGGTCTCTAGATTTATTCGCCCGGGAGCGTATCAACTTGAAGACCCGGGGAGCAGGAAGATACCGAGGACATGGAACGCGGAACACCTAATGAAGTACTGAGAGGGTGTCTAAACACTGCTCCAAGCAACTTCCCCAAGAGAGCTCCAGAAGACATGTCCAAACTCCGTACTTGTATTTTCTCTTTATCAAAATGTAAAGGCGGCTCACAACCTAAAAGCGGCCGCCCATTTGTTTGCAATAAAAGGAAATCTTTCCCCACAACTTTTCTATCCTTTGAGTAGTCTAACTCTACTTAGCAAATTCTCTCTTTTTTTTGGGTAGTCTAACTCTACTTACAAAAAAATTTTGCAATAAAACAACGTGCTCGGAGTCCAACACTTGGTTCGACCCCGCTTCAACTACTTGCTTCTAAGCGAGTACGTAGCGGATCACCATTCGGAATTGCTCCCAGCTATTGATATTTTTAGAACGACACGCTCGGAGTCCAACACTTAGTTCGACTCTGCTTCAACTACTTGCTTCTAAGCGAGTACGAAGCGGATCACCATTCGGAATTTCTCCCACAACTGTTGATATTTTTAGAATGACACGCTGGGAGTCCAACACTTGGTTTGACTCCGCTTCAACTACTTGCGTCTGAGCGAGTAAAGAGCAGATAACCATTCGAAATTGCTCCTACAGTCGTTGATACTCTCGAAACGATAGGTTTGGAGCCTAACACTTGGTTCAACTCCACTTCAACCACTGGCTTCTAAGCGAGTAGAAGAAAATCACCATTCAGAATTGCTCCTACAACTATTGACAACTACAAATGCTAGCGAAGCACGCAAGTTCACAAAACAAGTACTATTTCATTCGAATTTGGGATTATAAGTCTAATTACAAGACCAGCTGCTCATGTTTACATTAAGATGCAAAACTTGTACAAAAAACATTGCAAAATCACAAGGGAGACGCCCTAATGCCTCCTAGGAAGTGGGATACTCCTCTTGAGCGAAAAACGAGGTCGGTGAACACCTTGTCGCTGGGACCCTACACCCGTGGAGGTCTCCAAGCCGGCGAGCCGAGTTGTATCATCGAGAGTTGCACTGACTGAGGCCCCGCTTGACGAACCAGCCACTTCACTCTGTGAATCTCCATGATGCCCTAAGGTGGGAGGCGAACGTAATGCCAACTCGTGAAACGACCGCCCCTGTGAGTAATCTCCTCAGGTGCAAGAAATGGTCCTAACATTGCTTCCCTCCGAGAGACGTTGCAACTGATGAATCTTTGCCTCTAACTTGACGATTCGCTCCTTCAGCGAGTCATCTGTTACCCCAACATTTAGCCAAGGCAATCGACTCGTATTGCCAGCACGAGAAGCTTCAGTGATGGTCCGCCGAAACTGCGCTGTCTCCAAACTCTTTTCGAGCACCACGTTCTTTAGTCTGTTTCTCTCAGCTCTAGCCTTGAACAAAGCTGTCGAATGGACTCTAGCATCTTGCCTAGCTTGCTGGACTTTGAGGGACTCCCCTTCTCCACTTTCCGAGCTTGCTCCTTCAGTCGCTTGAGTTCGGAGGTGCGACACACCAGCGTCAGCTTGTGATGACTTAGTTCTACCTCGCTCTTGAGGAGCTTCTCTTGACTTTGAGAAAGAGCCAACCTAGCAACACCCAGATCAGACCGAAGGCGAGATACCTCAGCACTTTGTGGCACTTCGGCAAAAGGTAGTACTTCGACGATCTGAAAAGGCCAAGTGAAACTACGGAGTTCAGACACAACCACTACGAATCTAGAGAGCAACGCCGAGCTCCAACACTTTTTCAAAAACTGTTTTAACAGTTGTTCAAGAGTGAGTTCGAAAGCAATATCGAGCCCCAATGCTTGTTCAAAAAGTGTTTTCACTTGTTCAAGAGTGAGTTCGAAAGCAATACCGAGCTCCAAAACTTGTTCAAAAAATATTTTAACACTTGTTCAAGAGTGAGTTCGAAAGTAATACCGAGCTCCAACACTTGTTCGAAAAGTGTTTTAACACTTGTTCCAGAGTGAGTTCGAAAGTAGTGCCGAGCTCCAACACTTGTCTTAAAAGAGAATTCGAAAGCAGTGCCGAGCTCCAACACTTGTCTTAAAAGAGATTTCAAAAGCAGTGCCGAGCTCTAACACTTGTTCAAAAATAATAATAATAATAATAATAAATAATTAAAAAACGAGTTTTTCACACGATGCCGAGCTTCAACACTTGTTTCATTAATAGTTTTCACTCAAAAAGTTTTCATTAAAAGTTTCAAGACTACAAGCGGTGGCCAGTCCGCAGTTCGACACTACATGAGCAAAAAGCAAAAACGAAAAGAGAGAAACAAGACGCAAGGCAGATTAGGGGTCGACCTCTGTTGAAGGACCCTCCTCGGGGGTCATGATGGCCAGGGGCACGGCCTCCGACGGAGCCTCCTTCTCGGCCTCAACCTCTTCAACTTCAACCGCCTCGGTCTCCTCTTCTTCTTCGCCTTCTTTTTCACCTTCGGAGATGTCATCAAAACTGGGGATAGGATCTGGGAAGAGATGCTTCCCGGTGCAGTCAACTTTGGAGAACTTCGCCTTTACCTCGTCTATGGCCCGAGCACAAGCCTTCGCCATGTTCACGATCAGGTATCCCTTTGCCTTTTCCAAGGCTTGCTCCTCGGCCTCCTTCACTTTCTTCGAGGCCTGCACCTCGGCCTCCTTCATTGCCTCCAGCTTCGCCGCAGCTACGACATCCTCCTTGTCCTTGGCTGACTCCTCGGTAGCCTTAAGGAGTCGAGCGTTGTCCGCCTCCAACTTGGCGACCACAGCTTCGAGGTGCACCAACCTGGAGTTCTTCGACTCGGCCTCCGCCTTTGCCTTCTCGAGCTCCTTGGTGATCCGAGCCATCTCACCACGAGCCTTATCCGCCTCGGACATCAGCTCTTTCTCCTGTTCGGCTATCTTCTTCATCAAGTGGCCGAAGTGGTAAGTGATCTGCGAGGAGTAAGACTTAGGTTATTTCAGAAGAAAAAGAAGAAAAAAATTTAAGTGCTTGGCAAAAGAAAGCTCAGACTTTGGAACTTACCGACATCACCGAGCGTGCGACCTCGAGCGCATCGTCCCCTACACTGCCCGCTTCCATCGCCGCCTCGTCCTTTGGCGTGGCCAAGTGCCGAACTGCTTTCATGCATGCCGACGAGTCGCCGAGGAACCTATCAAGCTTGCGGACCTGCCAGTCCGGGATGAAGATCTTCTTGTGCTCCTGGTTAGGAACACCTCGGCTTCGGCAGTTAATGACGGAGCTGCGAGCCCCAAGGCTGCCGATAGCGGGAAGGCCCCCGCACTAGTAGAAGCCGAAGCCAACGCTGCGGTCGAAGGCTTTGGAGCCAAGGGAGTCACCTAGCCAGCTGCACCGTTGCAGCACGGTGCGCCTGCACCCCTTCCGAGGCGATCTTCGAGGCAACTCATTTTCTCTTCTTCGGAGCCTTGCTACTCAGGGACCCGCGCTATGACACCAAGTCCTCGAAGTCCATTGATTCTGCAGGGGAGAAAGAGTTAGAAAAAAAAAGAAACCTACTTTTTCAAATGCACAAAAAACAAAAAAAACAAATCCGTACTAGGGTTTATCGAGCTAACCCCCCCCCCCCCCCCCCCGTGCGGAAGAGTGCCTCCTCCGTCAGGTCCTTCCAATCGAACTTCAAATGATCAAGCAACGTCCGAACCATAGCTTCCTCCTCGGTGCTGAGGGACGGGCTTTGCTTGACCTTCTTTGGCACTGAATCAACCCAAGCTGTGGGGATCCCCCATGGTTCTCGACATTTGATCAAGAAATACTTATCTCTCCAATTCTTTATCGAGTCCGGACAGCCGACCAACTTCGTCCTGAACCTCGGAGCTAAATAGAACCGGTAGACGTCCTTGTGCAGTTGGTGCATCCGGTACACGGTTCGGAGCATGCTCAACCTCGGCTCTAGATTCGCCGCCTGAAAGTGGAGGATGAACCTATTTATCAACCTTCACACGTTTGGCATGTACTGCACGGGGCTGACACGGAACCACCTCAGCACTTCGGAGACGAACGGGTGCAGTGGAAGCCGAACCCCCGCCAAGAATGCATCGACCGGCCAAAAGCACATGCCGACAGGCATTAGCGAGTTGGCCTTCACTCCTGGCCCGGGGAGCATCAAGTCGAACTCCGGCAGAATCTGAAAGCATAACCTAATCTTCGCCAAATCCTCCTCGGTAAGGATATAGATCGTCCCGTTCGCTTCAGACGTCTCTCTGGCCTCATTTTCCTCGAAGCTCCGAGCCATCCCATACATGTTCTGCTCTGCCTGGTCCTCTGGAAGCTCTCGGACCCTCGGCAGTCCTGTAAGAACCCCCGACATTCTTCCGAACTCCCCTATCCTCCGATCCTCCACGATCCTCGTCTCAACGACTACCGAAGTCTGCCCTACCACGGCCTTGCCCTTGTCGATTGGGAGTACTTGACTAGAGGAGGCCTCAGAGGCAAGAAGGGGGGAGGTCTCCTCCCTCGAAAGGTCGATAGACATTTTCTAAAAACGAAAATAAACTAAGTATGAAGTTACCTTGATTTGAAAGCTACGGTCAGAAAATAGGCCGGAAGACGGTGAAAACTCGTCGGAAGCTCTCACAAGGTGAAATTCTCGCCTAAGTAAAAAGCAAGAGCAATGAGCAAATGACTGTGGGGGTGAAGATTTATAGGGGGTAAGGTTGGTGGCACGCCTACTGAGACAAAAGGGCCCCCAGGAGTGCAAAGGCCTGACCCATTTAGTGAAAACACGCAAGAAAATGCGTTGACCTGTCAACGGTGGCTGGGACCGACTATCCACGTGGTGCTTTCCTATTCATCCCCGAAGTTGATTGCCACCGACGTCGAAATGCAAGAAAATGTGTTGATCGGTCAACGGTGGCTGGGCCCCCACTATCCACGTGGTGCTCTCCTATTCGTCCCCGAAGTCGATTGCCACCGACGTCGAAACGCAAGAAAATGCGTTGACTGGTCAACGGTGGCTGGGACCCACTATCCACGTGGTGCTCTCCTGTTCGTCCCCGAAGTCGATTGCCACCGACATCGAAACGCAAGAAAATGCGTTGACCAGTCAACTGTGGCTGGGACCCACTGTCCACATGGCGCTCTCCTATTCGTCCCCTAAGTCGATTGCCACCGACGTCGAAACGCAAGAAAATGCATTGACCGGTCAACGGTGGCTAGGACCCACTGTCAACGTGGCGCTCTCCTATTCGCCCCCGAAGTCGATTGCCACCAACGTCGAAACGCAAGAAAATGCGTTGACCGATCAACGGTGGTTAGGACCCACTGTCCACGTGGTGCTCTCCTATTCGCCCCCGAAGTCGATTGCCACCAACGTCGAAATGCAAGAAAATGCGTTGACTGGTCAACGGTGGCTGGGACCCACTGTCCACGTGGCGCCCTCCTATTCGTCCCCGAAGTCGATTACCACCGACGTCAAAATGCAGGAAAATGCATTGACCAGTCAACGGTGGCCGGGACCCACTGGACACATGGCGCTCACCTATTCGTCCCTGATGTCGATTGTCACCGACGTCGAAAACACAAAGAAGCATGGGCCCACATACCACGTGTCGCCTCCCTGGACCTCGGCGATCTTTCCGAAGTCAATTGCCACGGTGCCCAAGGGGCGAAGGGGAAGTGGTCCAGAGCCACGCGTTGCTCGCCTAGGCTTCGGCGAGAGGGTCGGAGTCAACTGCCGCCGACCTCCCAACAGACAAAGTTCCCCCTCTTCGCAGTCATCTGATCTTCTGGAAATACTCACCGTGGCATGATCAAGGGCCCAGATCCGGCCACGTCATAAATAGGTAATTAAAATCTCTTTTTTAATTATTATTTCGAATTATTTATTTAAAAATTGTGAGAAAAAAATGATTAAAATTCAGGAAAATTAATTAAAAATTTTGAAAATTAATTATAAATTCGGGAAAATATTTTTGAGTCCCTGGGTGAATAATTATTGTTTAGGATGATTAATTAGTGCTCCTGGAGAGCAAATCATCGCTTTGCAAAATTGAATAAATGGTTCGAGAAAATAATATAAAATTGAAAAAAATCACCAAAAATCAGAAGGGCCTGAGAGTAAACTTGGGCATGTTACCAGCTCAGAAAAGCACCATCACCCCACAGACGAGATTCGAACACCCTTTGAAAATTCCGATAAAGCCCTATGCGCCATTAAAACAACAAAACTACTCCCCAAAGGCCGTAACACACAGTCTTTGGGAGTGGGAGGCTCGTGATATGACTAAAAATGGGGTTAAATTGGAACCATTCAAAATGGACACGAATCTCAAAGTCCCAGGGGCAAGGTGGTCATTTCACTTATAGACGGGTCCGAATTGGGAATCGGGTCCCTTCTCTTGGACCCGCTAACCCATAAACGGATCTGTTCAGTTGAGAATGGGTCTCAACCCGTTAGGGGCTAGCTCAACAGGATTGAAGGAAATCCTGACTCCCCCTGATCTTGAGGGGGTGGTTATGACCACCCCTATCTAGCCTCACCGGGAAGGATAGATCCACTCTCATCCTGAAAAAGATCCCCATGACGACTATAAATACCCACTACCTCCTACTGTCACAGGTGATCACTCTCTACACACTTGAGCTCTTTTCCCTTATTTTTTCTGGTATTGACAAGAGCGTCGGAGGGTTCGTCGCCGGGATCCATCCTGGTGTTTCGAACGTTTGTGCAGGTCAGCGGGAGCACCAAGGAGTCAACTTATCAACAAGGAAGAAGGGAGATCCAGCCTGTTCAAGTTCCTCACGAACCTACAAATCTCATCTATTGCCCCCACACCAGAATCCAGCGGCAACACTCGGAATAGAAAGAAACTGTCTAATGTATTACACATAATATATAATTAAACCTTTGCATCTAGGGGTGCCCTACTATTAGGTCTGCAAACGAACCGAACTATTCGCGAGCTATTCGGCTCGAGCTCGGTCAAAGCTCGGCTCCTGTCGAGCTCGAAAGCGAGCTCGATACGTAAACGAGCCGAGCTCGAGCTTGAAGGCACCTGGGTTTTAGGCAGAAACTCGCGAGTATTCAGCTCGAACTCGGTCAAAGCTCGGCTCGTGTGCCGAGCTCGACCCTAAAAGTGAGCTCAATACATAAACGAGCCGAACTCGAGCCTCAAGGTACTCGGCTCATTTGAAGCCCTACCTGCTATAAACTACACATCAATTGATGCAAAAAAACTCAATTTTATACTTTTTCGTTCCCATGTATTTATCCTTGCGACCACAAAGAGCACTAGAGTTTCAACTTTGTCATCATCTATCTGTTTGCTCTTCAATTCCAGCCACCTCTTACCAACCACTCCTTGGATTTTCTCTTCCTTCAATTTTTTAAGCATACCATCTAACATTCCTAGCTATTTGATTTCCCTCATTTTCCTCTTCCTACATATCATTATTTGGTTTTGCAGTACAATACCAACTTCAGATTCACTACCAAAGTCCTTCAAATGCTTCAATACTGTTAGCTCTTTATTTCTGATCTAATATGTATAGCAATTTCGGTTACATCAAACTATTATATTACTTTCATAAACCTACTTACATATACACTTAACAGATATTAAGATAAACTTATACTATACACATGTACCGTGGTATCATTAAAAAAAGGAGGTTAATGGTTGGAAAATATTTCATAATTAAAACGACGAAAAGTTAGGTGGTTTCTTGATTTTTGATCTATACTTTTTTTGGGAAAAAATGTAAAAAATGTGAAGGAGTTTCATGGATTTATTCTGCAATAAGAACCTTATGAGGGGTGCATCTACAAAACTGCACTCATCTAGATTAGCAATCGATTAATAAAAGTTCAGCAAGACTGAAAAAGTCCAAGCTCTTTATATTTTCATTTTGAAATTTTTTACAATACAAAAAAATGAATAAAATAACTTCCCACAAATTTTATAACCGTCCTATAATTATTCTAAGCCGTAGGATCTATAGTTATTTGTTTATCAAACTGATTGGTTCACCTTGTAAATAAAATAAAACTTAGGGTCCTTTAATGTTTGAAAATAATATTTTGGTAATTTTATATCACTCTTCTTTAAAAAAAAGACCACTACACCCTTGCCATGAAAATTTGGATTTACTAAAGCTAAATTAACGTACCCTGTATACGTACTAAATCCTGTATACGAACTAAACCGTGAACAAAATTTAAGTATAAGGGCCCTTTTTTGTCAAAATTATCAAGGTTAGTCATAAATCCCCTCATAAGAGCATCCACGGTCGTTTGCTAAATATGCATTATATGCATATTTCTGCTAAAAAAACGCTGCAGTCGTTTGCTATTTATATATTTTTTTACATTTTTTGCTACAGTAGATTACTATATATGGGAGTGGATTTAAGAGAAATGCATATTATACAGGACGTAACTTCACTTTGCGTCTGATGAAAAAAATTTATTTTTTATTCCTCCGACGTAACTTCACTTTCTGTTCCTAATTTTTTTAAAATAAATCGTAATAACAAAACTCAAAAAAAGTCAATAAAGCAAAAAAAAAGGTGTTAGACGCAACATCACTTTGCGTCTGATCTTTTTTTTTTTGATTTTTTTGTTTTTTTCCCCTCATCTGACTCAACATAAAGTTGCGTCCCACCACATTTTTTTTTCTGTTTCCGACCCAAAGTGAAATTCCGTCTACCTATTAAAAAATTAATTAAAGTCCTCCGACGCAACTTAAAACTCTGTTTGATATGAGATTTTTATTATTTTAAATTAAGTTGCTATAAAATACTATTCTACGACTGCAACAAAGAGACAAAATGCTATATGCACTTATACATTTTCTAAACAATCACGACAGTGGATGCTCTAATAAAAGGACAAAATTAATGTTTAATTAGTGTGTAATACAGATAAAAACAAGCTGAAATAATACATGCATGTACTGTGGATCTCTATATACAGTTTCCTATATAAATTACTACTGATCACTTAAAACTAAATTAATTATTTTGGACTTCAAAATTATGATTCAAACCTAGGGCTGTAAATCGGACCGGATGGGACCGGACAATCATATGTTTAATCTCGGACCAAAATTCTACTTAAACGGGCTTTTATCCAGCTCGGTCAAGGTCAGACAAAATTTTTATAGTCCGGACTCGGTTCGGTAAAGTATCGGACCGCAATAATACTCAGACGGACTTATGTCCGGCTCGAGCTCGGTAAAGTATCGAACCTAATAATTTATTCAAGTTCGGTTCATATAACAATTCGGACGGTCTATGGTCGGACCATTTCTCGAGCCGAACTCGGACGGACGGTGGACCGTCCTGTGCATTTTACACCCTATTCAAACCCAACCTCATCACATAAAAATACTAGTCCATGTGTATTTTTTATGAGGAGAGGACATGAATGATTGGGTAGGAGGAGAGAAAGAGAAATTATAGAGAGAAAAAATACAAAAAAAATAGTGGCCCTTTTTTTTAGGTCCATTTAAAAAAGACATACCGAAACTAACCCTAACTTTAAAAAAATATAAAATTGACTCCACCGTTAGTGGGGCTCTTTGAAAATAGTTAAAGTAGTACAGAGTGGGGCTGAAAATAGTTAAAGTAGTTTAGAGTTGAATTTTTTTCCGTACTGACCCACTTTTTGAAAATATTTGGCGCTCTGATCCACTTTCGAGAACAATTAGCGAACTGACTCAGTTTTAGATACGTTAGTGAAAACCGTTATTGGAAAAAACGGCATAGGTTATTTACATGCCGCTTTTCCCAATAACGGCATCTATATTTAAAAAAAGTGTCATGCCGTTATTTAGAGTAACGGCATAGTTTATTTTGTTTTTCGACAGCTTGTAGTCTCCATTTAGAGAAAAAATTGCAAGTGTGAAAACCTTATAATAGATGTCATTATTTCAAATAACGGCATTCTCAATACTGATGCTGTTATTTAGAATAACGACAACAGTTATAAATTTTTTTTATAAAAATTAACTTATTCATCAGAGAGGATGAATAATAAGTTAATTTTTTATAAAAACAATTTATAGCTGATGCCGTTATTTGGAATAGCGGCATCAATTATAATTTTATTTTATTTTAAATTAACTTATTCGTCAGAGAGGATGAATAATAAGTTACTTTTTTATATAAAAAAATTAGAACTGATATCGTTATTCCAAATAACGACATCAGTATTGAGAATGCCATTATTAGAAATAACGGCATCTGTTATAATGTTTTCACACTTTCAATTTTTTCTCTAAATGGAGATTGCAAGCTGTCGAAAAACAAAATAACCCATGCTGTTACTCCAAATAACGGTATGACACTTTTTTTAAATATAGAGTCGTTATTGAAAAAAATGGCATGTAAATAACCTATGCCGTTTTTCCCAATAACGGTTTTTGCTGACGTGTCCAAAACTGGGTCAGTTCGCTAATTGTTTTCGAAAGTGGGTCAGAGCGCCAAATATTTTCAAAAAGTGGGTGAGTACGACAAAAATTTCTTTGGAGTTTGCATCATATAGTACTCTGTCATTTTTATCTACAAACTAGGTTTTCCCGTTGACACGTGCCTACGGCACGTCTTCGAAACGATGCACCTAGTTTGATTATATAAAATAGTTTTGGAGGTATAGCAAATTAATTGAAGTAGCAAACATATTATATGAGAAAGCAGTATATCTACCTTTAAGCTCAACCATCGCTTTCTTGATCATTAGCTTGAACTTACCTGAAATGCATATAGTTTGTTAGAAACACTCCATAGAGTTTTTTCCAACTTCAGCATCACTTTTAGATACTTGTAATAGTTATGCAAGGATATTATCATATAGGTTTTATAGAGCTTATGTAACACCCCGAATTTCAAATAAGGATAAATTCGAGATTTCACAGGATCTTTACTTCACTTCGTACAATTTTACAAGGAAAATTTAAAAACTTTTTATTCACAATACATCAGAGTTTCTTTACACTTGGTTTATCACAGCGGAAGACTGAAAGATTATAATAATGAAAAACAACTTGTATAACTTTAACATCATTTGCAACATCTTTAACTTCTAAACAGCAACAGCTTATCCACTTTATAACTCCATGAATGATCCTTTACCTGCATGTTAATCTGTGGGCACGTCAGTCACTTACAACTGACAAAATGTTATACACGGCTATCCTTCTATGCCGGGAATAGTATAACGATCTCATACTTTAACAAATCAACAACAAGATTGAATGAACAAGTAAAGTGTCAAAGGTGATTATTCTAAACATAAGTGTATGTCATGCCTTAATGCCTAATGCACACATTTCTATACTAGGATGACACTAATGCACACTTGTTCAGATTCTATGCATCCCATACTACATAGGTCTGAGGGCAAGCGCCTACGTACTCCACATTAAAGGGTTCGATCCCTCGCTATGAGACTACCCAGTAATAAAACAAGTTTTAGAGTTATTTCACAGATACGGATCTCAGCCTCCCTGGCTAGCCTCCCTGGCTTATATTAACAGATCCCAGCCTCCCTGGCTATTATATCGTGATGATAATCCCGTAAATGCCCTTCTAGCCCCAGTATATACATATTCTTTGGAGTATGGTAAACATCCGTCGACTACCCTAAGTCCCGGATAAAATACAATCCATCTCCTATGGGGCAACCACAGTCCACCAACTGGGTCTATAGCCACGGAGATCCACCGCCGACTATATAGAAGCACCCATTTACGTTTGCACAAGTCTATTACATCTTCACCTAAGTGCCTAATTATTTTTTTTTTTAGTTCAAGACATGAATATGTTATCACCCTAGAATCAGTTTTACCTCATATCGGATTTGTTCACAAAAATACGAGATCGCCCGACGGCATTATCTCGAAATCAAGTCTCAAAATCTTTCTTTCAAAATTACCGGTAACAGAGGTCTTACTAATTCTATATCATAAACCTTTCATGTACAAGAAACATGGGTACACATACCCTTTAATAAGCACGTCTTAAACTTAGATATTTTCATCTTCCAACTTAGTCACAAAATAATCATAGTCTCGACATTATTCATGATTCATTCATTCATAATTCAAAAATAGAACAATCATTCATTTCATGAACAAAAGATTCATCACTATAAATTTCATTAGCAATCTAAGCAATTCATATCTTAGTTCACACCAAATATTTCTTAAACCAAATAAGAGTGCAATCTTTTCAAAAGAAATTACTTCACACAATCATACTTTACTCTTCTTCAAAAATATAAATCTCACACTCTTCAATAATTAAATCTTAAGTCAGAAACTCATTATCCAATTTGAGCATGTATACTAATCAAGTATTCAATTTAAAAGAAATAATCTCCTTGAGACAATTTATTCTCATACTAACACTTTACTTTTCTTCTAAAAATCTAAATTATGCTCTTAATTAATCTCTACTTCTCTACTATTATAACGGGAGAAGGCCTTAATGTATTTTGTCCTCAACCCAAATAATTACAGAGCTGATCCACTTTCGAAATTATTTACCAAACTGGTCCACTTTTGAACTTATTTACCAAACTGGTCCACGTTCGAAAATATTTACCCGACTGACCCATAACAGTTTTTTTTTTCTTTTTACCTAAAAATCGTTTATCCAAAGATCCAACACTTTATGATATTGAAATAAACTTTCTCTTGACTGAGATAAATTTTAAAAACAGTAGCAAATCTCATTTCAAACTCTTTTTAAAATATGTATTTCTATTTTTAAATAATTCCCCTTCTCATTCTAAATATAGATTTTGCATTTTTCTCAAAAAAACTTGATTTCTAGGAGTTTTATTCATGAAGACTAGTTTATGTCCACCATCAAACTAATTGAATTTTGGTAATAAAGATAAACATGTCTCTTAATCATCAAGGATAATTCTTTTATGAAGAATTATATTTTTACATAACAACATGCAATAGTAGACATATTTTGTAGTAATAATCTAATTCATCTTTCTTTCTTTCTTCATTTGACTCATCATGGTATCAAGCATAATTTTAGTATAACAATATTACACATGAATCGTATATTCAACACATACAAATTTCCTAAGCATATTAACATGATTCTTTGTATTAATTTATGTTGTCAAAATTCTTCTTTCTCCTTAATATGGTGACAATTGGTTACTTAATCACAACAAGATTTCTTCATTCATGGTAGACTATATTAACATGGATTTTGTTTACAAACATCATATCATGTTCAATCTACACTACACATTTATAAATTTTAAGCATGCATTCTCTACATTAGAAAGTAAGAAATCACCCACTAACACAATGTTAATCTATTTGTCAACATAGCATGATTCACTAATCACCTCCAAATTACTCATTCATTTTTATTAGCATGCACATTCTAAAAATTAGAAAGTAGGAGAACACCCACCTTATTGAAGCTTGACTAATGAAGGGAAGAGCACCACTTCTAGATCCAATGATTCCTAGCTCCTAGTAAGGCTTCTCCTCCTAGCAATAGCTCCAAGCAAGAGATCCTCCAAGCACAATAACTCTCTTTCTTTTTCTTACACTCTTTTCTTTCTCTTTTTTTTTCTCTTGTTTATTTTATTTTTGGTGTGAAAAAGAATGAGAAATGGGTTGCTATTTATAGGACAATGCTAGGGACTATATTGCAAAATCTCCCACCTAATAACTTCTCATTTTAATTCTCTTTTTAATTCTCACCTCTTCATATTTTTAACTCCTAAAACTCCCAACCTCTCATCTCCCCACTCTCCATGAACTTAACCACTCCATTAATCCCCTCCCTTAGCCCACAAAATGGTCCAAATACATTTGTGTGTGCATGCATACATGCACAAACAAATATGAACACATTTTTATAACTCAAAAATGTGTACTAATATTGTAACTTGTCATGTATAACTTAATTTGTGATTTTAATAATGGGCTTGCTACATGGGCTCATTTCTAATTAATTAGTTTGATTATCTAGTGGGCTTGCTACATGGGCTCATTTTATTCAACTAATTTAATTATCCTAGTGGGCTCTCTTTTTAATTAGTCTATTGGGCTAGAATTTAACTTTAAGTCCATGGATCAAAAGAAAGGCTAAATAAAACTAATGCATGCTAAAAATAGTAAAATGAGAGTAGCAAAATGAGAATAAAAATTTGCACGTGCACCATACGTGCAAAAATTGAAAAATGCATTTTAATCAAAACAAGGGGAAAATAAATTTTCGTTTTATAAAATAGATTTAAATACAGAAGAATAAATAATTTAAACCTACAGAAAATATTATACATAGTGGTGGAAACACGTGCATCAAAACACGTAAAAAGCACGTAAATCCCAGGGATTGAAATATTATATTTTAGTTGACTGAAATCAATACGGAAAATGTATAAATAGTACGAATCCAAAATATGTAATGAAATACATTACAAAATATACGTGCGTAACACCCAGGGGCAAAATTGTAATTTCCAATTTTGCGGGGTGTTACACTCTCCCCCCCTTAGAGTAGTTCCGTCCCCGGAACTCGCTAGGGTAAATATTGTATTATGTACATGTCACAGAAAATATTTGTATTTAGAAAACTGCAATTTTAAAATATGCAATAATAGTAGTACCGAATGGTAGGTCATATTCATATAGGTAGAAATTTTCAATCTTGTTAAAAACATATAGGATAAGATACTATAGTTTCATACAAATCAAAATCATATAAAATGAGAGCACATAAGAAAATTTCATAAGAAAAATCCAAAATAATAAATGAAGAAAATAATTGTTGAAATATTAATTTAATAAACGGCAACTTGACAAAATACGTAAAGTAAGAGTAGATATAAACGGGTAATCTTAAAGTGACATAAATACATGAAAGACAAAATTTTAAGTTTGAAAAATAGGTTTAAAATATCAAGACTAAGGAAGATAGACAAATAATAAATATTCAAATGATTTAATAACATAAGAAAATATTTATTTGAAAAAAAAATATATGGAGAAAGTAGCATGATAAAAATCTACAAAATAATTTGAGAGGAAAGTGTGTAAGGTATCATGAATAACGGTCCAAGCTACCACGCTTCCACTGCGCCACTCTGATATCCAGGGGAAAATGTGCTCGCATACACTCTCATATTAATGTATACGAGGAGAACATCATGAATGAAATTGAATGCAAGTTCAATAACAACTTCATTCACGACTCCAGTCATCCAAAAGAAAGAGAAAACATCAGTGTATAGAGCAACACAAATGTAAATCACTTACATTTAAATCTCTATAGACTGAAACTCACACTCTAATGTCCACAGGAATAATATTGAAACTACTCAATAAGGTGTCACGGGTTCTAGACTATAGTTAATGGTCTTATTACTTTTTCTAAACAGTTCTTTAGTCTATCAAGTTCGGATTTACTTGGGTTAGCCGTAAGAGTCGGTTCCCAGCTAGCGGTGGTCCGAAGACGCTTAAGTACCGTGTCGCTTAGGGTTGTTTACACCCGGTTGACAGAAGGACTCTCTTGGTTTGTTCCCAAATTTATCGTCACTTTTTATCATTCCTTATAAACTTGTACTACTTGTGAAGCATGCTCTGATACCATCTGTAACACCCCGAATTTCAAATAAGGATAAATTCGAGATTTCACAGGATCTTTACTTCACTTCGTACAATTTTACAAGGAAAATTTAAAAACTTTTTATTCACAATACATCAGAGTTTCTTTACACTTGGTTTATCACAGCGGAAGACTGAAAGATTATAATAATGAAAAACAACTTGTATAACTTTAACATCATTTGCAACATCTTTAACTTCTAAACAGCAACAGCTTATCCACTTTATAACTCCATGAATGATCCTTTACCTGCATGTTAATCTGTGGGCACGTCAGTCACTTACAACTGACAAAATGTTATACACGGCTATCCTTCTATGCCGGGAATAGTATAACGATCTCATACTTTAACAAATCAACAACAAGATTGAATGAACAAGTAAAGTGTCAAAGGTGATTATTCTAAACATAAGTGTATGTCATGCCTTAATGCCTAATGCACACATTTCTATACTAGGATGACACTAATGCACACTTGTTCAGATTCTATGCATCCCATACTACATAGGTCTGAGGGCAAGCGCCTACGTACTCCACATTAAAGGGTTCGATCCCTCGCTATGAGACTACCCAGTAATAAAACAAGTTTTAGAGTTATTTCACAGATACGGATCTCAGCCTCCCTGGCTAGCCTCCCTGGCTTATATTAACAGATCCCAGCCTCCCTGGCTATTATATCGTGATGATAATCCCGTAAATGCCCTTCTAGCCCCAGTATATACATATTCTTTGGAGTATGGTAAACATCCGTCGACTACCCTAAGTCCCGGATAAAATACAATCCATCTCCTATGGGGCAACCACAGTCCACCAACTGGGTCTATAGCCACGGAGATCCACCGCCGACTATATAGAAGCACCCATTTACGTTTGCACAAGTCTATTACATCTTCACCTAAGTGCCTAATTATTTTTTTTTTTAGTTCAAGACATGAATATGTTATCACCCTAGAATCAGTTTTACCTCATATCGGATTTGTTCACAAAAATACGAGATCGCCCGACGGCATTATCTCGAAATCAAGTCTCAAAATCTTTCTTTCAAAATTACCGGTAACAGAGGTCTTACTAATTCTATATCATAAACCTTTCATGTACAAGAAACATGGGTACACATACCCTTTAATAAGCACGTCTTAAACTTAGATATTTTCATCTTCCAACTTAGTCACAAAATAATCATAGTCTCGACATTATTCATGATTCATTCATTCATAATTCAAAAATAGAACAATCATTCATTTCATGAACAAAAGATTCATCACTATAAATTTCATTAGCAATCTAAGCAATTCATATCTTAGTTCACACCAAATATTTCTTAAACCAAATAAGAGTGCAATCTTTTCAAAAGAAATTACTTCACACAATCATACTTTACTCTTCTTCAAAAATATAAATCTCACACTCTTCAATAATTAAATCTTAAGTCAGAAACTCATTATCCAATTTGAGCATGTATACTAATCAAGTATTCAATTTAAAAGAAATAATCTCCTTGAGACAATTTATTCTCATACTAACACTTTACTTTTCTTCTAAAAATCTAAATTATGCTCTTAATTAATCTCTACTTCTCTACTATTATAACGGGAGAAGGCCTTAATGTATTTTGTCCTCAACCCAAATAATTACAGAGCTGATCCACTTTCGAAATTATTTACCAAACTGGTCCACTTTTGAACTTATTTACCAAACTGGTCCACGTTCGAAAATATTTACCCGACTGACCCATAACAGTTTTTTTTTTTCTTTTTACCTAAAAATCGTTTATCCAAAGATCCAACACTTTATGATATTGAAATAAACTTTCTCTTGACTGAGATAAATTTTAAAAACAGTAGCAAATCTCATTTCAAACTCTTTTTAAAATATGTATTTCTATTTTTAAATAATTCCCCTTCTCATTCTAAATATAGATTTTGCATTTTTCTCAAAAAAACTTGATTTCTAGGAGTTTTATTCATGAAGACTAGTTTATGTCCACCATCAAACTAATTGAATTTTGGTAATAAAGATAAACATGTCTCTTAATCATCAAGGATAATTCTTTTATGAAGAATTATATTTTTACATAACAACATGCAATAGTAGACATATTTTGTAGTAATAATCTAATTCATCTTTCTTTCTTTCTTCATTTGACTCATCATGGTATCAAGCATAATTTTAGTATAACAATATTACACATGAATCGTATATTCAACACATACAAATTTCCTAAGCATATTAACATGATTCTTTGTATTAATTTATGTTGTCAAAATTCTTCTTTCTCCTTAATATGGTGACAATTGGTTACTTAATCACAACAAGATTTCTTCATTCATGGTAGACTATATTAACATGGATTTTGTTTACAAACATCATATCATGTTCAATCTACACTACACATTTATAAATTTTAAGCATGCATTCTCTACATTAGAAAGTAAGAAATCACCCACTAACACAATGTTAATCTATTTGTCAACATAGCATGATTCACTAATCACCTCCAAATTACTCATTCATTTTTATTAGCATGCACATTCTAAAAATTAGAAAGTAGGAGAACACCCACCTTATTGAAGCTTGACTAATGAAGGGAAGAGCACCACTTCTAGATCCAATGATTCCTAGCTCCTAGTAAGGCTTCTCCTCCTAGCAATAGCTCCAAGCAAGAGATCCTCCAAGCACAATAACTCTCTTTCTTTTTCTTACACTCTTTTCTTTCTCTTTTTTTTTCTCTTGTTTATTTTATTTTTGGTGTGAAAAAGAATGAGAAATGGGTTGCTATTTATAGGACAATGCTAGGGACTATATTGCAAAATCTCCCACCTAATAACTTCTCATTTTAATTCTCTTTTTAATTCTCACCTCTTCATATTTTTAACTCCTAAAACTCCCAACCTCTCATCTCCCCACTCTCCATGAACTTAACCACTCCATTAATCCCCTCCCTTAGCCCACAAAATGGTCCAAATACATTTGTGTGTGCATGCATACATGCACAAACAAATATGAACACATTTTTATAACTCAAAAATGTGTACTAATATTGTAACTTGTCATGTATAACTTAATTTGTGATTTTAATAATGCGCTTGCTACATGGGCTCATTTCTAATTAATTAGTTTGATTATCTAGTGGGCTTGCTACATGGGCTCATTTTATTCAACTAATTTAATTATCCTAGTGGGCTCTCTTTTTAATTAGTCTATTGGGCTAGAATTTAACTTTAAGTCCATGGATCAAAAGAAAGGCTAAATAAAACTAATGCATGCTAAAAATAGTAAAATGAGAGTAGCAAAATGAGAATAAAAATTTGCACGTGCACCATACGTGCAAAAATTGAAAAATGCATTTTAATCAAAACAAGGGGAAAATAAATTTTCGTTTTATAAAATAGATTTAAATACAGAAGAATAAATAATTTAAACCTACAGAAAATATTATACATAGTGGTGGAAACACGTGCATCAAAACACGTAAAAAGCACGTAAATCCCAGGGATTGAAATATTATATTTTAGTTGACTGAAATCAATACGGAAAATGTATAAATAGTACGAATCCAAAATATGTAATGAAATACATTACAAAATATACGTGCGTAACACCCAGGGGCAAAATTGTAATTTCCAATTTTGCGGGGTGTTACAGCTTACTCTAATCCCATAACCACTATGAGCATGTCTAAATACAATACCAATAATATAAACATTTGTTTGTCTGAGACTCAATTGCCTCTTATTATTATTTCAACCAAAATGAAATACATGAAGTTATCAAAACTATAATCCAAGCTAATCAATTCTTTTATTTTCACTTTGTCTCCCCATTGCACATTTATAAAAAAAATCAAAATGGATAAATAACAAATTTACTTTAACTATCTTTCTTGAGTTGAGAGTTTGCACCATTTACTGGTAAACTCCAGTCATCCCAATCCTATATATCCAAACATACACTAAAGTTCTTATATGTTATGTTATTCATGGTTTCTAATAACCAGTGAAGGGAACACTTCACGATAGTATTTTCTCTTGTAGTAAAGAAATTAATGTTCGATATTTGCCAAGTTATTTTAGGTTGCTAGTCAGCTTGCCTGTCCTGCTATGGTTTGGAAGCCCAAATTGAGGTCACCAAATAATCAATCTTTCACATGCGTACACCTTAAATCAAAACCAATAAAAAACTCACTAAATAAATCACCAAATTAAAAATTTTTAAACCCAAAAATAAAACAATCATACCTCTCTGAACTTAAATCCCATGCACACACAAAATTCGAGGCAACAAAAAACTGAGTAATCCCCTGCACAAAAAAAATTAAAAATTAGAATGAGAATTTGGTTAATGAGATGAAATTAGAGTCGCCGCATCGCATATAGAGGCTCTCGATTCGGTGGAAGAGAGTCACTTGATTTTTGCGCTCGATTTGGTGGAAGGGAGTCACCGATACTGAATCAACAGCGGATCAGATATCGGCGACGACCTTTTGATTGGGGTTCTTGGATTTGGATTTGGATTTGCTTTGAGATTTTCAAAATTTCAAAATTTCAAAATTTCAAAATTTTAATTTTAAAAAAAAAAATTCAAAAATTTCAAAATTTCTAAAATTTTAAAAATTTAAAAATATTTAAAAAAAAAAATTAAAATGTTTAAATATTTTTTTTAAAAAAAATTATTTTTAAATTTATTTTTTAAAAGTTTTTGATTTTTGTGAATTATTTTTAATGTTTTTAAATTTTTAATTTTTTTTGTTTTTTATTTTTAAAAAAATTTAAAATTTTTTATTTTCTTAATTGTTTTAATAGGAGAGAGAAAAAAAAATAATTAAATAAATAAATGAGTTGTTTTTTGTGGGATTTAAATTTGAGTTTTGCAGAGAAACTTGTGGGAGAGAAAATATATTTTGTGATATTAGATCTGGCCTTTAATTTGGGGATTGAAGAACTTGATAGCTTTCTTTGTGTTTTATTATATAGATATAAAAATATTAAAATTAAAAATCTCCCATCTTTAAATCACTCTCTCTCCCCTCTCTAGGGTTTCATCGACTCGATGTCTCCGAATTGAGATCACCGATCGATTCCTCCTCTCTTCCCCGTCGCGAATCGAGGATAGATATCAGATTCTTCAGGTTTTCCGCCCGATTTTTTCTCCATTTTTGAACTTTTTTTACATGATCAATGCATAGAAATGGTATATATAAAAAGAAATTTAATTTAATGATTAATATGCAGTGTTATAGATTGCAGTGAAAGAATCAATTCAATAATCATCGAAAAGATGATTTTTTTACTGATTTTGGGGCAATTTTATTAATGAATAATAGTAAGTTCGTTCGAATTGTAAAAGACCTTGCAAATTGATAGTTTACGGGTCGATAACATATGTTCACTCTAGGTTTTAGCATGCCCTGTTTGGATATAGAGGTAGTAGGATAGCTATAGGTAACTTTTAAGCGGAAGTGGAAGATTGCAACCTATAGGTTGCATACCTGTATATCTCAAAAATTAATTTGGTTGGATTGGAGTTTAGTCTGTTTAGATATATATAGTTATCTTAACCTTGTGGCAGTGTAGTCGAAGGCGTAAGGCGCAATGCAATTCACTTCCCCGTAAAAAGCTGAGGCGCAAGACAGAATTTGAGGCGTAAGCCTCACTCAACCGAGGCGCACTATTACTTTTTGGAGTTTTTAAAATTTATAAATGAGATTATATAAATAAGATAACATCATAACAACAAAATATATTATACAATCACCAAGATAACTGTGTAAGTTATTATTTTTATAAAATTACAATGTGTTCCTCTGTAATGTATAGCTACAATGTGTTTCTTGCCCAAAGAAGAAGCGAGACAATGTGTTCCTCTGTAAAACTACAATAATATCATGTTAACCTTCAATTCATAGTTTCATATAGTTAGCATACAATATTATAGTATTACAATAATGAAGATACTTATCATACATCACACAGTATTACTGTATTAAATATAGTAATGAGCATATGGTAAAACTATAATAGTATCAAATTAAATATTGCAGTAATGAGCATACAATATTACAATAGTATACCATAGTATCAAATTAAATATTGCAGTAATGAGCATACAATATTACAATCTTAACAAATGGCAAGATGTTTTGAAATATTACAACAATAACATAAAGTTAGCATACCATAAAATTTGGTCATGCTCCACACTGAGATATGATACAATTGTTTGAATAAGACATGGTTTCATGATTATAGTAAATTATGAAATGAACTAACTTCACAATTTTGTTTTAAAGTAACTTGCAAAAAACATCATAAGCAAAGATAGACGAAAACCCAAGAAAGAAACCATAAAAGTGTAAAATCAAAAAGGAAAGAAACCAAAATAGGAGTGGAGAATCTGGTGACTGAGGAGTAGTAGTGTTGCCGGCACAGCCGATCTGCTGTAACCACCGATCTGCTATGTTGTCATGTCGCCGTCGAGCTGTTTCATTATTGCCGTCGATGCTGTTGAGAGGAGGGAGAAGTGCAGATTGAGGAGTTAGGGAGGTGGAGATTGGAGTTAGAGTTTAGAATTGGGGATGAGAAGATAAGAGATAATTGGGGGAGTTACGGGATATGAGAAGGGTTGAAGATGGGCCGGGTTGTGAAGATGGGTCGGGTCGGGTCGGGTATGTTATGTCAGGCACGCCTTTTGCTTGAGGCGCAAGCCTCGAGTCTTTGCTAAGGTGCGTCCAGGTACAAGCCTGAGTAAAGTTTCGAATAAAGGGAGAGCCTTAACTAAGGCTTGGGGCTCAAACTGCTGTTAAGCCTAAACTTTGAGCATGAGGCTGAGCCTGAGGCGAGCCTTCAACTACACTGCTTTGAGGTGGGAACTTTTAGGTAGCATAACTCCAAATATCCAAAATATGGTCCAAATGAATCAAAGTGAAGATAGTGGTAGGCATACAAGTCACCTCCACTAATCTCCACTTACCTTACCGAACCTTTATATCAAAACATGGGTCATTGTCATTGTTCGTTATTGCCATTGTCATTGTTAAAATGGGGTTTGATCATAACAAAATAAATAAATTTTTTAAAAAAAAGGAAAAATCATTACCTTTGTTATTTTCAGATAGAAACCATTTAACCAAGGGTGTCTTTGGGAACAGAGTTAAGTTAGGATAACTGAAGTTATCTCATATAACTTTACAAAACGATAGATTTCCTGACTTTGACATGTTTGGAACCCTTTAGGCCCCGTTTGAGAACAAAGTTAAGATAACAAAAGTTATCGTAATTTTGGAGGTAGGAGATATGCCAACTTCGATTATCCTACAGTGACCTCCAACTTAAAGTTTCTTCGTAGTTAAGAAAAAAGTAGGTAAGAGTGGAGTTTAGTCTTTAGATAATTATAGGTTTCTACCCTTTTAGGGTCAGATAACTACACTCAAAATGATTCCCGAACATGTTAAAGTTAGGATAACTAGAGTTTTCTAAAGTTATGAGCGATAACTTCACTTATCCTAGCCTTAACTTTGTTTTGAGACAACTACAGTTATATCACCCTAAAAGTTGAGGCTACTGAAGGTATCTGAAATCCAATTTGGTCTAATTTATCTAAACTTTGGGCAGTGAATGTCTATTTGGTTGGCTTTGAAAAACCTAGTTAAGAGATAACTTTAACTTGGAGTAAAAGGTATGCTAACCAAAGTTAGCAACCTCTGCCTCCCTTAGAAAGTTAAGTTTGTATATCCTAGCTTGGTTCCCAAAGAGACACTAACTAACTCGAGTAACAACCCTTTGCTCCTAATAGTTGACACCCTTTACATTCTTGTGGAATGTAATAAACGTCAAAATGTGGGGAAGGACAGAGAGATAGATTTGCTTTATGGAATTGCATTTTAACCATGGAGTCCAATAAAGCCGAGAGGCGAACACAACTGTTGTACTTATTGTTTAATGTATGCTATATGTAATTTTGTCTTATTATTGTTTATATTATATGAGTATTAAGATACTGCAAATTTATGTTTATTTTGAATTGTGAAAAAAAGTGAAGATGCTTTTAAAAAGCAAGTTCAAGGTTGGCTGCACTTGTGGGGATTTCATTTTAGTGGCATCATTGTTAGTTCATCTTCTTTGTTCCAAATTCTTCGACAGGGGACTTAATTCAGTACTGTGTAACAGTGGATAACTTCTATCCAGTTGGGCAGGTACATCTGATTTACTATACATTATTCTATTTGATAGTGTCGTTGTTGATGATATGTTTCTTTGAAATTGCATATAGAAGCACGTGAATCGAAGATTATGGGGCTCTGTGAGCACTTTGGCTTCCCTACAACCTTATGCTAACCCTAGGAGCCACTTCCCTGGTAACTTTCTCGTAGACATCTACGTTTCTTTTGGTATTTTCTATAATCCGGCTGATTTGTTTATTTGCTGAAAATAATTATAGTACCTAAAGCCTCTTCTGGGTCATTCATATGTTTGATTAGTTAGTTCTCTAATGCAATGTATAAACTTCTGGAGCAGTTGTGTTGGCAGTCATGTATAAAAGGGTATTCAATTTTTCAATCAAAATATTAGGGGAGCTCGGAGAAAATTGCAACCATTTAAGTGCAGTTGGAGGTAGGAAGCCGTTTTCATTTGTCATCATAGATTAAATATGATAAAGTTCAATTGTGTATAGTTATTTCCCCTAGCATGAATTTGACTATTTAAAAGGGGAAAATAAAAAAGAGAACTTAGGAGATAGATGTGAGAACTCTGATGAGATTAATGTGGAGCAGGTGCCTTCTAAACAATTCTTTATGTTCAAGTTCAGAGAACAACAATATTGGGTAAAAATGACATGTGATTAATGTCATTATATCAAACTAGATGCTTATGTATGCGTAGATGCAACAGTTGGTGTTAGTATTAGTAATGATGCCTTCTGTCTTGTTACATTCAGCTTTTTCCCATAATCTGCATTAGTGGGAACTCTGTCTGAACCTTTACAGGGTTTGTTGATTGCTGGTTCTGGAGGTAACCATTCTTTCTGTTTCTGGAGTCGACTGCTCAGTCGTGTTACTTCCTTCCAGAAGATTTGCCTATAAAATGAATTTAAGTACTTTGGCGTAAATGAAGCCAAACCTGTGATAGAAAAGTATTCATTGGATGTTCCATGGATTTCCTGTTACAAATGTAACCAGCAAACCTCATTCATTTTTTACTGCATCATTGTAAGTCTTTGAACCCATCCAGCAAGAAGATTGATTTACTTAACACTTGGAGGAGGAGGAGGAGGAGGGGGGGCGGAGGGAGGGAGGGGGTAGCAGTGGATGGTGATGGGGGATCTCAGATTCCCATTTACACAGCATTTGTTGTTGATACCCTTAGAACCGATGCTCCTGTTATTGTGATATTGAAACATCTCACAGTCCCATGTATGACGTGATCAGGACACTTTCCTTATGTAGATAGTGTGCACCATACAATATAATGTTAACACTTGGATTAGGAGGAGGAGGAGGGGGAGTGGGGGTGGGGGGGGATGGTGATGGGGTGATGGGGGATCTCAGATTCCCATTTACATAGCATTTGTTGTTGATACCCTTAGAACCGATGCTCCTGTTATTGTGATATTGAAACATCTCACAGTCCCATGTATGACGTGATCAGGACGCTTTCCTTATGTAGATAGTGTGCACCGTACAATATAATGTTTTTGTCTTTTATTATGGATTAAAAACATGAGCTCCATTTGATGACCCATTAATTTCCAGTATGTTGAAGTGTCTGTAATTTGTTTCAGCTATTTTGCATTTTTCTTCCCATAAATTTCAGTAGTGATGTGTCTTTCATTTTTATAGCTCCAAACGAGCATAATGGTTACATTTATGCAAAAATTCATGGTGGATTTGATCAGATTAGATCTTCGGTAAGCTTCTTTTAGCTTAGGGTATTCTCTCTAAAATTTCTCAGCAAAACTTTATAGTTTATGTACTCTTCCTCAAAAAGGTTATAATATAATGTGTTTTCATTTTTTAGATCTGTGATCTTGTCGCAATTTCCAGGCTTTTAAATGCTACCGTTGTTGTCCCAGAGCTTCAACAAAGTAATTGCTCAAAAGGAATCAGCAATCAGGTTTTGTTTGTCTTAAGTCTTAACTATTATGATACAGTTCAATTTCTTTTTCCTGGATGCTAAGGTCATTCATTTTACTCTCTTTGACAGTCCCAAGTTCAAGAGTTTCTCATATCTTTGTAATGAAGATTAATTCATAGCTGCACTTTCAAATGATGTAGTTGTTGTGAAGAGCTTACCGGAAGATTTGAAGGAGGTGAGGAAAAAGGCCAAGTTCCCTACATTCTCACCTCGACACTCAATTTCTATATTGATTAAAATTAGGCTTTTTCACACATGGGTCACTAATAAATATGGAAATTCCATATACCTCACTAAAAAAATGATATTTCCATATAACTCATTCACAATATTGACCAATACAAAAAAGGTACTTTTTTGTAATTGTCACTCTACTTATGTTAAATCTTACCCCGAGTTTAAGAATGACTTTTTTGTTAGGGATTTAGGGTTAGGGTTAGGGATTTAGGGCTTAGGTTTTGGGGTTTAGGGTTAGGATTATGTTAGGGTTAGGGTTTTAAAAGATGGCAAAATAGTTATTTTCAACCCTTAATTTTAAAAATAGCCCTAACCCTAAACCTTAACCCTTAATTTTAAAAGAGGGCAAAATAGTCATTTTTAAACTTGTGGTAAAATTTAACAGAAGAAGAGTGAGAATAGCAAGTTAGTGAGTTACATGGAAATATCAATTTGTGAGTGAGGTATATGGAATTTTCCCATTTGTCAGTGACCCGTGTCGAATTGATCCTTAAAATTAATATGACAAATGGAGACCATGAATTATATGGGATACATGTGTTGGAAGCCACATATGTACATGCCAACACATACACTTCCCTTCTCCTTGGTTATTATAATAAAAATTCTGTTGTCTTCTGTTTTTGCTTGCTTCATAGACCATATTTACCCAAATATGTTACTTAGTTTACTTCAAATCATGTCCAGGAGAGTTTGATACCTCATACAATTAATCATATACAAAAACATTAAGTATATGTGGACCTACAACACCAACAACAACGCTTATAGCTGAAATATCTGTGGTTGGCTAGCATGTATGCCTACAAAAGGATTAACATTGACTCTTTTTTCATGTATGACCTTTCTTGATCTGCCCATTTCAAAATATTGTATATTGATATGTCAAAACCACGAATCAAAAGCTTAACTCGATGGGTTGTGGTAGGTCAACAGTGTATGTCACGCATTCTTACTCAGCACTCCCATCCCATGAGCCTTTCCTTAAAGTACACTACAAACTGCTAAGCCTTTAGCAGCGTTCATATCCCGGCGTTTCTTAGAAACGCTGGGATAGTTGAGGGGTAGTTTTATTTTTGTTTAAAATATACTCTCTATCCCAGCGTTTGCATTAAACGCCGGGATAGGGTACAACTATAACGACGTTTTAAATATAAACGTCAGGACAACCCTACTATATCGCAGTGGTAGCTGTTTTATTTTTTAAAACATAAATTAAATATCTATCCCGGCGTTTTATCTTATAAATGTCGGGGTAGCTTTTTCGTATAATGGCGTTTTGCGCTTTAACGCCGGCATAAACCTCCTATATCACGGGATAGCAATTTTAAAAATTTTAAAATAAATTAAGTGGCTATCCCGGCATTTTCTTGAGTAATGAGAACTATTTGTTTAAAATACTTTTATATTTTAATATATTCTATTTATAGTATTTTATATGTAGATAGCACGAAATTTGGTTATCGAATATTATTTTGAAGAATGAGAACTATTTTAATTTTATATATGAATTAATTAACATTAAAGAATAGGATTATCAGTACTATACAATACTCCCTCCGTTTCAAAATATAAGTCATTCTAGCCTTTTTTTGTTTCAAAATATAAGTCACTTTAGGTTTTCGAGGCAAATGTCTTGTACTCTTAAATGTCCATCAAGTACTTTTTATGAGATTTCCAATTTTATCCTTATCTTTTTTATAAAATGAGTAATACTAAAATTATAGAGAGGCCAAATTGGACATTTTACAATTGATAGCTCATTTATGAGCTTCAAAAACCAAGAATGTTAATACTTTTTGGCAATCCTAGGTTTTTTCTTAATAGGCGTGTAGAAACCTAGAATGACTTATATTACTCTATATGACATTATTTATCGAATATCTATTCTTTCCTTTTGATTAAATATTTTATATCATATATCATTACTAATATGAAATGTGTCATACGTACATTTATCATATCTCATTATGTAATTGTACTTTTTTACAATCAGTTAGAGTACATAGTAGTCTTTATGTTAGTATTAACCCACCAAATAGAGAATAAGCTTGATATATATTGCGATAGGATATGATTCACCATACATAAGCTAACGCAACTTGTAGAAGTGAGTTTCGACTCGCGGTTTGCAAGATATGGTCATGTATCACTTGCAACTCGATATTTTAAATATTATAACTAAAAGAGAGCGACACGATTGAAAAGCACACAATCGACATCCAAAAATTACGAAACTTTGTGCTAGGCTAGGATTCACCTACAAACCTAATTCAACTTGTAGAAGAGAGTTTCGACTCACGGCTTGCAAGATACCACCATGTATCACATGCAAGACGTTTAATTTTATTTTATAAGTAAAAGTGAGCGAAACGAGCGAAAAGCGCACAAATGACCATTTCTCTCTTTTTCTTACAAACCCAAGTCCGAAGACTGACCATCATGCCCCCATGTTGCCGTTCCAGTTGTTATCACCATTCTTGTGTCGTCATGATGGTGATAAGCTTCTTTTCTTTGCCAAATTCTATGTAAAAAAATGAATTTGAGAATTAATTAATTTTCGAATTTTCGCATTGTGGTTTTGAGAATAATAATTAAAGATTATAGAATTCTATAGTTTTTTGAAAATATTGTGATTTGTTCGATTGTTGATTTAGACTTATTAATGAGTAGAACCGATTGAAGATAGTAGAAGATAGTTCGACTTTTAAAATAATAATATACCTATCCCGCTAGTTTTATAAAAAAGGCCAGTACATATGCAATATATTCCGGCGTTTGCTGATCGAAACGCCGATATAGGAGTGGTAATTTTTTCTAAAACCCCGCTCCAACCCCTGCCCATTTTCATTTCCCCCCAAACTGTCGTAATCCTATCGCCTCGCCTCACTCTCGTTGCTATCTCTCATCGCAGTCGATTCTCTCTCTCCCATACCACTCGCTGCAGCATCTCCCTCGACGCCGCACCACCGTCACCGCCGCTCATCCCCCCTTCTTACCCCTCACTGCACCTCCTTCGCCCCCTCTTATCCATCGCCGCTCCTCCTCACCTTTGCTTACCCCTCGCCGCACTTCTTTTGCCTCCTCTTATCCATCGCCGATGCCGACCATAATTCTCCCCAAGGCCAGCGTTCTTTCACCCTTCGCCGTCGATCTCTGCTAGTGGTGTTCTTTCCCTCAGTCGGCGCTCTTTTCCCTAATTGGCAAATTTCGGTAAAGATTATCAATCTTGTTTATCGTATTGCTAGGGCTTTGTAATATTGATAGGGTTTAGTAATATTACACTTGCGAGATTGGCTAATAATAGAATTGAGTTTGGAGTTTGGATGGAGAAAATAAACTTAAGATTGTCGTCTGGAGTTTGGATGAAGAAAAGAACAAACTTCATATATATTGTGGAATTTTAGAGGTAAATACCCACTAAATTCATCTTGAATTTTATCCTGAGTTTGAGTGGTACGTTACAGACATATTATTGCTATTTATCGTGCCAACTTGAATTCTTGAAATTAGGGCATTTGCAATATAATAGACCCAATTGGATTGGGACTATGTAGTTTTCGTGTTATTTTGAGGAGAAACTTTGATTTGTCTCTTTCTTCGAATTTTTAGATGTGGAACCTTAATTTGTCTTTCTTCTGCTTCGGTTCACCACATTATATTATATGATAGGTCTATTTTCTTTATTCGAAACTAAACGTAAATTGTCTATTTGATTATTAGCATTTCTAATGATTGTATTGTAAATATCTATAATTATTTATTAAGCTTCCTTAATGCAGAACAATAAATCAAGAAAGCATGTATTTTTTTATATTTATTAAGTTTCTCTCAGTCATGCATACCTACATGCTACTTTGTCTTCAAACATTATAGTAATTCTTATTCTAGATTTTATTATTTATTATACATGATTTTGCTATTTGTTGGATACTATGTTTTCCCGTGGGCACGTGCCTACAGCACGTCTTCCGACGATTTTCAAAAAAATGTTGTTTAGATTTTTCATTTCAGTCAGACAACATTTCAGTGAAACTTTTCATAAACTTTTCATTTTAGCCAACTTTTTTAGAAATTTGAAAGTTTATTTAGATTCTTAAGATCTGAAAGTTTTCAGACAACAATTCCTTAAATCTAAAACTTTTCATTTCTGCCAAGTTTTACCCAAATCTGAAAGTTCTGAAAAGTTTATTTAGATTTAAGTCGAGTTTTACCCAAATCTGAAAAATTTCCATCTTTACCCAAAAATCTAAATAAGCTTCAATCATATTTGGAAAATTTAGATTTAACTCAGAAAGTTTATGTAGCTCAAGTTTAGTTAACTCAGTGAAGCATAAAAAGAGATATCCGGAAATATAATCATATTAGATCAAGAGAGTTTAATTAACCCAAAAATCTAATCAAAAGAAGTATAAAATTCTGAAAAATCCGGAAATTTACATACCTAGGTAATTCATGGGCAGAGAGACGGAGAAATCTGAAAAAGTGAAGAGAGGTGAGGGAGATAGTAATAAAGTGAAGAGTTTTGTTTCGATTTTGGGGGGGGGGGAAACTTTGTTTTGGGGGGGGGGGGGGAATGCCTTTTGGGAGGGTGAATCTGAGCCATTGATTTTGTTTCAGTTGAAGCGGAGCTACTTGATAGCTTTTTTTCAAATTGCCTTGTGGTTTATTATATAGATGTGGAGCCAAATGTGATTTAATCAAGCATGCGTATAACTTTAACATGCACATATAAATGTTGTTCTCTTGATATATCAAACCAGTGTAATAAGAAACAAAATAATTATAAATTATATAGAAGAAAAAGAAGTAACAATATTTGTGATGAAAGAAAAAAAATGGCATTCTATACGTGCATTTTATGTGATTGTCAATCTAGGATTATAACTTACTAGTATTTAACATGTGCGATGCACGTTTTAATCAATATATAGTTTTTAAAGTAATATAATATAGCACGTGTTAATAAATACATATTTTTTAAAGTAATATAAAGAGTATAATGAGAGAGTTTGAGATATACGTGTAATGCACGTAAATTGATAGATTTAAATAAAGTGTATAATGGGAGAGGTGGAGTTGCACGTGCAATGCACGTAAAGTGGTAGATTTACAAATGACACTAAGGCCTTCTCCCATTATAATATTAGAGAGAAGACAATTTTAACTAGATTTTTGTGCCTGAATTTAGCCACATGTATATAGTGATTGAAGTAGGAAGAAAGTTAAGTCATTCCTTGTTAGTTTTTAGCATTTTGTTGGTTGAAAGTGACAAATTTTAATTTATGAATTTTAAATTTCAGATCGACTCATTTTTGAAAATGGATAAAGGTTGGATTAATAAGCCACGATTATCTAAGGAGTATCAGATTGATGTGAAAGATTTTATTAACTTTGCAAAGAGAAATTCTCCTGATCCGGACTTAATTTTGTGTCCATGTGTCTGGTGTTCAAATTGTGATTTGAGGACATGTGACTTAGTTGGGACGCATGTGATTTGCAATGGTTTTTTGCTGGGGTATACAAATTGGTTTTGTTATGGAGAGTCTGCTCAGTCAGTTTTTAATGTTCCGATTGTACGTGAAGACGAATCTTTATTTACAAGTGATCCAAGTGTTGCCGATGAGATGCACTTTTTACTTCGGGATGGGCTGAGATTTCATAACTTTCAAGTCCACACAAACAATCCAATCAGCGGATACATTTGTTCATGGTGGTGGGGTGGGAGAAGAAATGCCCGGTGAAGAAATTAATAAAGAATTCGAAGCCTTTAATAAGTTGTTGAAAAATGCAAATACCCCCTTATATCGTGATTGCACCATGTTTTTAAAGTTTTCATTCATTGTTAGACTATTTCAGATTAAATGTCTAAATGGATGGTCTGCCAAGTCCTTCAACTTACTTCTTGGATTGTTGAATGAAGCTTTTCCTACAATCCAAATCCCAAATTCATCCCATGCTACAAAAAAAATTTCTTAAGTATTTTAATTTAGGGTATGAGAATATAGCAACATGCCTATATGATTGTATGTTATTCAAGGGGGGATTAGAAGATTCGAATAATGTGAAGTATGCAGTACTTCAAAATGGAAAGAAATGCCGAATGTAGATGATAAAATAGATGAGCTAGTTACAACAACTAGGAGAAAGAAGCCTGCAAAATACTGCGTTACTTTCTTTGATTCCTAGGCTGCAAAGATTGTTCTTGCCCTCTAAAACTTCTTCTAATATGAGATGACATGCAAAAGGTCGCAAAAATGATGGGATTCTTAGACACCCGACTGAACATCCTTGGCATGTCAGACTTGGATTGGTCAGTGATGGTTTAACCCATTTAGGCAACTGAGTAGCACCTACTGCATATGGTCCGTTGTATTAATTCCATACAATCTACCCTCTTGGTTGTGCATGAAACAATCATCATTCATTTTGTCCACGATTATTTCCGGACCAAAAAGCACATGAAATGATATAGATATGTATCTGCAGCCAGTTGAGTGATGAACTACAACGATTGTGGGAGGGTGTTACAACTTATCATGCAACATCTAAAGAAAGTTTCCATCTCCGGGTTGCGTTGACTTGGACAATCAACGATTTTCCTGCATGTGCAAGTTTATTTGGTTATAGCACGAAAGGATGCTATGCTTGTCCATTTTGTGCTAAGCAAACAGATTCGAAGTAGCTGTATAAGGGCAGGAAGTTTTGCTACATGGGTCATAGGAGATAGTTGTGTGCACATTTTTAGGCCATAAATATCGACATTTGATGGTACCGATGAGTGGAGACATGCTCCAACAGCTTCATCTGGGTCAGATCTGTTAAGGCAGCTAGAAGGCCATCAGTTCACTTTGTCAAATGATCCAACAGTCATTAAATTATCCATGAAGCGGCTAGAGATGAACAGCATGAGAACATCAATTTATGTGATGCGGATGAGTGTGACATTCTTGTTGATTCAGGTAATGGAAGAAGATTATTTTATTTAGTTGTCGTATTGGGAGTTCACCATATTGTGCCATAACATAAATGTGATGCATCTTGGGATAAACATCGGTGAAAATGTTATAGGAACAGTTATGAGGATGACCGGAAGACGAAGGACAATCTTAAGTCTCGCCTTGACTGAGTAGAATGAGGCATAAGGCATGAGTTGCATCCTGAAGAATTACCCAATGACAGAGTACGACTTTCTCCTGCAATCTACTCAATGTCAAAATGGAATTGGAGATATTTTGCAAAGTTTTAACAGGAGCTTAAAGTCCCCGATGGCTATTAATCTTATATAGCAAAATGTGTTAATTATAAGGAGAAGAAGTTTCAGGGTCTAAAGTCACACAACTACCATATATTGATGCAAGATATACTTCCCGTGGCTCTAAGATCTTCAATGTGTGAGCAAGTCACTTCCGTCCTGAAAGATATACGTAGCATATATAAAGGACTTTGCTCCAGAGTGCTACATGTTGAAGATAATGACAAATTGGAGCAGCCTGCGGCCTTGACATGTCAAATGGAGAGGATATTTTCCCCTAACATTCTTCACTATAATGGTTCACTTAGTAATCCACCTTGCCGATGTAGGAAGACTTGGTGGACCAGTACATTATTGGTGGATGTATCTCATTGAGAGGTAATTTTTCATGCATCACTATAAAAATATTTTGTTAGTTCTTTTATGTTGTACTTTCATATGTTTTCTAATCCAAATATGTTTGTTTTGGTACCTTTACCGACTTAAGGGTTATGTTAGAAATAAAGCTTATCCAGAAGACTTAATAACATATGGATATCTTTCGGATGAGTGCTCCAATTCCTGTTTAAGGTATCTCCACGGTGTGGAGACATGTCTTACCAGACCAAGGAGAAATTCAGACACTTCAAACCTTCAAGGGGCTAAATATTTCTTCCAGACTGCTGGCACTACTTTTGAAAAAATTGATGCATTTGACTTAGATGATTTAACATGGGAACAAGCAAATCGATATGTTGGAACACCATGCATCATGTGAGCCATATCGACTGTAAGTTAGATTTGGATTAGGGTAATTTAATTCTCTCAATTTGGAAATATTTAACCGAAATATTAATATGCATTCGTTCTATTTTGTTCCAGCGAATTTGTCAGGATATTGAAAAGAAAGCATACACCAAAAATCTTGAAGCCATGTTAGCAACATAAGTTATTGAATGAAAATTTCCATGAGTGGTTTGAAACTTACGTAAGTCACCATTCTGTGACTTGAATGATAGTATTTTTTAAAGTTTAAGTCTTATGCTAATATGAAATACTTTTTAATTTTAGGTTTCCTCGTTGGGTGATGATGAGGTGACACCTGAAATAAAGATTCTTGCCAAAGGTCCCCATAAAATGGTTAAAAGATACAATGGATATATATTCAATGACTTCAGATTTCGTACTCAGAATCGTGAAAGAACCTTTAAGTCTCAAAATAGTGGCATTGTAGTTACTTCAAAACCTAGAAGCTATGCCTCTAAAAATGACACGAATCCTGTAGACGGAGATGTTGACTATTATGGGGTGCTCACAGATATCACCGATTTGAATTATTACGGGCACTTTCGAGTTGTCTTATTTCGTAGAGATTGGGTTAGGTGAAATAACAATAAAGTGGATAAGCTGGGTTTTACAGTTGTAAATTTCTCACATATGATTCACACGGGGACACACATTAGCTTTAAATCATTTGTGTTTCCATTTCAAGTGCTCCAAGTTTTCTATATTGAAGATCCAATAGTGCTAAAATCATACGTGACACTAACTATGCAGCCAAGAGATTTATTTCAATTGGGGGATGATTCAGATGATGATAACGCTGATGTTATGAACAATTTCACTGCTTTTGAGTTCCCCACATTTGATGTAAACATTTTTTATACTAGTAGTGGCCCTACTTGGCTTCGTACGGATGGAGAAGAGGGACAATGTATTTGATGATGTTGTAATATAGTATCTTATAATATTTATTGTTTTTATATCAGTTCAATTGAGTATCAATAGTTTTCAAATATGTCACAACCGTTACGTAGAGATACTTCATTTTTAATCAATTATAATTAATGATATATTGTGATAATTTGTGGTTTTATAAATTTATTTAAAATGACTTGTCTCCAATTTAATGAATTTACTGTACATATAACCTTAAATATTCATTATTTTCATGTATGTTTCCTTAAGTGTTTTTTTTATGTCATTGTCTTAATTTAGTGATTTATCTTAATTTTCTCTAAACATGTGACATATGGTGAGAATAAAGAGGAAGGTGGTCACGATTAGGCAGGAAGAGCTGGTAGATCCTCCGAGCACAGGACCTTCGACTGAACACCCTATGGGATATGGGAGAAAGTGGAGGGGTGGCACATACAAGTGTCACTACAGTCGACGTGGATGAGGGTAGTACGCCCACCACCGTGAGGAGATGACTGACCAAAATGAAGGAAATATGGAAGCTCCCAAATGATGAGAAGATATTGGTGAGCATCAACAGTGTCGGTCAGCTGATTGGAGAAGCCAGGAGCAAGCACGGTAAATTGTGCGGGGTAGGGGCAAGAAATTATCGTCTGCTTCCTATAAGCTACGAGACTTGGTCAAAAGTTTCAAAAAAGGACCAAGGCGGAAGCCTTCTCTGCTATTAAGGTATAATACTAGCATTAAAATGAAAAGAAGAAGCAAAGCCATTTCCCATTATCAATTGCATGATTAATAATCAGCATTTTGTCATTTACTTTTTGATAAGTGATGCATTAACATAGTGATCATACCCATGATAGAGTTCCAAGTGCATGATTTTCGCTTATAACATATTATTAGTTGATAGGAGCAAAAAAATATAATACTGTCGAAGATTTGTTGCATAGGAAATGGTTTCATTGTTGTTTAGGAACAAGCAGAGATCAATATTTAGAAGGTCTTTACATATTAGCCATTATACACAATATTTTTATGAATCATGCATGTAGTGGACGAAAACATATATATTGGTTTCATCGTTGAACAAATTAGCCTGTATATATATACAACAATTTCCTTACGTCCGTAGCTATTAATAGGCAAATAATTGAATTGAACTTTTAGCTAAAATCATAAAACATTCCTAGCCTTGTTTTGCATCACATCCATATCACTCCTAGCTCGGCTTTATATTGATTGTGGGTATATTTACTTCGCCACAGACTCATGTATTGGACGTATTCAACCACTACTTCTATAAAAATAAATCAAAACTACCAAAGACTCTTTGGTCCAGTCCCTATATTCCAGGCAATGAACTGCACAATTAACCTGACATGCCAACAAGGTCACACCAGTTAAATTTGATGAACATTTTCATATACAAAGAAACTAAAAACTCTCATAAAACAAGTAGTTTAACTACATATAAAGATTTTCTATATTGAATCAGAATACAAAAGCGTCTAGTCTGCCACTAACTAAAGTTTGAGAATTTCCTTCTCAAGCAAAGCAACACACAAGCTGTAGCACACAAAAACTGTTAATGATTAAACGCACTATGCATAAAGATAGTAGTTAGATTAGATAAACAAAGTATGCAAACTTCATCTTAATTACGGATGTTCTACATTCATATGTGAAGCAGTATTTCGACAAACGATGGCACTGTATGTAGTTCCTTCATTATGGCAACTTTTTAGTGCTCTTGGCCACTTATTGAGCAGTTGAAGGAGGAGGGCGACATCGATAGTAACCGCGACAAGGTTTTGCTAGATGAGGGATAGGGATACGTGGGATTATAGATTGATCTTTTGAATCAATGCAATAAGCCATGTTCACTAAAGCGAAGAAAAGGATGAGAAGCACCTGGAACAGATTCTTGGACATGGCTTCTTTGTTGGAGAGATGTCAATCTTCAGAGTTGGGAGCTCCAGCCACATATTTTTTATGTCACAGTTAGCACAAGGAGAATTAAATTTGTTATAATCTTGATTCAACCTAGTGCAAAAAAATCATCTGATGTGTGGTCTGAAAATCAAAACATATCTTCATACTTGGGTGTGAAGCATCCTAGTTCAACCACATGATATGGATGTGATGCAAAACAAGGCTAGTAGTGTTTTCTGATTTTAGCTAAAATTTTTATTTAATTATTTGCCTATTAATATCTACGGAAGTAAGGAAATTGTTGTGTATATATACAGGCTAATTTGTTCAATGATGAAACCAATATATATGTTTCAGTCCAGTCCATGCATTATTCATAAAACTGTTGTGTATAAAGGCTAATTTGTAAAAGACCTTCTAAATATTGATCCATGTTTTATCCTAAACAACAATGAAACCATTTCCTATGCAACAAATCTTCGACAGTACTATATTTTCTGCTCCTATCAACTAATAATATGTTATAAGCGAAAATCATGCACTATGGGACTCCATCTTGTGCATGATCATTATGTCAATGCATCACTTATCAAAAAATAAATTGCTAAATGCTGACTATTAAACATGCAATTGATAATGGAAATTGGTTTTGCTTCTTCTATTCATTTTAATGCTAGTATTATACCTTAATAGCAGAGATGGCTTCCGCCCTGGTCATTTTTGGAACTTTTGACCAAGTCTCGTAGCTTAAGGGAAGCAGACGAGAATTTCTTGCCGCTACCCCACACAATTTACCGTGCTTGCTCCCGGCTTCTTCAATCGGCTAACCGACACTATTGATGCTCACCAATATCTTCTCATCATTCAGGAGCTTCCATATTTCCCTTTATTTTGGTCAGTCATCTCACAGTGGTGGGCGTACTACCCTTCATCCACGTCGACTGTAGTGGCACTTGTATGTGCCATCCCGCCACTTTCTCCCATAGGGTGCTCAGTCGAAGGTCCCGTACTCGGAGAATCTACCAGCTCCTGCCTAACGTGACCACCTTCCTCTTTATTCTCACCATATGTCACAAGTTTACAGAAAATTAAGATAAATCACTAAATTGAGATAAATCACTAAATTAAGACAATGACATAAAAAAAAATACTTGAGGAAACATACATGAAAACAATGAATATTTAAGGTTATATGTACAGTAAAATCATTAAATTGGAGACAAGTCATTTGAAATAAATTTATAAAAATCACAAATTATTAAAATATATCATTAATTATAATTGATTAAAAATGAAGTATCTCTACGTAACGGTTGTGACATATTTGAAAACTATTGATACTCAATTGAACTGATATAAAAACAATAAATATTATAAGATACTATATTGCAACATCATCAAATACATTGTCCTCTTCTCCATTCGTACGGAGCCAAGTAGGACTACTAGCATAAAAAATGTTTACATTAAATTTGGGAAACTCAGAAGCAGTGAAATTGTTTATAACATCAATGTTATCATCATCTGAATCATCCCCCAATTGAAATAAATCTCTTGGCTGCAAAGTTAGTGCCACGTATGATTTTAGCACTATTGGGTCTTCAATATAGAAAACTTGGAGCACTTGAGATGGAAACACAAATGGTTCGTGGCTAATGTGTGTCCCAGTATGAATCAGATGCAAAAAATTTACAATTGTAAAACCCAGCTTACTAAGCAGTTAAAATCCTCGATTACGCCCGATTAATTCCCGATTAATCGCTAATCGGAGGCTAAGCGATTATTTTTTTAGCGATTTATAATATTTTATTAGTTAGCGATTTAATCGGGTATAATCGGCCGATTAGTGGTTAATCGGCCAATTTTAAGTGGCCGATTAACCGATTAAATCACGTCCTCTAATTTTTATGCTTGTTTGCATTATTTGGGCTCAATCCGGTCCAAATACAAATCCAAAATCCAAACTCCTTCTGGTCCTCGCATAAACCTAAATCCGATATGTCGCTGCTCTCTTCTTTCTCGTGCAAATCCAAATCCAAACTGATTCTCGTCAAACCCAAACCCAAACTGGTTCTCTTCTTCTTCCTCGAGCAATCCCAAATCTGACCCGTCGTCGTTCCCCATGCGTCGTCGCATACTTGACCCGGACCGCACCTGCTCAACCTCCTCTCGCTGCTCGCGCTGCTCCTCCCCGATTATTTTTGTTTGATGGAACCGACCAGCAAACCCGATCCGACCCATATCCAGAATCTAAACTTAGCTCAAATCAAGTACTCTTCTTTTCTCTATAACTATATTTTCCTATTTGATAATTTCATAATAGTTTTATGTTAGGATTTAGGGTTGCGACATAATAAGGATATATCTTTTTTTATAATATATATATATATATCTATATATAACGATTTTTCCGATTTAATCCCCGATTATTTTCTGATTAATCATTAATCGTTCCTAGACCAATTAGTTCCAAAAACCGATTTTAGCTGCCTAGCCAGCGTATCCACTTTATTGTTATTTAACCTAACCCAATCTCCACAAAATAAGACAACTCGAAAGTGCTCGTAATAATCCAAATTGATGATATCTGTGAGCACCCCATAATAGTCAACATCTCCGTCCACTGGATTTATGTCATTTTTAGAGGCATAGGTTCTAGTTTTTTATGTAACTACAATGCCACTATTTTGAGACTTCAAGTTTCTTTCATGATCCTGAGTACGAAATCTGAAGCCGTTGAATACATACCCTTTATATATTTTAACCATTTTATGGAGACATTTGGCAAGAATCTTTATTTCAGGTGTCACCTCATCATCACCCAACGAGAAAACCTAAAATTACAAAGTAAATCATATTAGCACAAGACTTAAACTTTAAATAATACTGTCATTCGAGCTACAGGACGGTGACTTACGTAAGTTTGAAACCACTTATGGAATTTTTCATTCACTAACTTATGTTGCTCACGTGGCTTCAAGATTTTTGGTCTATGCCTTCTTTTCAATATCCTAGCAAATTCGCTGGAACAAAATAAAACGATTGCATATTAAAATTTCGGTTAACTATTTCCTAATTTAGAGAAATAAATTCACACTAATCCAAATCTGACTTACAGCTGATATGGCTGACATGATACATGGTATTCCAACACATATCGATGTGCTTGTTCCCATGTTAAATTATCTAACTCAAATGCATCAATTTTTTCGAAAGTAGTGCCAACAGTCGGGAAGAGAATTTAGCCCCTTGAAGGTTTGAAGTGTCTTGAGTTTCTCCTTGGTCTAATAAGACATGTCTCCACACCCTGGAGATACCTTGAACAGGAATTGGAGCACTCATCCGAAAGATACCATATGCTATTGAGTCTGCTAGATAAACTTTATTTCTAACATAACCCTTAAGTCGGTAAAGGTACCTAAATAAGCATATTTGGATTAGAAAACATATGGATGTATAACATAAAAGATTAACCAAATTATTTTTATAGTGACGCATGAAGTATTAGCTCTCAATGGGATACATCCCCCTGTACTGGTCCACAAAGTCTTCCTTTATCGGCAAGGTTAAGTGATCCATTATAGTGAAGAATGATGGGGAAAATATCCTCTCCATTTGACAAAGTGTCAAGGCCGCACGCTGCTCCAATTTGTCAATATCTTCAACACGTAGTACTCTAGAGCAAAGTCCTTCATATATGCTACATATATCTTTAAGCACGGAAGTGACTTGCTCACACATTGAAGATCTCAGAGCCACATGAAGTATATCTTGCATCAATATATGGTAGTAGCGTGACTTTAGACCCTGAAGCTTCTTCTCCTTATAATTAATACATCTTGCTGTATTAGATGAATAGCCATCAGGGACTTTAAGCTCCTGTTAAAACTTTGCAGAATATCTCCATCTTCATTTTGACATTTAGTAGATTGCAGGAGAAAGTTGTACTCTACCATTGAGTAATTCTTCAAGATGCAACTCATGCCTTATGCCCCATTCTGCTAAGTCAAGGCGAGACTTAAGATTGCCCTTCGTCTTCCTCTTCCCCAATAACTGTTTTATAGCATTTTCACTGATGTTTATTCCAAGACGCATCACATCTATGTTATGGCGCAACAAGGTGAACTCCCAATTCGACAAATGGAAAAAAATATTCTTCTTCTTCCATGACCTTGAATCAACAAGACTGTCACACTCATCTGCATCACATAAATCGATATTCTCATGTTCATCTCTAACCCTTCTTGGATAATTTAATAACTGTTGGATCATTTGACAAAGTGAACTAATGGTCTTCTAGCCGTCTTAACACATCTGACCCAAATGAAGCTGTTGGAGCATGTCTCCACTCATCGGTACCATCAAATGTCGAAGTTTCTGGCCTAAAAATGTGTCAGACAACTATCTCCTATCCTATGACCCATGTGTCAAAACTTTCCATCTTTATACAGCTACTTTGAATATGTTTGCTCAGCACAAAATGGACAAGTATAGCTTCATTTCATGCTATAACCAGATAAACTTTCATATGCAGGAAAATCGTTGATTGTCCAAGTCAACGCAACCTGGAGACGGAAACTTTCTTTAGATGTTGCATTCTAAGTTGTAACACCCTCTCACAATTGTTGTAGTTCATTAATCAACGGCTACAGATACATATCTATATAATTTCATGTGTTTTTTGGTCCGGAAATAATCGTGGACAAAAAGAATGACGATTGTTTCATGCAATACCAAGGGGAGTAGATTGTATGGAATTAATACAACGGGCCATATGAAGTAGGTGCTACGCAGTTGCCTAAATGGGTTAAAACTATTACTGACCAATCCAAGTCTCACATTCCGAGGATCTTTAGCAAAATTGGGATATCTGTCATTAAATTTTTTTCAAGATGCAGAATTAGTCGGGTGCCTAAGAGTCTCATCATTCTTGCGACCTTTTGCATGGCATCTCATATCAGATGTTTTAGAGGACATGAACAATCTTTGCAGCCTAGGAATTAAAAGAAAGTAGTGCAGTATTTTTGCAGGCTTCTTTCTCCTACTTGTTGTAATTGGCTCAACTGTTTGCTCATTTGCGTTCAACGTTTCTTTCCATTTTGAAGTACCACATATTCCACATTCTTTGAGTCTTCTTATCCCCCCGAATAGCATACAATCATATGGGCATACTGCTATCTTCTCATACCCTAAATTAAAATACTCAAGGAATTTTTTTGTGGCATGGGATGAATTTGGGATTTGGATTTCAGGAAAGCTTCATTCAACAATCCAAGAAGCAAGTTCAAGGACTTGGCAGACCATCCATTTAGACATTTAATATGAAATAGTCTGACAATGAATGAAAACTTTAAAAACATGGTGCAATCACGATATAAGGGAGTGTTTGCATTTTTCAACAACTTATTAAAGGCTTCGAATTCTTTATTAATTTTAAAAACATGGTGCAATCACGATATAAGGGAGTGTTTGCATTTTTCAACAACTTATTAAAGGCTTCGAATTCTTTATTAATTTCTTCACCCACGCCACCACCATGAACAAATGTATCTGCGGATTGGATTGTTTGTGTGTACTTAAAAGTTATGAAATCTCAGACCATCCCGAAGTAAAAAGTGCATCTCATCGGCAACACTTGGATCACTTGTAAATAAAGATTCGTCTTCACGTACAATCGGACCATTAGAAACTGATTGAGCAGACTCTCCATGACAAAACCAATTTGTATACCCTTGTAAAAAACCATTGCAAATCACATGTGTCTCAACTACGTTGCATGTCCTCAAATCACAATTTGAACATCGGACACATGGACACAAAATTAAGTTCGGGTCAGGTGAATTTTTCTTTTCAAAGCTAATAAATGTTTCACACCATCCCGATACTTCTTAGATAATTGTGGCTTATTAATCCAACTTTTATCAATTTTCAAAAATATGAGTCAATCTGAAATTTAAAATTCATAAATTAAAATGTAGATTGCTTTTAGTCTCGTTCAACCAACAAAATACTAAAAACTAACAAGGAATGACTTAAACTTGCCTCGTACTTCAATCACTTTATACATGTGGCTAAATTCAGGCACAAAAATCTAGTTAAAATTGCCTTATAAGTTATAATCCTAGCTTAACAATCACGTAAATTGCACGTACAGAATGCCCTTTTTTTCTTTCATCACAAATATAGTTACTTCTTTTTCTTTTATATAATTTATAATTATTTTGTTTCTTATTACACTGTTTGATATATTAAGTGAACAACATTTATATGTGCAAGTTAAAGTTATAAGCATGCTTGATTAAATCACATTTGGCTCCACATATCTAATAAATAGCAAAATCATGTATAATAAATAGAAAAATCTAGCGTAAGAATTACTATAATGTTTGAAGACAAAGTAGCATGTAGGTATGTATGACTAAGAGAAACTTAATAAATAATTAGCAATAAAAAAATATATGCTTTCATGGTTTATTGTTATGCATTAAGGAAGCTTAATAAATAATTATATATTTACAATACAATCATTAGAAATGCTAATACTCAAAAAGACAATTTACTCGAATAAAGCAAATATGCCTATCATATAATATAATGTGGTGAACCGAAGCACAAGAAAGACAATTAAGGTCACACATCTAAAAATTCGAAGAAAGAGACAAATCAAAGTTTTCCTCAAAACCACACGAAGGCTACATAGTCCTTATCCAATTGGGTCTATTATATTGCAAATGCCCTAATTTCAAGAATTCAAGTTGGGATGATAAATAGCAATAATATATTTTTGTAAACTACCACTTAAATTCAAGCTCAAATTTTGGAAGAATTTGGTGAGCATTTACCTCCAAAATTCTACAATATATATGAAGTTTGTTCTTTTCTTCATCCAAACTCCAGACAACATTCTTAAGTTTATTTTCCTCATCCAAACTTCAAACTCAATTCTATTATTAACCAATCCACATGTGTAATATTACTAAACCCTATCAATATTACTGAGCCCTAGCTATTAATATGATAAACAAGATTGATAATCTTTACCGAAATTTGCCAATTAGGAAAAAGAGCGCCGGTTGAGGGAGAGACCATCGGTGACAAAGATCGGCGGCGAGGGATGGGCTGCGAGTGAGGGGCAGCGGCGATGGATAAGAGGAGGCGAAGAGGTGCGGCGAGGGGTAAGCAATGGTGAGGAGCGGTGGCGAGGGTGGTGCGGTGACGATGAATAAGAGGAGGCAAAGGAGGTGCGGCAAGGGGTAAGAAGGGGGGATGAGCGGCGGCAAGGGTGGTGCGGTGGCGAGGGAGATGCAGCGGCAAGTGATGAGGGAGAGAATCGACGGCGAGGAGAGAGAGGAGAGGCAATATGATTAAGACAATTTGGGGGGAAATGAAAGGGAAATGGAAATGGGGTGGGGTTTGGTGCGGGGGTTTTGGAAAAAATTTCCCAAATCTTGTACTGGCATTTCAATCAGCAAACGCCGGGATATATTGCATATGTACTGGCATTTTTTATAAAACCGCTGGGATAGGTATATTATTATTTTAAAAGTCGAATTATCTTCTATCGATTCTACTCATTCATAAGTCTAAATCTACAATCGAACAAACCAGAATATTTTCGAAAAAAACTATAGAATTCTATTATCCTTAATTATTCTTTCCAAAACCACAAATGTGAAAATTTGAAAATTAACTAATCTCAAATTCATTTTTACATAGAATTTGACAAAGAGAAGAAGATTATCACCATCATCACGACACGGGAACGATGATAACAACTGAAACGGCAACGTGGGGCACGATGGTCGGTCTTCGGGCTTGGGTTGGTAAGAAAAAGAGACGTGGGACTAAAATGGTCGTTTGTGCGCTTTTCGCTTGTTTCGCTCTTTTAGTTATAAAATAAAATTAAATGGCTTGCAAGTGATACATGGTTGTATCTTGTAAGCCGTGAGTCGAAACTATCTTCTACATGTTGAATTAGGTTGTGTGGTGAATCATAGTTTAGCGCAAAGTTTCGTAATTTTTGGATGTCGATTGTGCGCTTTTCAATAGTGTCGCTCTCTTTTAGTTATAATATTTTAAATATCGAGTTGCAAGTGATACATGACCGTATATTGTAAACCACGAGTTGAAACTCACTTCTACAAGTTGCGTTAGCTTATGTATGGTGAATCCTATCCTATCGCAATATGTATCAAGCTTATTCTCCATTTGGTGGGTTAATACTAACATTAAAGACCACTACGTACTCTAACTGATTGTAAAAAAGTACAATTACATAATGAGATATGATAAATGTATGTATGACACATTTTATATTAGTAATGAGATATGATGTAAAATATTTAATCAAAAGGGAAGAATAGATATTCAGTAAATAATGTCATATAGAGTAATATTGTATAATACTGATAATCCTATTCTTTAATGTTAATTAATTCATATATAAAATTAAAATAGTTCTCATTCTTCAAAATAATATTCGATTACCAAATTTCGTGCTGTCTACATATAAAATATTATAAAAAGAATATATAAAAATATAAAAATATTTATAACAAATAAGTGAAAAATATTTTGCAAACACTATGAAAACGCCGGGATTGCCCTTTAATTTATTTTAAAAAACTTAAAATTGTTATCCCGCGATTTAGGAGATCTATGCTGGCGTTAAAGCGCTAAACGCAGTTATAGGAAAAAGCTGCCCCGACGTTTATATGATAAATTGCCGGGATAGATATTTAATTTATTTTTTAAAAATAAAACAGCTACCGCTGTGATATAGTAGGGTCGTCCTGGCGTTTATATTTAAAACGCCGTTATAGTTGTACCCTATACCGGCATTTAATACAAACGCCGGGATAGAGAGTACATTTAAAAAAATAATAATAAAACTACCCCTCAACTATCCCGGCATTCTAAGAAATGCCGGGATAAGAACGCCGCTAAAGGCCTAGCGGTTTGTAGCATATGCAAAAAATTCTAGCTCTGAAAATGGAAAAACAAAACAAATTGCTAGCAGTATTTTTCTGTATTTTTCTTAAATCTGAATTATACTGCATGTATTTGCTATGTCCTATCCAGAAGTTCACAGCGTCAGATTATTTATGAACTGCTCATGATCACTGTGGCTGCTCTACAGGGCAGTTGTAAAAATTTGTCAAAGCTCTCCGTGTCTTTGTACTCTATGGCTGACCCTATTTTGATAGGAAGCGGCTTTAGATGGTGATGAAAATCTGGAATAACTCACAAGTAGATATCTTCATTCAGTAAATTGATATTTAGTAATTACAATGTTTGTCATGTTGCTGCTATATCATGTCATGTTTAACTTATTTAATCTCCTGCTACTCTGAGCTACTTTTGCAAATAATTACTGCAAGATTACATTGGTGTACTACAGTTGGCTTGTATGCATCTGAAATGATATTGATATCACTGACTAAAATTATTTACAGATTACTCTCATTTGGCCATCCTTATCTAGCATATCATCCTGGTCTTGTGAGAGAAACTCTGGTATTTCATGGCTGTGCTGAGCTTTTTCAGGTCATTAACTATGCATGAATCCCATTTATTACTACAATTGAGGCAGTGTTACGATATCTGTCGTCTCAATTGATTTGTTTTAATCTGATATTCTGATTTTAGGATGTCCACACTGAACTTATACAATATATAAGGAAGCAGATGATCAAGCGTGGAATTGTTCCTGAAGAACTTAACATCGATTCAGTAGCTCGATAGATAAATGGTTCATGCCCTATCATGCCAAAAGAGGTTAGTAGCTTATCTGTATCAACAATGTTAGTTATCGTTGTCTCTTCAACAAAGTTATTGAATGTTTCATTGAAGAGACATCATTTTCTTCACTCTTTACTTATTAGATGTTGGTATTTCTGTGAACATAAAGTGTTGCGACTTAAAATTGTTGTGAAGAAAAAGCTTTTTAATTTGAGCTCTTTAGAGGAAAAAAATACTTATATTAAACATAAATGCACTTTTAGTAAGTCTATTGTTGAACTTGTAATAGAATCTCAACTTAACAGGATTATGGGAAATGTTCTTCTGCTTCTCAAGTTGAATGTAATTTTTAACTGACAATCTGACATACCCTTGTGGTACTCAGGTAGGGCTTCTCCTTAGGACAGTGGGATATCCACAAAACACGATAGTTTACCTGGCCGGTTCCGAAATATTTGGTGGGCAAAGGGTAGTCGTACCATTACGTGCAATGTTTACAAACTTAGTTGATCGCACATCTTTATGCAGCAAGAAAGAGTTCGCCAACTTAATTGGACCAGCATACCCACTTCCTGCAAATCTCACTCAGTTGTTTCCAGTTAAAAACAAAGATAACCTTTTGGAAGAATGGAACAAAGCCGGGCCTCGCCCAAGGCCTCTTCCTCCACCTCCGGCGAGGCTCCTCTATCCGCACGAGCATCGAGGTTGGTACGGGTGGGTGGCTGACAGTGACAAAGTGACTAAGAGCCAGACCCATCACCAACTGATCTAAGAGAGCAAGCACATCAGTTGCTATGGGATATGCCCTGGATTATTATGTTTCTCTTGAGGCCTGATTTCGCGAGCTTGGTCATGGGGCATCGGCTGTACTAAGCAGCATCGCGGAAGACATATCGCGCTGATAGGTAATTTGTATACTGTTGTTTTCCCCTTCCATTTTCTTTATGTTATCACTGGCAATTTTAGTTTTGTGCTTCAGTACTTGGTGCAGCCGCAGCCGATCCCAACTAGTTGGGAAAAAGGCTTTGTTGTTGTTGTTTGTTTGCTTCAGTACTTGGTGCCTTGAACTTCTTTTTCGGACTCATTTTCAGGGTTTCACTTTCACCTGCATTTATTAATCAATTGTTGTAGTCAATTGTTGTAGTTTATCGTAATTTGTGCACATCTTATAATGAAATGTCAAAAAAAAATGAAAGTTGACATTTTCAGATTTACTTCATATTTACAATTCCTACAGAGAACTGGTTCGTTCTGTAGATGTTTTTTTGGATTTCTGGTTAAATCTTGTGCTTTCAAAGTAGTTATTCATTTGTTTATTTAATCTTATTGATTTTTATGTTATTGTGATAGGAACCATGATTTCAATATTTGTTCATCCTCAACATAAAATTGACAATAGACCATGCACTTGTAGTGTGGATACAAGGCTTCCCACTCTTATGTACGAGGCTGGAGGTTTGATATATTATTATTTGGCACCTTATAGTTTTAGTTTATATAATGTTTTGATGGTTGTACTCTAACATCAGCTCGTTTGTTTCTCCAAAAAAAATTTTAAAAAAAATTAAAAAAAAGTATATCCATAACTTTACAAAAGAGCCATTTGATTCGTGCGAATTAATTCTGAATATATATACATAAGCCAATTAACTCGAGGGAACATAAAGTTATCATTTGAATGAATAAAGTTTAAATTCTTAAAGAAAAGAGAGTACATATAAAGGACAGTGAGGGGAAAAACAAACATATGACAATGAGATATCCACTATATAAGTGCTAGTGGGTATGGCTAATTATATCATATCAACAGATAGGAAATTTGCAAGTGCCACTAGGGTCTAGACTATTTGCTAGTGAGCGAGAGGTCTGGAGTTCAGTTCCCACTTGCATCGTTAGTAAGATTTCATATAAGTGTACGCTCTCCTGAATAAATTCACATTCAAAGTTAAAAAACAGTTAGAATTGAAGATTCAGATAACTCTTATTTGTGTGTTTGTTTGCTTAAAAACACAAGTATATATATATCAGGAAATAAAAGATTTTATTGTTCTGTTTGTTGTATTAACAGCAATGCAGACCTCAGATGGTTTTGTAAAAAATATAACTGTTCTTTCACCAGATGTTAAGTTGCCAACATGAATACTGTTGTTTTTCTTACTCTTACATTTTAAATATGGCAGCGTGAATAGTTTCTCATGCTTCTTTCTTACTAGATCCAAGCACGCATAGGGTGGATAAAAGTACGATCGTACAAATTTAGTAATATGAAAGATGCTTGCCTCACATAGTGGAATGGTGGCACTCACTCAGTCTCACACGCAAATTGTGGAATTAGTACACACCAGGATTTGACATGCTTTTCTTTTTTACCAATTCTAAGCAGTAATTTGCAAGTGCCACTAGGATCTAGCAATGTGCCTTCTAGCTATTGAGCAAGAAGTTGGATGTTCACCCTTTTACCCTTCTAGGGGTATGTGTGTGTCAGTGTGGCTTAGCGGCCTTGTTCAAATATTAGAATAGTAAAGAATTAAAGAAAAATATTCTAAGTTATTACACAGGTAATTGACACCATAACTGAGCATGTGTTCTGTAATCATACACAGGGAAAGTGACAAAGCACATATGGTGCATGTGATATATATTATATTGGTAGTCTGGAAAAGTTTGACTTAACACTGCTTTTGGAGTTATAATATAGTTTCCAATAATGACATTTTGTTACATGTTCCTTCCAAAAAAAAACATCGCTGAGCTCTTCAACACTACTGGTGACAACCGCTACCATCCAAGCCTTAATTGGACTGCTGCAGTTAGAAATCATCTTAACAGCAGCCTGGGCATTGACGGCCTCATATCGTCAGTGTTTCGCCCATAACCTTTGTCTCTCTTCTCTCACCGGTTACCTGAATGTTCCTGCACAACATCTAAGGTTCTTGGAATCACGAACCCTTTGAAGGTCAGTGACGAGAATATACTCAATGTGCCCGAGGATAAATGCCCTGACTGGATGATCAAAAGCCTCGAGAAGGTTGCTTGAAAATCCGGTGGTACAAAGGATGAAGATATTGAAGAAGTTGGGGTCAGTGCGGATTCGAGAGGACAGGTAGAACATGCTAATCCTTCGGTCGAAGATGAAGAGATGGACCCAGATGATTAATAACTGATGGGACACGAAATTTTTCTTCATTTTTTAAAATGCAAATTTCTTCAGAGATGCACAGTTTATACCACAATCACAGAGCAGAGAGATCTCTCTTCTTTATATACACCGCTGATGCAGGCAGGAGCCAACCTACATGAATTCTTTTCACTAACCTTTTCATTTAGTTTAGTCCTTTATCTCTATATTTAAAAATAATCAACATTCCCTTTTGTTGTTTTTGGAGGCCCATATGTTCATGTGTTCATATGGGAGTAAGAGGGTGTATGCTGTGTCTAATATGTTGGAAATTTTTTGACTAGTTATTACAATTTGTTTCACTGCAGAGATGATGTGTACAGTAATGTCATATATGAACTTTGGTTTGTTCATGATGGTTTGTGTTAATTTCTTTGGGCTGTAATGTTCATCTCATTGATTTTATATGATGTGATCCTAGTGATTGTTGCCAATTTACATCTCGCTGGTGGTTTTCTCTCATCTAACAGGAAAGCTCAATGATGAGAATACAAATTGAACTAATATCGACAGTCAACTGAGAAACATTGTTTGGCTCTTGCCTTTATCTGTACATCTGAGTTGAATGCTTTTCTTTGTAAAGACTTCTTTAAATTGCAATGTGGACACCAACTGATCAAATTGGAATTGGAACCATGACATGTTATCTACATCTTTCTCGGCATGTATTAAAGGGTGCTATGTCGACAAGTGATTCCTTATTATCTTTTTCTTGTCGAGATTTGTGTTCCGTAATTGACCTTAATATGAAGGAGTGTGGAAGGATAACAAGAATGTCAGATGTTGTTTCTTAGGGATCTTTACACAACAAGAAGTCAAGTGGCAGACTGCAGAGAACCAAAACTTTAGCTAGTGGTTAGGTCTTTGAGAATATGTGATGATGTGGATGACTTGGTTGCTGAGATTTATGCATGCATGTGTTAATAAAAGCTTAGCTCCAACATGGCCTTTGATTGAGCTCAGAAGACACATCAGAATGCTCATAAAGCTTGATTGATTGATCTCTCTTTAGATAGTGAGAATATATTCCTTACTGAATTGTAGGCTATAAGTAGTGGCATATGGTTGGTAGTAGAGGTTGAGCATCAGAACTATGAGATGTATTGCCTTACATGAAGATGAGAGCCTAACTTTGGTAGCCAAGGATGACTTGCCTATGCATGTAGACTATCTGTGTTCCCTCATACCCTAGGATGGAAAACAGGCATGCATCTCGACTGAGCAGTCGGTAAGATATGCTTCGAAATTAAGGAGATTACGCTTCCATCCTAAGATGCAACGATGCGTGCCTCCTTATGGGATGATTTTCTTAATTTTGAGGAGATTTTGCAGGAGTAATTTGGGATGTTTGCCTTTCTCTCCCTAGGGTTAGGGCCTATAACAAACATGCGTTACAAGAAGAAGAAGAGGGAGAAGAAAAAATTGGTTTGAGCTATTGTTTGTAGTTGGTTTATAGGCAAGTTTTTCTTTGGCTATGCTAAGTGGCTCTTATCCCTCATGCCAGACTTAATTTCTTTCTTGAAATTGTTGAGCACAACACCAATGGTATGTTTTCTTATAGAATACAGCGAAAGAGGAGGCATGGTGTTTTTTTTTTTTTTTTTTTTTTTTGGTGTGTGTGTGTGTAATCTAGAAAATAAAATATATTTCTGCAGTTTGGTCAGTAACACTTTACCCCCTAACTTTCATTTCGAAATAAAATTTACATTTTTTGTTGTTTTTGTTTTGTAGTGTTTTAACTTAAGCATGCAGAAATTTTGACAAGCTCAATGGAAAAGATGGATGTCTGATGCCATGCCACATAGGAACAACGTGAAGAAATTTCTTCAAACAAAACAACAACAAAAAATGCGAAGAAAGATGATAAACGACGAGGCAAACAAGAAACCGCCGGGGAAGGCAAGCGTCGGTCATCATAGGAATCTCCTCGACTTTATTTTTGTCTTTCAAATTCATGCTAAAAAGTTTGAAATGTAAATGCTCCGTGGTAGTAATTTGATACGATCCAGCGTTCATAGGTTTGGGCAAGGAGAGCTGCAACACCTGAAGACGGCAGCAGACTGGGAAGACGCATCAGTCGACTGGAATATGTATCAGTCGACTGGATGATTAGGAGTTGTCAGTCGACTGGGAAGGTGTATCAGCAGCAATGGATTGTATCTGTGGTATCAGTGTGTGTTGTAATAGATATATGTACAGGGGTTTAGTTGTAAAAGTGTTTAAGCCTGTCCGATTACGTAGTGTGCACGTAGTTCAGCTCTATAAATAAAGAACAGACTCAGTTGAGTCTGTGTGTGTGATTTGGATCTCTATTCTTCGTCTCTTCTTCTTGATCTTTCTTCTCCTCACCTTCCAACCACCATTACTATGTTCATATAACTCATTCTTACCCTCTCATGGCCAAGAATAAGGGAAGAGGTGCATCATAATTATACATGAATCAATGTATACTAGTTTCTCGTTAATAAATCAGAATGTGACATTTCGTCTTTAACCAATCTATTAAAGAAATTCTAGTACTTCGTATGATCCATAAATTATTTTGTAGCTATAACCATCGTAACCATTTTGTTCCTTAAGTACCTCCAGCTTCTGTCTTTGGAACGGTGTCGGAAGATATCCCTACTGCTGCCACTGATGAATCTTTTGCTGCTCCTGTCCATGAGAATATCCATGTGGAGGTTGACCCTTTATCTTCTACTTTATACAACATTTCTGCTATGTCGGCTCATGATCAGGATTACATTACCGGAGTTCTGCTGGTGTTTTCTTTTCAAGCTGCTTATGAGCATGGTGTTAGTCATGATGGGAGCCCGGTTATTGTGCTTGACCCTTAGAATGTTGTTTATATTAGTCTTTATTTCGTTTCCTGTTACTATGTGCTACTCTGTTTAACTCCAAGCCTACTGGTTGCTTTTTGTTTCGAAGCTTAATTGCTGCTTTTGCACCAGTTTGTATTTGTGTCTGGATGTTATTTCTGGTTCTAGTTTATATAAATTTTGGTTGGCTGGATTTCCTTAGGATTCCATCCTGTTATTAAAAAAAAAACATCGTGACCATTTTTTTTCTATTATTATTATTTTTTTTATTCGTCGATACAGAAGACTAGTACTTATCCAACTATTCGTTACTGCTTTTATAAAATGGACCCATTCCAACCCGGGCCTTAAGCCATAATCCGATCCGAATCCCATAAAGGAAACCCGAATAAAAAAATAAAAATAAAAATGTAAACCACACTCCTTTCGTCTCTCTTAAAACCCTCACCACAGCCGCCACGACCACCTCCGTCGCCTCTCCGACCCGCCGTCCGCTGTCCTCTGGAACGTTCTAGAATTTTCTCAAACATTCCAAAGATACCTGGTATGCCTTCAATCTATTTGGGTTTTCATTTTTCATTTTTGTTAACATTAGATGGTAAAATATTTTGGTACTAGTGGCACTTTGTTCATCTAATTATATGATGTTTATCTTTTAAATCTTAAATAAATAAATTAAGATTGGCTATGCTTCATGATTTACAATTTTGGGTAATAAACGAAAATGGGTGAAAGAAACTAAGAATGGGAGGTATTTTTTTTGGGATCAAAGGGCAGAGAAGAGTGAAGACCGAACATTAACGGGTCGGGATTGAGACAGTTAAGAAGGATATAGTAAGGAAATGATTCATGTGGTTGACCTGAAAGATTTGGTCGTAGACGCTTTGTTGACGGGTGGTGTTCTTAGGCTTTGTTCGGTATTGCTGTGAACGAAAAGTGCAGTTGCTGGCAAGTGTTGGTACCAAAAGTACTGTTAGAAAGAATTGTGTTTAACTTCAACTGTTTCTTAGTAACTAGAAGACTTTTCTAAAAGCTAAACACTCAAGTTTAGGTACTTTGAGAAAAAACCTAAAAATATTAGTTTTAGAAAGGAAAAAAAAAGGGGTACTTTTTGATCAACACGCTTTTAATTAAGTTTGCCAATTACCTATTTTGAACATAAAAGGGCTTTTAGATCCAAAAGTACCCTCCAAAAGTAATGCTAAACAGAGCCTTAGTGGACTTGATAGAAAAATGTAGTAAAAGTGTAGAACCAGGGGAACTGATTGAAACGTTATGGTAATGCGCGATGAGGTTGATACCCTAGCACCGGCTAGGGAAAGTGAATGGATTGTAGTTTAATGGAGCAAAGAGTTGTCGGATTAGACCTAGACGGGATTGGTTTGAGAGAGTTAAGAAGGTTATGAATGTTTTAGTTTTTCTTATGAAAGGTGAATGTAGAAAAATATTCATGTGGCCGACCCCAAAGATTTGTAATTGTTGTTGTTATGAAACTCTAGGGATTGTTAGTTTTCTTTAGTACTTTTATTTAAGTGGATTCACTATGAGATGTATCTTATGTGTATAAGATTGTTGTTTCATTGATTACTTGTAACAGATTTCCTTAGAAGTCGTCCTCAATACAGTAAGTATATATTAGAAATCATATCTCGAAAAGTTAGAATTTTACGGTTAATTGTTTTGGTGCACAATGACTATTGATTATTGTTCGGCTACAGTATGCAAATGGTAGTTGCTCACAATGATCTCAGTTTCGGAAGAGAGAAGACAATAGTCAAAAACATGCGGTTAGTCTGGGAACTCGCGAAAGATCTGACGTTGACGGGAATCAAGTAGGTCAATGGACACCTGTATATCATGCATGGTGTTGCAACTTGAATAAATTGAGAAATTATAATAGTATTTTGTTGTGCTCATTTAGTCCCTCAGTGCAAAATCCATAAGTGGGAATATTGATATAAAGAGAAGTGTAGGATCACATTCTTGTTTCTTTATAAAATCGCGGGTCAAAAGCAATTTATATTCGAATAAAAATACTCGTTTAGTGGTTATTACCGCTGACTATACTCTAGGAGAATATGATCAATGTGGCGTATTCGAATAATCCATGTCTATTTGAAAAGAAGATTCAATACATTATATTTAGATAGGGTAATGCTGTAGAAATGATGACCTTTAATATATCTCAGAAGTCAAATTTGATTATTCCAATTGTTAAAGGAGAAGTAGTGTAGTTTCATCATCTTTATCCTTAAGCTTGATTGAGTCTCTTTAGACCAGATAATAAAATTCCTCTGTATCTGTATGGAAGTCAATGCGTAGGATCACAATCTTGTTTCTTTATAGGACAAAAAACACCAAACCAAATTTAATGAGAATAAAAGGACATGTTTAGTGGTTACTGCCACTGACTGTACTCTAGGGACTAGAGAATATGATCAATGTGGGGTTTCTGAATAATCCATGTCTATTAGAAACAAAAGATTCAGTACACTACCTGTAGATATCATAATGCTGTAGGGATCATGAAACTTTAATATATCTCAGAAGTCAAGTGTGATTATACCAATTGTTAAAGGAGAAGTTGTGTACTTTCATCATCTCTATCCCCAATCTTGATTGATCTCTTTAGCCCAGGGAAGAAAAGAATATATTCCTCGGTATCTGTATGGAAGTCAATGCATGTTGCAACTTGGGTTTGAGATTTCTTGTCCTATAAATAGTGGCATATATGAAACAAGACCCACAACATCGGCACAAGAGAGAGGTCTTACATGAAGATAAGAGCCTATCTTTGTTAGCCAAGGATGACTTGCCAATAACCTCTTAGTAGTTCATGTACTTGGTGGTTTGAGATTAACCCATACTAGAAACTTCTTGGTGATCTATGTGGGCTCATAGGCAAGTTATCCTTGGCTATGCTAAGTGGCTTTTATCTATCATGCTAGGCTTCCGTCTCTTTGGTATAATTGTCAATGGTGGTAGAGGTAAGACTTCTAATAAATTGTGAAGTAGACCAATGCTATGTAGGAGGTACAAATGAATTTGGATAATCTGAATCAGCCCGATTCTGTGTCTGTATTTTTTACCAATATGGATATCCGTTTGTGTAAAATACGGATTCAGATTTGGGAAGTTTAGAACTACCTACAATATCTAAATAATTATTAGAGTAACTAGATAGATAACTATACATAGGAGAAAATCATCTTTTACCAATATGGATATTGATATCCGTTTGTGTAAAATACGGATTCAGATTTGGGAAGTTTAGAACTACCTCAATATCTAAATGAATATTAGATTAACTAGATAGATACCTATGCGTAGGAGAAAGTCGATCTAAAATTGTAAACATGAATGTGTTCAATCATCATTTCAGAAACAAAAATCTGATTTGCATCTGAATTCAAATTTGTATTTTCAAATATGGAGCCAGCTATCCAATAAATATTTGTATTTGTCAAAAGATAAAAGAAGCCCCAATTTCTGTACCATGGGAATCCAACAGAATTGTTATTTGCTTACAAGAATAAACGTTTTTATTAAAACAATTAAATAAGATTTTCTGATATATCGATAAGATACATTTACTCCATTCATTGCATTAAGTGTATTTGTCCTATTAGAAGTAGGTGATGCCAATTTACATGTTAACCAGAAAAGAAGTTAGAAGTCAGCAACAACTGTAATCCATTAAAACAACCTAGAGATTCTTGTTTTGGGTTTGAGATGTATGGACCTATAGCTGTTGTCACTGTACCCCACTAGTAAAGCCTCTTTCAGCTGCCCTACGGCTACGATTTTTTGTTGAAGAAGAAATTCCCGACAGCTCTATGGATATGATGAATTTAGAACATAACTAATGTGCAATGTGAGCAGGGACGGTGTATAATGTGATAGATGAGAATGATGTGGAGGGAGACAAGACTATGGCTAGTAGATTCTGTAACTATATGAATGCTCCCAGCTTTTTTTTCCTTTCTATGTTTACAGTATAAGTTCGAAATGTGACTTTATTGTACTGATTGTATGTGGTTCTATATTATTTGTTTTACTATTTTCTCATTAATGAATAAGACCGATTCTTTGCCGCCATTTCTTTTAGAAGTATATTTCGAACTCAACTTATCTCATTTGTAAATGGTTGGTAGTTGTTGTACTGCAGTTGAAATGTGTGACATTTTTCTGTTAGGCGCATGTGTATTTAGACAAAAACTTAACATTTACCTCATGTAAAAAGATAATTCTTCTGAAAATTGATCGGGATCCCCAATCAAGTTTCATTAAATTAAGAATTATAATGGACATGAAGATGAGATCCAACCAACCTTTACCAGGACGGATACGGTTCTACACATAAATCAGCCTACCCACCAAGATTTTGGAATAATTCTACCAGCATCAAATTCAATTTGATGAGTGTTCTTTGAAAGGATTTTTAGGACCAAAAATATCGTTTAAAAGTATGGATAACCTCCATATTTAATTTTTAGGATGGACAACATCCAACCCACACCTGATAAGACTGCATCTTAATCCAACCCGTTGCACCTTGCAGCCGTAACAAGAGCCAGACCTGATTCGTGCAATCACCTGGCCTATATTTGGTTTGAACCGACTAGGGTAGCGTTTGGATGTGATAAAGAGCGTAATTAAAAAAAGTTTAAGCACTTTGTCATCTCTCTCAAAACCTAGTGATGGCAACCGGGCCGGGTTGACCTGCGACCCGCCCACTCTAACCCGGCCTGCAATTAAGCGGTTCGGGTCCGTGTTGAACCTGCGGGTCGATTCGGATCGCCAAATTTGTAAATCCAGCCCGCGAACCCGTTGACCAAGCCAAACCTGCCCACCAACCTGCAGGTCAACCTGCGGATTTCGATCCGTTGAATTTTTGGATTTTACCGTAGGTTTGACCCGTTTGGATTTTTTTTATTCTTTTTTTGTTGTTCATTTTTTTAATCTTTTTTTTTTGCTACAAAATATATGTATATATGTATATATATACTGTAAATATATATGTATATATATATGTATACATGCATATAGATATACTCTAAAATATTTTAAAATTTTATAAAAATGAGTGTGAACATCAAAATTACTTGATTACTACCCACTACTCAATTAGACAACTCCCACCCTAGCTATTTATAACCAACTCCACCTCACTTCTCTCATCTCACCAATGTGGGACTAAAAGTTTTCAAAGTTTAAAATCCAATTGCATTTAGTCCCACATTGGTGAGATGACAGAAGTGAGGATGTGGAGTTGGCTATAAATAGCTAGGGTGAGGTGGGCTAATTGAGTAGTGTGTAGTGGCAATTAATTTTTTTGTTCACACTTCACATCCATTTAACTCATGAATTTAACTCATAATTTTTTTGTTTAAATTTTTTGGAGTTAAAAAAAATTAACTAATGAATTTCGCAGGCCAATCCGTGACCCTGCCCAATACGGGTTCAACCCATACGGGTTCGCGGGTCGACTTGGGTCGAGTTTCTCTCTTCCCAACCCGGCACCGACCAGGCCCGGTTAATGCCCCAACCCAAATCCGAGCCCGCCCTGAAACACAGGCCAACCCCAATGGGTTGGGCCTGACCCGGCCCGGTCGACCCGAATGCCATCCCTATCAAAACCCCCGACAATTTCCCTTCATTGTCTGTCTAGCCCACAGTCTAGTATCGCCTTCTGCAACCTTCTAGAGTCTTCTTGAACAATCCATAATGCGTGGTAAGTCACCTCTGTGGTTTTCACTTCATTCCTAAATATAGGGTTTACCATGTATTCAATCTCCAAGGGCTTTCAACTTTTTAATGTTCACCCTAAGTCATCATTGCATCTTGCTCCCATCATAGGCACCAGGTATCTGATGTTTCTCTTGTTATCTCTTCTTCTGTACTATACATTTTAAATCTCTGTGTGGTTTGCCATATATCTATCTAATCTATTTGTTTGCCCTAATACGCTCACTATTTGTTCATCTATCTAATTTCTTTGTTTTGTGAGTACTCTAAAATCGATAGTTTAAATTTTTGTACTTGCTATACTCTTATAGTTTGGAATGTTGTGCAATTAAGAAATAACATGTGAACAAACGGAACATAGTTTGAGGTAGATGAGTGATAAAACATTGAAGCTGCAATTTTTTAAAAAGAAATTAGTTTGATAACTCTAGTTATGGATAAAATGAGGGAGAATGGGTTATGTTGGTTTGTGCATGTGCAATGAAGGCCAACAACACCAATAACTGGGAAGAGTGGTAGTATTGTAGCTAATGCAATAAAAAACCTTAATATACCTAGATTGGGATCGCTAAGAAGGCTATGTAGATATTAATTTCACGGAAAAAACCGACCCTTAACAAGCTGAATGGAAGAAAAAAGGGTTCATGTACGATCCCAAAGATTTGGAAGTTGTTGATTTTGTTTTAATTTGATTTTTTAATCTGACTTGATAAAAAAGGCTAATGTTGTGCAAAGCAGAGCATAGTAGGAAGATAGGGCTTAGGCTTTACCGAACTTGAGCAACAAAAATCACAATCACCAAGACTAGTTAGAATATGCTTAACGCCTCGACAAACACATAACCACCAAGACTATTTAGGAAAAATACATAAATGAAAAAATATAGAAATAACCATAACAAAGAGAAATATGAAAGAGAGTGTAAACATAATAAAAAAATCATAGGATTAACACTGAAAGTTTATAAGATAATTAGATACCTACAAAAAGCAGTCTTTTTGAGTTTTGGATGTTTGAGCCTTGAACTCGGGGTCTCAACCTAGCCACAATTTTGTCATCCACCCTAAGACCATCAAGACATTGCTCAGTCTATAAAAAGCAATCTAAATGCAGTATTTACTGTAAACTTAAAATTAGGTGCAAAGCTCTGTTTAATAGGCGAAGGATGGGTATTTGTGGTCATCTTAAATGAGGGAGAACTGGCTGAGATGGTAGGCAATGTCAAGGAGTAGGTGCGATGGGGACCAATTGTCAAGGAAGGTGGGTCAAAATTGGAGGCTTAGCGGGGAAAGGCCTTACGCCTGTTACTCCAAAAGTGGGTCCTGCCACTTTTGGACCTTTTGGAGAAAGAAAAGAAGAGGCTCCCGAATTTGGTGCCAAATTCCCGAATTTGGTGCCAAATTCGATGCACACCCTTTTTCACAATAAAAAGAAAAGAAAAAAAAATGAAATGAAAAGCACGCGATGAGCTCTCCTATTAATAGAGCTCCCCTCCCCTATCTATTATATTATCTTTTATTCCATCATCCCATCCGAAAGAAAATAGAGAGTTGAGAAAAATTCGGTTGTGAGTATTTTTTAGTGTAGTAAATACTTGTACAATTTTTTCCCCAGAGTGAAGATCTGCGGCAGCTCTGGAGACGTAGGCAAAATTTGTGCCAAACTCCTTATCAATTTGTGTGTTATTTTTCTGCTTATATTTTGCATTCTCGCTAATCTGGTTAAAGAACAAATTCTGCAGCATTTTCTTTTGAACATGTAATCCCTTGTTTTCGATTGTACGGCTGTCACGTCCCGCTTCCCAAAATACGGGAATACGAGCCCGTGACAAAGGTCCAGCGAATGATATTAACATCATTCATAAGCTGTACCAGTCTCAACTCAACAATACTCAGAAAGATTTATCACAACCACACAAATAATGACATCACAGAACAATATCTGAATTCAAGAATTTAATAATCCAACATGATAATCAATACTGAGAAATCAAATAGCAGTTACGGGTCAAAAGTCCGAGATACAAGTCTAAACAAATGAACTACAATGAAATAAAGAAACATGGACAGAAATAGTTTATTATTATTATGCAGTAGCTCCGATCTAAAAATACTGCTCGCCAACACCTTCTGGCAAATCTCTGGCTCACCTGTAGCTGGGTTAACTAGAGGAGAAAAAGAAGAAATGTCCTTAGAGCAAGTACGGACAGCAAGTAGTGAAAACAGAGAGTAAAGGAATAAGGTACATGAAGATTATGAATCAGGATCAAATTGCAAAGACAATAATGGTATTAATAAACAATAGTCTTAACCGAGTATATACGTGTCAATTTAAGTTCATTAGAATGTCATTTCTCCTATCTAGTGCACGTACTACTGCATCCCATACCACAGGTTCGGTGTACGCACAACAGTGTTCGTTTTAGACTTCGTGGTGGGATCTACAGAGCGTGTACTCGGTGTCAATAACAATCATTTACCATTTACAATCAGTCAATTTTCAATTTTTCAATCAATCATTCACAATCATTACTTCTCCTTCCATGTCAATACGATATCACGATAGGCCTTACCGAGTACATTTTCTGAGACTACTCACTACTAAGTCAACCCTTATTAACCCCTGACTTGTTTAGTATTTTATTATTAAGTCATACATGTACATGCAAGTCGTTATAAGAATGTCAAGGGGATGATAATAATGCAGCAAAATGATGCATTGTACAATAATAGACAGGAAGTAGCAAATCTGAAACAGCTGACACAGTTACACTAAAATAGCAATAACTTCCTAGACTACAACTCCGAATTCGAAGTTCCAGGATGCTATGGATATCTAGACAGATAGGGCTACAATTTGTATTCAGTAACTTTCTGCTAATTTTGACTGTAGCTAGGTTAAATACTCTATTCTTTGCAGTTCAGCTGTTCTGGCAGCAACTAGATGTCAATATCTAATGGGTGAAAACATGGTATAAATACACTATAAAAATCTACAAAAATTTAGTGGTGAACCCTCAGCATGTCTATAAAGTTCCTGGAGAATTTGATGGCATTCTAATAATCTTTACATGGTGTTTCACTATCAAATGTGTCGATGTTACAATAATTCTGCAGTCTGGAAAATACAGACCAGTAGGGACTAAAAAGGTGATATCTCCCAGCTCATGACTCCGAATTAGGATCTGTCACTTGGGTTGGAAACTAGACTCAGTAGGCTAAAACTCTCCTTTGTATCAGGTGTGCTGATTCTTAAATTAACAGGGTCGAAACCTCTGTGCCAAACAGTACATGCAGCAAGGTTCATAAAAGTTATTACACATGTATTCATCAAAGCGGGTAATTAACGAGTTATTGTATCGTGGATGTATCAAGACTAATATACAGCAAGTAATGTGAATTTTTCCAGTATACAAGTCAAGTTTATCATGTCGAGTTCAAGTCACAAGATCTCAAGTAACATGTATTTAATCACGACGTATTTTCTCATGTACAAGTTCTATTTATTTTATTCATGTCAAGTATGTATCTAGGCTTGGGTTTGAGTCAATGGATATTAATAAGATGTCAAGAGCACATTGGGTTAGCTCGTGTAAACCCTTGATACTCCCAACGGAAGGGCACAATGCAAATTAGAGTAATTAGAATGGAACTACTTGCTTAGAGATCAAAAATCTTGAACTAGAGTAAATAACAGAGTTCAAGTGGACTTGCCTTTTTCTTGTAGACGATTCAATAATTAATAAGGAATAATGGGATCAGAATCCCAGGGGAGCAATCCCAAGAACACGTGTGAAGATGCGTGATAAAATACCAAACAGTGAATTCCACTCCACACCGGATCAGCCAGAACACGGGACGGCAAACTGGATTTGCTGCGGCCAGAACACGAACACCATAACGGCCCTAATGAAATTCCTTCTACACACCGGATCGGCCCAAAATAGGGGACAGCGGAATGGGATTTGGTGTGGCCTGAACACAGAAAACCGTTTCAAGCCAATCGGTGTTCTCCTCTTCCTTTACTTCGACTGAGTGAGAGCGAGAGAGCGGGAGAGAAATCTCGGCGATACGGTGGCGACAGGTGACGGCGGTGGCGCTGGTCGGGAAGCGATGCGGCGTCGATGGCTTCGATGGCGAAGCGTCCTCTGTTCTCGAAGAAAACAGGGGAGAGCAGCGACGGTGTCTTCGGGGTTTGGATGGCGACGGCGAGGCAGTGGGGAACACGCCGCGATGTGGCGGAGGCGATCGAGGTGGCTGGGAGAGGGCGACAGTGGTTTGAAGGTGTAGTCGGAGTGGGTTCGATGGGTTTCGGTGGAGTTGGGTTCGGCTTTGGGTGAGGACGAAGCGGAGGATAATGGAGATGGGGACGGGGCTAGGTTGACAAGGGTGAGGAGTCGAGGATGATGGCAAAGGTGAAGGTGATGGGTTCGGTTTTGGGTGGAAGCGAGAAGTAGTCGAAGAAGGGTGAGCGGGAGATGGTTTCGATTTGGTTTGGGGAGTTAGAAGAGAGAGAGTGAACGGGGGAGAGAGAGAGAATGGTTGTGTAGTTGTGATTTTTAGGGGAGTGGGGAGAGACTGTTATAACAATGTAGAAGAGTGAATAAGGGGGAAGTTAGAGGTACAGGGGATTGAGGGGAGAAAAGGTCTGGGGTTTTAGTTAGGAAATGTGGGTTTGGGTAGACTAGGTCTTGGATTCAATATCCAATAAGGGAGATGGGTTGGGCTTTCATATGAATGGGCCAAAAAGTAATAATACGATAAAATAATTAGAATTGGAGAGCCCACAATATGGCAAAGGCCCAAATACAATAAATTAGGAGGAAAAAGATACCAAAAAAATACAAAGAACAATAATCCGTACAATCGGAAACAGGGGTTACAAATCCTACCCACCTTACAAGAAGAATTTCGTCCTCGAAATTCAAATCGGTGGATCGTAGGTACTCCGAGAAAGGAAAAGAAAAACAGGACAATATACAACTACCCAAAGAGATGAGGGAACTTCTTCTGAATTTCTTCCTCCAATTCCCAAGTAGACTCACCGGGCGAGTGAGGATTTCAGGAGACACGAACTAGTTTGATCACTTTATTTTCAATACTTTCTCACGTCTGTCCAGAATAGCAACTGGCTGGACTTCGCAAGACAAGTCTGGTCTCATGGACAACTCTGAGTAGTCAATCACATGGCTGTCGTCTCTAACATACTTCCTGAGCTGAGAGACGTGGAATACGTCATGAACTTCAGACAAGGCTGGTGGTAATGCAAGTCGGTAAGCTACCTTGCCCACACGCTCCTACAATATCAAAAGGGCCAATGAATCGGGGACTCAGCTTGCCCCCACCACCAAATCGGATGACGCCTTTCCAAGGTGATACCTTCAGAAATACAGTGATCACCTGCCTCAAACTCCAAAGGTTGGCGACGACAGTCAGCCCATTTCTTCTGCCGGTCCTGAGCGGCTTGCAGGTGCTTCCGGATCTGAGCTACTGCATCAACTGTCTTCGTAATCAACTCTGGTCCCAAGAGTTTCCTCTCACTGCTGTCATCCTAACAGACTGGGGACCTACATTTACGACCATAGAGTGCTTCAAACGGAGCTGCATTGATACTCGCCTGGTAACTGTTGTTATAGGAGAACTCGACCAGATGCAAATGATCCTCCCAAGAATCACCAAATTGCAGAACACAGGATCGCAATATGTCCTCCAGTGTCTGAATCGTCCTTTCGAACTGTCCATCCGTCTGGGAGTGAAATGCTGTGCTATAGTTCAACTTGCTTCCCAAACTCTGCTGAAGGCTCTCCCAGAACTGAGACCTGAATCTTGTATCCCTGTCGGATACGATGCTGACAGGAACACCATGCAGTCTCACTACCTCCTGAATATACCGTTCCGCCAGACTCTCAGTAGACTGACCCACCCTGAATGGGATGAGGTGGGCACTCTTCGTCAGCCGGTCAACCATCACTCAGCTAGCATTATGACCCTTGGGACTCCTAGGCAATGCTGTCACGAAATCCATAGTAATGTTCTCCATTTCCATTCCGGAATCGGAAGAGATTGCAATAGTCCAGCGGTACTCTGATGTTCCGCCTTCACTTGTTGACAAATCAGGCATTGTGACACAAACCTTGCCACAGCCCTTTTCATGCCATGCCACCAAAATGCTGCTTCAAATCTCTGTACATTTTAGTACCTTCTGGATGAATAGAGTATGGAGACCGATGGCCTTCCTCAAGTAATCTCTGCCTGACTTCACCTCTAGCAACACACAACCTAGAGCCAAAACGGAGTGACTCGTCTGAATGAATGACCAAATCAGACCTCAGACTTGCTTCCACTTCACTACGAAATTCCTGCAATTGTTGATCATCTGCCTAAGCTGCCTTGATCTGCTCCACTAACGAAGACTGCAACTGCAACATCATACACTGTGACGCTACACCTGGAAGACCCACTTCCAATCCCAACCTCCTCATATCTTCTAATATCTCCTTCTGCATGGTCAGAAACATTACAGCAGACCTCCTACTCAAAGCATCGGGTACCAGATTTATCTTGCCCGGGTGGTACTGCAAATCGTTGTCGAAATTTGTCATCAGTTCTAACCATCTTTTCTGTCTCATGTTCAGCTCCTTCTGTGTGAACACATATTTGAGCCTCTTGTGATCTGTGAAAAATTTCCACTCAATCCCCAAGCAAATAGTGCCTCCATAACTTCAGAGCAAATATCACAGCTGCGAGTTCTAGATCGTGGGTATGGTAGTTCTTTTCATGCGGTCTCAACTGCCTTGAAGCATAAGCTACTACTCTACCTTTCTGCCTTTCTGCATCAGAACTGCACCCAAACCTCTACCTGAAGCATCGCAGTGAATCACAAATCCCCAGAACTGTCTGGTATCGCCAGCACAGGTGCTGATGTCAACCGGTTCTTCAATTCCACAAAAGCTTTCTCACAGGCACCATCCCAGACAAATCTCTGCTTCTTCTTTGTCAAGTTGGTCAAAGGTCCTGCAATCTTTGAGAAGTCTTGAACGAATTTCCTATAATATCCTGCCAAACCAAGGAAACTCCGCACTTCTGGGTCTGACTTCGGCACTGGCCAATCCTTGACAGCAGAAATCTTCAACGGATCCACTGATACACCATCACCAGAGATAACATGGCACAAGAAGGCAATACGATTCAGCCAGAATTCGCACTTGCTGAGCTTTCCGTATAACTGATTCTCTCTCAGCGTCTGCAAGACAATCCTCAAGTGCTCGGCATGATCTTTCTTGTTCCGCGAATACACCAGGATGTCGTCTATGAACACAACGACAAACTGATCCAAGAACGGCGAGAATACCCTGTTCATCAGGCTCATGAATACTGCTGATGCATTGGTAACGCCAAAGGACATCACCAAAAATTCATAATGTCCATATCTTGTACGGAACGCTGTCTTCGGAATTTCTACAGTCTTTACTTTGACTTGATGATAACCAGAGCGAAGATCCAGTTTCGAGAACACAGATGCACCTCCCAGCTGATCGAACAGATCGTGGGTGACTCCCAGCCAGTCCATCCCCAGAATGACGTCGAAACCCGAATTGTTAATTACAATTAGACCAGCTTCTAATTCTCTGCCACCAATCAGTAGGGGACTCTGCTTGCACTCCTTAGAACAAACAATAGTGCCTTCACCAGTAGTAATATCCCAAGTTGCTGGCATGTCATCGCTCGCCAATCGATCACGTTTGACGAAACGGGAGGACACAAATGAATGGGTTGCACCAGAATTGAACAACACGTCGGCAGGAAAAGAATGCACAAGAATGATGCCTGCAACTACTCCAGTAGCTGTCTCAGCTTCTGCTGTAGTCAGGTTAAAGGTCTGACCACGGCCTTCCATCTGACCTCCCCCAGGAGTCGCCCTCCGCTGAACGAAGGCATGCCTCTGTGGAGGAAGAGGTGGCCTCCCCTGAGGTCAGACTGGTGCTCCAAACTGAGCTGGACCTCCAGCTGGTGCAACAGACCTGTTCCTGGGAGAGTCACGGACAATGTGATGGTACCCCCGCACCCGAGGCACAAACAGTTCGCAAAGCGGCAGTCCTTGCGCAAGTGCCCAGCTCTGTTGCAGAAGGTACATGTCGGAACAACGGGTGGATACGGCTGTGCTCTCACAGGTGGAGTCGGAACTGGCCTCCGAGCAGGCCCCACAGCATATCGAGCGAAGGTTGGGTACTGTCCCCCCCGCTGAGTGGCATTGGTCCTTCTATGAGCTTGTTCTTGGACCCTTGTAGCATCAAGAATATCTGCATAAGTGCGATGGCGGTGGGCCACCAACTGGTTATGGAGGTCCGGACGAAGCCCCAACAGGAACCTGCGAGCTCGATCTTCCTCGTTTGCAACCATGGAAGGTGCAAAGCGGCTGAGCCGAACAAACTCTACAGCGTACTAATCCACCGTTCGATTCTCCCGAGTCAAGGTAATATTTTAATTAATACCGTCACATTTGTAGTAGGCAACAATAAATGACATTTAAATAACATTACCGAACCTGAGTCAAGGAAACGAATTGTTGCTCCATCTCGGCTCTAGTGACGCTGGAGAAAAACTTGACCATAAAACTCCCAGTGAAGGTGGTCCTTGCAATGGGCCTCTCCAATCTTTCGGTTTCAGCCTGCCACCAGATATGGGCAAGATCAGTCAACTGGATGCTCACCACATCCACACGGTCCACATCGGCGACTCGCGCTGCTTGTAGTAGTTGTTCTGTGTGAATCAGCCACTGCTCGACCTCCAGCGGTGTCTCCGTACCCGAGAACTTGTCCGGGTGCAATCTCACGAAGTCAGCTACCGTACCAGGCCGGGGTGGTAGCTGTCCTAGCAGACCATGGTTAGGAAAGATATTTCCTCTTCCCGTTCTGAAGATGATCCGATGGGAGAGCCCACTATTGTGCAAATCGTGCAAATGCCTAGGGGCAGCTCTTCTTCTTCCTAGCAGAGGGAAGAACGGTCTGAGAACTCAGCTGTGCTTCAAGTACTGCAACAGATGATGGCGCTGCAGCAGGAACACAATGAGCTGATTATGGCCAGTTTGGAGGCCGTAAATCAGGTTACTGCGGGACCCGCTCCAGAACAGCTACCACCCCGGCCTGGTACGGTAGCTGACTTCGTGAGATTGCACCCGGACAAGTTCTCGGGTACGGAGACACCGCTAGAGGCCGAGCAGTGACTGATTCACATAGAACAGCTACTACAAGCAGCGCGAGTCGCCGATGTGTACCGTGTGGATGTGGGAGCATCCAGTTGACTGATCTTGCCCGTATCTGGTGGCAGGCTGAAGCCGAAAGATTAGAGAGGCCCATTGCATGGACTACCTTCACTGGGAGTTTTGGTCAAGTTTTTCCCCGCGTCACTAGAGCCGAGATGGAGCAACAATTCGTTTCCCTGACTTAGGTTCGGTAATGTTATTTAAATGTCATTTATTGTTGCCTACTACATATGTGACGGTATTAATTAAAATATTACCTTGACTCGGGGGAATCGAACGGTGGATTAGTACGCTGCAGAGTTTGTTCGGCTCAGCCGCTTTGCACCTTCCATGGTTGCAAACGAGGAAGATCGAGCTCGCAGGTTCCTGTTGGGGCTTCGTCCGGACCTCCATAACCAGTTGGTGGCCCACCGCCATCGCACTTATGCAGATATTCTTGATGCTGCAAGGGTCCAAGAACAAGCTCATAAAAGGACCAATGCCACTCGGCGGGGGGGACAGTACCCAACCTTCGCTCGATCTGCTGTGGGGCCTACTCGAAGGCCAGTTCCGACTCCACCTGTGAGAGCACAACCGTATCCACCCGTTGTTCCGACATATACCTTCTGCAACAGAGCTGGGCACTTGCGCAAGGACTGCCGCTTTGCGAACCGTTTGTGCCTCGGGTGCGGGGTACCAATCACATTGTCCGTGACTGTCCCAGGAACAGGTCTGTTGCACCAGCTGGAGGTCCAGCTCAATTTGGAGCACCAGTCCGACCTCAGGAGAGGCCACCTCTTCCTCCACAGAGGCATGCCTTCGTTCAGCGGAGGGTGACTCCTGGGGGAGGTCGTGGTCAGGCCTTTAACCTGACTACAGCAGAAGCTAAGACAGCTACTGGAGTAGTTGCAGGCATCATTCTTGTGCATTCTTTTTCTGCCCACGTGTTGTTCGATTCTGGTGCAACCCATTCAATTGTGTCTTCCCGTTTCGTTTGTCGTCATCGATTGGCAAGCGATGACATGCCAGCAGCTTGGGATATTACTACTGGTGGAGGCACTATTGTTTGTTCTAAGGAGTGCAAGTAGTGTCCCCTACTGATTGGTGGCAGAGAATTCGAAGCTGATCTAATTGTAATTAACAATTCGGGTTTCGACGCATTCTGGGGATGGACTGGCTGGGAGTCACCCACGGAGTGATTGACTGTTCGAAGAAGGTGACCTTCAAACTTCTTGGGCAACCAGAGTTCGAGTTTCATGCGAGTGAGACACCGTCTGGACGTGTCGAGAGCCCGATGTCCCCGAAGGCCGGTGCACTTGAGTCAATGTACGCTGATGGTGAAGTTGCGCCCGTGGTTCTGCAGGACTTTCTTGATGTCTTTCCTGATGAGTTGCCCGGGATTCCACCAGATCGAGACGTAGTGTTCATCATTGAGGTTCAGCCGGGTACTACACCAATCTCGAAGAGCTCGTACCGCATGGTGCCAGTCGAGTTGGCCGATCTGAAGGTACATATCCAGGAGTTATTGGACAGAGGCTTTATCAGACCAAATGTGTCACCGTGGAGAGCTCCAGTGTTCAACAAGAAGGACGGTAGTCGCAGGCTTTGCATCGACTATCGGGAGTTGAACAATGTTACGGTGAAGAACAGGTACCCGCTGCCAAGAATTGATGATCTGTTCGATCAGCTAGGAGGTGCATCTGTGTTCTCGAAGCTGGATCTTCGCTCTTGTTAGCATCAAGTCAAAGTAAAGACTGAAGATATTTTGAAGACAGCGTTCCGTACAAGATACGGACATTATGAATTTTTGGTGATGCCATTCGGCGTTACCAATGCACCAACAGTATTCATGAGCCTGATGAACAGGGTATTCTCACCGTTCTTGGATCAGTTTGTCGTGTTCATAGACGACATCCTGGTATTCGCAGAACATGAAAGATCATGCCGAGCACTTGAGGATTGTCTTGCAGACGCTGAGAGAGAATCAGTTGTACGGGAAGCTCAGCAAGTGTGAATTCTGGCTGAATCGTGTTGCCTTCTTGGGCCATGTTATCTCTGGTGAGGGTGTATCAGTGGATCCGTCGAAGATTTCTGCCGTCAAGGATTGGCCAGTGCCGAAGTCAGTCCCAGAAGTGCGGAGTTTCCTTGGATTGGCAGGATATTATAAGAATTTCGTTCAAGACTTCTCAAAGATTGCAGGACCTTTGACCAACTTGACGAAGGAGCAGAGATTTGTCTGGGATGGCGCCTGTGAGAAAGCTTTTGTGGAATTGAAGAACTGGTTGACATCAGCACCTATGCTGACGATACCAGACAGTTCTGGAGGATTTGTGATTCATTGCGATGCTTCAGGTAGAGGTTTAGGTGCAGTTCTGATACAGAAAGGTAGAGTGGTAGATTATGCTTCAAGACAGTTGAGGCCGCATGAAAAGAATTACCCTACCCATGATCTAGAACTTGCAGTTGTCATATTTGCTCTGAAATTATGGAGGCACTATTTGCTTGGGGATAGAGTGAAATTTTCACGGATCACAAGAGTCTCAAATGTGTTCATGCAGAAGGAGCTGAACATGAGACAGAGAAGATGGTTAGAACTGATGGCAGATTTCGACATTGATTTGCAGTACCACCTGGGCAAGATAAATCTGGTACCCGATGCTTTGAGTAGGAGGCCTGCTGCAATGTTTCTGACCAAGCAGAAGGAGATAGTAGAAGATATGAGGAGGTTGGGATTAGAAGTGGTTCTTTCAGGTGCAGCGTCGCAGTGCATGATGTTGCAGTTGCTGTCTTCGTTAGTGGAGCAGATCAAGGCAGCTCAGGCAGATGATCAGCAATTGCAGGAATTTCGTAGCGAAGTGGAAGCAGGTCTGAGGTCTGATTTGGTCATTCATTCAGACGGATCACTCCGTTTTGGTTCTAGGTTGTGTTCCTAGAGGTGAAGTCAGACAGAGATTACTTGAGTAAGCCCATCGGTCTCCATACTCTATTCATCCAGGAGCACCAAAATATACAGAGATTTGAAGCAGCATTTTTGGTGGCACGGTATGAAAAGGGCTGTGGCAAGGTTTGTGTCACAATGTCTGATTTGTCAACAAGTGAAGGCGGAGCATTAGAGGACCGCTGGACTGTTGCAACCTCTTCCGATTCCGAAATGGAAATGGGAGAACATTACTATGGATTTCGTGACAGCATTGCCCAAGAGTCCCAAGGGTCATAATGCTATCTGGGTGATAGTTGACCGGCTGACGAAGAGTGCTCACTTCATCCCATTCAGGGTGGGTCAGTCTACTGAGAGTCTGGCGGAACGGTATGTTCAGGAGGTAGTGAGACTGCATGGTGTTCCCGTCAGCATCGTGTCCGGCAGGGATACGAGATTCAGGTCCCAGTTCTGGGAGAGCCTTCAGCAGAGTTTGGGGAGCAAGTTGAACTGTAGCACAACATTTCATCCCCAGACGGATGGACAGTCCGAAAGGACAATTCAGACACTGGAGGACATGTTGCGATCCTGTGTTCTGCAATTTGGTGGTCTTGGGAGGATCATTTGCACCTGGTCGAGTTCTCATATAACAACAACTATCAGGCAAGTATCAATGCAGCTCCGTTTGAAGCACTCTATGGTCGTAAATATAGGTCCCCAGTCTGTTGGGACGACATTGGTGAGAGGAAACTCTTGGGACCAAGTTGATTACGAAGACAGTTGATGCAGTAGCTCAAATCCGGAAGCCACTGCAAGCCGCTCAGGACCGGCAGAAGAAATGGGCTGACTGTCGTTGCCGACCTTTGGAGTTTGAGGCAAGTGATCATGTATTTCTGAAGGTATCACCTTGGAAAGGCGTCATCCGATTTGGCGGTGGGGGTAAGCTGAGTCCCCGATTCATTGGCCCTTTTGATATTGTGGAGCGTGTGGGCAAGGTAGCTTACCGACTTGAATTACCACCAGCTATGTCTGGAGTTCATGACGTATTCCACGTCTCTCAGCTCAGGAAGTATGTTAGAGACGATAGCCCTGTGATTGACTACTCAGAGTTGTCCATGAGACCAGACTTATCTTGCGAAGTCCAACCAGTTGCTATTCTGGACAGACGCGAGAAAGTGTTGAAGAATAAAGTGATCAAACTTGTTCGTGTCTCCTGGAATCCTCACTCGCCCGGTGAGTCGACTTGGGAATTGGAGGAAGAAATTCAGAAGAAGTTCCTTCATCTCTTTGGGTAGTTGTATATTGTCTAGTTTTTCTTTTCCTTTCTCGGGGTACCTACGGTCCACCGATTTGAATTTCGAGGACGAAATTCTTCTTGTAAGATGGGTAGGGTTTGTAATCCCTGTTTCCGATTGTACGGATTATTGTTCTTTGTTTTTTTTTGGTATCTTTTTCCTCCTAATTTATTGTATTTGGGTCTTTGACATATTGTGGGCTTCCTAATTCTAATTATTTTATCGTATTATTACTTTTTGGCCCATTCATATGAAAGCCCAACCCATCTCCCTTATTAGATATTGAACCCCAGACCTAGTCTACCCAAACCCACATTTCCTAACTAAAACCCCAGACCTTTTCTCCCCTCAATCCCACGTATCTCTTACTTCCCCCTTATTCACTCTTCTACATTGTTATAACAATCTCTCCCACTCCCCTAAAAATCACAACTACGCAACCTCTCTCTCTCCCGTTCACTCTCTCTTCTAGCTCCCCAAACCAAATTGAAATCATCTCCCGCTCACCCTTCTTCGACTACTTCTCCTTCTCGCTTCCACCCAAAACCGAACCCATCACCTTCACCTTCGCCTCCCCGTCGCCAACACCACCACTCCATTGCCGTTGCCCATCTCCATCAATCTCCGCCTCGTCCTCACCTCGTCGAACCCATCGAAGCACCACCGAAACCCACTCTGACTTCACCTTCGAACCACCGTCGCACTCTCCCTACCACTTCGATCATCTCCTCCACCCTCGCCGAGACCCCCCCACTGCCTCGCCGTCGCCATACGAGCCCGAAGGCACCGTCGCTGCTCTCCCCTGTTTTCGTCGAGAACAGAGGACGCTTTGCCATCAAAGCCATCGATGCCGCGTCGCTTCCCGACCAGTGCTGCCGCTTGTCGCCATCGCCAGTCGCCGTAGCGTCGCCTCCCCGAAGCCTCCCGTCGTTCCTCCTCGCGCCGCTCTCTCTTCGATCGAAGGAAGAAGACGAACGGTGATTCGTTGAGTTCGCTGCTCTGTGTTCGGCGCACACTTGATCCGCCGCTCGTTGTTTCGTGTTCGGATCGGATCCGCTGTGTGGAGAAGAACCAATTGGTCACATCCGCTGTTTCGTGTTCTGGCCGTAGCAAATTTGACTTTGCCGTCCTGTGTTCTGACCAATCCGGTGTGGAGTGGAATCTACTGTTTGGTATTTTAGCGCGCACTTTTGCACGTGTTCTTGGGATTGCTCCCCGGGATTCTGATCCTGTTATTCCTATTAAATTATTGAATCGTCTACAAGAAAAAGGCAAGTCCACTTGAACTCTTTTATTATTCTTGTTCAAGATTTTTGATCTCTAAGCAAGTAGTTTCATTTCAATTATTCTAATTTGCATTGTGTCCTTTCGTTGGGAGTATCGAGGGTTTACTCGAGCTAACCCGACGTACTCTCGACATCTTATTAGTATCCATTGACTCAAACCCAAGCATACATACACAATTGACATAAATAAAATGACTAGAATCGTATACAAAGAAAATGAATAGTGATTGAATATATTGATTGAATGAGACATTGTGACATGATCGATGACTTCATAAATTGAATTGTACACAGTAATGAACATTCTAATTGCTGTATAACCGTGTAATGCATTCCATGATATAGTAGCACGTTAATTGCCCACTTTGATGAAAATGTATGTGAGTCTTTATAAACTTTTGCTGATGGTACTGTTTTGCACAGAGGTTTCGACCCTTGTTAACTTAAGAATTAGCACACCTGATACGAAAGAGAGTTTTTTTCCAACTCAAGTGACGGATCCTGATTCAGAGTCCCGAGCTGTGAGTTATCACCTTTTAGTCCCTGCTGGTCTGCATTTTCCAGACTGCAGAGTTATTGTAACATCGACACATTTGATAGTGAAATACCATGCAAACAATATTAGAATGCCATGAAAATTTCCATGAATCTTATAGACATGCTTAGAAACCATCTCTAATTTTTGTAGATTTTTATAGTGTATTTATACCATGTTTTCACCCCTTAGAAGTTGACATTTAGTTGCTGCCAGAACAGCTAAACAGTAAAGAACAAGATATTTAACCTAGCCACAGTCAGAATTAGCCGAAAGTTACTGAACACAAATTGTAGCCCTATCTGTCTAGATGTTCATAACATCCTGGAACTTCGAATTCGAGTTGTAGTTTAGGAGTTATTACTGTTTTAGTGTAACTGTGTCAGCTGTTTCAGATTTGCTACTTCCTGTCTATTATTGTGTAATGCATCATGTTGCTGCATTATTATTATCCCCTTGACATTCTTATAACCACTTGCATGTACATGTATGACTTAATAATAAAATACTAAACAAGTCGGGGTTAATAAGGGTTGGCTTAGTAGTGGATGGTCTCAGAGAAGGTACTCGGTAAGGCCTATCGTGATATCGTATTGACATGGAAGGAGAAGTAATGATTGTGAATGATTGATTGAAAAATTGAAAAATTGAAAATTGATTGATTGTAAATGGTAAATGATTGATTGTAAATGGTAAATGATTGTTATTGACACCAAGTACACGCTCTGTCGACCCCACCACAAAATCTAAAACGAACACTGTTGTGCGTGCATTGAACCTGTATTATGGGACGCAGTTGTACGTGCACTAGATAGGAGAAATGACATTCTAATGAGCTTAAATTGACACGTATATACTCAATTAAGACCATTGTTTATTAATACCATTATTGTCTTTGCAATTTGATCTTGATTCATAATCTTCATGTACTTTATTCCTTTACTCTCTGTTTTCACTACTTGTTGTCCGTACTTGCTCTAAGGACATTTCTTCTTTTTCTCCTCTAGTTAACCCAGCTACAGGTGAGTCAGAGGATTTTCCAAAAGGTGTTGGCGAGCAGTATTTTTAGATCGGATCTACTGCATAATAATAATAAACTATTTCTGTCCATGTTTCTTTATTTCATTGTAGTTCATTTGTTTAGACTTGTATCCCCGACTTTTGACCCGTAACTGCTATTTGATTTCTCAGTATTGATTATCATGTTGGATTATTAAATTCTTGAATTCAGATATTGTTCTGTGATGTATTATTTGCATGGTTGTGATAAATCTTTCTGAGTATTATTGAGTTGAGACTGGTACAACTTATGAATGATGTTAATATCATTCGCTGGGCCTTCGTCACAGGCTCGTATTCCCGTATTTTGGGAAGCGGGACGTGACAGAACAGCTTGTATCAGAGCTCTGGTTGTGATTTATGTTAGGGAATAGTCAAAAACAATTTAGGGGAAGTCAGATTCGAGTGGGGAGCAATGGCCGCAGACAAATAGAAGGTGAAAATTGAAATGTTCGATGGTGCGAATTTTGGCTTTTGGAAGATGCAGATTGAAGATGATCTGTATTAGAAAAAGCTGTATCAACCTCTCTCAAGAAAAAACTAGAAGGCATGAAGGATGAAGATTGAGCTCTTCTCGATAGACAAGTCCTTGAAGTTATCTGATTGGCGTTATCCCGCAATGTTGCTTTCAGCATAACGAAGGAAAAGACCACAACAGATTCTATGATGGCTCTCTCCAATATGTACGAAAAGCCATCGGTCTCAAGCAAAGTTCACTTGATGATGCGCTTATTCAATTTGCAAATGACAGAAGGCGCATCAGTGGCTCTAGATCTGAATGAACTCACAACCCAGTTGAGTTCAATGGAAATCGAGTTAGATGATGAAGTTCATGCTTTGATTCTCTTATTATCTCTACCAGACAGTGGAATGCTACTGTAAATACAGCAGTTAGTAGTTCGTTGGGAAATAGTAAAATGAAGTTCGACGTTGTTCAGGATCTGGTATTGAGTGAAGAAATTCGGCGGAGAGAATTAGGTGAAGCATCAACCTCCCTAACTTTGCACACAGAGTTAAGATGGAGAACTTCAAAAAGAAATTCTAATCTTAGCTGGTCGAAATCTAGACTAGGTAAATCCAGATTGGGAAAGAAAGCTTTCTGTTGCTCCAATTACGGCAAGAGGGGTCACTTTCAATCGTATTGCTAAGCACCGAAGACAGATATCGGCGCACAGTGCCAACGTGACTGAGGAAGCAGGTGATGTTATGATTCTATGCATCAATAGTTCGATTGAATCATAGATCTTGGATTCAGGGGCATCTTTCTACTCCACCCAATGCAGAAAAATCATAGAGTTAGTGGTGATTTCGGGAAGGTTCATCTAGTCGATGATGCAACCTTGAAAATCGTAGGAAAGGGAGACATCCGAGTAAAGTTGCCGAACCACGGACTATATGGAAGTGCAAGGAGTTAGACATATTCCTTGCCTTAAAAAGAATTTGTTCTCAGTGGGATAGCTTGATGGAGAAGGTTATTGTTTAACCTTTTTAGGCTGTGTATGGAAGATTACCAAAGGAGCACTTGTTATTGCTTGTGGTAAGAAACATGGTACTCTCTATGTGAGCTCAAAATATCCTTGCAAGCGCAAATGCTGATGGAAATTCAAATCTATGGCACCAAAGGCTTGGTCATATAAGCGAGAAAGGGATGAAGACACTTATGTCAAAGGGAAAGCTACCAGATCTGAATAGCGTAGATGTCGGCCTATGTGAGGATTGCATCTTTGGCAAACAGAAAAAATGTATGCTTTGCGAAAATTGGCAATACACCAAAGGCAGAAAAGTTAGAGTTGGTTCACACCGATGTATGTTGACCATCTCCGGTTCAATCTCTAGCAGTCTTGTTGTATTATGTCACCTTCATTGATGATTCTACAAGAAGGTGTAGGTGTATTTTCTGAAGAAGAAATTAGAAGTCTTTGATACATTCAGGAAATGGAAAGCCATGGTGGAAAATGAATCTGGTTTGAAAATCAAGCGGTTGATGTTTGGCAATGGTGGAGAGTACACAGATCATAGATTCAGAGAATTCTAGCGCAAACAACGACATCAAGATGGAGAAAAACGATTCTCATGACACTACAGCAGAATGGCGTAGCAGAGCGCTTGAACAAAACTCTGAATGAACATGCCAGAAGTATGAGGGTACATGCCAGCTTACCCAAGATGTTCTGTGTTGAAGCTGTCAACACCGCAACCTACCTGATCAACCGTGGGCCCGCAGTACATTTGGATGGTGGAATACCAGAGAAAGTTTGGAGCCGAAAAGAGGTAAACCTTTCACACTTGAAAGTGTTTGGTTGTATTTCTTATGTGCATATTGATTCTACTGAAAGAAGTAAATTAGATGCAAAGTCTAACAAATGTGTTTTTATTGGATATGGTGGTGACGAATTCGGCTACCTAATACCGATTTTGGTATTATGAAAATCGAAAGATCATTAGAAACCAAGATGCCATATTAAATGAGAATGTGGTGTACAAAGACAGGTCAACTGCAGAATCAAGTAGCTTCAGTACATATGTCATGCTCCGCTTCCCAAAAATACGGAATACGAGCACGTAACATTGGCCCAGCGAATGACTAACGTCATCCATAAGCTGTTTATCCGATTAACTCAACAATATAATCAATACAGAACAACTGCGCAGGCAATAATAACAATCTCATGAACAATAATACTTGAATTGAGCAATATAAAATATCCAAGTACAATAATAATCCAACGTCTGAAAATAAATAACAATATTCGGGACATAAGTCCAAAACAATAAAATCCAATCCAAATAATAATAAGTCTCAATACATTAAGTTTATTAAAACAATAAGCATTTAGAAAGCAGTAGTCTTCAGACTGATTGTTCTCCAACTCCCGCAGGCAACTGATCTCCAAAATCTGCAATTTAATAAATTGCAGGAAAAGGAAAAGAGAACAAAATGTCCGTCAATGCAAGTTACGGGCCGCTTGTAGTGCAGGCACAAGTACATGGGAAAAAATGATAACTAATAACATGGAATAGGCATGATAACGAAATATAACAACTAGCATGATAAGGTAAACAAGTGTAAGTAGCATGTAGTAAGTGTCGAGTGAACAAGTGTCATTTAATATTCGATGTCAATAGGAACAATGATGAACAATATGCAATGTCGATGTTGTGTTAATCATTAAGTCTATTATTCATTTTAATCCTAACTAATGCATGTACTACTGTGTCCCATGTGTCCCGTACCACAGGTTCGATGCATACAATCAATTTCGTTTCAGACTTAAGTGGTGAATTCTATAGATCATGTGGCGGTATGGTAATCACTGATACGATACAATATTGTTACACAATTCATTATAATGATACACTGATTCACGAGTTCACGAGTTCACGACACGAAAGATAGGGGTGCCGTAGTCAGCGCTCCACAATCAATCGGTAAACACTGGCCGACACGGTCACTATATTATTCACTACTCAAGTCATTTCCTTAAACCCCGGCTTATTAACTATTTTATTAATACAATATGCAATCTAGATACATGAGATGAACGATAGTATCAATAGGAGAACAATAAGATGATAATATGGAATATGATGTACTAGATGTCCAAGCAACATGGTAATATGGTATAGGGTGTTTTACAAGTATTCGACAAGTATAATACGAATAACACATCAAACACAGATATCTCAAGATAGCATGAACATATACATCAAAATTGGTCAACCCTAGGTTAATTCATGTCATATATGTCGTGAGACAACTATGGTCAAATCATCGCAATAGAGACAATATCAACAAGGGGTTTTGCACACGAATTGTCTCTAGAACCCAACTACACTACAAGCGGTATTTTGTACTTGTATATGCAAAGGAATTTAATACAAGTTACTTGCCTTATAAACGGTGAGAACGAAAACCCAGAATAACGGGATGAGAATCTCGAAGCAACAAACCCACGAACCAACTCCACAAAATAGCACATGCGATATACGTACAATAAAAATCAACACAGCACCCAAAGAGACAAAGCAACTCAGCACACAAGGAGACAACAGCAACAGCAGAGAGAGCAGTGATGGCAGCAGCGACAGCAAGAGAGCGTTGGCCAGGGGCGGCGGCGCTAGGGGCGGCGACAAAGTCGACGTTGATGGCGGAGCGACGGCGGCGTCGCGGCGGAATAGGGAGGAGGAAGGATCGGGGCACTGGGGTTTTGGCTGTTGGGCACCGTTAGCGTCGAGGGGAGCGGAAGAGGAGGACAGGGGGAATGCTGGGGTTGCGACAGGAGGTCGGCGGCGCTCAGGGGAGTCATCGCCCGGGGATGGAGCAAAGGCGGGAGGGGGGGTCGCCGGAGTACAGTATGGCTCGCCGGGGAAGGTGAGTTCAGTGATTTTGGGCGGGAAACTCAGTCGGGGAGAGAGAAATTGGGAGGAGAAAGAAATAGGAGAGAGGAGAGAGATTAGACGGTTAGGGTTTGCAATTTGTGTGCAAAAATTAGGGTTTGCATTAGAGTTATATTTATAGGGTACAATTAGGGTACTGGATTGGTGAATTATGGTCCAATAAAAGTGGATTTGGGTCAAGAACAAATGAACTTGGGTTTATGGTTCAATAAGAGATAGATCAAAATCAATAGAGTTCAAATAAAAAAATAGCCTACAAAAAAAAGAAAAATAGGATTAACATGAAATAATTCATCAAGAAGATCAAATAGTTTCATGAACAAGAATTTAAATCCAAGTAAATAACTAAAATAATACAAATGAATTGAATATAAACCTGGGCTTGAAAATAAGTTGGAATTCACCAAGAAAACTAGGTCTAGTACAATTACAAAATAGTTCAATAGATGAATTTTAATTAAATAATCAAGAAACAACAATTAATTATTATAATAATAAAATCATACAATAAAATAATATCCGGGTTTAACAATTTACTAAAACGACCCAATAAATATATTTGTATAATTTGGACTCAAATACAAATAGTTGGTCAATAAGATCTAGAAAATAAGATCAAAACACATCATTATTTGAAATGAATAAATTTTCGATTAGAAAAGCACTTTAATATAAAATCCAAAACGACTTTAACAATAATCTATATAATAAATTACAAAGAAAGCTATCAAGTGGCTCATAATCAATTCCCCTCAAAATCAAAGGCCCATATCAAATCTCACAAAACACATTTTTCCTCCAAAATTTCAAACCCCAAAACCAAAATTCTCCCTCTAAAAAACTCATTACTTTATTATTATCTCTCTCCTCTCTTTACTTTTTCATATTTCTCTCTTTCTCTCTCTCTCCCATTCTTTCTTTATTTACTTAGAAATTTTGATTTTAAGATTTCGGTTTTGTAAAATTTCAGAATTTTTAATAGCAAATATCTCTTCAACAATTATATTTCATTATTTTCCATACTTAAAGTTCTAAGAAATTAGATTTTATACCCCCATTTATAAATATTTTTCAATATAGACTTTTATTTATAACTAATTATTGTCATACTATTCAAACTTGAGCTACATAATTATTGTTTTACTGTTTACATGGCTTTTCGTGTTTTGTATCGTTCCGAAGACGTGCCGTAGGCACGTGCCCACGGGCAAATCTAGTGAATTTATAATATCGAAATACATAAAATATTCAGAAAATACGTATTTACGGGAATGGGGGTTACAATCCTACCCACCTTACAACAAAATTTCGTTCTCGAAATTTGTTCAGGCGGTATATAGAACAAAACAAAAGCAACTTGTGAAATAATAAAACAGAGAATAAAGGAAAAAAAAAGACAAAATTGTGGGTAACAAAATAGGAAATTCAAAAGGAAAGACAAAATGGTGGTAACATCAAAATAAGAAAGAACATGGGTAAGCATTGAGTGATCCAAAATGATATATAATAAAGATTCAATGAAAAAGACAATTGCAAATGAATGAATAAGGGAGTAAACAATGCAAAAAAAGAGAAGCAACAAGATAATCCTGGGACCTGTGGGTTATAGGCCCACTACGCTTCCGCTGCGCTACTCTGATGGTGAAGCTCCAAACTGTAGACATGTTGTTGCAGATCAAGCGATGCCGATCGACGAAGTAAGTAGGAAGAAAAAAAAGGATATCACCAGAATCAAAAGAATATAGGTACAAAAGAATAAAATTATACCTAACAAGGAATCAATGAATGGAAGGGACAAAAGATAACTAGAAACGAAAGAACTGAATGTGAAGAGATCAAAGAAGAATAAAAAGAGACTACTTTCCAAATTGTTGGTTATCAATTGTTCATGTGATCTCTGTATTGCATATGCTGTTGAGTCAAACTAGTTAAGACCCAAATCTGATTAATATATCAATCAAAACCAAACTTTCTTTCGTTAGTCACGTTTGATTGATATATTATCCAACCGGGCTCTGATACCACTAAAAATCTTGTCATGCCCCGCTTTCCAAAAATACGAAATACGAGCACGTAACATTGGCCCAGCGAATGACTAACGTCATCCATAAGCTGTTTATCCGATTAACCCAACAATATAATCAATACAGAACAACTGCGCAGGCAATAATAACAATCTCATGAACAATAATACTTGAATTGTAGTAATATAAAATATCAAAGTACAATAATAATTCAACGTCTGAAAACAAATAACAATATTCGGGACATAAGTCCAAAACAATAATAAATCCAATCCAAATAATAATAAGTCTCAATACATTAAGTTTATTAAAACAATAAGCATTTAGAAAGCAGTAGTCTTCAGACTGATTGTTCTCCAACTCCAGCAGGCAACTGTTCTCCAAAATATGCAATTTAATAAATTGCAGGAAAAGGAAAAGAGAACAAAATGTCCGTCAATGCAAGTTACGGGCCGCTTGTAGTGCAGGCACAAGTACATGGGAAAAATGATAACTAATAACATGGAATAGGCATGATAACGAAATATAACAACTAGCGTGATAAAATAAACAAGTGTAAGTAGCATGTAGTAAGTGTCGAGTGAACAAGTGTCATTTAATATTCGATGTCAATAGGAACAATGATGAACAATATGCAATGTCGATGTTGTGTTAATCATTAAGTCTATTATTCATTTTAATCCTAACTAATGCATGTACTACTGTGTCCCATGTGTCGGGGATGCTGGGGTTGCGACAGGAGGTCGGCGGCGCTCATGGGAGTCGTCGCCGGGGATGGAGCAAAGGGGGGGTTGCCGGAGTACAGGGATGGCTCGCCGGGGAAGGTGGGTTCAGTAATTTTGTGCGGGAAACTCAGTTGGGGAGAGAAATTGGGAGGAGAAAGAGGAGAGAGGAGAGAGATTAGACGACTAGGGTTTGCAATTTGTGTGCAAAAATTAGGGTTTGCATTAGAGTTGTATTTATAGGGTACAATTAGGGTACTGGGTTGGTGAATTAGGGTCCAATAAAAGTGGATTTGGGTCAAGAACAAATGAACTTGGGTTTATGGTTCATTAAGAGATAGATCAAAATCAATAGAGTTCAAATAAAAAAATACCCACAAAAAAAAGAAAAATAGGATTAACAAGAAAATAATTCATCAAGAAGATCAAATAGTTTCATGAACAAGATCTTAAATCCAAATAAATAAATAAATAATACAAATGAATTGAATATAAACTGGGCTTGAAAATAAGTTGGAATTTGCCAAAAAAATAGGTCTAGTACAATAACAAAATAATTCAATAGATGAATTTTAATTAAATAATCAAGAAACGACAATTAATTATTATAATAATAAAATCACACAATAAAATAATATCCGGGTTTAACAATTTACTAAAACGACCCAATAAATATATATATATAATTTGGACTCAAATACAAATATTTGATCAATAAGATCTAGAAAATAAGATCAAAACACATCATTATTTGAAATGAATTAATTTTCGATTAGAAAAGCACTTTAATATAAAATCCAAAACGACTTTAACAATAATGAATTTGTAATATCGAAATACAGAAAATATTCAGAAAATACATATTTATGGGAATAGGGGTTACAACATATGCTGAAACGAAGGAATTCGTAGAGTTCGAGGAGATTTTTGAAAACGATGTCCAAAATAGTCCTGAAGCAGTTCAAGAAAAACCAAGCACGCCAGAAGTGATGCTCCTCCAAAATTCCTAAACTAATCCAGCGCTATTCGCCTTCTTTGCACTACTTTGCACTACTTATTACTAACTGGCAGTGGAGAACCAGAGTGTTATGATGAAGCAATGCAAGAGGAGGATTCAGTTAAGTGGGAGTCTGCCATGAAAGATGAGATGGACTCATTCATGTCAAATCAGATGTGGGAATTAGCTGAACTACCACAAATCAAGAAAGCTCTCCATAACAAGTGGGTTTTCAGGATCAAAGAAGAGCACAATGGAAGCAAGCGTTACAAAGTAAGACTGGTAGTCAAAGGCTTTTAGCAAAAAGGTGTTGATTACAGTAAAGTTTTCTCCCCGGTCGTGAAGTTGACTACAAACAGACTGATATTAAAAATTGTAGCTGCAGATAATTTACATCTTAAGCTGTTAGATGTAAAGACAACTGTCCTTCATAGTAATTTGGAGGAGATATATATAAAGCAACCAGAAGGGTTCATAAAGGCACGCAAGAAGAACCTTGTTTGCAAACTGAAGAATTTGTATGGCTTAAAACATGCTCCTAGACAGTGGTACATGAAGTTTGATAGCTTCATGAGCAGCACGGTTTTACAAGATGCCAATCAGATAATTGTTGCTACATGAAGAAGTTCGTTAACAACTTCATTATTCTATTGTTGTATGTAGATGACATGCTCGTTGCAGGTTCAAACATGCAAGAGATTATCAATCTGAAGCGAGAATTGTCAAAGCAGTTTGCAATGAAAGATCTAGGCGCTGCGAAGCAGATTCTTGGAATGAGGATCAAGAAAGACGAAGTCAAGGACTTTAATGTTATCACAGGCCGAGTACATTAACAAAGTACTCTCCAGGTTCACCATGCAAAATGCTAAGCCAGTGAGTACACCTTTGGGTGTTCATTTTAGACTCTCGAAGGTACAATCACCGAAGACGGAAGGAAAGTGTGCAAACACGGAGAAGGTTCTGTACGCCTTAGCAATTAGAGTTCTGATGTATGCCATGGTTTGTACCGGACCAGATATTGCTCAAGCAGTAGGAGCTATTAGCAGGTACATGAATAAATCGGGTAAGGTATACTAGGAAGCAGTTAAATGGATCCTCAGATATCTGCGGGGTGCCATAGACAAGGCACTTCGTTTCAAAGGTAGAGATACGACACTGACAGTTTATGTGGATGTTGATTTAGCCAAAAATGTCGATATCAGAAGGAGCACTACAGGTGTGTCTATACTCTAGGATGTACATCACTGAGTTGGGTTTCTTAGCTGTAGAAGATAGTTGTTCTCTCTACAACTGAAGCGGAATATGTCGTTGCTACGGAAGCTAGCAAGGAAATGGTTTGGCTACAAAGTTTCTTAGAATAATTGGGCAAGAAATAAAAAGACAATATCTTGTATTGCAACAGTCAGAGTGCTATCCATTTGGCAAAAAATCTGTCTTTCCATTCCAGAACGAAACACATACATGTGCATTATTATTTTATCCGGTCACTTCTGGAAGATGGAATTTTGAAGTTAGAAAAGATTAGTGGAAGTAAAAATTCGGTGGACAGCTGGACATGCTAACAAAGACGACGACTATTGAAAAACTGAAGCTGTGTTTAGCTTCAGTCGTCCTGCACGAATGATGAAGAGCTGTTGCATTGATCGAGGTGTAAAGACAGATTAAAATCAGTCTTCACGTGGGAGATTGTTAAGGAGTAAGTGAGATTGGGGACCAATTGTCAAGGAAGGTGGGTCAAAATTTGAGGCCTGGTAGGGAAGGGCCTCACGCCTATTAACTCTAAAAGTGGGGCCCGCTACTTTTGGACCTATTGGAGAAAGAAAAAAGAATGCGCTCGAATTCGGCGCCCACCCTTTTTGACAATGAAAAGAAATGAAATGAAGAGCATGCGGGGAGCTCTCCTATAAAAAGAGCTTCCTTCCCCGATCAATTTTCTTATCTTGTTAGCAAAGCAAGTAGGACAGGGGGTAGGAAAAAAAGAGATGGGACAGAATCTCTAGGATTACATCGCCTCAATCTCAATCAAGTGAAGCTTTTCAAACCAAGGACCATCCGAGAGAAAATAGAGAGAGTTGAGAGAAATTGGGTTGTGAGTATTTTTTAATGTTGTAAACACTTTGTACAGTTTTCTCCCTAGAGTGAAGATCTGCAGCGTCTCCGGAGATGTAGGCAAAATTTGTGCCGAACTCCTTATCATTTTGTGTGTTATTTTTCTGCTTATATTCACATTCTTGATAATTTGTTAAATGGAAAATTCCGCAACAAAATTTTCCCAACAGGGAAATGTTCAATGATGCTAATATAATAGTGCTAATCATGAAGAATGATAGGACTGTAGTTCAATGGAGCAAAGATGGCTCGGGTTAGAGTGAGATAGGCTTGGATTGAGACAATGAATAAGGATATGACTGTTGCTAATAATGATATGAAAATGAACGGAGAAAAATTGATTCATGTTGCCGACTCCAAAATTTTAGGATGAAGGATTAAGGATATGTTGTTCTTGTTCTTGTTCTACTCTTGTAGAAAAGATGTGCCTTGTGTGGATATTATCATAGTTTCATCATATGTATTTGGTAATAGTTGCCTTTAAAGATTGGCCCTCGATACTATTGTCTATATTGGATATCATGTATAAATAGTTTAGAACTCTAGGGAGTGTTTTTGCGGTGTCCACATAATGTTTGGCTACTGCATGCAAACTATATCTGCTCTTAAATGTCCGAGTTTTGGAAAAGAAACAACAATATTCCAACATGGAGCTAGTCTCATCTTACCAACGAAAATATCTGATATTGATGGGAATCCAGTAAATCAATGGCTATCCATTGAATATGCTTGGTGCCTCAACTTGAAGTTAATTGAGGACTAATTGAACCAGTTCAGTGGTTTTGACTTTCTACTGCCTATTTATCTTCTCAGTGCAGTTGCCAAGTAGGAATATTGAAGCATTGATATAAATGGAAATTAGGATCATGGTGTTGCTTTATGTAGGACCAATCCAGAAGTCAGAACCAATTTGCAGAGAATAGAAATAGAAGGTTAGTGTTTACTGCCATACTCTAGGGATTAGAGAATATGATCAATATGGGACTAAAAACACAAGTCAGAACCAATTTGCTGAAAATAAATACGAGGTTAGTGGTAACTGCCATACTCTAGGGATTAGAGAATATGATCGATGTGGGGTATTCAAATAATGCATGTCTATTAGAAACATAAGATTCAATACACTGTTTAGATATCATTTTGTTATAGAAATGATGACCTTATATAGACTCAGGAGTCGTATTTGATTATGCCAAAGGAGAAGTGGTCTAGTTTCCTCATCTTTATCCTCAAAGTAGATTGGTTTCTTTAGACCATGAGAATAAATTCTTTGATACTTGTATCAAAGTTTATGATGTTGCAACTGGAGTTTGAGATTTGCCTGGCCTGTAAATAGTGGCACATATGAAGTAAGAGCTAAAACATCGGCACCAACCAGAGAGATGCCTTACATGAAGATAAGAGCCTATCTTTGTTAGCCAAGGATGACTTGCCAATCACCTCTCTAGTTCATGTACTTTGGTGGATTAGGCTTAGCACAAGCGAGAAACCTTTTAGTGATCTATGTGGGTTCGTTCTTAGGCAAGTTTCCTTGGCTATGCTATGTGATTTTTATCCATCATGCTAGGCTTACTCTCCTGTCGTAATCGTCAATGGTGCTGATGGTAAGCCCCTTTTAAGTAAATTTTGAAATAGGCCAGGATTTTGTTGATAGGGTTGAAAAGGAAGCAGATAATCCAATCCAAAACTGGCCAGCCCTAGAATAGCAGATTTCTAACTAGACATGATAATTTGTTACGATGTCTATTTTCTTTTCAATGGATAATCGAATTCAGCAAGTCATGATTGTTCCTGGTGATGAGATTAGTTCACATTCCACAGCTATCAGATTTCTGACTAAATATCATAATTTATTGCGAGTAGATAGTTGGAACCTGAACAAAACCAATGATCTTTGATTAAATCTACAGATTTCAGTTTTTGGTCATCAAATTGTTTATTTTCACATAAAATGCATATGGTATATGCTTGATAATGAACTATGAACTTATATAGTATTTCCTCAGCAATGGTGATTCCACCCCCAGCAAGGACAGCACGGATCGCAAAGTATCTGAAGCCATACATCCTGAGGATGCACTTCTCGAACAAATATGTGAGCGCTCAGGTCGTCCACACCCCAACAGCAACCATAGCATCGTCCGCAAGCTCTCAAGAGAAGCTCCTAAGACCAAGCATGGGGCCCACGGCCGACATGGCAGCGGCTGCCATGATCGGGAAGATTCTCGGTGAGAGGTTGCTAGTGGCGGGTGTTCCCGCCGTGTCAGTGATGTTGAAGAGGGAGCAAAAGTACCATGGCAAGGTGAAGGCCATCATTGATTCTGTGAGGGATGCTGGTGTGAAGCTGCTCTGAAAATCGAGATTTGTTCACGATAAGAATTAACTGTGGGATGTATATGTTGACACTTTGGGCTATATTTGGAAGTCATTTTTGAAGCACTTTGGGCATTTTGGAAAAGCAATGTGTCAAATTATTTCAGTATACATCACTTTGGGCACTTTGGGCATTTTGGAAAAGCAATGTAAGACTAGAGGTATCTAGGGTAGTGTTTGGCCCAGCTTAAAATTAGCTTAGCTTCTCCTTTAGAAGGAGAAGCTGGGCCAAACACACATTTTGAAAAGCTCTACAAAAAAAAAAGTAGCTTTTTTTTATGAAGAAAAGGAGCTCTAAAAGAAGCTCCCAAAACCTACTTCTAGCTTCTAGCTTCTAGCTTCTAGATCAAAACCAACAAAGAAAAAAACAGATCAAAACCCAACTCTCCCCTTCTTCTTCCTCCGGCGGCCATGGCAGTCCATCCGAGCACCTTCAGACCATCTTCAACGCCGAGAAGCTGACTATCTTCTCCGAGAACCTTCAGGAGATGACGTTCTAAAAGTATAAAAGTAGCTTTAAAGGAGATTAGGGTCCGGCGTTCTTCTTCGTCGTTCGATCAGAAGGAGATTAGGGTCCGGCGTTCTTCTTCGTCGTTCGATCAGAAGGAGATTAGGGTCCGGCGGCCATGGCAGTCCATCCGAGCACCTTCAGACCATCTTCAACGCCGAGAAGCTGACTATCTTCTCCGAGAACCTTCAGGAGATGACGTTCTAAAAGTATAAAAGTAGCTTTAAAGGAGATTAGGGTTTAGGGATTAGGGATTAGAGATTTGGGATTAGGGATTTGGTGAAGATGATGTATAAAAGTAGCTTTTAATTGATATATGCCAAACAACTTCTAGCTTAAAAGTAGCTTTAAAGTTAAAAAAAAAGCTGACTATCCAAACAGCTTCAGCTTTTAATTTCAAAGCTATACTTTCTAGCTTCTCCTTTAGAAATAGCTTTAAAGCTAAAAAAAGCTAGGCCAAACGCACCCTAGATCTTACTCCTGCCTCTCTTACATCAAATTACTTTATTCGCCATCCTTGCTATATATAAACGATAAATTTGGTAAGTTACATGAACTGTAGATACTATGTCTCTAATCTTACTTAAATTGCAATTCCAGTTACCATAACTCCAACTCTCTAAGCTCTATGATCGAGTTGGAAGTTAGGTCATCAACTTTGGGTTATCACTTACTGTGTATAATTAACAACGTATCTATAAAATAAAACTCAAAGAAAAGCTATCAAGTGACTCTCCGTTAATAGTGAGGAAATCAATGGTAACTGATTTAAACTCCAAAAGACATTTATTCCTCCCCCCTGCCCACCCTCCCAAAAAAAGTTTTCAGCAAAAACTCGAATTCAAATCCCCAAAACAACTCCTTTATTTATTTAATTATTTCTGTCTCTCTCTCTCGCTCTTTCTCTTTCTTTTTCTCTCTCTTCTATTCAGATCAGTTTGCTCTCTATTCCTAAACCAGAGAGCTCCAATTTCTCTCCCCCCCTTAGGGTTTATAAGTCGCTAACTTCAAATCCCTATAACCATTTTCTTAAACCTTCGCTTCCATTCCATTAGTGAAGCCTTCATCGTTATCTTAAGCGCGAATCTCAAAGCAAATCCAAATCCGAATTCAGTGTCGAACCTCAATCAAGAGGTTGTCGCCGATATTTGATCTAGGGGTGGCCGATCATACCGAAATGAACCAACCGACCGGTTTTCCAACCGAACCAATCGATTTGGTACCGAAAAATTCGGTTACCAAAAGTATGGTACGGTACAACCATACCGAGTTCTAAAATTCAGTTCGGTTTTGGTATGAATATGGTTCAGTCGGTATTTTACCGTACCGTACCGAAAGAGAAAGTATATCCTCTACAACTCTGTATCATTATCATCAGTCTTTTGTTTTTCTTGCTCACTGGTTTCTAATCCTTTTCTTATTAAAATTTTCTTTTCTTTTCTTTTTTTCTGAACTATTACTCGATTAGTCTTTTTTTTTTCTGAACTATTTACTTTACTTTTTATATTATTATGGTCGAAAAGTGATTATATGCACGGAAATTTGGGCCATCTCAGAACAATTTATACTCAACATTTCAATTGTGAAGTAGTGATATTGTGCATGGAAAAGTGGTTTGTTTTTATAGAGTAAAATTGTTTTAGGTGTGCAAAGAATTACAATCTTGAATTGCAAATGTAGATGCAAATATTTAGATGACTAAAATGTAGTTTCATGCTTTAACAATCTTCTTCAATGATCAGAGAGTTATATCTTGATAATTGAACAATGTCCCTTAGTTTATAGGCTATTGTTCTTCTTGATTTTTTTATTTTAATTTTTATCGTAAATCATAACACATGATTTGGAAGATAGGTAAGCAATCCATTAGAGGTGATTAGATAAAGCAAAAGAAACTGATTGAAATACGTTGAACGTCGAAAGAATGCGATAAATTCGGAGTTGCTTGGATCTGAAATTTACAATTTACTATGGCTGTCTGTAGAATGGTATTTAATGTAGTTGGATCATTGACTGGAAACAATGAGGCTTATTTTCTGGTTGTAGAGGGGGTAATGGGTAGTCTCAACTAGTTCTTTTTGCATACTGTTAGTTCATGTTTGTGTGTGTATTTATCAGTACAAACTCTTCATATAATTGGACCAATAGATGAGTACTTTCTGGTTTTTTATGATTCATATCTATCTGTATCGCATTACAAACTCACAACAAAACAAATTAACTGTTCTACACATTATGCAGTAACTACAAATGCAACTCCAATTAGTTAAACAGGGTGGCCTTTGCCACTTATTTACTCAAATAAAGTTCATATAAATAAAAATACATACAAATATACTTGGTCTTGTTTATGTGCTGTGCAAAAGCAAAGAATAGTATTTTCTTTTTTGATTTGTAGCATATTATATACTCCTGAATCTTTTCATGGTGCAGGAAAGAAACTTAATGGTAGAAAAAAAAAATACTGAGGATTTTCCATGTTGCTCACATCCAGGTAGTTTCTCTTGCCCATTTTTAAGTGGTCACTTGAAATCAAGTCCTTGAAGTAAATGAAATTGAGCATTTGGAAAAAAATTGTCTCTGATGAATCAGTTCTAATAATCGTATCAATTGCATGCAGACATAGGTGATCTCCTCTAAAAAAATTGTCTCTGATGAATCAGTTCTAAAATGGATTTATGGTCTATTCTGTTTTTGTTTCGGTAGTTGTGTGATATTGTTAACTTGTTATTTTTATTGGTACTGATATTTGCTAAGATATTTGTTGGGTCATATTTGGTATAACACCAATACTGAACCGTACCAGCCAAAGTAGTTGGTATACCGAACTTTTCGGTTGGTAACGGTTTGCATATTCTCAAACCGAACTAGTTTGGTATGGTAATGGTACAATGTCAAAAAGTCCAGTACTGTACCGAGCCCACCCCTAATTTGATCCGCTGTTGATTCCGCGTCGGCAACTCCCCTCCACCAAATTTAGCGTGAATATCAAGCGACTTCGTATCGGTGACTTCCCTCCACCGAATCGAGAGTCTCTACATGCGATGCGGCGACTCTAATTTCATCTCATTAACTAAATTCTCATTCTAATTTTTAATTTTGTGTGTAGGGGATTACTCAGTTTTTTGCTGACTCGAATTTTATGTGCGCATGAGATCTGAGCTCAGAGAGGTTTGAATGTTTTATTTTTGGGTTTAAAAAATTTTAATTAGGTGATTTATTTGATGAGTTTTTTATTGGTTTTGATTTAAGGTGTATGCAAGTGAGAGATGGATTATTTGGTGGCCTCAATTTGGGCTTCCAAACCATAGCAGGACAGGTAAGCTGATCAACAACCTAAAATAATTTGGCAAATATGCAACATTAATTTCTTTACTACAAGAGAATATACTATCGTGAAGTGTTCCCTTCACTAGTTATTAGAAACCATGGATAACATAACATATAAGAACTTTTAGTGTATGTTTGGATATATAAGATTGGCCATTGGGATGACTGGAGTTTACCAGTGAAGGGTGCAAACTCTCCACTCAATGAAGACAGCTAAAGTAAATTTGTTATTGATACATTTTGATTTTTTTTGGGTAAAGGTGCATTGGGGAGACAAAGTGGAGATAAAAGAAATGATTAGCTTGGATTAGAGTTTTGAGAACTTCATGTATTACATTTTGGATAATAAGAGGTATTTCAATTGCAAACTGAGTCTGAGACAAACAAATATTTAGATTATTGGTATTGTAGATACCTTCACACCTGCACTTGGGTTACCATTGTATTTACTCATATTGGTTATGGGATTAGAGTAAACTCTATAAAACCTATATGATCATGTCCTTGCATAACTATTACAAGCATCTAAAAGTGATGCTGAAGTTATAAAAAAAACTCTATGCAGTGTTTCTAACAAATTATATGCATTTCATGTAAGTTCAAGCTAATGATCAAGAAGACGATGGTTGAGCTTAAAGGTAGATATGTTGTTTCCTCATATTATATGTTTCCTACTTCAATTAATTTGCTGGACCTCTAAAACTATTTTATATAATCAAAACCAGGTGCACCGTTCTGAATACGTGTCGTAGGCACGTGTCAACAGGCAAACCTAGTACTATTACAAATTGTGTTTGAGTCATCGTCTCATTACTTTCTCGCTAAACGTAAGAACTTTCATCAGCATTTACTAAAAAAGAAAGAAGTGCAAAACAAAAATCACATATGCAAATAAGGATAATCCAAGGGACCAAAAAATAAAATACCAACAAAACCAAAGATGTGTCAACTAGGGCTGCAAACGAGCTGAGTCGAGCCGAGTATCTTGAGGCTCGAGCTCGGCTCGCTTATGTAGCGTGCTCACTTTCAAGCTCGAGCTCGGCTTAAGCTCGACACGAGCCGAGCTTTGATTGAGTTTTGAACAAGTTCGAGTTGAGTACTCGTGAGCTTCTGCCTAACAACCCACGTACCTTCAAGCTTGGGCTCGACTCATTTACATTATCGAGCTCGACACGAGCCGAGCTTTGACCGAGCTCGAGCCGAGTAGCTCGCCAGTAGCTCGGTTTGTTTGTAGCCCTAGTGCCAACGGCGTCAACGTCTTCTCCCTTCAAGAGAATTTTTTTTTCCGTACTAGACCACCATTTGAGACTATTTGCATTTTTGGGCAACTTCCCAAACTACTAATGCTTGTCAGCAGTGGCCGCTATTCCTATTAGCGGCATTTTCCTTTATGAGGTCGCTAATGGTAATAACGGTCTATCTTTAAGTTTTTTTTTGAATTTTTTATTTGTTGTCGCTATTTTTATTAGCGACTGAAGCATATATGAAGTCACTGATCTGATCAGCGACCTTAAATGAACTGTATTGAGAATCTGAGATACTTAGCGAAATCTAGAGAGTTTTTGCTCTCTGAAAGAAAAAAAACAAACGTTTTATTTTAACTGTGGTCGCTACTGAGAAAAAACGACCTAGGTATATTGAGACCTCCTTGCTCTCTGATTTGAGAGGTTAAATAGGCAAACAACTGAGGTCGCTATTGGGAATAGCAACTTTAATATACTTAGGTCGCTATTCCCAGTAGCGACCACAGTTAAAAAAAAAAATGTTTTTTTATCGAAAAGCAAAAGCTCCCTAGATTTCTCTTTGTGTTTCAATATAATTATTTAAGGATTAGCGACTTAATATATGTTTCAGTTGCTAATAAAAAAAATAGCGGCTGCTGTTGACGTAGCAGCAACTAGCCCATAAAGACTAGGTTGCGTTTGGTTTGTTGTTTTGAAAACAGTTTTCTGAAAACAGTTTTCTAAAAACAGTTTTCTGAAAATAGTTTTTTAAAAATGAGAGTGTAAAAGGTGTTTGGTAATAATTTTTTATGAAAACTTTTTTTTGAAATGAGAGTATAAAATGCATTTGGTAAACCAAAAAATCTGAAATTTCATAAAAATAGTTATTGGAAAATGAGCTTATAAAAGGCGTTTGGTTATAAAATTAAATTCTCAAATTTATAGAAAAACAGTTTTTTTGACAATGAGATTATAAAAGGCGTTTGTTTAATCAATTTGCATTAGTTTTCTTCTGAAGTTTTTTTTTTCCTGCAGTTACAGAGCACAGCTCTACAAGTATACGAACAAGAAGCCTGAGAAAGAGCAAATCGAGCAAATCATATCAATATGAGGAGTTGTATTAATGTGATATACCTTAAGCTTGTTCATATGAACTGATATGCGACTATGTTTGTTCCAATGAAGATGTTGTATTGGTATTGTATTAAGAACCTTCCATAAACTGATATGCTATATGCAAAAGACTAATATGAAAGATCATATGAATATAATATATTGAAAATTCTTATATCGCATCCCTTGTTTTGTAACTCGTTACACTTGCTTCAATCTCTAATCACATAATAAGAATAAAATTGAAATACATTATATTACATTGCAACTCTCTGTTTGTTAAGCTCTAATACATTATATTATATGTACTTGAAACATGGATTCCCAAATGAGCTGAATTAAACTGATGCAACATACATTGGATTATGCTTGTTTTTATGTGGCTCTTGTGGTATCTTTCGCTTCAACTTCTTTTTGTTTCTTCTTTGTATCCCCCCATCACTGGCAAGCTTATCGACTATGCTCGAGCTTATCTGAATTTTGTAATTGTCGACCATTACACCAATTGTAATCTGCAAATTTTGATAGGAACAAAATTAGCGGTTCATAAATGAAAGAGAAACTTCATCCTTAATCCCTTATAAAGCATCAGAAGCCATCATAATCCATCAGAACATTAGAAGCCATGAGCAGCATCACAGCCCATCACTGGAAGAAAATTGTACACACTATGGAAATTTTACAAAGGAAGAAATCAGTAGTTTAGTCAAATAGGATCAGAAGCCATCATCTCCAGATTCATCAGAGGCACATGTACAAAATTTATTACAAATCCTTGTGTTAACAAACTGATTTTGCCCAAAGCATGAGAAGCCATCACAAGCATCTGAAGTCAGTCCATTAGCATCAGAAGCCTTCATAGTTATAACATATCAATAAGAATGTAATTTTGAAAGTGAAACTCAGACCTTAATCCCTTATAAAGCATCAGAAGGATTCACAATCCATCAGAAGCATCAGAAGCCATGAGCAGCGTTAGAACCCAAGCATGTTTGGTTACTTGTACTTAAAAATAGATCAGTCTGTTTTATCAAAAAAACGAAACTGGGGAAATTTGTGTTTGGTTACCTTGATTTCACAAACTGGTTCAGTCCAAGCATCGGAAGCCATCACAAGCATCACTAGCATCACAAACATCACAATCTTTCCCTTAAAAAAGGCACTGATCAACTGATTCAAATCAAAGTGCAAATGAATAAAATTTAAAAAAAGCACTTATCACAATGAATACAACTGTAGATAATGTCTGTAAATGTAGAGATGATTGGTTGGACATGAAGAGAAGTTTCATCAAAGTGCAAATGAATGGTTGGACATGTATACAACTGGTTTGTACTCGAGAGGATCCAAATCAAGTCAGAAATTTGCTCTTCAATATTGCGGAGTAAGGAAATATGGACAGGGACAAATAATTCAGTTAGTTATATAGGATTAGAATATATCATCATCATCTCCAGATTCTTCAGATGCACCTGTTCATAGTGTATTTCAATTTCCTTTCTATTTTTCCTAATAAAAACTGGGAAAATGTGTGGTTGGTTACTTGTATTTCACAAACTGGTTTTGCCCAAGCATCAGAAGCCATCATAGAATGATTCAGAAGCATGTGAAGGATTCAGCATCACAAGCATTATACAACTAACTAATGCACATCAGAAATTCTTGCATAAAGTATGTGTCACTCCAAAGGAGCCAGGTACATAAAATTCTTAAGGAAAATAAGAGAAAAAACCCAGTTAAGAAGTGTAGGATATCAATACCCAGTTGCGTAACAGTGTCACAGTTGTGACAAGGATGTTCAGCTGCTACTTCTGATACCACTCTTCATCCTGCTAAGGATTGAAACAATTTCGTAAAAAAGAAATCACGAAATGAAATACTAGGAAATATTTAAAATGGTACACAGTATGGAAATTTGTGGGGATGAAATCAATAGTTTAGTTAAATAGAATCAGAAGCCATCATCTCTAGATTCATGAGAGGCACATGTACAAAAATTTATTACTAATTTGTGTTTTGTTACTAGTATTTCACAAACTGATTTTTGCCCAAGCATGAAAATCCATCACAAGCATCAGAAGCCTTCACAGTTATAACATAGTAACAAGAATTCAATTATGAAAGTGAAAATCAGACCTTAAAAATCTTATAAAGGAAGAAGAAGCCATCATAATCCATCAGAAGCCATGAGCAGCATCAGAACCCATCACAGGAAGGTAATTGTACATCACAAGCATGGAAATTTTACAAAGGAAGAAATCAATAGTTTAGTTAAATAGAATCACAAGCCATCATCTCCAGATTCATCAGAGACACATGTACAAAATATATTAGAAATTTTGTATTTGGTTACTAGTATTTCACAATCTGATTTTGCGCAAGCATGAAAAGCCATCACAATCATCAGGATCCTTGACATTTATAAGGGATGTAACAAGAAATTAATTTTGAAAGTGAAACTCAAACCTTAATCCCTTATAAAGCAAGAAGAAGCCATCACAATCCATCAGTAGCCATCAGAAGCCATGAGCAGCATCAGAACCCATCACAGGAAGGTTAATTTAACATAGCGAGATCTCTTAAAAAGGAAGAAATCAATAGTGTAGTTAAATAGGATCAGAAGCCATCATCTCCAGATTCATCAGAGGGACATGTACAAAATTTAGTGGATATTTGTGTTTGGTTACTACCATCAGAACCCAAGCATGTTTGTGGTTACTTGTATTTCAAAAATTTCAATGCTTCAAAGGTTATATAGGATCAGAATGTATCATCATCATCTCCGGATTGTGAAATACTACTAACCAAACACAAAATTCTACATGTGCCTGAGATGAATCCTGAGATGATGGCTTCTGATGCTATTTAGCTACACTATTGATTTCTTCCTTTGTAAAATTTCCATACTGTGTACAATTACCTTCCTGTGATGGGTTCTACTGTTGCTCATGGCTTCTGATGGATTGTGATCACTAGCATCACTAGCATCACTAACATCACAATGTTTCCCTAAAAAGCATCACTAACATCACAATGTTTCCCTAAAAAAATACCACATATCAATTGAAATTCAAATCCTTCAGTTCTACAACTGTAGATAATGTCTGTAAATGTACAAATGCACGGTTGGACATGTATACAACTGTCCAGTACTCGCGAGGATCCAAATGTAGTCAGAAATTTTCTCTTCAATTTATCGCAGTGATATGATATATGGACAAGGACAATAATTTCAGTCCTTGTGATAAAGGATCATAATATATCAACATCATCTCCAGATTCTTCAAATACACATGTTCATATTGAATTTGAAATTCCTTTTCAATTATGTGTCCCAAGTCAATTCAGAAGTCATGCCAAGCATCAGAATCCTAAACTGGGGGAACATAGTATGAAGTAGGTAATTTTCACAGGAACAGAAAATCAGTTTAGTTATATAGGATTAGAATTCATCACCTCCAAAGAGTGATCAGAAGGCTGCCCTTATAAAGCATCCCTTATAAAGGATCACAAAGCATCAGATGCCATCACCTCAAAAAAATTATCACTGTAGTTGTATACAAGTTCAGAAGCCATCATCTCCATATTCATCTCAGGCAATAATACCTCAAATCTTTTATTCTTGAACAAAGTATGTATCAGTATAAAGGAGCCAGCTACATAATTCTTAAGGATTTTGAAAGAAATAAACCCCAACATAAATGTGCAGAATGTCAATACCCAATTGTTTAATAGTGTCACAGTTGTACGTTCAAGCTGCTTCATACCACTCTTCGTCCTGATAAGGAGAAAAAAAAGATTTCATAATAATCCCATTATGAAATCAAATACTAGAACAAAGCATTGTAAATATTTAAAAGGATCAAATTAGTCGTAGGCTCAGAACACAGTTGTATAGAACAATTGTTCAAATAAATTATAAAACATTAGTCTAGGGCTGCATTTTTTCCCAATGCCATGCCTACTAGTACTAATTAAAGTGTCCACCCCCCCTTGACATCAAGAAATGAATTCATCAATCATACCCTCAGTACAATGGAAAAAATCCACATAATAACCTATCTGACTTCACATAATGCCATCATTCTGACTTCACATAATCCAAAACAGAAACCACAGATCAGCTTAAAGACCATCACATCATTTCCGTGGATATTCACTCAGAGTCGTAATATTTTCAGTTTCTGCAATATACAATACAACCAGGCAGAAGGGGGGGGGGGGCGCACACATTCAAAAATGAGTTGTGCATTTCATCATTGCCTATACCGACATCATCTTGGTGAGTAAAAAAATTCCAATATAAGCACTTCCTGTTATTAACAACTCCATTGATTCTTGACCATCGTTGCTAACAAAACTGATTCTATGCGCAATGCCTGGACATCGATAAATGGTCGAGATACCATCTCCCACAATACATAAAACATTAATAATCATAACAGTAAATGATAAAATGAAACAGTATTATCAAAATTACATCAGTGTCTCGCATTCCACATTGCCGTAGCAATTTGATCTCTTTTCATACCCATACGGTTCAATTGGGAGGAAGACAAATCCAACCCTTGAGATGTGGATGCATTATCTTCATTTTGTTGATGATGAATTAATTGTTCATCTACAAAATCCGAAAAAAAAGTATCGTCCACTGAATATCTACGTATAAAATTATGAAGTGCACAACAAGCTGTGACCATTAGAACCTGTCTTGTAAAAAAGTAGTTTGTCATATACTTGAAGATGGGAAACCTTTTTTTGAATACACCAAAGGTTCTTTCAATGATATTTCGTAGCCTTGCATGTATTTTGTTAAAAAATTGCCTATGTTGGGTCGGTGCATGATTGGCCCCTTGAAAGTTTTGCAAGTAATATGGCTCACCACGGTAGGGCGGGCATATTCGTATAACCACAATCAACCAAAAAATACTTATCATCGGGAAGGATTTGCAACAATCCCTCTGTTAATGCACTTTGTATTACACGGGAATCGTTAGCACTTCCTTCCCATCCCGCAAAAACAAATGTGAACATTATATCAAAATCACAAGCGGTCAGCACATTTTGAGTTATATTTTCCTTTCGTCCACGACAAGCATTGTGTCGACTAGCGGGTACCCAAGCATCAATTAATGTGCCATCAACAGCATTGATAACTCCCTACAATAATGAATTTGAAACCTAGAACTTTAGTAAACTTTGAAATATTACAATAATATTTAATAATCATGGAGCTAACAAAATACCTTATACCATGGATAGAAGTCCGTGGAACTAGTGATCCTTTCATGTATACGTGTCGTGTTTGGGGGAGTAATTAGAATTGTTGCTGCTCTTGCCAAACCTTTCAACACACTTATAAAATGTTGGTCGATTGAATCTGTTGAGTGTTGAAAACCGATCAGCAGCTCCTCTCATTCTATGACTATGACCGGCAATATACAAAAAAATGTCAACACTTTCTTCTATAGGCATGTGCCTACGTTGGGCTTCCTTGTGCGTCTCCTCGAGGTAGTTGCCATTTTTCAGAAAAAGACACTGTCACGCCCCGCTTTCCAAAAAGAATACGGAATACGAACACGCAATAAAAGCCCAGCGAATGATTTTCATCATCCAGAAGCTGTTCAAGAATCTTTACAATATCTCACAAAATAATCAGAGTCGGAATCAAGAGAGTCAACCACACATGCATAACTGAATTAATAAACCAACAAAATTTACTTGGAACACAATACAATATTCTCAAATAAATCAGAATCTGGACAAGTCAGATATCCTGGGTCACATCGCCCAAATACAAAATAAATATTCAAGTACTCAAAAATACATTGTTCCAAAGCAACAACAATAATAATACTAATAAACAAGAAATCCAACACTAATATCTCATTTCGCCAATACTTTCGGTAGCTGACCATCCTGATCTGCAATTAACAATTGCAGGAGAGGAAAGAGAAAGTAAGTACCCGTCAATTGCAAGTTACGGGCCACTTATAATGTAAGATACAAGTACATGGGAAACTAACAATTAGCATGGAATAATGCATCAACAGTGATAACTAGCATGAATCAGTGAAACAAGGTCAACTAGCGTGGTATACTAACAGTACAAATGGATGTGTCAGGTACAGGGTCATATAGCAACTAACAGTGTCCAGTAACAGTAAGCTCAGTATATTAGTGTAATAGTATAACAGTATCAGTCCAACAGTATCAGTCTAACAGTATTAGTCTAACAGTATCAGTCTAACAGTATCAGTCTTATGTTCTTACAGTCTTGTGTGTATTACTAGCTAGGTAGCACTTCATGCGCCCCAAAAACATAACATATGGTTGCTACGACAAACAGTTTCGCTTTTAGATTTCATAGTGAACCGTAATGGGACAGTGTACTCAAGTATCAGTAATAGTAGTAGTAGCAGTAAAGGTAATAGTAACAGTAGCAGAAAAGTAACATTAATAGTAGCAGTACGAAACACTAGTTCCCTTCCAAGTACACGTTTCCATATTTCCCACTACTAGATCTTCCCTTAAGAAACCCCGGCTTGGTTACTTTTATTATGGTCATCAAACATGCATGAATGTGTATGAAATAGTGTCAAACTAACATGGTATAATCAGTATTAGGTTCAGGAAAATAAATAAATATGCATAGATGATATACAGTCACATAAATGAGCAAAACAGTGTATGTTCATATTCAGGACAGCAAGATAGTACAGTACTAAAACGGTGATTCTCGTCGCTACAGGAATGCAAATCTAGATTCGTCAAAGAATCTGAAAAATAGACTTCCACACGAATCCAGCAGATATAAATAAGTCACATAGTAATTCACAAAATCATAACTCAAAACTGATTTGAATCCAGAAAATATGTTCAGCAGAAATCAGTAAAACGAATTCTCAGTCAGAAAAACAGCATCAAAACTTCTCAAATAAATCCAGGAAAAATCTAGGGTATTCCCCTATACGTCTAGAATCAAAGATAAAGTTTCATAATATTCCAGTAAAATTATTTCAGTCATCAAAAATAAGAAAATATCAAGAAACGATACTTTGGCTAATCTGGAATTTCCAACACTGCTGTACGAGAACTGAAATATCTCACAAGTCGTGAAATGAAATCCAAATCCGCCAAAGGGATATGAGAATAGATAAAATATACTAACTTTTGTATTTCACAATAGTTTTCCATACAGTAAAAGGAATCATGGTGAAAACACAATTCTTTACAGGACAACGAGCAAAATACAGCAAGTATGACTTTTGTAAACATGCATGAAACGACATATAAAATGCATCAATAAAATTCACCAAAATTTTGGGTAATCCCTAGATAGATATAAAAGTACTGACCAAAGTTTTGGATCAAAATAATATATGTAGCATCAGCATCAAAATCATTTAGTCATCAAATCATCGAAAACAAAATCTGGAAAAGATCGACATCTCTGTAGTAAAACAGTCATAACTCACTCATACGAAAACGAAATCAAGTAAGGTCAGAGGAGTTTGAAAATAGACAAAATTATCAAAAACTCATGTTTTATACCGAAATTAAGATACTGACTTCAAGATAGTCCAAAACAGCAAACAAAACAGATTAGCAACAAAATACAGATTTTTTCCTTTAACAACAACTCAACATATATTATACAAAACTTGTTCAAAACACAACCAAACATGAAATCGAGTCTACCAAGTGTCTAAACATCATAAATTAGGGTATCTAGCATGTCCACACCAAGTATATCACATGGGTCTCAACCAAATCACGAATTCTCACAAAAGTCTCACATACATGATCAAAATCAAGAACGGGTCAAGCCTAAGTTAATTCATGTCCATATTGTGTCGTGAGTCATCTATGGTCAAATTTTCACAATAAAGACAAAACCCATCAAGTATAACACAAACAAGAGTCGTCTCTAGACCCAACGACACTATAGATGGTATTTTTGACTCGTATCAAACAAATGAATTGGAGTACAAGTTACTTGCCTTAACCGAAGATGAAGAACAACGAAAACCAAGAGTAACGAGCAAAACCCACGAACAAAAATTCACGAATCAACAACTCACGAACGAAGATCCACGAACCACAACTCACGTGCAACTTACGTGCACATGCAACCACCAACAAAGAGAGAGAGCGGGAAGGCACGGGCAGCGCGGCGCTGGCCAAGTTGCTGGCTCTACTGCTGCTCGTCGATGCCGGCAGCCAAGGGGAGAGACGAAGAGACAGAAAGAGATGGAGATGAGCTCGGCAATGGGGTTGCGATGGCTAGGGGATGATCGGGTGGTCGGGATCGGGGGTGTGTGTGTGTGGGGCCGGAGTGGGGTGTCGGGCTTGGGGTGTTGACGGCTGGGGTTGACGGCACAAGTAAGGGGGAAAAGGAGGCCGGGTAGTTTAGGGTTAGGGTTTAGAAGAGATTAGAGAGGGTTATATATATAGAGGATTAGGGTTATTGGGTAATTGGGTTAATGGGTATTAGGAGTATTAATAGGTTATACCAATGGGTTGTGGATTTGGGTCAAAACAAATTGGAATACAAATAGGATTTTGGTTTAATTAAGCTTAAGCGAACAGATTGGGATAAAAAAAATGGGATTGAAAAAGGATAACACCCAAACACCACCACAAGCACCCAAGAACAAAAAAGATAAAAAGGACAAGAACAAATTGAAAGAAAGAACAAAATACCAAAGAACGAAACAAAAGAGACAACCAATCACACGCAAGGAGCTCAAAATGAAATAAAACGAATATATATTGAAAACAACTCCAATATATGGTTCAGAAAAAAAATACAAGAGAGAAAATACACCAAACGAAAAATTTACACCAAAAAATACACAAAGTGAAAGCAGGGGTTACAGACACAAAGCCAAAAAAGCAATCTTGATTCATACGGAATATGCGATGAAACTTATTCGAGGGACCATCTAGCATTTCTTGCAAATATTCACATCCTGTTAGTTTAGAAGTGCATTGTGGATTTTTTTCAGAGATGGCTTGTAGGAACTGGAGTGTCAACAAGTCATCCAATCCGTCACTATCAGATGAAGACGTGTCCATCAGTATGGTAGCACTTGCAATAGTACTTCACTCTGACAAAAGTAGAATTCATTTGCATAAAGTATATTCAAGTTTTAATACTAAGACAATAGTGGGGTTATATAGAGAATTATCCTAACATCTTATGTTATGTAACATTGTTAAAGCCAAAAAAAAAAAAAAACAGCAACAGTAGCTAGTAATAGCAAATGCATTTAAAATTAAAACGTTACAATTAAAAAATCCACCACATACACCCATGAAATATTCACAATACAAACTAACTCATACACTAATAAATTGTTAAACAAATAATTATTACGAAGTGATGGATCCACTCAAACAAATGAGATCTCTAGTCCACAAGACTCTTCATCCACATACCCCTAACCTCCGGGTTCATACGAATGAAGGCACGACGCCATTTAGGGCTATTAACTAACATCTCAAGTGCCTTCCCAACCTATTTTTAATCAAGCACACTCATCGTATTAATTATATCCATGCACTCATCAATGGAGAAAGGATCTGATTCATCCGAGGGATTACTTTTCTCGGCCAATTTCTTCTTATACACATCTTTTTTTGCCACCTGAGTATTGATAATCGAATCAAGAGCCATATCCATCTTCGAGTTTTTTTTTGCTCGACCACTTGACGCACCAGATCGCCTCTTGCGAGACCCCGAACCTATCGGTAAATCATCATCCTCATCATCCATATCTACATATGGTACATTGGGGTGGGCAAACTCATAATTGGCCCTCCGTTCCTCAACGGAGTCATACACCTTGTGTGTTGAAGCCCTAGAAAGTAAGCCTTAGGCAGTAGACCCCTGGAAATTTTTGGTCAAAGCATCATAATTTGCTAATCCCTTCGACCAAAATATTTTTGCCCCAGGGTGTGCCTAATCAAAAATTTTGTGTTGTTAATTTACAAGTAGTAAAGTCATGGTTAAGTATAATAAGATCAGAATCACACACTAGTAGAAAAATGAAGATATATATGAACCTTAACATATGTGTCCCAAACTTCCTGCTCGCAAGTGATTGTTTGGTTCTCTTCATCCCAACCCAAACCACTCTGGTTCTTCAAAGTCTCAAACTCCCTCCATTTAATCCTAAGTCTGGAGTGTTTGTCCTTTAATTGTCTAACCGTGAATGTACGATTGCACATGTATTTCATATGTGTAACAAATTGTTGCCAAACTTTGGCTTCAAATGTCGAACTTTTCAGACTATTTTGATCTACCTCCTCCTCCATCAAATGCACAAATACCCGCTCAACAGAAGGATTCCATTAGCCAACATCAGCATCAACCTGGAGTTAGAGAGAAACTAACCCCAAAATGAAACCCAAAAGAAACCCTAGCTCTGTGTTGGTTGGGGGCGGCGGCTTGACCTCGTCGTCGCCGCCCCGACGCAATTGACCACGTCATCGGCCCTCGTCGCCTTCAAACATGCTCCCCCCATCGCCTTCAACGATGCTCCACCCCCCGTCGTCTTCTACAATGCTCTCCCTCCCCGCCTCACGTCGCTTTGAAGATGAGGATGCCGTCGAAACCCAGATCTAATCTTTTTTGGATCTGGGCGACACCCTCCAAGCCTCACGTCACTCTCCCAGACTGGCGAGCTCCTACGGTGGGGAGCTCGCGCCATGGCCGTGTTCTTCAGGCCCAGATCTGACTTTGATCGGATCTGGGCGACAGCAATAGATGCGCCAGATCCGACTTCATCCTAAATAGGGAGTTTTCGCTGATTATCTTGGATCTGATAGTTAATGGATGGGTTCAAGGAACAGTGTGTCGTGTTTGTATTTGTGTGGGGGTGTGGAGTGTGAAGTTTGTTGTATGCACAATTGTGGGGCTTGGGCCCGATGATGGAGTCCCTCCATGATGTGCGCTTCATGCTTCGCCAGTCTCGCAAGATTGCTTCCTTTCTTCGACGTGCAATGCGGCGGCCGAGATCTTCAAGATTGCTGCAATCTTGAATGGGCTTGTTCTTATTGGTGTTAGGTAGTGTGGAGGGCGGCGATGTATTGTATTGCACGATTGTGGAGCTTGGGCCCGAAGATGGGGTCCCTGCATAATGTGCGTTCTCTTGTCTCAACTTTCGGGGGGTCCCCCCTCACATCGCTCCCCGACGCCGCCAGGTGGAGAGCTCCCATGGGCTGGTGCCCCCCCGATCGCAGAGTTCATCCAACGGTGCACCGCCGCACTTAGACGGCAGAGTTTGTCGGCACGCTGATCGTGGATGTTGGTCGTGCCTCCTTAGGTCGTGGAGCGACGTCTTCGTTGCGCCAGAGCATCCTCCCATGCCTTTGGTCGCGATCACCTCAGATCTGGGTGATGGCGAGATGCGCCCACCCCCCCCCGCACACGCCTCACATTGCTTCGCGACCTTGAAGGTGGTGAGCTCCCACGGTGGGGAGATCCAGGTACACCTGCGGTGGGAAAGATTTGCTGTAAGAGATGGGGAGTGTGAAGTTTGTACGACTATGGGGCTTGGACCCAAAGATGGGGTCCCTCTATGTTGTCCGCTCACTTGTTTCAACTTTTGGGGTGTCCAACGACGTTGCCGGTGCAGTCTTCACAGCGCCTACTATGAGCTTCCTTCAGCTTAGGCCACTGTCTCGTAACAGCGTGGGCTCTTCCCTCGGTTTGGGAGTAAGAGTCGAGATGAGTCTGTGTGGTGAGAAATCGCCTGAGAGAGGTAAAGGTATCCTCTCCACGGCTCTCCCTTGGAACGTGGTTTTTGGTGGGATGAGTGAGATAGTTGTTTGGTGAGAAATCTCTGGAGAAAACACAATCGTGAGAGAGGTGAAGGTATCCTCTTCACGGCTATCTCTTTGGTAGCGGCTGTGGGAGCTGTTGGTGCGTTTGTAAGAAGAATGGTGGAGATGGTGGGAGGGTGCGGTTGCTGTGCTTGTGCCGTAATTTGGCTTGCGGGGCTTGGGCCCAAAGATGGGGTCCCCTAGCAAGGAGAAGGCAGGGATCGACGGGTGATAAAAGCTTGCCAGACTAGTTTCAGGTGGGTGTACACATGTCGTGGAGGCAGTGTACGAAGCTAAACTAACGTACATACAATTTAGCTGGTCCGACCTTGTTTGTCGGCCCACCCTCCAGGGTTGTTGGAGGGATTTGTTGTTTGTACGGGTCATGTTGCTTCATGTATATTTTATTTTCTGTCTGGCCCAGTTCTATGGGTTTGTATCGTTAATTTCTTATTAATAAAACAGGGTGACCAGATTTCACCTTTTCCTTCAAAAAAAAAAAAAATCAGCATCAACCTCTATCTCCTTCCCCTTCCCCTTACTAGTCATCTATATTAGGAAAAGAAACGGTAAATAAAACCCAACAATGATAAATTGCTGCACTACAAGAATGATCCGAACTGATATTATCGGAAGTCAACAAATTTGTAGATGATGGCTTCTTGTCGTGCCAATGTTTCACAGCCAAATTTTTTCACATACACAAAATGAACCCTCATTTTAATCCAATAATTAGGAGTGCAGTCGACAATAGGATCATAAGTCATCATCTCCAAATCCATCTCATGCACATTCTTTAATCCATCAAATCAGTCCATAAAAAAAAAACAAAAAAAAACAAAAAAAAAAATTCCAAATAGATCTTCTTATCTCCTCACAAAACCAAAACCATAGGCTTGTAAGATCGGAAAAAATTGGTTCCAATTAAATCATATCTTGGTTTGCTTGGTTTGAAGAAAAAAGAAGTTGTCTTCAACAGATTCAAGCTTCAGTCGTCGTTTGATTCGACAAGCCCTTTCCCGAGTACACCTTCTCTTGTAAGCAGATCGGGTCTTACAAACCATCAACCCTAAATCGATGTACACCCCACCAAGTCCGACGTTCTCGACCGCAGTATGGTCGTCCCGAGCGACGCTATTGTTAAGGTGGAATAGATTTGGAGAAGAATATGTCAAAAATTGTTGATTTTGGGTAGATTTCAGCAGAACTAGTATCGAGCGTGGTTGTCGAGAAGGAAAAAAGCAGGTGAAGGAAGTAAAGGAGAGATGTGCGTAAAGAGGGAGACAACACTCGTGTAGAGAGAGAAGGGGTAAAGGAAATGACCGGTTGGAAACAGCATCAGAGATGAGGGTCCCCAAACACGTTTTGAGGTTTTGAAAAAAAAAAAAAAGAAGTAAAAAAAACCTATAATAGTTTGGAAAGTTACGAAACAATGCAAATAGTTTCAAAAAGTGGCATAGTACGGGAAAAAAAAATCATACTCCCCCCAAATTCCCATTTTCAAAACCCCCCACCAAAAAAAAACAAAAACAAAAATCCCGATAAAAACCCTAACCCCTCCCAGCTCTCTTCTTCTTCAATTCACCGATCAATCCAACAATGGCGTCGAAGCCCAAGGTCGAAGACCTCCGATCTCAGCTCGCCCTCCGCGGCCTCGACACTACCGGACTAAAACCTGCTCTGGTAAGTCAGTCGCTTTCTCTCTCTAGAAATCGCCTCTTTCTCTCTCTAAAAATGTCTGCTTTCCTTTTTCAGGTGAGGAGGCTGGCATCGGCGGTGAGAGAGGAGAAGATGAAGGAAAGAGGGGATTCGGTTCCGGTGGAGAGTGGTGCGAGGAAGGGCAGGAAGAGGGCGAGGGGGTCTGAGGAAGTTCAAATTCATGGTGGTATGAGTTTATTATGCGTAATGCACGTGTTTTTGTTTTGTAGTTTTTGTTGATTGGATTTTTGGTGGTTATTGATGAAATAATCCTAGATTTATGGTGGGAGAATGATTTTGCATTTTGTATTTTTTTGTCTGAATATACAAATGAGAGGGGGAAAAAGGAAAGAGATTGAGAGAGAGAGAGAGAGAGGTTTCCGAGCGAATTGGTTGTTTCATTTTTGACGAGGTTCATAGCTTTTACCAATTTTTTATTTTTCTCAAACGAACTAATTATTTAATACTAGTAATTTACACGTGTGGTGCACCTCTTTATAAATATATATTAAAAAAAATCAGCCATTGTCTGACATCGAACCTAAGATATTCTTTATATTAGTTATGCATGTGTATTGGACGTGTTTATTTCGTTACAATGCACGTGTTTGTTTGGTTACACATGGAGTTTGTTTGGTGATAAACTCTCCCATTAAAATAGTAGACATAGAAATTAAAATGGTTAAGAATGATGATGTGGTAAGGTAGGAAAAGCAAGTCCATCATCTTTCCCAAGAAACAAACATCCTTCTAATGTTCGCAGTCCACGATCAGAACTAGGCTTCCAACTGTTAGTTGTAACTAGATTTTTAGCATGTGCAATGCATGTGTTTATACCTTAATTATTAGTCAATGGAGGCCTCATTTATTATTTCAAGCATAATTATTACTATCAATTTTCAGTTTGCTTAAAGACATGTGCATTACATGTTAGAGTTCAACCATACACTCTTCTCACATTATATAATAGAATAGACATAATAATATAAAGGGCAAGTTTTTATAATGACACTTTCAAAAAAAAAAAAAGTTTACTTGAATTGACCTCCCACAGGCTTTTTATTTTCCCCTCTCTGAATCGACCTTGGACATGCCACGTATAACACAATTGATTCAACGCTAACTTGGACAGCTAAATAAGAACCTGCATTTTGAAACAGTGGCTCTGTTCTTTCTGAGTCCATGTTCATCTATATAATGAGAATCCTAAGACAAAAAGCTTGCGAAGTATTTGAACACTCGTTTATATAGGAAACTTACTTGCTGAAAATCGGATTGGTGTTAATAAGCCTAGTTTCACTCTTGTCAACTTTCACCGTGATCATTTTCTCAAAATTCGAGCACTAGGAATATTTATATGGAAAATCTCTTTTCCGGAGTCCGGACTTGGTGATGGAAAAATCAGTTTTGGTTGAAGTTTTCAATATGTTTTCTTTTTAAGGATTGATTCCGGATTTCAAAAATGCGGATACAGTGTTTTGAAATGCTGGTTTTCTTTTAGTTGTCCAAGCTGGCGTTGAATCAACTCTGGCATGTCATAGGTTGATTTAGGCAAAAAAACTTATGGGAGGTCGATTCGGGTAGATATTTTTTTAAAAGCGCCATTCAGAAAAATTGCCCTAAAATACAAAGTTAGATATATACTTCACTGTTTTTATTTGTACTAGATTATTAGCACATGCAATGTTTTTCCTTAGTAGCGCTAGTTAAGATCCTTATTTATTTTCTAAGTGCATAATGTTTATTATTAATTTCCAGTGTTGTAAAAATTAGTATTGCAATTTGCGGACAAAGAGTAAAATAAATAACATTATCAAAGAAATGTGAATGAGCAGTACATGTGAAAGTCCCAACGCTCTAGTTATAATTGTAAAGATCACCACGCCTAAGAACCACATACTCATCATCTTGCATATTATGTGTGGATAATGTTAGAATAATTATGAATTTGAAATCTCTCCCTTGATATTTTGATCTTTCTCCTAGACAATGTTGAAGAATACAAGGAGGAGAAATTGGTCACTGCTACCAAGAAAGGTGGCATTGTATTGGACCCGTGGCTCCCGAATCATGTAAAGTCAAGCTTCCATGTGTTGCGGTCGGTGAGTAGAAGTCTAATTCAAATTTTCTGATTTTAAAAAAAAAAAACTTCAATCAACACATTGGAGTGAATAATGCTGTTGAATGATTTTCTATGATATATGCAAGTTACAGTAGATAGAGTCTGATTATAAACTTCCCATTAAAATTTAAAAATCCTTTACCCGTACTCTACCTAATTTCTCAAACAAGTAATGAAATATACTGTTAGTGCTTAGTGCTTACATACTGTCTTAAGGCTACTCGTTCTACATAGGGAGTTGGGGGTGTGCACGGGGCGGGTCGGGTGGTTATTGACAATTTTCAATCCGAACCCAATTTTCTTTTGCAAACCCAAAACCCACCCAAACTCTTCAGGTTTTACATTTTTAATCCCAAACTCGGACCCACCAGTTTCGGGTTGATTCGGCTGGGTTCCGGGTCGGGCCAGTTTTGTTGGATAATTATATTGTTACTCATTTTTAGCCATTTAAGATTAACGCTTAAAGAATTGAGAGTTGGATGTCGAAAATTAAGTATTTCCAACCTTCTAACAATTTAGATCAACTATTAAAAATTAATTGCTAATGCAACATAGAAGTTACAATATTGAATATTATATCAGAATGATTGTAAATTATAACTAATGTACATATGAATTAAATATATTTAATTGGGTGTGATGTAGGTTCGGTTCGGGTTTGAATGGATGGGTTTCATATAAAACCTAGACAATCAGGTTTTGGCGTGTTTCCAATGCCAAAAAATCCACCCGTTCGGGTTGGGTCGGTTTGTGACACCCCTAGTTCTATTATGATGTTTACGGGGATTGTTTTTCTCAAGTTTGATTTTTTGTAATTATTTAATGAGATTCTTTACCTCTCAAGTAAGTAATATGTTTAATCCAATTCATCCTTCAGTACAATCTTAATTGGTGATTTGAGTGAATATAGGAACTGAGTAGTCATCGACTAATCAAAAGATAATTAGTAGCTGATGTTTTTAGCGTGTCTATATTGTGGATTTTTAGAATGAGATTCACTTATTCTGATTATTTTCTGATTAAAACATACATAAATATAGCAAGGAAGGAAGCAATCACTTCTTTTAATCAAAGAGCAAATCACTCAAAGCAAAAGAAAATCAAACTAAAAATCATGCTAGCTTTTAAAGGTCAACAATTATGGCTCTTGGGATCATGCTAGCTTTTATATGTCAACAATTGTGGCTCTTGGAATCATGCTAGGATTTCAACATATATAAACTTTAGTCTTGAGCCTTGAGGAATAAACTTGTTTGAATGTTTTATTACTAATATTTCTTTTGGGTCTACTGTTACCATGATAAGTCTCAACATTAAGTTCTCGCACTGTAATTCCAACCGAATAACTCCTCCATTGCCAATCCCAAGCCAGAAATTCGGCTACAAACCGGAAACGGAAGAGGGTTGTGTTAGGTAGCATAAAACTTTGTCAAATGCTATGATCTTAAATCCTAAAATTATATAGAAGATATTGCGTTAAACCGAGCAGAATGGAAATTCATGTAGCCATGTAGCCGGCCCCAACTAGTTGGGAAAAAGGCTTTGTTGGTGTTGTTGTACTGTAATTAAAACTGAATTTACTTTCACAGTGTTGTCACAGTACTCTATTGATTGTCAAAAATTATGCACCAGTAAGAGGCCTGCTAGCAATTGTTCATGATTCAAATATTTAATTGCTTGTTCTGTTATTTTTTGCTGGATATGTTATGCTATACATACTAATTTTGCATATTCTTTACTGAGCTAAAATTATTTCTTTCAACTCCTAGGATATGATATTATATTTTATAACGTAAAGTGAGGATTATTATGTTTGATTTTTATGTAATCTCTATTCTAATTTCATTGTTATTAGCATTTTTTCAGGATAAGGAGATTTATGATGCCCTTCTGAATCAAACGAATGTTGGACAAAACAACAATAAATTTTATGTGATCCAAGCTTTAGGTCAGTTTTTCCTTCAGTTTAAATTGAATAATTTTAATGCATGTTTCCACGCTGAGTTTTGAATTAAATAGTGCATCTGTTAGCTATGTTTTTGCACTGCTTGATTGATTTAGCTTTTTAAATAAATGTTCTCTTCCTTGCAGAATCTGATGTAGGGGGGAAATTCTTCGTTTACAACAGATGGGGTAGAGTTGGAGTAAGAGGTCAGGATAAACTGCATGGTCCATTCACTTCAAGGGACACAGCAATACAAGTATTTCAGACGAAGTTCTTCGATAAGACAAAAAATGAATGGTCAGATCGCAAAAATTTTACTCTCCAAAGGGGGTGGTATACTTGGTTGGAAAAGGACTGTGATGAAGCTGAAAAGGAAACAGTAGGTGCTGCACTCTATAGTTATGTTTTAATAATCAATTTGGACTTTCGCGCCCCCTCCCCCCTTTCTTTCCATCTAAGTTTTCTTAAATTGAACCGTATAATTTTTTCTTGTGTTGAACTTTATAAATCAGGTCGAGAAGAAGACTGATGTCTCCCTTGGCACTCAACTACGAGAGACAAAGCTTGAACCTCACATTGCCAAATTTATATCACTAATTTGTGATATCAGCATGATGAAGCAACAAATGTTGGAGATAGGTAAGCCAGGGTCCTATTTATATACAAACTTTCTCGATGTACAAAGTTCCAACTTTGTGGCTTTAAATTGATTTCCGAAGGAAACAAATTTTTGCCTACACTTGGTGGCAGATAATACGACTATAGTTGCATATGTTACCTCAGAAGGTTATAGCTTGTAAGAGTGATGCACAAATCACTATAACTGACAAGCAAAGTTACGATCAAGTGACACCTATGAGCGCAGATGTTCAGTGTGCAAACTCCACTTTTTCATGAGACATCCACATTTCTCAGTGAAGTCTTTCATCCCCGAACTTCATAGTTCTGGAAGGAACATGAGAGATGATTCTGCATTGGTGGAATAGCTTATGTATATTTGGTTTGTTGGTTATCAATCATGTTCCGCAAAACATGAAGGAAGTATTATTTATGTCAATAATGCAGGTTGTAGGTCACCAATATCTTTAATCGGCAGAACTTGACCTCTTTTCTTCAATTTACGATAAATACTGTCCTCGACTTGTTATGAGAATTTCACCTTGTTTCACTAGGTTTAGACTGTTCCTACTCTAACAGTTTGTTTTTTTAATTTTATTCTTCATCCAGGATACGATGCTAATAAGTTACCACTTGGTAAGCTAAGCAAATCAACAATTCTAAAGGTTTGTCTCATGTGCAAATATAAATTCTAATTTCTCATTCAAATTATATATATACTAGATTTGCCCGTGGCCACGTGCCTACGGCACGTCTTCAGAACGATACAGCATATGAAAAGCCTTGTAAAAAGTAAATCAACAATTATATAGCTCAAGTTTGAATAGTATGACAATAATTATTTGTAGATCAAAGTCCATGTTTTCATTAGTGTATGTTGAAAAATAATTATGAATTGGGGGTATAAAAGTCCATGATTCCATATATATATTGAGGTAGGATAAAAATGGCCTGGGGCCCAGGATGGCTTTTCGCTCCAAGCCAATCCGGCTCGGCCCCAGACCACTGCAGGGTCGGTACCGAACCGTAAGTTCACCACCACGAAACCTGCCCCCTCGTTTCGTCGACCCTCCACGACCCTCGGTCTCCAATCCTCGGAGGTCTCACGGGCCGTCCACTCAGCCGGGTGAGGGAGGAGGCTGCCCTGGCGCAACCTAGGCCCTCTGATCCTCCCCAAGACGCCGGGCCCCTACGATCTGCCATGTCAGCTCCAAAACCACTTAGGGCTCTTGCCATGACAACCCTAAACCGCTCTGGGCTCTGCCACATGTGCCCTAAACCACCTGGGCCTCTTGCCACGTCAGGCCCATGGGCTTTCGGGTCCGGACCCGGCCCCCAAGCGGATCCAAACCCGGTTGGGTTATCTATAAATACCAGACCCTCACCCACCTTCAAAGGTAATCAATCTTTTTTCACTCAAAACCCTAGTTACTGCTACTCTCTCACAGAGACTAACTAGATCGTCGGAGGGTCTGCCACCGGGATAAAAACCGGTGTTTCTAGACCGTCTGCAGGTATCCGAGGCGAGGCAATCCGAGCCGCTCCTCCAGTGCCGAGGCGAGCCTACAGCTCACTGTCCGCTACCGAACCTTTCCCCTCTTACAAATTGAGTCCGAACTCACACCTGGTGCATCCACACTCCTTCCAAAAACAAACCGCATCATATATATATATATATAGAGAGAGAGAGAGAGAGAGAGAGAGAGAGAGAGAGAGAGAGAGAGAGAGAGAGAGAGAGAGAGAAATAATTAAATAAATAAAGAAGTTGTTTTGGGGGATTTGAATTTGAGTTTTGGGGGGAAACTTTTGGGGGAAAATGTGTTTTGTGAGGTTAGATCTGGACCTTTGATTTTAGGGGGGATTGAAGGAGAGCCACTTGATAGCTTTCTTTGTGTTTTATTTTATACTAGATTTGCCTGTACGGACGTGCCTACGGCACGTCTTCGAAACGATTCATGTAAACAGTAAAACAATAATTATGTAGCTCAAATTTGAATAGTATGACAATAATTAGTTATAAATAAAAGTCTATGTTTCCATTAGTATATGTTGAAAAATAATTATAAATGGGGGTATAAAATCTAACTTCTTAAAATTTTATGTGTGGAAAATAATGAAATTTAATTGTTGAAGAGATATTTGTTATTTTCAATATAACATTTGCAATAAAAAAAATATAAAAATTCTGAAAATCTACAAAACCGAAATCTTAAAATCTAAATTTGTAAGTAAATAAAGAAAGAATGGGAGAGAAAGAGATAGAGAGAGAAAGAGAGAAATATGAAAAGGTAAAGAGAGAAGAGAGATAGTAATAAAGTTATGAGTTTTTTAGGGAAAAAAATTTGGTTTTGGGGTTTGAAATTTTGGAGGAAAAATGTGTTTTGTGAGGTTTGATATGGGCCTTTGATTTTGGGGGGGGATTGATTGTGAGCCACTTGATAGCTTTCTTTGTAATTTATTAATATATATATATATATATATATATATATATATATATATATATATATATAAGTGTTGGGTGGTTAAGAAACAACATTTTCAAAGAATTATATAAGTGTAGCCAAAAGGAGGATACTTAGTTGGATGAGTGGAAACACACTAAGAGACAAAATGATGGCATACAAAAGAGAGTACATGTTGCCCCAAGTGAGAATTGAATGTGGGAGAACCGATTGCGGTGGTTTGGAGTCTTTGGACACATATCGTAAGACTGATAACTGCCCTAGTTAGGAAAACTGATTGGATGGTTAGTCAGGAGAGCTAAAAGGATTAGGGGTAGACCCAAAACAAACTTTGCTTAAGCTATTCTAGTGATTTGAAAATTGTTCATTTCACGAATGAGGTGGCCCTCAATAGAGTTGAGCGGAGAAGGATTCATGTAACCGGTTCCAATATTTTGGGATAAAGGCTTTGTTGTTGTGTATGGGGCACCATACTATATCATTTTTTAACTCATTATCCATGACATTCATGTACGCTAGCTAACCTTTATTTTAATTATATGTTGCTTACCTACGCTTATGCTCCTGTACAAGCTTATCTCCCCCTTTCTCTCCTGTAACATTCTTATGCCTATTTGCACCATATTCTAGGGATTATGTGGCATATTTGGAGCCCTAATCCGCTCTTCCTCACTTGTTATTACCTCAGCTTAGTGTCTGCAATGCAGTGCTTCAGTGTCACATTCTAAATTTACCCTTACCAATCATTGCAATTGGTTGCCATTGTTGCAAGCTACAGCTAATTTTCATAGTTGACTTTGATACTTGCAGTCTTTTCAGCTTCAATGCTTTTCCTGATTGTAGCTGTCCTGGTCATTTAATTACTCACAGGGCTATGATGTTTTGAGGAGAATTTCTGATGTTATTTCACGACCTGACAGGACGAAAGCACTTGAGCTATTAAGTGGGTAAGCACATATTTAGTTATTCAATTTAAGCAAATGTTCTTTATTAATGTCTATGTTTACTGTCTTAAATTATCTCATTCTTCAAGTATCTGTTTCTGGAGACTTGCTGGAGGTTTACTGCACACACAGCTAACAAATGTACTCAATTATTGTTTCTACTATGATATTATATATACTTTAGTTAACTCTGGCCTGTGGAGTGAATACAAATTACGTAACTCTGAAAAATGTAAAGGTTACTGGCCTAAAGAATATGTTAAACGTGGTACTCTCCAAATGGTTTTCAATGTATATGAAGTGCTCAGTTTTTTCAATTATAGAACTCTTTTTTATTCCTAAAAAATGGACAACAATTATTTTCAATATAGATACAGTCACTTGATAGTTCCATAGGCATATGCAATGTTCAATACAAGTATCAGATGCTTAACCTAGACTTAATGGTAAGAGGAACCTAACGCATCAGATTAGTCATCATAGCATTTAATGAAGCATCAAGCATGTAACTGGTAAAACTTGCTTGCCTTTAAGCAATATAAAATTAACCACTTCTTATGTTTTTGTACAAGGTGAATGTTTCTCAATCTGATGCTTTTTTTACTTAAATACATCAATTAACTGCAATTCCTCTTTATTTAACCTCTCCTTTTGATTTTTTAATTGCATTTTTGCAGAGAATTCTACTCAGTAATCCCCCATGACTTTGGATTCAAAAAGATGTGTATGTTCCCAAATTTTGTTATACTTGTAATTTTTTGTGATGATCTTGTGAAGCCTTTCATCTTTATCCAGTTAAAACTGATCTTCTCAATGTATTGTGATATCGTAGGCAAATTCGTCATTGATACTCCTTCCAAATTAAAACACAAGCTGGAACTGGTGATTCTTTTTTCTTATCTGTGATTTATCATTATTAGTTAAAGGTTAAAAACTGCCATATGTGTAGGGATAGCCAATTATCAAAGTTGTACAATTATTTGATTATTTATTTATTTATTATTGCTCCATTATTTGTTTCTAACTCACACTCAGTAACTCAATTGGCCCATTTGCTACATCTTTGCTACTTTGTTGAAGGTTGCAGCACTAAGCGAAATTGAGGTTGCAACCAAGCTTCTGACAGATGATGCTGCATTGGGGGTAAGATTCATTGTGATCTTGAACCTTGGTTGCAGGATTTCTATGAATTCCATTTCCAGATTATTGGCTGTTACAGTTAGTATTACTAAGTGAAAGTGCATAGTTGCTTATGGATTTTTTTTCTTCTTCTTTTATGTTTCTGGTAACTGAAAAACAGCTGCTTGTCGCTGAATACAAGCGATCAATTAGGTTAACATAGCGTACAATACGGGGAAATCTAAGTAGTTTTTACGTTTTGCACTGCTAACTTTTTAATTATGATTGAAAGTAGTATACATGTTTCTTTTGCATATGCAATGATTGCTCGTTACCTTTTCCCTCGTCCTACTTGCTGCTTGTTAGCGGTTGCAATAATTAACTTATTTTGTGTACCCATGGAATTGTTTTAGATTTTTTAACATCATTTGGAGACTTGTTGCCAAATACTTTTTCATCAAGCTAATTATAGTAGCAAATCTTGTTATAGAATTAACAATAGCTTGCAGATCACAATTAAGCTCGGCTGTAGAATAACCGTCTTCATTACTATATTTCCTCCTGTAGCATAAATTATCTTGTTTCTTTTCTTTGGTTACTTTATATCTGAACTTGTACCTGCCCTTAATGCATATACCATCACCTTAATTATTGTTTAAACTACTTTCGATTTTGTAGGATGATCCATTGTGCGCTCGTTACCAGCAACTTTGCTGTGAATTAACACCAGTTGACATCAACTCCAAGGATTTTTCTTTGGTAATGCTTTTCTACTGTACATTATCTTGTCAGATTTTTGGTTCCCTTCCTTTGTTGATGTTAAGGCTACAGAATGGAATATTTAGAAATGCAAGGTTTTACTTCATACAAAAGCGAAAGGTTGAAATTCAGCTCCTTCGGAATGCAATTTTATGTTTTTATATAGATTTTATTAAGGTATCTAGTAGGACAAATGTATTGCTATTTGTTAACATATGTATACACATGATACAATATATATACATATGTGAACAACATATACTTATCCTATCTTGTATGTACTGTTGGCTTGTTTGCCCTAATAGAATTGATTTGCATTCTCTCATTCTCAACCTATATCACAATTTTCTCAGGAATATAAACTAAAATTGACTTAATCTTCTTATTTTCAGATCGAGAAATATGTGAAGAACACCCATGCAAAAACACATTCACTCTATACAGTTAATATTGAACAGATTTTCAAGGTATCCAGGGAGGGAGAAAGTGAGCGTTTCAACAAGGTGAGAAATCAGTTAGTGATAATTTGACTTCCATTACTATGTTGAGACATTTATTCAATGATGTTGTATCCATTTGAATTCAGTTAAAAGTTCCTCTACCTTATAATTAGATAGCAACTGCATCTTTAAGGTTTCTTTAATGCTTGTTCGTGGTGTGATCTCATTCCTATGCAGTTCTCCAATGTGAAAAATAGGATGCTTCTGTGGCATGGTTCTCGCCTTTCAAATTGGGCTGGGATACTTTCACAAGGTTGTTCTTCTACTTCTCTTTCCGTTTACAACTTTGTTTCATAGTTAGCATACTTTAGTTTAGACTTTAGACATCCCTTCCAATCAATTATTCTAATTATATTTAGTTTTACATGGACATGACTTATTTTAAGGGAATGCTCAGAAATGAGAAAAAATGCACCCGTGTATTCTTATTACCTTGAAATATTTTGATGGCCTTTACTGAGATTTTTTTGGGGGGGTCATTTTCATGAAAAAACAGGGTTACGAATTGCTCCTCCAGAAGCACCATCTACAGGCTATATGTTTGGAAAAGGAGTTTATTTTGCTGATATGTTCTCAAAGAGTGCAAACTATTGCTATGCCTCAGCTGAAAATTCAACTGGTGTGCTTCTTTTATGTGAGGTTGTAACTTCATGATTTACTAAATCTGCATTTTTGATTTTGTGTTTCTTAATCACCACTACATGCATGAATTTTCCTGATTGATCAATCCTTTGCAGGTTGCACTAGGCGATATGGCTGATCATTTAGCAGCAAATTACCATGCTGATCAATTGCCAAATGGAAAACTAAGGTTTGCTTTCCCTTGATGAATTTCTTAATATTTGAAACTATTTTATTTAGTTTACAATCTTGAAGAATAACCGGAAGCTTTAATTAGTTTACAACTATGTTACTGTTACTGTTAACATGTTGGGAAATTTTTCCTCAATTCAAAGTTGGTAGCAAGTGTTGCCTTGTCAACTACTTCGTCTTAACTATTATTATGTTGTTATTTTGCAGTACAAAAGGAGTTGGTGGGACTGCACCAGATATGTCTGAAGCCCAGTGTCTAGAAGACGGTGTAGTCGTTCCTCTTGGGAAACCTCAAACGCAAACATGGCATAACGTAATACTATTCATAAATGTCCGGCCTGGAAAGTAGATGTGAACCTTGATGAGGTGATCATGAACTAAAATTCGTATTTTTTTTACAGGGTAGCTTGCTGTACAATGAATACATCGTCTACAATGTCGAACAAATCCGGATGCGGTATATTGTCCAAGTAAACTTTAAGTGGAACTGAAGTTATCCCTGAAATGACGTGCTTCGGTAAATTTTAACCACAAGCTTATTCTCGTGCCTTATAAACATGTTCTCTTGGGCCCTGTGAATGATATCCATATCCATCTCGTGGAGTTGATCTTTTAGATCAGTGAGGGTAGATGTCACAGAATTTTGTCATTTCTTTCATAATTTTTGTGCTTTGTAGCTGAGCCTCCATTTTAACTGGGAAAGGGTATATATGTTGTGTTATTAGGTTCATATTCAGTGCTAGAGACTAAACCTGATATCTCATGATTCCCATCTTCATTCATTCTGTAACTCCTCAGGAACAATTTGATGTAGTCAGGCTTCGCTGTTCCTTTTTTGCATGTTTAATTTGTAATAGTTTCTATATTATTGTGAAGAATAGTTCAGTTTCTACTCTGGCAATAGAAGTTCAATTTGTGGTTGTTTTCTTTGTTTGCTTAAGTTAACAGTCTTTTTCATTTCATGGCAGACTTCCTAGTGTAGGGAATTAACCAGTAATAGCATTGATTTGGTATGTATATTAAACCATGAAGTAATGCTAATTAATCACATTACAAAAGGTTGTACTTACTTTTGTAGTCCCACATAATTGTATCTTGTAGTGAAAGGTTGTTAAATTTTGTAGTACAATGTAGCATTACTGTAACCTCATCAACGATTTTGTATCAGACCTCTTTTATCAAATTGCCATTCGTAATATTGTTTAAACTTGTACAACAAAAAGATGATTCGAGATTGTATATAACTGGAATTCTAAGCCTTCGTTACTGTCAAAGAGATGCTTGATGTCAGCTCCAGTATGAAATATTCGAGAATTGTCAAGAAGAATTCCAACCCCACAAAGTAGTTCATGTTAAATCTTGTTGAGGTGCTCTGTAGTTTTAAATTTCTGCTGGCTCAGAGCTTTAGTAGGAATTAGTTTTTGTTTTTGTTCTAGCATTAGTTCTATTTGATTTAATTATTAGGGTAAAAAACAAATTACTCTCCAACGTTTGTACTTAATACAACATGCCTATATAATGTTTGAAAAAATACATGGGCAAAAACCAAAGTAAAAATGGGGCAATTATAGAAAGCTCGAAGCGGAAGTGAGGAACATTTCAATATTCAAATCAATCAATCCATCCGATATGCATATTGAAGAAATGCCAGTAGGAAGTCCCATCACCCACAACAGTAGAGAACTAACCCCTAAGAGTCCAGGTCAAGGTTGATGAAGCTTCCTGTTAGGCTCTGAGATTCAAAAGAATGTATAGGGTTCAACTTCCCTGCAGCCTGCAACAAAGTTGGATACTTTCTGCTTGAAACTGCGTTAAACAACAAATCAGTATAGAATTCAGTAAAGTTGGATACTTTCTCCTATCTCACTCCGCAAAATATGCAACAATGATATACAACCAAGCTACATCAACTCCTTCTAACTGCTTACCAATCAAAAAAGCGAAATATACCAGAAAAAGACAAGCACCCCATGATGCACAGTTTCATACCATCAAGAATCACAATTCAATCAACAAAGCGACAAGAATAAATCACTACAATCATGAACATAAGCTCAAATTTATGAAGTTTTCTGAATGATCTTCTAAAACCAACAACAAAATATAGTTCATTGCATGTTCTTCAACCTATCCATATAACAACAATCTCCCAAGGTCTAAAACCTTAATAATAGGAACTCTAAACAGACCATTAAAAGTTATAGCTATTACAAAACAAAAAAGGTGTACTACTCAAATCATGCTACACTCCACGATAGCTTCACATGACTTGTCCTCCAACGCACCTACATCATTGAGAAAACACAAGAATGCATGTTAGCAAAGTTTGAATAAAGATATTGGCTGTACAAAATAAATTGAGCTGTACAATGCTTTTACCTTATCTTAGTATTCCACTAGCTCATCCAACTCTACCACTAACTCCTCTGCTCCTTCCACCAAGTCCCCTACATCTTCCTCTTGTTTCGAGTTGTCGAGCAGAAGGTGGCTTTGGAGGCCTTACAACTTGTTTTCTAGGCTTGTTAATCTTGGGGTTCTTGCAACTCCTCGTATTATGATTGAACTCCCAACAATTATGGCATCTTTGAGGTTTGCCTTTGATTGTTATCACCTCCTTATCACCTCTTTTTACAATATATGGTTGCAATATTTCAAGTTTCTCATCTTCACCTTTCTTTCTCTTCTTTCGTGGCCTACCAGGTTTCCTTCTCCATATAGGTGGTTCTAACAAATAGCCTTGTACCTGATTCTTTGGCCAAGATCTTGCATCTCTAATTGGATAAAGGCTTTCTTTGTAGGTCACCTATATGCCCCCTTCTTGTATATGTTATCAACGTAAGCTTCTAACTTTCCACCCTTTCTCAATATGGCTGCTATACCATGTTTACAAGGGATACCTGAAAGTTGCCATAAGTAACAACTACATGTTCTAGCCTCGATATCCACAACCACTATCATTTCCAATAGTAACCTCATACTTTCCATCCACACAATTTAAGACACCAAAGCTGGAGGCTCCTTTCCTTCTCTTAGCAATTTTGTTTAAAATTGGTGGCCATACTTCTTGCTTCCACCTCAAGAAATTTGCTTTTTTAGAAGACAACCTCCTAGTGATTAGTCCTCTAATGATATTCATCAAATTGATTATAGTTTTATCTCTAGCCTTTAGGATCCAGCTATTGAAGGACTCACAAATGTTGTTTGAAACCATATCACTTTTACTCCCAAGTGGAAATCTATGCATGCACCAATGATCCTTGTTGGTTGTGGTATCTAAATACTCTCATGCTCGAAAATTTATACCCTTGATTTCTTCCATCAACTCCAAGAATTCATGCTCGGTGCCTGCTTTGCTGCTGCGTGCACTTTTTCTTGCAACTTAGGCCCTCTAAGTCATGCAATAATCATGTTCTTGAACAAGTGCCTTATACAGAACCTGTCACCCCCCGCTTCCCAAAAATACGGAATACGAGCGCGTAACATTGGCCCACCGAATGACTAATGTCACCCATAAGCTGTTTATCCGATCAACTCAACAATATAAACAATACAGAATAATTGCGTAGGCAATAATAATAATTTCATGAACAATAATACTTGGAATTAAGCAATAAAAATATCCAAATACAATAATAATCCAACGTCTAGAAACAAATAATAATATTCGGGACATAAGTCCAATACAATAATAAATCGAATCCAAATAATACTAAGTCTCAATACATTAAGTTTATTAAAGCAAAGAGCAATTAGAAAGCAGTAGTCTTCAGACCGTTTGTTCTCCGACTCCAGCAGATAACCGTTCTCCAAAATCTGCAATTTAATAAATTGCAGGAAGAGGAAAAAAAAACAAAACGCGCGTCAATGCAAGTTACGGGCCTCTTGTAGTGCAGACACAAGTACATGGAAAAGGGTAAACTAATAACATGAAATAGGCATTATAACAAAATATAACAACTAGCATGGCAAGATAACCAAGTGTAAGTAGCATGTAATAAGTGTCGAGTGAACAAGTATCATGTAATATTCGATATCAATAGGAACAATGATGAACAATATGCAATGTCGATGTTGTGTTAATTCTTAAGTCTATTATTCATTTTAATCCTAACTAATGCATGTAATACTGTGTTCCATGTGTGCCGTACCACAGGTTCAATGCATGCAATCAATTTCGTTTAGACTTAGTAGTGGGCTCTATAGTTCATGTACTCGGGAAACGGTATAAATAATTCCTTTTAGTATTCAGTTATTCAGTCATTCAGTCATTCAGTTATTCAGTAATTGTAGGAAAACTACGAGCTCCCTTCCGAGTACAGTCTCTATATTGTCCACTACTTAGGAACCCTTAAACCCTGGCTTGTTAACTATTTTATTAATGCAACAATACAATATTCAATTTGAGACATGAGATGAACAATAATAACAATAGGTAAACAATAGGATGATAACATGGAATATGGTGTACTAGATGTCCAAGCAACATAGTATAGGGTATTTCACAAGTATTCGACAAGTATATCACGAATAACACATCAAGCATGGATATCTTAAAATAGTATGAACATATAAATCAAAAGTGGTCAACCCTAGGTTAATTCATGTCATATGTGTCGTGAGGCAACTATGGTCAAAATAACACAATAGAGACAATATCAACAAGGGATTTCACACACACAAATTGTCTCTGGAAAACCTACTACACTACAAACAGTATTTTGTACTTGTATATGCAAAGGAATTTAATACAAGTTACTTGCCTGTTAGACGATGAAAACGAATATCAAGAATAACAGGATAAGGATCCTGAAACAACGAACTCACGAACACACAATAACACGTGCAATATACGTGTAAAGCAAAGAGCCAAGCAATACAGTAAGAGAACTCAGCCAATTCAACACAAGACATCAGCAATGTCAGCAATGGCCAAAGGCGGTGGCATCGCTGGCTTTGGGCGGCGACGGGGTAGGTCGCCGGAGTCGAGGGGGCACCGAAATTTGGTCAGGAAATTTGGGGAAGGAGGTGAGGGTTTTTGTCTGCTGATGGTTGAGCGGGAAATAGGGAACGGGGAGGTTCGGTGGGCATCTGGGCGTCGAGGAGGAGGTTGCCGAAGGGTGGCGCGACGACTGGAGGGAGGGATGGCAACGGGGGTCACCGGAGAAGATGATCGGAGAAGAGGGGTCTTGGGTTTTTGAGGGAAAAATCTGGACGGGGAGAGAGAACAGAGAGGAGAGAGATTAGACGACTATGGTTTGCAATTTGTGTACAAAAATTAGGGTTTGCATTAGAGTTGTATATATATAGTACAATTAGGGTACTGGGTTAGAGGTTTAGGATCCAGTAAAAGCAGATTTGGGTCAAGAACAAATGAAATTGGATTTTAGGGTTCAACAAGAGATAGATCCAGATCAATAGGGTTCAAATAAAAAATACCCACAATAAAAAAAGGAAAAAAATAGGATTAACAAGAAAATAATTCATCCAGAAGATCAAAGAGTTTCATGAACAAGAATTTAAATCCAAATAAATAAATAAATAATACAAATGAATTGAATAAAAACTGGGATTGAAAATAAGTTTGAATTTGCCAAGAAAACTAGGTCTAGTACAATAAAAAAATAATTCAATAGATGAATTTTAATTAGATAATCAAGAAATGACAATTAATTATTATAATAATAAAATCATACAATAAAATAATATCTGGGTTTAACAATTTACTAAAATGACCCAATATATATATATATATATATATAATTTGGACTCAAATACAAGTAGTTGATCAAAAGGTTCTAGAAAATAAGATCAAAACACATCATTATTTGAAATGAATAAATTTTCGATTAGAAAAACACTTTAATATGAAATCCAAAATGATTTTAACAAATAATGAATTTATAATATCGAAATACAGAAAATATTCAGAAAATACGTATTTGCGGGAATGGGGGTTACAGAACCTATGTTCCACATGTGGAAGTACTTGTTCAAAAGTTTGGACCAAGCCCTATAATAATAAAAACATGACTATTTTATATACATATCACAATTTAAATATAACTTAAAATAAAAAAATAATGGAGTTAGAAAGTAATTTATACCTTTTGTCTATCAGATATAAAAGTGATGCCTTTGTCATCGAGACCTCCAATGGCTGACAGTCCAACTGTCTTTAGACTCATTTTCCACAACAACATATGCAACTGGGAACATACCACCATTTGCATCGACACCTACTGCACTTAAGATCACACCTGGCAGTCCATTTGTTATATGACAACCATCAAGTCCTAAGAAAGGTCTACACCCATCATAGAACCCTTTCACACAAGCACCCGGGCATATGAAAAGTCTTTTGAAATACAAAGGGCCATTCTCCGAATTCCTTTCTTCTGTAAGGATGTCTATATATGTACCTTGATTCCTTTGCCCTACTTCATTGACATAATCTCTTAGTCTATGATACTGCTCTCTCTCTATGTCTTCAATCAATTGAATTGCCTTTCTTCTTGCCATGTTAATTTTGTGATCACTTACAGTGACATCCAACTCTTTAGATAAGATAGACTTCATTGTCTCCTTATTTACACTTGGATCAGCCCTGATAATCTCCATGAACCTGTGTGCTATCCAAGTCGAACCCACAGTGAAATTCTCTTCAACTCTTTCTCATTCATGTACAATGTTGTAAGTCCTGACCACGATCATTTGTTCTCCTGCATCCCATGCTGCATATATACTTCAATCACATTTGCGACACTTGAATTGTACTTTATCCCCATCATTCCTAGGAGTGATGACATCATATCCACCATATCTTGCATTTTGTCTGACAGCATGCCTGAAATCAGCTGTACTACCAAACCCAATTCTAACAGCAAGCTCAGGAACCTCCTTTGGGTCATGGTTTAAGTGTACAACCTTGTAATTGATTTTCTCTCCCCCATTGTCACTACAAATAGGTAGCAAATTATCACTGTCATAACACTGTGATTGTATACTCTCTACATCTGACTCAAGTTGATCTTTCTCTTGTTGTATTTCTTTAACTTGCTCATTAACTACTTTTGTAAATAGCTGTATTGTATGCAATCCCTCATATGCAGAAAATATTTGAATCAAATCCAACTCATTTCGCAGCTCAAAAAACTCAAACTGCAACCAATATCTTATGGACAGCCATAGAATACTTTGAATTCCTTAGAACCAATGTCCATAATACCTCTGACTATGCCAAAGAGTTCATGTAAAGATGTTTTGCCAGCAACTATTCCATAATAATGGTTGAGCTTACCATTTATATATTCACTCATCCTTTTCCTTTTGCTCCAATTTCCACGATGATGAATCTCCAAAATATAAGCATCGGTTGCCATCGACATTAGATAGTAAAGCTAAGTTAAACAAAGAACAAGCACAACCCATAATTATTAAGTGCATATTATTAGCATTCAATGTAATGCCCCGAGCACGGCTCAGCTACGCACGTGAACAAATAAAATCCTAACAACTGCCCGCCACAGACGTGCCTCACAAAAGGGTGGTTAACCGTTGTGTGACCCTTGTTCATAGGCAACCTAATATAACTCTTACACTTCTCCACTCCATTTCCGATATGGGATATAACCCAAGCACGAAGGCCACGTCACTCCATCCCATGCATGCATTTACTCATTTTTTCATTCATTCATTTAATGCATGCAGAGCTCCATAGACCATCCTATAGGCTCCATCATCAATTCTTTTGATTCTATGCCCATAGGATCTCTTTATGGGCCAACAAACCTACAACCATCTCATCTCTTTATTATTATATATCTCTATATAATATTATATATATACCTGCTTAAGTACGGGGGTGTTACACACACCCCTCCTTAAGAACTCAGCGTCCTCGCTGAGCCCGGGACCCGCAAGCTAATATAGGATCGCCTTTCTAGCCGATGTGACTCTAGTCACCCACCAATGTACATCTGTTAGCTCTATCTCAGGCGCTCATCTTGTACACACTCGGTGTCAAAAGTCGGTTCTGATACCATTTGTAACGCCCCAAGCCCGGCTTAGCTGCACACGCGAACAAATAAAATCCTAACAACTGCCCACCGCAGGCGTGCCTCACAAAAGGCTGGTTAACCGTTGGGTGACCCTTGTTCATAGGCAACCTAATATAACTCACACACTTCTCCACTCCATTTCCGATATGGGATATAACCCAAGTACCAAGGCCACGTCATTCCATCCCATGCATGCATGCACTCATTTTTCCATTCATTCATTTAATGCATGCATAGCTCCATAGACCATCCTATAGGCTCCATCATCAATTCTTTTGATTCTAAGCCCATAGGATCTCTTTATGGGCCAACAGACCAACAACCATCTCATCTCTTTATTATTATATATATATATTATTATATATCTCTATATAATATTATATATATACCCGCTTAAGTAAGGGGTGTTACATTCAAAGTATTGGGTTCAAATCCTAAAGCATTTATCTATAGATTCAATCTTAAACCATCTTAGTTTTTATAGATGCTGATCAGTTTTTATGATGTGTTTTGTGATCATCATATAAGTGAATGAATGCATTCTGCTAGATAAAAATGCACTGCACTAACAACTAGTAGTAATCACTAGATTGCTTGATTTCTATCAAGATTTACATACCCGACAAAAGCTTGGAATCTATTAGGTTATATTGATGCAAAGGACTTCAAATCGTTGGAATAATAAGTTGATGCTTTTAATCAGCTCAAATGCAAAAGTTTTCTTTTGCCCCTCTTTTTGAGTCACGGATGGCACAACCATCAAATTCCATCATCGAGATCATAATGTAACAAAGAAATTTGTTTAGCGAGAATGCGACATGATAAAAATCCAGCAAGAGATCAAAAGTACAAACACATCCATAATTTACAGAAAAACAAAGAGCAGATATAAAAGACTGTTGCAACTTTACATGACAGAATACAAAAAAAATTGTGTTTTTTTAAATTGTGGCTTGTTCAATTATCATCTTGTAAGTTCATGGTGTTTTCCATATGAACTACATTTCAAACTACTCTTGATGAAGAAGAAAGTTCAATAATGAATGCATTTCAAGCCCTAGATTTTGGGGAAGAAGAAGAAAAATGAAAAGAGAGATGTGCTTCTTACTTTTGCCGACCTTGTCGACCGCTACCTGTTCGCTGCCGACCGAAGAAATCATTGTCAAAGAAATCGTTGTTAATAGAGAAAAATAAAAGATGAAAAAAAGGAATGAAGAAAGGGAAGAATAGAGAAAAATGAAAGAAGAAAAAATGAATGAAGGAAGGGAAGAAAGAAGAAGAGAATGAATATGAAAGGGTAAAGGTAAAAAAGTTATTTAGTAATTATAACTTAACGGATGGGGTTAAGTTAACGGAGGAATGGGTTTAGTGTACTTTTTCAAACGTTATATGGGTATTTTGTACTTAGGCCAAACGTTGTTTGGGGGGGGGGGGGTGGGGGGGGTACTGTGGTTTTTGCCCAAAATACATTAAACCAATTTCTCCGTTAACTTAACCACATCCGTTAAGTTAGAAATGTTAAATTATCTTTCTACCCTTACCCTTTCAAAATTAAATCTCTTCTTCTTTCTCCCGTTTCTTCATTCTTTTTTCTCCATTCACAAACTAGAGGGGAAGATGCTTTGACTCTAGAAGTTGTCAACTCCTTGTTAGCTCTTACAATGGTCATGAGAAGATTATATTTGTATTTTAGCCAATATTCAAACCTAAAGAGTTAATATGTGATTTTGAGGTAATTTGTTATATGGCCTATACCAGGTAGATGGTAACAAATTATGCCAAATTTAACGGATAAATACAAGGGGTAATTCGCTGATGATTTCTTTGACTGTGAATCAAAAAAATTAGGCCCACTCATCCCATCGATTCACATATTTTACTCTACCTACGATGTATTTCAGTTGATGCCTCCAGTACCCTGTCACGAATCTCTATGACATTCAATCTTGGCCCTAACAGGAAGAGAATAATTTCATAAACTATACATCTTTACATCAGACAGAAACGAATGAATCCACTTGCCGCAATACATGTCTGAGGCCCCATGAATAAAGTCCATGCTGTACAAACAACTGTCTAGTTCTAGAGATATTGATGGGTGTGTACTTTTCGAAGTACAGACCTTCAATAGTATATTTTGATAAGCTTTATGCCTACACAAAGCTATTCAGGTTCGTCGAGACTTATTGGGGAATACCTTCTTCAAACCTTCCTCCAGCTGCATGAATAATGATGAAAAATCATCTGCATGGAAATGAGCAACTTAATGCAGACAATATTTCAGTATAATGCAAAAAAAAATATAAACAACATTCGCATCTTGATAAACACAAAGTACAACATCGAACAAGACAACAATTTTTTTTTCCGCGAGGATAATGTTATCTTGTGATTTTTTGTTCTCTAATTACAGTCATGTCTTCAAGCACGCTGAACTTTCTACTTACAAAAATATATGATAGCTCTCTCTTTCCACAGCTGAAATAGAATTTTCTATACAATTATGTAGCCAGTATTTAGAAACTTTTTGTGACAGAATAGTTCGAGATCGACTGTGCTTCATTCCTAATAAATGTTAGAATGTTGAAAATCATTTAGGGTGAACTTCTAGCATAGTCAGGATCCAAAAGTTTAGTAATTTTACAATAATTACCTGGCAAGTAATTAAGATCCATATAAGCTAGCCATAAATGATAAACTCCTGTAAATCGAAGTCAATGTCCTGGCAAGGTTTTGTTATAAGGAAAAATTTACAAAAAATTATTTAATTCCCCTTCTTTTTAAATATAATTTTCTTTTTCATTATGAACTACAATAAATTTGATAAGCACAAAAAATATTTTTGTAGTTTTATATAAGATATGTAGTTAACACTAAGGGTTAAATAAACTGAATTACCGATGCAGTAGTAAAAGAAACAACTTATAAAATCTTTAGGACAACAGAGACTCATGGCTGGCCCAAGCCCAAAGCAACCAAAGCTAGGGCTTTAGGCCTCTAAAATTTTCTTTTCTTCTAAAGAATAAAGGCCTCCAGAATAAAGGCCCAAGCCCAATGGTAATAAAGGCCGCCTCCTTACATACCTCTGACTCTTTGGTTTCCAGAATACCGTTTTCCAATTCCTTCGTTTATGTCCGACTTCCTCTCCCTTCTTTCTTCCGTTTTCCAATTCCTTCTTCTCTCTCTCCCGACTTCCTCTCTCTTCTCTCTCCCTGACACTCGCCCTCTCTCTCCACCTGCAACCCCCTCGACTGCCCTCGCTGCCACGCCAGCGCCTCCCTGAGCCCCACCAACCTCGTCGCATTCCTCGTCTCACCACCCGTACCTTGCTCCGCCACCGCACCTTGCTCTGCCACGACTATCGACTGCGGTGTGCATCATCCAATTTCTTTTCACTTTTTTTTCCAGTTTTTGTTTGTTTAATTTGTTAGATCAGGACTATGTCTGATTTTGAAATATTCTTAATTTTTTTTCTTTTCTTTTCTGTAGTGGTCATGGAAGCTTTTCGAATGATGCCAAGTTGAATAGTGTTGTTGGGACATTTCTTGCATTCTTCCATTCTTGTGCCTTACAATGGATGGTATGCTTCATTTTGAAAATTTGATTTATATTTATTTATTTATTTAGTTATTATTATTATTAGTTGTTTAATTTGTTGGGGTTTTAAATTAGTAGGAGAACTAGATTTGCCCGTGGCCACGTGCCTACGGCACGTCTTTAGAACGATACAACATATGAAAAGCTTTGTAAACAGTAAATCAACAATTATGTAGCTGAAGTTTGAATAGTATGACAATAATTAGTTGTAAATAAAAGTCCATGTTTCCATTAGTATATGGTGAAAATTAATTATAAATTGGGGTATAAAAGTCCATGTTTCCATTATTTAATTATCTCTCTCTCTCTCTCTCTCTCTCTTTCTATATATATATATATATATATATATATATATGTATAGAAAGAGAGAGAGAGAGAGAGAGAGAGAGAGAGAGAGAGAGAGAGAGAGAGAGATAATTAAATAAATAAATGAGTTGTTTTGGGGGAGGATTTGAATTAAATGAGTTGTTCTTGCATTCTTCCATTCTTGTGCCTTACAATGGATGGTATGCTTCATTTTGAAATTTTGATTTATATTTATTTATTTATTTAGTTATGATTATTATTGGTTGTTTAATTTGTTGGGGTTTTAAATTTGTAGGAGAACTAGATTTGCCTATGGCCACGTGCCTACGGCACGTCTTTAGAACGATACAGCATATGAAAAGCTTTGTAAACAGTAAATCAACAATTATGTAGCTGAAGTTTGAATAGTATGACAATAATTAGTTGTAAATAAAAGTCCATGTTTCCATTAGTATATGGTGAAAAATAATTATAAATTAGGGTATAAAAGTCCATGTTTCCATATATATATATATATATATATAGGGTAAAAGGGATATGAGCAACTTGCTCATTTAGTAAATGAGCAAGTGATTATGTGGCATGAATGTGATACATTGGACAACTAACCCTTCTAAGGATTTTCCAATCACATGCATGGCACATCATCAATTGCTTATTTACTAAATAAGCAAGTTGCTCATACCCCTTTTTCCCATATATATATATATATATATATATATATATATATATATATATATAGAGAGAGAGAGAGAGAGAGAGAGAGAGAGAGAGAGAGAGAGAAGGATAATTAAATAAATAAATGAGTTGTTTTGGGGGAGGATTTGAATTTGAGTTTTGGGAGGAAACTTTTGGGGGAAAATGTGTTTTGTGAGGTTAGATCTGGACCTTTAATTTTTTTGGGGGGGGGGGGGGGATTGAAGGTGTAACGCCCCGGAACCCCGTTACCGGACATCCGTGACACAACCAGAATCTTTTCCTTCAAATGCATCTCAACACAGTAAATAATATGAAAATTTAAGAACTTTTATTGCCCAATAAGATCATTACATCAATAATTACCACCCTTATCTTGTTCTTGAACAAGAATACAAATTACATTAACTTGTTACAGAGACTTCAATGTAATGATTACCGTCTGCCACCCAGAACGGTAACCAACAACTTTCTACTGGAAGCTCCACCAAGCGGTCATGCTACTTTTCTGAGATGCGCCCTGTGGCTCGGACCTCCCGTTGCACTACTCTGATGTTTTGTCATTTGCTTGAATGATAGGCATGTATACTGCCACTCCACTTGGATGCCCTGCTGGTCTTAGGCTCTCCTGCACTCGAGACTTAGTATCCAGTACCTAATTAAGTGGACATGTCAGTAATTGTACTGACGCAATATTGATAAGAAAACAGCGATCTCCGAACCAGACAAATCATGATTGAATGCAAATAGAAAAGTGACTAAAAGGAAGGAAAATGGAGTCAGGTCAAGGGTGTTCGTGTACGATAAGCCTTAGTAATCTAATGCTCAGGTCAGGATGTAGTTAAACTAAATGCAAGCGAGACTTTGAAAATGTATGCATCTCATACTACATACTTTCCAAATCAAGCCGTTGTCTCCAAGTTCAGGGTTTTAAACCCTCGCCATGCATCCTAGTCTTGTATTCGTCCTGTTCCTGATAGATAGATCTTGGTTGATAAGGTTGCAGATTAATCGGTCACATCCGTTTCTGTAGTCACTTAGCGGTGTCTCAGTTTGCCACTGGTGCCCGACTCGCAGACCCCACTCAAAAGCCGTGACGAACTTAAAGATACACCGTAGCATACCTATGACGCCAAAGATTCACAGGACCGTAGCCCATGTGACCCATTCGTGTCCACCAGCATAGAACTTGACGGCCTCGAAGGTCTAATTCCCCCTATCCGACAGGAAATCCCATCCCGTTCTTACCACGGTACTTCAGGAATCAACAGTGCAAGATACGCACCGCAACACATATTCCTAATAACAGGAGAGTACAATACCCGACTACTAGTCACTAGAAACTAATGCAGTTGATAGGCGACGGCAAAGTCAAACTAACGTTGAGTCTACCTGGACATATTACACGGGCATGGTCACCAACTGATCCCTAGTTTAAGTTATGCCTAGTCTCAAGCGGTTTCCTTACTAGAAACCCTTGTTCCTGTATATCAACCTGCGACTCCGGCGACGCGATCACTTGCTCGCCACTTCCCCCACATAGTCTCGACCTCCAACTCGGCCCATGATCATCTCCCATGATTTCGTCGGCACTCGAGTTAGTCACTTTCAATCGTTAAGGTGGAAGTCCCTACGTTGGACTAATGCTTGATAAGTGTAGGAAACTAACTTAGACAAGGTTGACGACTCAAATATCGTTCAAGTTATTACCCGTGTCTTAACAACCTAAGACACCAAAATAACAAGTATTGGGGTAAGGAAATACCCCTTAACTCACAATTCAATACTTGAGAGTTGAGGACAAGTCATACACGTGTAAGAGGACCACTTCTAAAGGTGGTTGGATCTGTCCAACACTTTCAAAAATTATACACGATGTTGATCAACAATGTCGAGCCTGACTGGTCTGTCAAAATAACAATAATCACGGGAATCACACTCACTGATTCCTAATACCTTCTCAGCGAGTAGTCCAATTGTGCCCAAAAGATACATAAAAATTTTGAATGAAGGTAACATACACAAACACCAATCCTCTAACCATTGACAGACTCCGGTATTAAGACACCAGATCACAAGATCGACCATATAACCATACTCACAACTCACTCATGTCCACCATGAGGGCTAAGCACAGGAAACTTATCTAAGTTCCATGAAGTGCTTAAAACATCTTAAATTCAATAGCTGGAGGTTACCCTACTGCGTCATGCAAAGAAATTCCTTATCAATCCTTCAATCATAAGCTATTGTGGTGACTCAAGCTGAACTCATCGAAATGCAACAAAATTTGGTTTTCTAGAAGGGTAGGAGATTCTACTGCAATTCCCTAGTAGACAATATCCTCAAATTCCCCATGGAACTCAAGTCCCCCGAGTTGACAATGTTTGAAGTTGATCAAGGCAACAGGTTGCCGATCTTGCAACACCCATATCTTCCAAGATATAATTCAGAATTGCTTGATATCACCCATTCTGGAAAGCTAAGATCACATACTACCAATCTCTAGTTAACCATTTTCTCAAATTCAATCATCTTGATACTATAAAAACCCAATACACTCTCAGCTGTACGTTTCTTTCTGCACTTGCTGCACTTTTTCAATAGCATAAAAATTTGCTCACTCATCGGAATTACTCGATTCCGGATTCTATGAAAGGTGGGAGTGTCTACTACAACTTTCTAGTTGGACACATCCACATGTTCATCCATCAAAGTCCTCAAAAGCTTCAATCTCTATCAGCATACACACGGGAAATGAGTTTTTCTACGAAAACCAAATTCTTCAAGTAAGACTGGTTCTGCCCCCATCTAAAAAAATCATAACTTTTGCTACACAAACTGGAATTGTATGATTCCAGATGTTTTGGAAAGTTACTACTCTCTACTACGATTCTCTAGTTGACCATTCTTCCGAATTCTCATCACACAATTTCAGAATTACGCAAATTTACTGATTACTCGAAATTGGACTGAACTGAACATACAGTACTCAAAATTCAATATTGATTCAACCACAAGTCCAATGCTTATAAAATTTTATATTCAATAACTAGACATATACAAGAGAAATACCCCAAAATTTTAGCTCCCAACTCATAATATCCTAGGAGTTATGCAATTTTGAACATGGATAAAAAATTAGCCATCACAACACGGAGACAACAGCTCTCCTTCATGCTGCGCTATTTTGTAACGATCAAATAGGGTATTAAATATTCTTCAAAAATTCTAAAATTTGGTAAACTAATAGTAGACATATACAAGATGCCACGTTCCAAATTTCATCACAAAATTCCATACTTAGCTGCAGTTTTCCCCCTCAACCAGTTGAGCAAACAATTATGTTTAAAATAGAAAATAAATTCCTAATATTCTAAAATTTGGAATACATTTTGTTAACATATACATCTTACTTTTTCTTTCAGGTTCCGACTCAAAATTCCTTATAGATACTGAGTTACGAATTTTTGAACTCGACTCGCTGCTTACCCAAAACTGCAGAATTTCCTTAACTCGCTGTTATGGAAATGAATTTCGTAAACCCCCCAAATGAAATCCGAAAAATCTGAAATAATTCAAGCTTGCTCTATACATATTCAAGATCAACAACTAAAAATTTGGAATCAAAATTCTAATGCATCACCAAGTTACAAATTTCCAAACATAACTAAGTTCTTAAGCTCAAAATTGCAATTCTACCACAACTTCCCATTCAGGCCAAAAATTTCAAGCAAAACCATTTCTACTCCATGTCTACTACTAACAAGCATTCAAACAAGAAACTTAATTGCACAATTTAAATATACACAAATTTAATAAGAAGGAGTTTAGAAAACACCCACCCAAATGATGATTGAAGGACCATGGCTTCCCTTGCTCCAATCTTGCTCCTCTCAATTTCTTCTTCTCCACAAATCCAAGAACCCATAAGAAATTCAAAAGCCCTCTTCTCTCTTTCTTTTCTCATCACATGAAGAAGGTAGTAAAAGAGGATGGAGAGTAGAAGTAGAAGATGGAGGTGAAGATTTTTGGGTGAAAAATTGAGATGGAGATGGGGATTTGGATTTCAGGCATGGAGATTTTGGGTTTCGGTGGCTTGAGGTTGGGGAGGAGGAAAGGTCGGTGGAGAATGAGGACAAGGAAATGGGGAAGGAAAATAGAGTGTGGGATTTTTATTTAGTTTGGTGTGAGTCTCTTACACATGCCTACAATAGTACATATATATACATACATATACTCTAATTATACATATGTATGGATACTTGTATGTGTACATATGTGATTGAATTGTATCACATATAAATATATACATACACATATACATGTAAAATGCATACAAGTATCCATACATATATATTATATATGTTTCAGTAAAAATACACACACACACACACACACACACACACACACACACACACACACACACACACACATATATATATATATTGTAAAAATACTATTTGCCCCAAAAATTGTCTCGTTAGAACAATCAGAACAATATACACAATTTAATTGAGAAGATATTCTGAATATACCTCAGCGAGTTTAGAATAACTAATATATCTGAAATTTCTCAATTAAAATCAATTGTTATTAGAAAATTCTATAATCGCGTGCAGTTCTCAACTATGCACAAATTACAATGCAAAATAGCCATATGCTATTTTGTAGGGTATTACAGAAGGAGAGCCACTTGATAGCTTTCTTTGTGTTTTATTATATAGATTAGTCATAGGACTCACACCAGAACCATGGGCATGTAGAGAATGATGAATCATGGCTTCCAGTAAGTAGTACTTTTACTTGTAAGCTAAGATTTCAGGGTTTGTTTTGTTTTGTTTTGTTTTTTTCAAAAAAAATACTAGTTTTGATTAATGGGTTTTTGTTCAAATTGGTCTGACTTTGTAGTTGTCTGAGAGATTATACAAGAGTTTAAATAAGATGACCCAAAGGCTTCGGTTTTCCTTGCTTTTTCCCATGTTTGTTTTTCCTTTATATCTGGTGAGAATTTGATGCTAATTTGGATTGGATTTTGAATGATGATGGCTTGAGTTAGCGCTGATTGTTTTTTGTGTTGATTTTGAATGAAAACATTTAAATAAAAATATATCAATTTTAGCAAAATATTATTATAAGCTTTTAAAAGGACTCATTTCGGAATTCGCTTTAGGCCTCAATAAGTGTTGGGCCGACCCTGCAGAGGCTGATGCAATTTTAAATTGATGAATAAAGATGCGTATAAAAAAATGGAATAATTTCATGAGAAAGGAAAGAGTAGATTAAAACCTGCACATGGATTTTCTTTATCCGTACTTCTGGAGCCAAAGCATCTTCTCCTCTTATTTATGAATGGAGAAAAAAAATGAAGAAGGGGAGAAAGAAGAAGAGATTTAATTATGAAAAGGTAAGAGTAGAAAGATAATTCAATAATTCTTACTTAACGGATGAGGTTTAAGTTAACGGAGAAATAGGTTAAATGTATTTTTTCAAACGTTATATATGACATATTGTATTAAGTCCAAACGTTGGGGAGTACTTTGTTTTTTGTCCTAATTTTTATTGAAGGGGCCTTGTTTATCGTTATTTTTAGTATATGATATGCTTCCGACCAAATGCAATTATTCAGTATATGGTATGCTTCCGACCAAATTCAATTATCATTTGGAAGAAACGAATCGGCAAAGAGATTTCAGCTTATCAACAGCTAGCTACAAATGGGTGAGTGCACTGTTTCTATTGTCTCAACTTTCTTATCAGTTGAGTTCAATACATTTAATACATGAACCAATCTATCATTGATGTTATATATTAATTCTTGCCCCTTATGTGCCAATTATGGGGCCTTATCTTCTATGTATTAAGAATTCTCTCTGTGTGCTGGCTGTCCTTGTAAGTAATTAATGTAATTCTTAGCTGCAAGTGAATCGTTTGTTTTGTTGCGTACATCATCAACTTTTACTTATTCATTTCTGTGTTCTTTAGGGTTTGTTTGATCTCTGGATAACTCTAAATACTGTCTGCTCAGGGGAGGAGAATGTTGGAAGAAAATTTTAGGTGGTTGGAGGAAGTGTTTAAAAATGGGAGAGATTAGAGATTTTAGAAAAAGGAAGACTACTTTTATTATTGAGTGTTTCTAATTTTTGGCTTGATACAAACACAAAGACACTACCCCTATTTATACTAGTGGCATTACCCAACCAATGGTTAAGATTTTGCCAACACAACTCTAATCTAATGGCTATAATTATCTCTCTAGAATTTTCTCCACAAGTCTAAGGTTATCCTTATCTTCTAGATAACTCCTAAGACTTATCTAGAAAAAACTTCTAGATAAGATTTCTCTAGAGTAAGGGTGCGTTTGGCCTAACTTTTTTTTAGCTTTAAAGCTACTTCAGAAGGAGAAGCTAGAAAGTACAGCTTTGAAATTAAAAGCTGAAGCTGTTTGGATAGTCAGCTTTTTTTTTTAAACTTTAAAGCTACTTTTAAGCTAGAAGTTGTTTGGCATAAGATATCAATTAAAAGCTACTTTTATACATCAAAATTTGTAAGCTCATAACTAACACAAACAGAGCATGAAGTATCAAATTTTGTCTTCTGAGAAAAAACAGAAACACATCATGAAGTATCAAAATTTGTTAGCTCAGAACAATCAGAGAGAGAGCATGAAGTATCAAATTTTGTCAGCTCAGAACAATCAGAGACAGAGCATGAAGTATCAAAATTTGTTAGTTTAGAACAAACAGAAACACAGCATGTAGTATCCCAAATCAGAAAAAAATTACTCTCAACAAATTTGTTAGTTCAGAACAAGCAAACAGAAAAAATCCCAAATCAAATCCCTAATCCCTAATCATCTTCACCTAAACCCTAATCGGTGGCAAGCGGTGGTTGTGGGTTGGGCGCGTGCGCACGAGGGCGATTGCGGGGATGGAGTTGGTCGAGTTGCTTGAAGGAAGAAGACTACGGGTGATGGTCAATATCAGGCGTCGAAGATGAAGGCGGGGGCTTGGCGACGTGGAGGTGAGGGCTTCGAGAATTAATGGCAGCAACAGCGGTGCTCAGGGGAGAGGCTTGGTGATGAGGGAGGCTTAGTGGGGCAGCACTGCGATGAAGGAGAGGGGCTCGGTGCAGTAATGGCATGGCGAAGTCGAGAGGAGGCAGGGAGGAGGGCAGAGGACGGGAGAAGGAGAGGACAACAAGTGGGGCTGACATCGGGAAGGGAAATTTTTTTTGATCTTAGGGTTTGAATGTGGAAGGAATAAAAAAAGAGAATGTGTAGAAAAAAAAGAGAAAAGGAGAAGCTAGAAGCTAGAAGTAGATCTGGAGGGCTTCTTTTAGAGCTCATTTTCTTCATAAAAAAAGCTACTTCTCTTTTTGTAGAGCTTTTCAAAATATACGTTTGGCCCAGCTTCTCCTTCTAAGCTAATTTTAAGCTGGACCAAACACTACCTAAGTTTCTAGAAGTTGGGCATATTACATTAAATACATAAGATAACATATCTATTTGGGCTAAGACCCAAATCAAGTTAATATTTCAACACCCCCCTTAAACTTGATTTGTTACTCCAATCAAACTTCTTAACCTTATGAAGTCTTCGCGCTTGAGAGGCTTGGTGAAGATATCAGCAACTTGATCATGAGACTTCACTTACTCCAGTTGTATGTCCTTTCTGGTGATGCACTCTCTAATATAGTGATAGCGTGTATCAATGTGCTTACTTCGATCATGGAAGACTGGGTTCTTGGCCAAAGCTATTGCTGACTTGTTGTCCACAAAAATCTTGGTCGGTTCCTCTTGTGGCAAACTCAACTCCTTCAGCAGGTTTCGTAACCAAACTGCATGACAAACACATGAAGTAGCAGCTACGTACTTCGCTTCGCATGTGGAAAGAGTGACAATTGGCTGCTTCTTTGACATCCATGTGAAGGCTGTGTCTCCCATGTAGAACACGAAACCATCTGTGCTCTTGCGGTCATCCATATCTCCACTCCAATCACTATCGCTATATCCAACAAGCTTGTAATTGTTAGAAATAGAATAGTACAAGCCAAAGTTTGTTGTACCTTTGACATAGCGAAGAATCCTCTTTGCCGCCTTCAAATGAGTTCTTGTTGGATTCTCCATGTATCGACTGACAACTCCAACCGCATATAGAATATCGGGTCTTGTGCAAGTTAAATATCGCAGACTCCTGACCAAGCTCTTAAAGAGTGTTGGATCCACCCTTTCTCCTTCGTGTTTTGACAACTTGATTCCACATTCCATTGGCGTGCCAACCGGGTTAGAGTCATCCATCTTGAACTTCTTGAGTATCTCTTTAGCATAGCCTTCTTGAGTGATTAGGATGCCTTTGTCTTCTTGCTTCACTTCTATGCCGAGGTAGTAAGACATGAGCCCAATATCCGTCATCTCGAACTCCTTCGTCATCTCTTTCTTAAATTTGCCAAACATGCTTGGATTGCTACCTGTGAAGATCAAGTCATCTACAAACAAGCATACAATCAATATATCATTGTTCTAGATTTTGATATAGAGTGCATGCTCGTATGGACACTTGGTGAAGTTTCTCCCTTGGAAGTATTTGTCAATTTGAGCATACCAAGCTCTTGGAGCTTGTTTCAACCCATAGAGTGCCTTTTTCAGCTTCAAGACCTTGCCTTCTTCTCCCTTCACTTCGTAGCCTTGTGGTTGCTCAATGTAGACTTCTTCTTCGAGGAATCCATTTAAGAATGCAGATTTGACATCCATTTGATGTATCCTCCAATTGTTTTGAGCTGCCAATGAAATTATTAGTCTAACAGTTTCTAGTCGAGCAACCAGAGCAAATACCTCGTCATAGTCGATGCCCGCTCTTTGACTGTAGCCTTTTGCCACCAATCTTGCCTTGTATCTTTCAACTTCTCCTTTAGCGTTCTTCTTTGCTTTGTACACCCACTTCACACCGATTGCCTTGTGCCCTTTTGGAAGTGAAGCTAACTCCCATGTGTCATTCTTCTTGATTGCCTTTATCTCTTCATCCATAGCATTTCTCCAACTCTTCTTTTCCATAGCTTCTTGGAAGTTCATGGGCTCACAATCCACAAATAGGCAAAGGAGAGCAAGATTGTCTTGATTTTCAGTTACCTCGTAAAGTTCTTGTAGGCTTCTAAAGTGCGGAGTCCTTTCACTTGAGCTTTCGTCTCCTTGAGAACTCGCGGCTGGTGAAGCTGGTGGGGTAGCAGGCTCCTCTCTTGGTTGCTCTATCCTTGATTGCTCCATGTCTTCTTCTTCAAAATGTAGAAAGAAGTTGTAGTCTTCATTATGTGTGCTCCAATCCCATTCTCCTTCTTCATCATACACGACATCTCGACTGATGATTGTCTTCCCCGTATCAGGATTGTAGAGCTTGTAGCCTTTGGAGTTGGTGTCGTAGCCAATGAAAATGTACTTCTCACTTTTATCATCTAACTTGCTTCGCTTCTCGTCCGGTACGTGTACGTGTGCTATACTTCCAAAAACTCTTAGGTGGAAAATGCCGGGCTTCCTTCCACTCCATGTTTCTTGTGGTGTTTTTTCCCATACGCTTCTTGTTGGAGATCGGTTTGATAGGTAAACCGCGCACGCAATCGCTTCCGCCCAAAATTCCTTTGGCAGCTTCTTGCTTTTGAGCATGCTCCTCGCCATCTCAAGGATTGTCCTATTCTTCCTTTCTGCTACTCCATTTTGTTGGGGGGACCTTGGTACCGTCAGTTGTCGTCGAATTCCATTATCTTCACAAAACGTTTGGAATTCTTTTGATGTGAACTCTCCTCCACGGTCGGATCTCATGGCTTTGATCACAAGGCCACTTTCCTTCTCAACATGAGCTTTGAACTTCTTGAAGTTCTCGAACACCTCTGATTTCTTCTTCAAAAAATATACCCATGTTTTTCTTGAAAAATCATCGATAAAGAGAAGGAAATAGTTACTCTTACCAAGTGATCTTGGCTTGATCGGACCATACACGTCCGTGTGTATGAGTTCCAATGGCTTTCGAGCTCTAGAGTTCGACTCCTTTGGAAAGCTCATTTTGAATTGCTTTCCAAGTAGACATCCTTCGCACACTTGATCGGGGTGGATGATGCAAGGTAATCCTCTTACCATTTCCTTCTTGGAGAGCAACTCTAATCCTCCAAAATTGAGATGCCCAAATCGAAGATGCCAAAGCCAAGACACATCTTTGTAACACATCTTGAGACATTGTGCGACATCATTTTGAATGTTGAGCACGAACATTCTATTTCTTGACATCGGCACCTTAGCAATGAAGTTGCTTGCATTGTCTCTTATAGAAAGGTTACTATCTTTCAATCGAATATCATAACCTTTCTCTAATAGTTGTCCTAGGCTCAAGATGTTACTCTTCATGTTTGGCACGTAGTAAACATTTGAAATGAATTGGTGCTCTCCATTCTTCAATCGGATTAGAACATTTCCTTTACCTTTCACCGCCACCTTTGATTCATCTCCGAAAGCTACATTGCACTTGACCGATTCATCAAGCTCCACGAACATGCTTTTTCTTCCGCACATATGGTTACTTGCACCGCTGTCCAGGTACCATTGATTCTCCTCGCCTCTTCCATTATCCTGGTAAGCCAACAGTAAGGTACCATCTTCTTGACTTCTTTCTTCAACGTAGTTGGCCTTCTCTTCGACTCTATTATTGCTAGGAGCTCTGCATTCTGAAGCATAATGTCCAAACTTCTCACAATTGTAGCATTTGACGCGTGACTTGTCATACCTTGATTTTGAATTTCCTCTCCCACGACCTCTTCTTGAGCTTTCTCCTCTTTGGTTGTTGTTGTTGTCATTGTCGTCATTAGGCCTCCAACCTCGTCCGTGTCCATGTCCACGACCTCGTTCTCGACCGCAACCTCGTCTTTGTTGGCTTTGACCGCTTTCTTCTTTTGTTGAATCAACCCGCGTCTTGAGTACTTGCTCCACAATCTCTTGCTTCTTCTTTTTCTTTTCTTCATAAGCTTGCAACGAGCCGAAAATTTGCTCCATTGTCATGGCCTCCAAGTCTTTTGTCTCTTCGATGATGGCGACAATGTGTTCGAACTTTGGATCTAAAGATCTAAGAATCTTCTCCATAATTCTCACATCATCTAACTTCTCACCGTTTCTTTTTAGGTTATTAGTAACCGTTAAAATTCTTGAGAAGTAATCGGAGACAAGCTCACCTTCTTTCATATGCAAAGCTTCAAACTCTCCTCTTAAAGTTTGAAGACGTACTTTCTTGACTTGATCGGCTCCCTTGTATGAGGTTCGAAGCTTCTCCCATGCTTCTTTGGTCGACTTTGCTCCCGAAACCTTCTCAAACGTATCTTCATCTAAGCCTTGATAGATTAGACAGAGAGCCTTCTTGTCTCTCTTCCTTGAGTCTCTCAAACTATCCCTTTCAGCTTGAGATAGACTACCTTCATTCTCCGGTTCGGTGAGACCTTTCTCAACCATCTCCCACACGTCGTGTGCTCCAAGGAGAGCAATCATCCTTAAGCTCCAATTGTCATAGTTGCTCTTGGTGAGCATCGGGACTTGGAAGGGAACACTGCGATTCGCCATCTCTAGGAGGATCTTCAAGCTCTGATACCACTTTGTTGGAAGAAAAATTTAGGTGGTTGGAGGAAGTCTGTAAAAATGGGAGAGATTAGAGATTTTAGAAAAAGGAAGACTACTTTTATTATTGAGTATTTCTAATTTTTAGCTTGATACAAACACAAAGACACCACCCCTATTTATACTAGTGGCATTACCTGACCAATGGTTAGGATTTTGCCAACACAACTCTAATCTAATGGCTATAATTATCTCTCTAGAATTTTTTCCACAAGTCTAAGGTTATCCTTATCTTCTAGATAACTCCTAAGACTTATCTAGAAAAAACTTCTAGATAAGATTTTTCTAGAGTAACTTTCTAGAAGTTGGGTCTATTACATTAAATATATAAGATAACATATCTATTTGGGCTAAGACCCAAATCAAGTTAATATTTCAACAGAGAACGCTTTTCAATCTCACAAAGTATCAGCAATCCCAAGATGGAAACCAAGGTTTGACATTTAACAAATAACAAGTTTGGGTAACTATTATTTTCATCGATCGGTAATGTCCATTTCGTATTGGAGTGCTATTCTTTAGATCGATATAAATTGATATCCTGAAATTATATAATAGTAATATTATGTAGATGATGTATAGATTAGGTTTGAATAGTTGTATATAATGAGACAACCTATGCAATCGTTTTTATGTTGCTTGATGTATTCAATTTACCTTTAGTTTTATTGCTAGCATGCAAATAGAATCACTATCATTGTATGTACGATCATCTGTTGGATATGTATAAACTATGAGACTTGGTATTTAAAAGTAGTATATAATTTCAAAGGTAAACATTGATCTTAACCCAATTAGGAAGCCAGTACTTCTTTGCATGTATGAATGTATTTCAGCCGAGCTGCAACTTCCTCTTCGTCTTCATGCTTTCCTGCTTCTATCTCCCAACACTCTAAACTACCTACAACTTCACCTCTCCTACGATGCTGTCGGAGGTAAAAATGAGCGGTTGTGGGCCGAATGAGACGGTACGCCACCACGCTCCCAACCCCGACCAGCAGATTACCCATCCACCTCCCCCTCTCAATCAACATGCCACCCACACCGCCACCCCCTACCCCCACCCCACCCCCCTATTTCTCTGCAAGGCATACGTGAGGCCAAAAACATCCACCGAATAGAACCCCACCCTGCTCCCCCTCCCCTACCCAATGGTAACAATGTAGAAGAAAGGAGGCTCAAACATCAATCCCCCGAGCGTGCACACCGGAGTGTGCACCATCGTCGCTATGGGCGAGAGATTAGTCATCATCGCCACGCATCTCCTCCCCATAGAGGACGGGTCCACAGAGGGGGCCCTCCTACTAGCTCGTTCGAGCGTAAAAGAGCCCCCCCAAAAGACCATCGCCACCATTATGGGCAGAGAAGTGATCAGCGGTATCACCATACAATGTACCAGTGGAAAGGAAAAGCTCAAGAGCACTATGACCATACCTCACACCATCAGTCATGGCACAAGGGTCACCAGCCCCCTCCAAACACCACCACCATAGCCACGACTCAAAGATACAACCACAACCACAATGGCCAACACACCTTTCACAATCTCCCCCAGCCTCCCCCGCCTCAGAATTGGAATACTAAACCCACTGTTGCCCAAGAGCACCACACCTCACCCACCACCCACATTCCCAAACAACCCATTCACAACCCCCCCCCCCCCCACTCATCCCCACTGCAAACTAAGGCGGCTCAACTCCCAGTAAAACCTACTGTCGAGCGGGCCCAAGAAGGGGGTCCGCAGAACGTGGCAAACATGGAGGGCACAACAGTGTGGAGTGGGGATCTGAGAGAGGAACCATGGAGTGAAGTGCAAAGTAAAACAAAGAAAAGAAACAATATTTCCCCCTTAAATCAACCAGAGCTCAGAAAGAAAAAAAGAAAAGGGAAACACAAACCAGTGCCATGTTTCAATTCTGATGATTTGGGGCATCTCCGGCAAGATTGTACGAAAGAGATCCGCTGCTTGAAGTGTATAAAATGGGAGCATGTGTCCTACGTTTGTACAAACGTTAAGACATCCAGCAATGATGACGAACAGCCTGTTAGAACAGGCCAGTCACCAGACAACCCCACCCTTATCCGACTGGCAAACAGCCTAGAGACAATCAAAAGTGAAGAGAAGTGGCTTTGCCAATGGTGTGCCATTGCTAAAGTGACAGCAGGGTGCCCATCGGAGAACCATCTACTCCAAGTTTTGAATGCAAAACGGCCGATGAGATCTCTCAGAGATTGGGTTGCTAAAAAGAAGTGTCACTTATAGTTCCTGGTGTCATTCCCCTTGCCGGAGAAGATGACTGAGATAACAGCAATGGGCATAGTGGATTTTGGGCACTTTAAGATGGAATTCTTCTCGTGGTCACCAAGATTCGGAGCTGAACTGCCGAAAGGAGAACGATTTTGGATTTGGATCCACAATGTACTGTTGTACTTCTGGAAAAAAGAAGCTCTCCAGGAGATCATCTCGGAGTTTGGAACCATCGAAGATATAGACGACAAGACGGTGAGGTGCTCGGAGATCGTATCCGCCAGGATCTCTGTAGCGCCCCGAATTTCTAATATAATATCTTAGAAAATACGTGGCACAATCCCAGCATCAACTTCAATGTAACATTAAACACAACCAACACCAATAAAATTTTCAACTTTTATTACAATAATCTTTTACATAGCACAGCGGAATTTTAAAACATCTCAATCATAGCTTTCTTTTATTTACAATACAGTCTTATTACAACACTGTTCTTACAAATTTACACAAACTCCATTAAATTAATTTATCTCAAAACTATCTCAAGCATCCAAACCTCCAAACTCTAAGCAACAACCTGCAACACATGAGGCTAGAGATGATCCCTAACCCCCAAAACTAAAGGGGTCAGCCATAAATGGTGTGAGTGACATAAAACAACAAACAACATAAATGAACATTAGTCACGAATCCTTAAACAACAGGTAGTAAACATGAATACATAAAATGCGATGTAGCAAGGAAAAGTAAACAACAAGTGAGATTAAACCAAGTGTCATGTGTAGAAAATGGGAAATCCACATGCATGAAAACCAAGTCAAGAAAATACAAATTCTATATGCGGACTCTCTAATGCGTACTTGTCGAAGTCTATGCATCCCACTCTACATAGGTTCGGTGCAAGCCCTTAACATCTCCACATTATAGGGTTCAATCCCCGCTATGCAACTAATCCTAACACGATGACTACTACGAGATAAAGATAAGCTATGAGTAGTAGCCCATGCCCCGATAATTTCGGAGATGAATCCCACACCTCAGGTGTTTTACCTGGATAATTCCGGAGATCATCCCACACCGAAACATTGACACATCACCATATGAATACCACATGTGCTTCACCTCGACTCCGATAATTCCGGAGATCAATCCCACACCGCAAGTAACTACTTGGATAATTCCGGAGATATATCTCACACCGCAGGTAATTTACCTGGATAATTCCGGAGATAGATGCCACACCCAAAGTAAGATACTTGGATAATTTCGGAGATTAAATCCCACACCGAAAGCCATACTGAGGTACTTGACCCATGTTCTCGTTCATCATATCACCACTAGTGCCTGTCCTTATTATTTTTGGGTTACTTAATTACTCAACGAATCTCCTAGAGTTGGTGTACCCTACCGGACTTAACTCAAAACTGAACAACTGAAATGCCTTAACAGGCCTCAACAAAATAACTTAACGCCGGTATACTAGGGTCACACACATCCTCTAGAGACTCAAACTCAAATGTCTAAACCAACTTTCCACCATAAATAGCTCAACTGAATATCTTAAAATCATATGCTTAACAGAAGACAAAGTATAGACTAAAATATTTGAAGACTAATCATTCGGAAGAACATTCAAGTTTATGAAAACTCATCAGTACCAGTCGACTTATTACTGTAGTAAGTCGACTGTCCAGAGGAAAAAATATCCATGATTTTAAGAAAATAAGTTAAGTAATATAAGTTGACTTATAAAAGTCATAAGTTGACTTACCAGATCATAAGTTGACTTATTAAACATAAGTCGACTTACCAGATCATAAGTTGACTTATAAAACATAAGTCGACTTACCAAAGAGAAATTCCAGAAATCTTTAAGAAAATATTTTAAGTGTTATAAGTCGACTTGCAAAGTCATAAGTCGACTTAAAAGAGAATATAAGTTGACTTAAAAGGTCATAAGTCGACTTACCAGAGAAAAATCTATGATAACTTTGAAAAATAAATCCTAAGTGTACCAGTTGACTGAAAAGGGTCTAAGTCGACTGTCCAGAACGGATTTTCAAGAAAACTAAAGATATAGCAGCTGGGTCGTGCCAGTCGACTGATAGGTCTGCCAGTCGACTGTCGGCCTACAGTCTGCATAGTTTTGGTTGTTCATGATAATCAAAATTAGAGTTTACCAAAAGAAATCATTGTTTACTAAAATAAGTTGTATTTCAATAAAAACGACCGTATCAAAGTATTCTCAGATCGGATACATTACTCAAAACAGCCAATATCTCAAAACTCAAGTTCTCATGTTCTAAATTCCTAATTCTTCCATTAGGATTTCTCAATACTGAATTTCTTTCACAACTCATAACCAAGATCTGATTTGTAAACACAAGATCCAGATGCTCACCCATCCGATCATAACCATACTCAAATCTTAAACATGCTTTCTAGCAATACAATTTTATGAATCAAGATCTACTCAACATTCTTAGATTTCACATATATGGTACAAACAACAACCTTTGCATCGTTCTCATGCAAAATACTAAATAATATACATGCCAAACAAACAACACAACAATCGTTCACATAAATCAAACCACAAAACAAATTTCGTATTACTCACAAAACAAAATAAAACAAAACAATCACTCACATAAAACATACACAAAGCAAAACAACATGTCACTCATCTTGGAAACGACGAGATACAACAAACAAGTCTCTCCTTTGCGAGATCCAAAACTTCCTCTTGATCCTTCCAAAATCACAGAATTCTATATTGTGCAGCAATGACGGCTGCAAATTCCTTTTAAATATCCAGGATAAGAGTTTAGGGTTTTACCCACTTTTGCAAAATAATCCCTTCAAAATACAACTTTATATATATAGAGCTCTATTCTTGGAAATTCAATAAAATTCATTTAAATTAGGATTTAAAAGTAAAATACAATCCTAAATCTCAACCAGTACTGTTCAAAACGTCCAGAAAATATATTTTGCATTTTAACCCCTAAAAATGACAAATTTGCAAAAAGGTCCTTCTTTTCTCAAAATTTGCAAATAGTTCCAATTAATTTCAGAAAAATCTGGAAAAATACTAAATAAATCCCAAATATTAAATAATGATTTTTCATGAAGAAAACTTAACTTTCAAACTTCTCAAGAAAGTATTTTCACGTATTTTGCACGTGTAAAAAGATAAATTTTTCTGAAAATATTCATAAATTCTCCAAAAATCATTTTAGTCATTTATAGACCTTTAAAAATAATATTTTAAAAATACGGGGTTCTACATCACTCCCTCCTTAGAAGAGTTCTGTTCTCAGAACTACTACTAATGAGTTCAAACCACATACCTACAAAGGGAACAATATCTCATAAATAGAACATAGTCCAAACAATTGCATATGACAACACAATAAAAAATAGAAGGAATACAACTTAACTCAATCATTGGTACAAACATTCAAAAGATTCACAATCACATAAAAGAAGTACACTCATACAAAAAGCTCAGGGAAATCCTTCTGCATGCGATCCTCTAGCTCCCAAGTAGCCTCCTCGAACTGCTGATTCCTCTACAACACCTTGACCATAGGTATCAACTTGCTCCTAAGAACTTTCTCCCTACGATCAACGATCTCAACAGGCTGTTCCTTATAACTCAAGTTCACCTGTAGATCTTTAGGAACCTCTACCAACTGATGATTCTGATCTGGCACATACTTCCTCAACAATGACACATGGAATACATCATGCACCTGTGCCAACTCCTCTGGAAGCTTCAATCTATATGCTGTCTTGCCAATCCGCTCTATGATCCTGTATGGTCCAATATACCTTGGTGCCAACTTGCCTCCCTTACCAAACCTGATCACTCCTTTGGTCGGAGAAACCTTGAGGAAAACTGCATCCCCAACCTCAAACTCCAAGTCTCTTCGTCGAGTATCAGCATAACTCTTTTGCCGACTCTGAGCCTCGACAAATCTCTTGCGAATCAGCTAAATCTGCTCCGATGTCTGCTGCACGATCTCAGGACCATACATCTGCCTCTCGCCAACCTCGTACCAGCAAAATGGTGTCCTGCACCTCCGCCTGTATAAAGCCTCATACGGTGCCATCCCGATACTCGCATGGTAACTGTTGTTATAAGCAAACTCAACCAATGCCAAGTATCTCTCCCACCTACCACCGAAATCCATAACACAAGCCCTCAACATGTCTTCCAGCACTCGATTCACCCTCTCCGTCTGACCATCAGTTTGTGGATGAAAAGCGGTACTGATATCAGTTCTGGTGCCTAAAGCTGTTTGTAGGTTCTTCCAAAACCTTGAAGTGAACCTTGCATCTCTGTCGGATACAATCGACACAGGAACTCCATGAAGTCTCACAATTTCACCAATGTACAACTCAGCCAATTTCTCCATCGACCAAGTAATTTTCATGGCTAGAAAGTGAGCCGACTTAGTCAAACGGTCCACAATAACCCAAATCGAGTCATTGCCCTTCGAACTCCTCGGCAAACCCGTGATGAAATCCATACTGATATTCTCCCATTTCCACTCCGGAATGGGCAACGGCTGCAACAAACCTCCAGGTCTCTGGTTTTCTGCTTTGATCTGCTGACAAGTCAGACACCTTGCCACGAAATCTGCCACATCCCTCTTCATACCAGACCACCAAAAGTGCTGTTTGATGTCCCTGTACATCTTCGTGCCTCCCGGATGAACTGACAACAAGGTACTGTGTGCTTCCTGCAAGATACTATCTCTCAAATCTGCATTATCTGGAACACACAACCTCTCTCCCAACCAAAGAATTCCATCTTGGACACGAAACTCTGATAGTCTGCCCTCTGAAACCTGTTGCAACATCTTCTGAATCTCTGAGTCTGATCTCTGACCTTCCACAATCCTCTCTCTCAAGGACGGCTGCAGCCTCAACTGAGCCAAAGACGTCCCTAAACCTTGCGGCACCACCTCGATACTTTCCTGATCGATCTCTGCTGCCAACTCACTTCGAGTAGTGATCAAACTTGATAAACTACTCTTCCTGCTAAGTCCATCTGCCACCACATTCGCCTTGCCCGGAAGATACTTGATCTCAGGATGAATGTCTTCCAAAACTTCCAACCACCTTCTCTGTCGAAGATTTAGATCCTTCTGTTGATAAATGTACTTCAGGCTCTTGTGGTCAGTGTACATGTTAACCTTCTCACCATAAATATAATGCCTCCACTGCTTCAAGGCATAAATGATAGCTGCTAGCTCCAAATCATGCGTCGGATAGTTCTTCTCATGCGGACGCAATTGCCTCGAACCATATGTAATAACCTTGCCTTCTTGCATCAAGAAACAACCCAATCCTCTGAGAGACGCATCACTGAAGATATCATAATCCTTCCCAGCTTGTGGCAAAGCTAAGACAGGTGCAGTAGTTAACCTCTCCTTTAACTCAAGAAAACTCTGCTCACACTTATCAGTCCATAAAAATGCCACATTCTTCCGGATCAAACCTGTCAAAGGAACTACAATTTGAGAATAACCTTGGATAAATCTCCTGTAGTAACCAGCTAAACCCAAGAAACTTCTGACTTCCTTCACAGACGTTGGCCTGGGCCAATCCTTCACTGCTTCAACTTTCTGAGGATCAGTGGCGACTCCCTCCTAAGAAAGAATATGACCAAGGAAAGCTACCTCAGACTTCCAAAACTCACACTTCGACAACTTGGCATACAAGCTATGCTCCTGCAATTTCTGTAATACCGCTGTCAAGTGCGTAGAATGATCCTCCTCCGACTTCGAATACACCAAGATATCATCGATGAAAACCACTACGAAAGAGTCAATAAATGGCCTCAAAACCCGATTCATCATATCCATGAAAACTGCTGGCGCATTCGTCAACCCGAATGGCATTACCAAAAACTCATAGAGCCCATGACGAGTCGTGAAAGCTGTCTTACTCACATCTTCCTCCTTGACTCGAACCTGATGATACCCTGATCTCAAATCAATCTTCGAAAACACCGCTGCTCCTCGAAGCTTGTCGAACAAATCATCAATCCGCGGCAGTGGATACTTGTTCTGAATAGTCACCCTATTCAACTCCCGATAGTCAATGCACATCCTCATTGACCCATCCTTCTTCTTGACTAACAACACTGGTGCTCCCCACAGAGAAGAACTCGGCCTAATAAGCCCCTTGCTCAACAGCTCCTCAATCTTCTTCTTCACTTCATCTTGCTCTACAAGTGCCATCCTGTACGGAGCCTTAGAAATCGGTGCACTCCCCGGCTGAACATGATGCAAAACTCCACATCTCTTTGCGGCGGTAATCCTGAAAAATCTTCCAAGAATACCTTAGGAAAATCTCGGACAACCGGAATGCCCTTGACTTCATCTGAAATTGCCATTTTGGATACCATTGCAGCCACCTTCGGAATCTTCTTCTTCCCTTGATAAGTCACTGCGGGTCCACCTGGTGCTTTCACCAACACCTCCTTCTTCTTGCATTCAATTGTGGCATCATATATTGCCATCCAATCAATACCCACGATGACATCCACACCCAAGACTTGCAGCTCGATCAAATCAATGCCGAACAACCTCCCACCAATCTCGATATCACAGCCCTCGTAATATCGATCCGCAATCAACTCTTCACCTGACGACATTGCCACCAACAATACCTTGCCTGGAAACAACTTAGGCTCCACACCTAAGATCTTCACAAAATTTGGCGATACAAAAGTATGCGACGAACCAGTATCAAATAAAACCCTTGCCTTTATTCCATTAATTATAACAATTCATGTTACAAGAAGAGTGATACTCAATCTCCTATTGTTCTTAAATAAAAGTTTTACTTATTACATTGATTAAAATAAAAATCAAAACTCTTGCATACCCTGTATTACATCTTCCGAGTTACCCGCGTCCTCCTCGGTTAATGCAAATACTCGCCCTTGCCTCTGGAATTTGCTTCCACCCGAACCATCCTTCCTCAATTGTGGACAATGGGGCTTAGAATGTCCTGCCTGCCCACACTGGAAACAAATCTGCTTTGCCAACTTCGGACACGCTGACCTGTAATGTCCTGCCTTCTTGCAGTAATAACAAGTCACTCCATGAGTTGTAGGTGCCTTCTGCACTGGATCACTGAACTTGGCTTGTTTCGCTGGGAATCCCTTCCCGCTCTGACCTGATGCTGGCCTCTTGTTCCGGTTCCATGTATCTTGCCTCTTCTGGAACTGGTCCATGTCCTCCTCAGTCATAGCTGCTCTCCTGACCAGCTTGTCGAACCTTCTGTTGCCCAACGGGATCATCATCGACCTCAAGTTTGGCCTCAAGCCCTGATCAAACTTCTTGGCCTTCTTCGCCTCGTCAACGACCAACTCTGGTGCATACCTCGAAAGCTGAGCAAACTTGGTCTCATACTCCCGCACGGTCATGCTACCCTGCTGAAGGTTCAAGAACTCGGTCGCCTTCTTCTACTGAACATCTAGGGGAAAGAAGCGATCCCTGAACTCCTCCAGAAAAGCTTCCCAAGTCATCGGCTGATCTCCCAAAGTCCTTTTTAGCGATTCCCACCAAACACCAGCGTCCTTTTCCAGCTGCATCGTAGCCAACTTCACCTTGCTGGCTACCGGAGTTTCCGATACCTTGAAGATTGTCTCCATCCTTCTAATCTAATCATCAGCTGCGGTTGGATCAGATTGCCCCTCAAAAACTGGCGGCCTCATCCTCTTAAAGGACTCGATCTGCTTGATAGGATCAGCGTTAACCAATCCCTGTCCAGCTCCATGATTTTGCTGCTGATTCTGCTGTTGATTCTGACTTTGTGCCAAATTAAACGCCATTAGCGCATTCAGAGTCTGATACACCTTGGCGAATTCAGCCTCAAGATCGATTCCAGTTCCTTGAGAACTACCAGATCCATCCTCATTGTTACCACCATTCCTGGGCCTGGGTGCAACCATACTGATTACTGCAAAATGAGGGAAAAGTTAGGGCACCACAACACACAACTCACATTCACATCTATATCCTTTGGCAAAATCTCAATTGTATCCCAAATGTAAAACATCATGTTCAGTTCTATGTGATACTCACTCTTTAATATCCACACCTAGGTACTCACACTCTAGTGTCCACACCTAGGTTATTTTTTATGCCATGTTTAGTATTACTATTGAAGCATGCTCTGATACCAATCTCTGTAGCGCCTCGAATTTCTAATATAATATCTTAGAAAATACGTGGCACAGTCCCAGCATCAACTTCAATGTAACATTAAACACAACCAACACCAATAAAATTTTCAACTTTTATTACAATAATCTTTTACATAGCACAGCGGAATTTTAAAACATCTCAATCATAGCTTTCTTTTATTTACAACACAGTCTTATTACAACACTGTTCTTACAAATTTACACAAACTCCATTAAATTAATTTATCTCAAAACTATCTCAAGCATCCAAACCTCCAAACTCTAAGCAACAACCTGCAACACATGAGGCTAGAGATGATCCCTAACCCCCAAAACTAAAGGGGTCAGTCATAAATGGTGTGAGTGACATAAAACAACAAACAACATAAATGAACATTAGTTACGAATCCTTAAACAATAGGTAGTAAACATGAATACATAAAATGCGATGTAGCAAGGAAAAGTAAACAACAAGTGAGACTAAACCAAGTGTCATGTGTAGAAAATAGGAAATCCACATGCATGAAAACCAAGTCAAGAAAACACAAATTCTATATGCGGACTCTCTAAAGCGTACTTGTCGAAGTCTATGCATCCCACTCTATATAGGTTCGGTGCAAGCCCTTAACGTCTCCACATTATAGGGTTCAATTCCTGCTATGCAACTAATCCTAACACGATGACTACTACGAGATAAAGATAAGCTGTGAGTAGCAGCCCATGCCCCGATAATTTCGGAGATGAATCCCACACCTCAGGTGTTTTACCTGGATAATTTCGGAGATCATCCCACACCGAAACATTGACACATCACCACATGAATACCACATGTGCTTCGCCTCGACTCCGATAATTCCGAAGATCAATCCCACACCGCAAGTAACTACTTAGATAATTCCGGAGATATATCTCACACAGTAGGTAATTTACCTGGATAATTTCGGAGATAGATTCCACACCCAAAGTAAGATACTTGGATAATTCCGGAGATTAAATCCCACACCGAAAGCCATACTGAGGTACTTGACCCATGTTCTCGTTCATCATATCACCACTAGTGCATGTCCTTATTATTTTTGGGTTACTTAATTACTCAACAAATCTCCTAGAGTTGGTGTACCCTACCGGACTTAACTCAAAACTGAACAACTGAAATGCCTCAACAGGCCTCAACAGGCCTCAACAAAATAACTCAACGCCGGTATACTAGGGTCACACACATCCTCTAGAGACTCAAACTCAAATGTCTAAACCAACTTTCCACCATAAATAGCTCAACTGAATATCTTAAAATCATATGCTTAACAGAAGACAAAGTATAGACTAAAATATTTGAAGACTAATCATTCGGAAGAACATTCAAGTTTATGAAAACTCATCAGTACCAGTCGACTTATTACTGTAGTAAGTCGACTGTCCAGAGGAAAAAATATCCATGATTTTAAGAAAATAAGTTAAGTAATATAAGTTGACTTATAAAAGTCATAAGTTGACTTACCAGATCATAAGTTGACTTATAAAAACATAAGTCGACTTACCAGATCATAAGTTGACTTATAAAAACATAAGTCGACTTACCAGAGAGAAATTCCAGAAATCTTTAAGAAAATATTCTAAGTATTATAAGTCGACTTGCAAAGTCATAAGTTGACTTAAAAGAGAATATAAGTCGACTTAAAAGGTCATAAGTCGACTTACCCGAGAAAAATCTACGATAACTTTGAAAAATAAATCCTAAGTGTACCATTCGACTGAAAAAGGTCTAAGTCGACTGTCTAGAATGGATTTTCAAGAAAACTAAAGATATAGCAGCTGGGTCATGCCAGTCGACTGATAGGTCTGCCAGTCGACTGTCGGCCTACAGCCTGCATAGTTTTGGTTGTCCATGATAATCAAAATTAGAGTTTACCAAAAGAAATCATTGTTTACAAAAATAAGTTGTATTTCAATAAAAACGACCGTCTCAAAGTATTCTCAGATCGGATACATTACTCAAAACATCCAATATCTCAAAACTCAAGTTCTCATGTTCTAAATTCCTAATTCTTCTATTAGGATTTCTTAATACTGAATTTCTTTCACAACTCATAACCAAGATCTTATTTGTAAACACAAGATCCAGATGCTCACCCATCCGATCACAACCATACTCAAATCTTAAACATACTTTCTAGCAATACAATTTTATGAACCAAGATCTACTCAACATTCTTAGATTTAACATACATGGTACAAACAACAACCTTTGCATCGTTCTTATGCAAAATACTAAATAACATACATGCCAAACAAACAACACAACAATCGTTCACATAAATCAAACCACAAAACAAATTTCGTATTACTCACAAAACAAAATAAAACAAAACAATCACTCACATAAAACATACACAAAGCAAAACAACATGTCACTCACCTTGGAAACGACGAGATCCAACAAACAAGTCTCTCCTTTGCGAGATCCAAAACTTCCTCTTGATCCTTCCAAAATCACAGAATTCTATATTGTGCAGCAATGACGGCTGCAAATTCCTTTTAAATATCCAGGATAAGAGTTTAGGATTTTACCCACTTTTGCACAATAATCCCTTCAAAATACAACTTTATATATATAGAGCTCTATTCTTGGAAATTCAATAAAATTTATTTAAATTAGGATTTAAAAGTAAAATACAATCCTAAATCTCAACCGGTACTATTCAAAATGTCCAGAAAATACATTTTGCATTTTAACCCCTAAAAACACAAATTTGCAAAAAGGTCCTTTTTTTCTCAAAATTTGCAAATAGTGCCAATTAATTTCATAAAAATCTGGAAAAATACTAAATAAATCCCAAATATTAAATAATGATTTTTCATGAAGAAAACTTGACTTTCAAACTTCTCAAGAAAGTATTTGCACGTGTAAAAAGATAAATTTTTCTGAAAATATTCATAAATTCTCCAAAAATCATTTTAGTCATTTATAGACCTTTAAAAATAATATTTTAAAAATACGGGGTTCTACAGTCTTGATCCGAAGCCCCGATATCACGCTAATGCCCAGATTTGCAAAGGTGTTTTCATTCGAGGAGTCATACCTCATCAGATTTGTTTTGGATAAGCAAGAGGAGCCGGAGATGGTGGAGCCCTTGGCTCTCTCATCCCTACCGCCACACTTAGGAATGGCCGCTCCTACAAGCAGGTGGTCTCGCCAGAGTGGGACCTCACCATCGATAGAGCCCACAAAATTGAGCGTGCGCACCGTGAAGTCATCAGAGCTGCTAGAGGTAGGGAGGAGCGCCAAGGTCAGGCGACAACGAATCCTGAACCACAGATAACTCTGACACGCTGCGGCGGTCAAAACGAAGGCCTCACCAAAAAACCCAACGGTCAAGAGGGTCACCCATTGTTGGTCCAACAGCTTTACCCAAAAAAAGGCAAGTTCTGTAGAGCCACTGCCCAGCCTTAGAACCTCCATCAGACAAAATGCTCAAATAGGAAGTCAACCCCTACCAGTCACTGAGGAGAGGCCTCGAGGGGAGCAAATGACCCACAACTCTGCCAGCAAACAGAGCTGTTCACCAAAAGGGAAAAATATGGTAGCTTTGGAAAGAGAGCGGTTACAAAGGGTGCTAGTTTGGGGAAGAGGATGAACGGGGCCTCGATCGAAACCAACAAGGTTGTTACAATAAAAAAAAGATGCAGCTTTTTACAAGACGAGTAGGACCAAATGAGAGAAATGGAAAATTTTGGAACTTTTGGAGGGGAGCGCTAGATAAATGGAGCTACTTTGAGGAAGAAGACGAAAGGGGGAGAGATCGAAACCATGGAGAGGGTTTCGAATGAGAAAAGAGGCAATCTTAGGGAAGAGGAACATGAACAAGAGAGGGATAGAAAGAGAGCGGTTGAAGGCGACGCTTCGCTTCCAATGAAAGCGTCTTTTTCGGAGCTGCTCGCTTCATTCGATGCCCCAGCGACTGAAGAAAGGGCACGTGGCACACCCACGTGGCCCTCGAGTGCTACGCCAATACTTGGCAATTGTGGGCTTAACGAGGGGTCCAATATGGAGTTGGCAAATTCGTTTTTAGGAAAGCCCATTTTTTTGTTGAACAAGATGCAACAACCCAAATACACAAGTGCCACAAATATTCCTAGAATTGTTAAGACTGCTAACATTTCTTCGGGGGTACCCAACTCCGTATCAGAAAACCACATTGAGGAGGATGATCGAAATAAGAGACTAAACCTCAAGGATGATCTTACCTATTCTGATGAGGAATCTTTAGAGTCAGAAGAGTTTGCTGACGAGGTAGTGGACATATCTCCTGATTTTGTCCCATCCACTCCCCCCCCCCTCACCCTGCTACACCTGTCCCTACTCGCTATGACAAAAGTTTTATAGTATAGAAAGTGGCTAAGAGGACTATTGAGGAGTCCCTGAACGATTATCTTGAGATTGCGGCAGCGGCTAAATCCGCTAAGATTAGCGACGGAGGTACGCGTGCCTTCTTAGCATCTATTTTTAATTTCATGTCTGATACTGAGATTTTTAGTCTAGCCAAAACTTGTGGACTTGCGGTTGGCGATACCGATCGGAATGCATTCCTCCTTAATAAGATTAGAGGGTGGGAGAATGATAGGGTTAGCCATATTTCAAACTCGACTTCCAAATCGAGTCATGATCCCTTGCCTATATATAGTTAATGGAGATTCTATTCTGGAACGTTAGAGGCCTGGACAGGCGGGGCAAGCGGGAAATTGTTAAGGAGGTCATTGCTAAATCAAAAGCTAACATTGTGGGTCTTCAAGAGACCAAACTTACACATAGTTCTAGACTGAGTAGGTTGGGGAGAAATCGAATCTCTGAATGGAGGATGTGCCCATCTGTAGGGGCATCTGGGGGTATTGCTCTAGGTTTGAACCCTGACATGTTTTGCTACCTAGATGGGGTCTACGGGCAATTTTCACTGTCCGTCTTGCTCCAATATAAAGCCGACCTGCAAACTCAATCAATTACTGTGGTCTATGGTCTGCATACCTTTGCTTCTACGACGGCTTTCTGGACAGAACTTAGAGCAATGCAAGCTCTTTGGCCACACCCCTGGTGGTGGGGAGCGATTTTAACATTACTAGATTCGCCTCTGAACACAGAGGTAGAGGAACCAGGGACTCGAATAGGGAAGTTCAATGAGGTTATCACGACCTGGAACTGGTTGATATTTCCATCTCTGATAGGCTTTTCACCTGGTCAAACATGCAATCGTTGCTCATTTTAGCTAAACTAGATAGGATCTTGGTCTCCACTGACTAGGAGACCAAGTTCCCGTTGGCTTCGGCTAAATCACTACCTAAACTCACCTCGGATCATGTACCTATCATCTTTTCTTTCGGGGAAGTTTAACCCAGGAGAACACCAAAGTTTAGATTCGAGAGAGCATGGTTAGAAATCCAAGGCTTCCATCACATGGTCTACGAGAGCTGATCTGGTCTAACTAAGGGGACTGAAGCAACCGCAATATGGTATGAGAAAATTAGAAGACTTAGGGGCATGCTCAGAAAATGGAACCGGACCAGATTTTTGCTGATTTGGAGGGCTGCTTGAAGGTATTGAGGAATTTGAGAAGCTTGAAGAAACTAGGGACCTGCTACGGGAAGAGCGAAATAGGTTGCTCCAATTCGAACAGAAAATTGACCAACTCTATAGGCTTGAGGAGATCAAATGACAGCAGCGGTCCAGAATTTTCGTGGCTCAAAGAGAAAGATGCGAACACAGCATTCTTCCATCGAGTAGCTAGTACCAGGCGTAGATCTAACCTCATTCACTCGATCCACTCGGACTTGGGAATGATCCAAGGCGACGAGGATATCAGAATGACATTCCAATCCCATTTCAAACTCCTATTTGGGAACAAAGCGTCTTGAGAGTCCCTCTCCACCACGAATTCTGGCAGGTCCCGACGGGCAACCCCGACCTTATGAGGCGATCCCTAGAAGCACCCTTCATGGAGAATGAAGTCTGGGAGGCAATCCAGCAACTTGAAAAGGACAAAGTCCCAGGTCCATATGGTTTCCCGATGCTCTTTTATCAGACATTTTGGAAAGAAATCAAAGATGATTTGCTGAAGTTGTTCGCTGATTTCTACGACCATAAGCTCAAATTAGGTAGATTTAATTTTGCAGAGATTGTGCTGATCCCTATGAAAGAAGACTTCCGACGGGTGGGAGACTTCCGCCCTATCAGTCTCCTTAACTGGTCTGTCAAGATCATTACCAAGACGCTCGCTAACAGACTGGTAAAGGTGATGGATGGTCTCATTAGTCACGATCTGACGGGGTTCATTAAAGGACAATGTATTTAGGACAGTATGGTCGCGGCTGAAGAAACTATCCACCAATGCCACATGTCGAACGCTAAGAGCTACCTCCTGAAGCTGGATTTCGAGAAAGTTTATGATTCGGTTGAATGAGACTGTCTCCTGGAAGCGCTGGCTGGAAGTAGTTTTGGAGATAGATGGATCAGATGGATCCACACATGTCTTACCACCAGCAGAACTACAATCTTGGTGAATGGGGTATTAGCCACCCATTTTCTTGCAAACGGGGCCTTAAACAAGGAGATCCGTTCCCCCACTCCTCTTCACTATCGTGGCAGACGTACTTCGGTCCATGATGGCTAACTGCAGTAGAGCAGGTTGGATCGCACTGGTGGCAATGGGAGTCAATCGCCAAGGTTTTTCAATCCTCCAATATGCAGATGATACTCTTCTATTTGGAAATGACAACCTCAGAAAAACAACTGTCTTCAAAGGAATACTATATAGCTTTGAGGCTTGGGCTGGCCTCAAGGTTAACTTCCATAAAAGTGCTCTCATCCCCATTGCCATGAATACAGAGGAGGCACTAGAACATGCCACGATTCTCAATTGTTCCACCGAGAGTTTCCCGATTCAGTACCTGGGGTTGCCACTAAGATCCGGAAAACTCAAAAAGGTCGATTGGCTACCCATCATTGACCGGGTGGAGAACCGTCTAGCAGGGTGGAAAGGTAAAACCCTATCATTGGGAGGTAGAGTCACGCTCAATAATGCAGTCCTCTCAAATCTTTCAACCTATTATTTGCCCTTCTTTGAAATGCCGTGATGGGTGATTTAGAGAATTGACCGGACTCGAAAATGATTTTTGTGGAAAGGGATAGACCCAGATAGAGGCGGTTACCACCTTATCAGATGGGAGAAAGCATGCATGAAAAAGATACACGGAGGAACTAGGTATTATTGATCTTCGAGATATGAATCTTGCCATATTAGGAAAATGGTAGTTGAAATTTTTTCACCCCAATGGAGAACGGGTGGCAAGATTTTGTTCAGGGATATCTGCATGGGAATGGAACAAGAAATTTGGGGTTCAGGGTAGGCCCACGTGTCTCTTGGTTCTGGAGAGGCATAGCTAAGGCCTACGATCCCTTCATTAGCGATGTGACATCAGCTATCGGTAACAGGCAGACTTACCAGATTCTGGTGGGATAAGGTGTGGTGATCACACACTTCGAGCTCTGTTCCCGATCTATATGATCATGCGTCTCAACCACACTGCACGGTGGCCGCAACCTAGAAAAGAGGCGCCTGGAAACCAGCTTTTAAACAATCGTTGGACTTGGACTCTCAGCTTAGGCTCAAGGAACTTCATACCTACATAATCAACACTGGAATTAGTAGCTCTCAGGGTCCAGACAGGAAATCTTGGGGACTGAAAAAGAATGGAACGTTCACCGTGCGCTCCCTGTATAACCGAATTCACTTTAGGGGATGTGCCTCAAGGAGGTCATGCGTCATATGGAGGACGAAAGCACCGCTGAAAATAAAAGTTTTCTTATGGCTGGTGCTGAACGATGCGATTTTGACTAGAGAAAACCTCACGAAATGCCAACCGAACATGGATTCTTGTTGTGGGTTCTGCCACGCTGCCCCAGAGACTAGAGACCACCTTTTTCTATAGTGCCTTAGGAGCAAAGCGGTACTCGTTGAGGTACTCAGCACACTGTGGACGAATCAGTACCCTACTGCGTACGATAATCTGTGGGTATGTTCAAAATTCGCTACTGAAAGATGAACTATGAGAGAAGCGTGGTATATCGCTATCGCGCAACGACCTGGGTTCTATGGCTAGACAGGAATAATCTTTATTTTCGCAAAACTTGTAATAATATTTCTGGTAATTTGACTCACATTATGCATTTTATTCCATTTTGGGCGAATGTGGCTGTAGCATGTCCCAGAGGGAGGATAGCGAGCGTATTCCAGGTTAACGACTTTGATGATGATGAAGTCCAGATAGGTCCGACGGTCGACTGACTGCTAGATTGTCCTTTTACTGTTGATTGATCCCCACCGCCCCAGGGTTTGTTGGGGGGATATGATGTATTTTGTTTAGAAGCATGTATGTTGCGCTCATCCTGTTCTTCTTTTGTCCCATCCCCATGTTTGGGGTGGAGTTTATGTACTTTTGATTCTATTGTAGGATCTTGTATTTGGCTCAGTACTCTGAGTTTGTTTTATTAACCCCTTATTAATGAAACAAGGTGGCCATACTCCACATCTTCTTCAAAAAATAAATAAATATGTATATATTTCACCCATACCAAAAATTATTAATTAATCCCTCTGTATCGGATTGGATAGACCAAAGATTATAACGGTATGACACACATAGATATACATATTATTCAAATACCATTGTAGACAGTAGTAGTAGCATTAATTTTCGCTCGCTCTATTTCGAAACAAGGCGATCGATCTGGAAGTCCATTAGAAAATGGTAGCTTTTATCTGCATGTATGAGGAGATACGTACAGTGGGATGGAATAAATAGTAAAGGCAGCATATTTGACATAGTCTCATTCAGTGTATTTGCATTTATGATTTCTTTTGCTGTACTTTAAATTGTCCTAAACACCGCAATTTGAATGTGAACCATAACTGGAAACGCATCTTAATTAAGCTTTTGCTCCCTTCTTATGACTTTTTAGCAGGATGATAACATACTGCGCGCATATAATTTTGCTTAATGGTAAGGTATAACTTGATCTGGGGCCGGACGGGGTACAACGAGTTTATGGGTTTTAAGGATTTTATATTCCCGCAACGTTAAGGCCGGTTCACCCTTATTCATAGACCTCGCAGAAAAAGTCCCAAATGCTGTCTATTAGTCTTGGGCGAAATCTTCCAGCTGTTGTTATATATGACTGTTTCTTGCTAATATGTCCGCCATGCATGTGCTGAGATTTCTTAGGTGTCCCCCAATAATAATTGCGGAATAGCCTAAATACCCTTTGGACCTTTGGCTTATTCATTGTATCATCAGAGCATGTAGTCATTTGCTAAATATCGATAAAATGAATATTTGGCTAAAAAAAAGTGCTGCACTCGTTTACCAAATATTCATTTTATCCATATTTCGCTACAATCGTTTGCTATAAATGAGAATGGTCCATATTTGAGCGACGGCATTTCAAGTGCCGTCGCACGATATATATATATTTTTTTAAAGTTGTCGGACGGCACTTGAAGTGTCGTCGCACAAAAAAAATTTATTTTTAATAGTCGGACGGCACTTGAAGTGCCGTCCCACAAAAAAAAATTAATTTCGTAATTAAAAAAACAAAAAAAAACCCCAAAAAGCCCAAAATGGTCGGAGGGCACTTGAAGTACCGTCCCACCACTTTTGGGTTTTTTTTGTAATTTTTAATTTTTTTTTGTAATTTTTTATAATGTTTTTGTAATTTTTGTAATTTTTTTGTAATTTTTGTAAATTTTTTTGTAATTTTTGCTTTGCACTTTGATTTTTTTTTTCCTCCGACGGCACTTCGAGTGCCGTCGCTCCATTTAATTTTTTTGTTTTTTTGTTTTTGCTCGGACGACACTTTGAGTACCGCTCCACAAATTTTAGCTGTTTTTTTTTCCTCCGACGGCACATGAAATGTCGTCGCTTATTATTTTATTATAAAAAGCTAAAAAATAGCTTTTGACGACTGAAGCAAAACTTCGATTGCTATTGCCATTTATGCATATATGCATATTTTCTCCTCCCAACGAACTACAGATGCTCTCACTTAGATTTGTCATGTTGTTTCATCCTAGTCTTCATAGTATGATTACGATATCTACTTATATTCTTTAATGATAATTAATTAAGTAAAAACATAAACCGATACAGAAAAAATCTTGCAACTTATTAATCTTCTCAATCACATGTCTACAAGATAAGAAAGAATAAAATGGAGAATGATTTTCTGTTTTTGAGTAATAGGGTAGTGCATGATGCAAAAACCCCATTTTCTGTTTCATTACAATCTCATATACCAAAGTTTACATATTCAGACCAGCAGCGTACGTATTACAGTCTCAAATTCCTTAGAACTGATACAAATTAAATTAACCAAGAAACCATGTTTCAGTAATTAATTCACTCCTGAGCCTTATACTGGGAAAACACCCTGTTCCTCATCTCCACTGCGTCAATTTCTGCCGTCTTGTTGCTGGGTCTGTAATACCCTGTAACTGGGTCAGGAACCCATGAAGATGATGGCGAAGTACTCTTTGAAGTTGATGAAGCGTTTGGGGTTGAAGAAGCCGGCGGAGCCTTAGAATCTGCTGCCATCCTTGTAACTGTTGCTGTTGTCGAATAAGTCCTTTAAAACAACAAATAAACAAAATTATAAGTACGAATTCTATCAGAGCATCGATCGAATGATACTATATACATATACGTACTGATTACAAACAACTAATTACCTCTTGATCGATGCAAGGATGCCAGAGTTTAAAGCTACGCGAGACATACTTTGATAGCTAGTAATGAAGAGATATAGGAGAAAACTAGCTAGGAAATTAATGAGATTATTATTTTTTAAGAATAATTTTCTCCCTAATAATCTCTCGGTTTGTAATGTGAATGAGAGAAGAGACACTGGGGGATGTATTTATAGAGAAGGAAAGTGAGGGGTTGGCAATTGGGGTTCACTGATTCAGCCATTGAGAGGCTGACACGTGTGTGGGTGGAATAATTGATGTCGGCGGTGTTTCGCGGAATCCGGAAGCTTTTGATGTTAAAGACCAACTCAAGGTTTGAGGCGGATTCTTTTCCTTATTTGTTTAAAAGGTTATCATTAGTTAGGTTGATTAATTAATTTAACTAATTGATAAGAGGGTGGAGGAGGAGTCGGTCCTCCCTCTTGCCCAACTTGGACCATTTTCTGTGATGCCCTTTCACTTGAATTCTCAGCCATCAGTTCCTTCATTCATTCACCTTTTACATTCATGACCACCTAACATTTCATATATATCACTTTGATTCTAAATATCTTGCTTTCATGTGTATTGTTTGTCGTATTTACCTAGAAACTTTTTCTTATATATACTATGCCACTTTTCGAAACTATTTACAGAAAGAGAACAATTGCCAAAATATTTATGCTTGTGGACTCAACAACTAAACTTGCCGTTCCCAATGACGAGTTTAGTTGTTTCATATTTTTTTTGACTGGTAAAAGGTTGGATTATCCTACCTCACAAAAATATATATACAGATAAGTAAAGATTAACAAGAGTTACAAAATAACAGATGGAGTAAATTGGGGACAACCGAGCTCTGTGTGTGCGTCTAAGCTTGAGATTGCATACCACTGAATCGTAGAGAGGGCATTGGACATCTGTCGTACTCCTCAACTAGCCTCAAGGGTATGATCTCATCCCCCAGACACACATCGCAACTAGCCCTAACACAAAAAGCCAATCCTCCATAGGGTAACAGAGCATAATAAAGTTTAGAAATTACAAGATCTAGGACAGACAATGTCCCTAAAAAATAACTAACAGATCATCAAGCCGAGTTGCTAAGCCATGGTTCATCCCTGGGAATTCCTTGCACTGCGCTGTGAGTAGGTGCCTCCTGGTCTCATCAGGTCGCTATCCCCAGTAGCCAAAAGCTCTTGAATAATCTTTTCCTTCTTCTTTGACTCGCCGCTGGCATCTTGTTCGAATTGCTCTTTGAGCTTGTAGACATTCTCCCAAAAGTCAGAGGCTTGGGGTTTGCAGATGAAGGAATTGGTTGCTCTGCTGAAGTAAAGGGATTTAAGAACTTGAGTGCAAAGGGATTCTTCAGATAGAATTTTCCACCACCATTTCATAAGTAGGGCATTGTTGAATTGGCTAAGGTTTAAGATCCCTAGGCCTCCTTGCTTTTTGGGCTGACAGATGCGCTTCCAGTTTGTACAAGTGGTGCCTAAAGCCTTAGTGTCCCCTCCTACCGAAAAGAATCTGCTCCGAATCTGATCAATTCTAGCAATTACCCATTGTGGTAGTTTGAAGAAGGAAGCAAAGCAGGTTGGGCAGTGCACTGAGAACTGAGTTGATGAGAATCAGTCTCCTCCCTAGATAACAGACGCCCCTTCCAGGTGGAAAGTCTTCTCTCAATTTTGAGAATAAGAGATTGCCAATCCCTCTTCTTAAGTTTACCTTTGGAAAGGGGCATTCCCAGATACTTGGTGGGGAGGGAATCCTGTTTGCATCCCAGGATTTGAGCGAAAGCTTCACCTTTGCAGAAGATGAGTGTGTCATCAGCAAATTGCAGTATGGAGAGCTCAGCTAAGGAGCCCCTGAGGTTTAACTGAGAAAAAGTGCCATTATCTCTACCCGTTCTCAACATTTGGGCGAGCACATCAACACCCAAGATGAATAGCATCGGATATAGAGGGTCACCTTGCTTCAATCCACTTTTGGATAAAATGGTCTTACCGCCAACACCATTAACAAGAACAGAGGATTTAGTTGAGTGGACAATTGCTTTGATCCAACTGCACCAGCGTGAGCCAAAACCCTGGCTACTAGCATCTGTTCAATGAAAGTCCAGCTTAGGGTATCAAAGGCCTTCCTAAAGTCTATCTTAAGCATAAGTGTGTCTGACTTTTTGGAGCAGCAAAGGTTGATTGCTTCGTGGGCAATAAGAAAACAGTCCACCGTTGACTTTCCTTTGAGAAAAGCACTTTGGAAAGAAGAAACAAGTGTATGCAGTAGTGGGCTTAATCTGTTAGCTAAGATTTTGGTGAAGATCTTCATAGAACAATTGAGGAGGCTAATGGGACGGAAGTCAGAGATGGTGTTAGCGCCTTCACACTTAGGAATGAGGACGATGTTGGAGTAGTTAAGTCTGTTAATGTCTGCCTTTCCATTCTGAATATCAAGTAGCATGCAGCAGAGATCGTCCTGAACTGTCTCCCAGTGTTATTGGTAGAAGTGCATAGAGAAGCCATCGGGACCAGGAGCCCTGTCCCCATTCATGCTGAAGACTGCCTTATGTATCTCTTCTTTACTGAAGGGAGCTTCAAGCTCAGAGAGATCAAGAGTAGGGTTAGGGTATAGAGCAGTCCAGTTAACTCTGAAATCTGGGGATGAACTAGATCCACAGATATCTCTAAAGTTGCTCGAAACATGATCTGATAGAGGGTTGATTTGTGATGAGATCACCATTGTGAACTAGAGAGTAAATATAGTTCTTGCGCCTTCTTCCATTAGCAATAGAGTGAAAAAATTTGGTGTTGGCATCCCCCTCTTGGATCCAAGATATTCTACCTCGCTGCTTCCAATAGGTAACCTCCGCCTGTATCAGATTCTGGTATTCTCTGTGGGCTACAGAGAGCTCATTGGCTTGCGCATTATCAAGGGGTTGTGAGTCAGCCAAGATATCCAGGTTGTGAATTTTCTCAAGGAGGGACTTTTTGCGAATAGGAATGCAGCCGAATTCCTTATTTCTCCAATGTTTGATCCGTCTCTTTAGAAGCGTTAGTTTACTGGCAAAGACGTCAACCGAAGCGTCTGAGCAAGAGAAGCTAGACCACCAAGTAGAAACAGCAGGAGTGAAGTCTGAGTGGGAGGCCCAGGCCTTTTCAAATTTGAAATAGTAAACTCTGGGCATAATAACTTGTGAGTCAAGAATTAAAGGCCAGTGGTCGAAGGCAATGTGCGGGAGAGAATGCTAGAGGCAATTAGGGAATAGTTGGTCAAACTGGCGTGTGATGAGAAATCTGTCCAATCCAGAAAGGGCAGGCTTGGCTCTGAGATTAGACCAAGTGAACTTCCTACCAGCGAGGGGGAGGTCGATGAGGTGAAGTTGCTGAATCCAGCTCCTGAAGTCCTTCATATCTCTGCTCGAACTAAGACCACCATTCCTTTAGGAGTTAGAGATGGTTGCATTAAAATCTCCACTTATGACCCAAGCATCACATAAGAGTCTTCTTCGGAGGGTGATTTTCCTGAAGCAAAGGTCTCTGTAGTCCAATTCAAATGGTGCATAGACAGATGTGAGTGACCACTCGGCTCTAGTTGTTCTAGTACGGAAGGAGAGGGATATGGAGATGATGTCTACTGCACAATAGAAGCAATCTAAAATGTTGCCATTCCAACCGACGAGAACACCGCCACAGCTACCAATAGCATCAAGCGATTTCCAGTTTGTGAGAGAATTTCCTCCAATGGATGAGAGCTTGCGGTTGGAGGGCTTAGAGAGTTTGGATTCTTGAGGGCAGACCACAGAAATCTTAGCATTCTGAATACCGTCTTTGATTAGGGCACATTTGTTGGGGTTGCCTAACCCACGAACATTCCAGCTTCCAATCTTCATTAAAACAGAAAGAGCACATAGCAAAAACATGAAAAGAAGAGGCCAATAAGCGCATGAACTCAATTGAGCTGCTGTTGTTGATCGGGAAGATCAACAGTAACCGCTGCAATTTGCTTGGCTTATCAACCGAGTGTGGCCCAAAAGCCTCCACTCCTATAGATTCAGCTACCTCAAGAATGTCCTCATTAGAAAGTAAAGCAAATGGATTGTTGCATGCGTTGGTAACTGAAAGCATAGAAGAGGGGTACCTTCGTCTTGCAGTGGGATGATGACTTGGCGGAAGCCCGCAGATGGTGCATGAAGGGTCTGGTGGAAGATACTTTAGATGCTGAGCGGCAACGCTTGCGCCGCTTGCTACTGCCTTTGTCAAAGCCTGCAGGTGCTGAGTCTGAGGTAGAAGAGGAGATTAGTCTGTGGTACCTCGAAATGAGAGACTTAGTGCAGAAGCTGGAAGTGCATGCTCCCTTGGTGCCAGCGTTGAATTGCATAGTCTTGAGAGCTTAGTTGTTTAGTTGTTTCATACTCGCCGTTGGGACATGTCCGTTCTCAATGGCGAGTTCAG